>CM035848.1:15100138-15788472 GCA_020510985.1 Pholidichthys leucotaenia | reverse complement strand
AATGACAACGTGAAATAAGTTTTTTTTTTCGAGATTCTTGCAAATTTATTAAAAATAAAAAACTAAAAAATCACATGTACATAAGTATTCACAGTCTTTGCTCAATACTTTGTTGATGCACCTTTGGCAGCAATTACAGCCTCAAGTCTTTTTGAATATGATGCCACAAGCTTGGCACACCTATCTTTGGGCAGTTTGGTCCATTCCTCTTTGCAGCACCTCTCAAGCTCCATCAGGATGGATGGGAAATGTTGGTGCACAGCCATTTTCAGATCTCTCCAGAGACGTTCAAATGGATTCAAGTCTGGGCTCTGGCTGGGCCACTCAAGGACATTCACAGAGTTGTCCTGAAGCCACTCCTTTGAGATCTTGGCTGTGTGCTTAGGGTCATTGTCCTCCTGAAAGATGAGCCGTCGCCCCAGTCTGAGGTCAAGAGCACTCTGGAGCAGGTTTTCATCCAGGATGTTTCTGTACATTGCTGCATTCATCTTTCCCTCTATCCTGACTAGTCTCCTAGTTCCTTCCACTGAAAAACATCCCCACAGCATGATGCTGCCGCCACCATCGGCATGGTTATGAGTGGTGCCTGGTTTCCTTGAAACATAACACCTGGCATTCATGCCAAAGAGTTCAATCTTTGGTGTTACGTACGGTCTCTGTGAGCAGTGCGAATTCTAAAGTCTGACAGCTGCAGGAAGGAAGGAAGGAAGGACCTGCGGAACGTCTCCCTCAAGCACATAGGATGGCGCAACCTGCCACTAAATGAGCTCCTCAGTGTAGTGATAGGAATTCTGGCTCTTTTAAGAGTCGGTTCTTATGGCTCAGCTCACTAAAAAGAGCCAGCTCTTTCGGCTCCCAAATGGCTCCTCAGATTTCTTGTTGCTTAATTTAATACCGAAATAATGTAAAATAATGTGTAAAATTAATTACTAATGTAGAAAACATAGATTATATCTAATGTTATTTCTATTGCCTATTAGACTCAATAAAATAAACTTTAAAGTAGAAAAACCACTGGGGTCATATATCCTTTCACACACATTGTGTGATAGAGCTGGGGGTTGTAGGTGTCGTGGTTGTGGGGGTGTAGCTACTGGATGATGCTGTAGACACTGCAGCAGCAGCAGCTGAAGTAGATAGAGTGGCACTTTCTGTGGTAGCAGCTTCACTTTCATGTCTTTTTTTCTTCCAATTGCCCTGATGGATGTAGGCTACAGTTCTAATGTGCCTGTGCAGGTTATTAGTAGAGCCTGCTCAATAGATTTTCCCCTTGCACACTCTACACTCTGATTTTGTCTTATCAGTGTCATTAAAATCCATCCAGGTTTGACTCCGTTTCCAGCTGTCACTCATTTCCTCACCTTTCCAGGGTTTTTATCTGTAGGGGCCGTTTTCTCTCCTCTCCCCGTCTTCTATTTGCCTCTGACTGTGTGTCTGCCTGCTGCAGCAAGTAACCCCCCCCCCTCCCCCCCCCGTTCAGCGCAGCCAATCACCTGCAGTTAGAGCAGAAAAAATAGAGGGGAAAAAAAAAAGCTGCAGCTTGCAGACAGGAGCCCGCTCTGGTTGTTCAGTTTAAAGAGTCGGCTCTAAGAGCAGTTTCGTTAATGAATGACACCTCAGTGTGTTCAGCATGGCCGACATGGGGTGGGACTCTGACTCCAGCAGAGGTGACAGCTTAGCCACCATCCTCCTCTCTCCTCTCTCCTCTGCTGGGTTGAGGCAGCACCCTAGAACAGAGCTGACTTTTTTGATCAGCCCATTCAGTTTCTTCCTGCTGGCTGCCGTGATGCTGCTGCCCCAGCAGACCACGCCATACATGATGGCTGATGCCACCACAGAGTTGTAAAAGGTCTTCAGGAATGCCCCCCTGAACTCCAAAAGCCCCGAGTCTCCTCAGGTCCACAGGTGAGTTAGTGTTGTGTGACCAGTGCAGTTTGTTGTTCAGGTGAACGCCCAGGTATGCAGTACTCCTAAGATGTGAACGATTCAGCCACAGATACATAAAGTAATTTTGAGTAAAGCTGACAACCAATAGTTCCCCTTAAAATATGTGTTCAGACGGAAGAAAAGCAACTCCAGAATCACAGTGATTTTACATCACTGAACCCTGAATGAAAAAGTGACAGGGAGATTCTGCATGTAAGGAAGGCAGAAAATGAGGAAAAACACTCCAGATTTCTTTAGGATTAAAACTCTCGATGTGTTTTCCCATGAAAACTTTAAAAGCCAATCAGTCAGACTTCACTGTGCTGCCTTGCTACTGTAGCATCACACTCCTAATATTGAGAGCACTTTAAAAAAATGGTGATATAATTTTTATTCATGCTGCAGTATGTAACGTTCTGAACATGCACATTCATTATGTTCAAATCAGTAGGAAATTAAGAGTCCAATTTTAATCTACTATGATTTGACTAAAGTATTCCTATTTTCCTGCAGTTTTAGGAGTGCAATAAATTCCAAAAATAAAGTCTTCAAAAACATTAATTATTTAAAACTTAATAATATTAAAGTCTGAGCAAAAATCTACATGAAAGAGAAAGAATTGCCTAATTTGACATGCAATATTTTTAACAATGTATTAAATAATCTATTTTCAAGAAATGTAGTTCCATAAAACAATTTGTGTCCATAGATTTTCAGCAGAAGAAGCACATCTATTTGAACCTACATATCCTCCAAAAATTACAATTACATGGAGAAAATGAAACAGACAAGTTAAATCAGCACATGGGCAAATGGGCTATTAAAAATAGATCAGGTAAATTACCTATTTATAGCAAAGGTTTGGAAAAACAGCCAAATCTCTTCAAAATCAAACCTGTTTAGCATGAAAAAGGGCACTTGATAGCAGCATGATGTGGTTTCTTCACGCTAATCATGTGATGTTTTGAAGCAGAGTGCAGATGGGTGCTGTGGGCTGAGGCCTGGTGACAGCAGTAATCAGTCAACCAGTCGACATGACAGCCTTAATCAAGGCAATGAGCGGGTGGCAGGAGTGCTCACTGTTGGAAAATCAACACCGAGTCCATTTGTACGTCTCAATTGCTGACTGTGATGCATATAAATAACTTGCACGGCCCATTGGAGTCGTCACACACTGCCCACTGACAGAAAGGCGACATGTGAACATGCAGACGCTTGGAGAGCGACTCACTCCGATGGCTCTCAGACTTGTCAGAAGAAATTACGTGCATGTCACAATGCAGCAGATGAATTGGGAGAGCACAGCAAATTGACATGGTCATGGCTGGTAATCTACTGTTGGAATCTCACTCTTACAAACTTTCTGTCGCCTTCTCTCTCTTTCTTCTGTGAAGAGGTCAGTGGACTGCACTCAAAAGCAGCTTAAGCAGAAGAAACAAAGTTGTATCTCTGACAGCTGAAATACAGAAATTATTTTGCATTGTATTTAGAATTATGGAAAAACAAGTAGAATAAAAGGGTAGTTGCTTATACCCCCTTTACACATGTCCAGATCTCTCAATGATCTTTCAGTGAGTGCCCAGTGATCACAAACATCTGTCAGTGATCTCCACCCCTGTGTAAAGGGGCTAAAAAAGCACTGGAACCCTCTCACATATGCAACCCCAATTCAATTCCAATTCCAAAGACAAAATATTTTATGTTCAAACTGATAAACCTTATTGTGCTGATGCAAGTATTCACTTTTGAAATTGATGTTTGCAACATGCAAGGCCAAAAAACCCCCAACATTGAATGCTTGTGGTCTCCCTCATGCCACCTCATCCCTCAGGTGGCACTGCATGAAAACTGTCAGAATCTGGGCATGGTCTGGGGACCATGGCCACGCCCTTTTGTTCATTTTGTTTCTCTGTGATTATTATTATTATTATTAAGTGTCCTTTGTGCTTCTCCAGTCATGTCATCGTTGCATGTAGTCTTGAGCTCATCCCCTGTTGTTGTTTGTGATTGTCTTTGGTAATTTGGTTAAATTATTTGCCTCCTGTGTCCTATGTTATGGTCTTCTGTGTCTCCCCGGTCTGTTGTGTCATATCATGTCCTCACCCTCAGTTATGATGTTTTCTGTGTTCCCCTACCTCAGCCTTCGTTTGGTCATTGTGTTTATTTCTCATTATCATGCCTCTAATTGTGTTCTGTAGTTTCTGGTCCTGCTCTTTAGTATTATGATCATGTTCACAGTCATGTTTTTGCCACTACCCTCTCTGTATTGTGCCCTGCATGTTCATTGTCATGTTTCTTGTGCACCCCCTGTCTATAATTGTCTGTGTAGCCCCACCCATCCTGTTCTCCTCACCTGTAGTCTCTCCCCTGCTGCCCCTGATTGTTCGCCCAGCTGTCTCATGTTTGAAATTATCAGTTCCCCATTTATGTCAGTTTGTGCTTGTGCTCTGTCTGGCTTTGTCGTTCATTGCTTTGCCTTCAGTGTTTGCCGAGTTTAGTTTAGTTTTCAGCCCACGTGCTGCTTTGTTCTGTCCCTGTTTTTTTTTGTTAATAAATTATTATTTGCACCTTACTCCTGCCTGCACCATGAGTCCCTCCTCTAAACCCTCATCTGCCCAGACGGCAGATCCTGAAAGAAAATCATCATCATTCTGTGAAGGATATTACCATGTAGGTTCAGAAACACTTCAGAAAACCATTGTCAGTTAACACAGTTCATCACTACATCTACAAGTTAAAACTCTACCACACAAAGCCAAAGACATACTGTATATCAACAACACCCAGAAACACCGCCAGTTTCTCTGGGCCCAAGCTCATCTGAGATGGACTGATGAAAAGTGGAAAAGTGTGCTGTGGTCTGACGAGTCCACATTTCAAATGTCCAAATGATGAAAAAGACCATCCAGACTATTTTCAACGTTAAGTTCAAAAGCCAGCATCTGTGACACTATAAGGGTGTGTTAGTGCCCATGGCATGGGCCATGGGCCAAAGGAGGTAGAGCGGCTAATCCAATAACCACAGGGTTGGTGGTTTGAATCCCACTCTCCCCAGCCATCCTGCTGTTGTGTTCCTGGGCAAGACACTTTACCCACCTTGCCTCCAGTGTCCATGACACTGGGTATGAATGTGTATAAATGTTCAGTAGTGGCTGGAGAGGCTGTTGGTGCAGATTGGCAGCCACGTTTCTGTCAGTCTGCCCCAGAGCAGCTGTGGTTACAGTAGTAGCTTACTGCTACCATTGTCTGTCTGTGGAGTGAATGAATAATGGATTTTCATTGTAAACTGCTTTGGGTTTTTTGAAAGGCTCTATATAAATACAATCCATTATTTTTATTATTATTGACTTGCACATCTATGAAGACACCATTAATGCTGAACGGCACATACAGGTTTTGGAGAACCATATGCTGCCATCTAAGTAATGTCTTTTTCAGGCATGTCCCTGCTTATTTCAGCGCATTTTCATCGTCGAAGAGTGTGGGTATTAGACTGGCCTGCTGCAGTCCAGACCTGTGTGGTGCTTGCCCCTTTGACTTTAATGTCCAAAGTGCCCTTTTGACTGGCCACTTAAATTTTCAACATCCAGTATAATCAGACACACTGGTCTAATTAATGGAAGAAGTCATTACTCCAAAAGGGACAAAGAAATAATTTTTTCATGTAAAACACTTCATGACTTTTGTCTGTGAAAAGTGATACCACAAATAAAGTTATTATTATTATTCCCCTCTGAGTGGCCCTTCAGCCAATGTTGGCAAAGGACTCATTTCACTGTGGATAATGACACTCTTTTACCAGCTTCAGCCAGCATCTTCACAAGGTCTTTTGCTTTTGTTGTGGGGTTGATATGCACATTTTGCACCAAAACATTTTCATCTCTGGGACACAGAACCTGTCTCTTTCCTGAGCTGCATGGTGGCTGGACATTCCCATGGTGTTTATACCTGTGTATAATTTTTTGAACAGATGAACGTGGCACCTTCAGGCATCTGGAAATTGTGCCCAAGGATGAACCAAACTTGTGGAGGTCCACAATTCTCTTTCTGTCAGACAGTGAGAAAAAAGGGTCTGTGTCTTCGTATACAGTGTATGTGAATGTATGGTTTCAACTGTATATTGTTAACAAATTTTGTTCCATGTGCCCCTTTTTTTTTAAATTTGATCCCCTGCCCTTCAAACTGTATCTGCATGGTCCTGGTGAAAAGTGCAGTCAATGACCCATTTAACCTGATTCAAAGTGCTGCAGTGAGGGTTCCAATAGGAACTAGAAAGAGACATGTCTCCCATATTGGTTCTTCTTCCCCACAGAATGCAGAATGTAATTAAAAATCGTCCTCCCTACATTCAAAGCCCCGAACGATCAGTCCCAACGCAATCTTAAAGACCTCATAATACTACATGATCCCAGAAGAGCACGCTGCTCTATTATTACAGATGTTCAAGGGATATAGGCAGCTATGAATTATGGATTACTTACATTGGACATCTACCTCACCCACCTCACCCACAGATCCATCAACATTGCAGGCGACACCTCCCACCCCTCACACTCCCTCGTCAGCCCCATGCCCTCGGGGAAAAGGTACTGGAGCCTCCGGGCCCGCTCCACAAGACTGCTAGACTGTTATCAATACTATCAGGCCATCAGGACAATGAACTCTGTCCACCCCCCCGGACCTTAATGCACTCACCCACACAATAACTACCCCAGCTGTTGGACAGAAAGACTGGCACACCAACAGTAATACATCTGCTGCTGTACGTCTCTGCACTTTACTGCAACCATTTGCACAAATGCCATATCTGCTGCTGTCTGTTATTGCAAGAATGATCACACACATTCTAATCCATCACGATCTGCTCCTACACTACCGCATCAAACTTGGTACTACAAGTATCACTGCTCTACTTTTCTGTATATAGGATTGCTGGGTCTCATCGTTTATGGTTTATCTTTATTTGCACTATTGGAGGTCTGGGTCTCTTTTGTTGGCATTTGCACTATGGGTAGCATTACTGTACGTAGACTGCTGTTGCTGTTTTTCCAGCCTTATTCTTTTTTCTTTTTAATATTGTGCACACCACTGAAGAGAGATAGAAACACCATTTCAACTCTCCTGTATGTCCTGTACGTATAGCAGTACTGACAAATAAAATCTTTGAATCTTTAATGTCCATGCGGGCCACACCTAATATTAAACCTGGGCTGTCTTACAGGTCCCATGTGGGTTTGTCTGCAGGTTCCATGTTGGCCCCATCTCTATTTGTCCTCATGGACGTCACCTATTTTTCTACTTTCAACTTATTTTCTCATAAATTTGCATTGTTTTGTGAATTTGTGATTTTTTTCCCCCATAATTTGAAACATTTTTTTGTAAAATTTGAAACTTTCTTATCAATTTTCAACTTTTCTTACTGTAAACTTGCAACTTTTCTCAAAATTTGTGATTATTTTTTTCTTATAAATTTGCAACTTTTTCCTCACAATTTTGTTAGTTTTTCTTGTAAAATTGTGACTTTTTTTCCGGCAAATTTGCTAACTTTTTCTTGTAATTTTGGAACTTTCTCATAAATTTTCCACTTTTTGTACTGTAATCTTGCAACTTTTTCCTCAAATTTGTTATTTTTCCTTACAAGTTTGCTATTTTCTTATAAATTTGTGATTTTTTTTTTGCCATAAATTTTGAGACATTTTTTTGTAAATTTGGAACAAAAATTTTACTCATAAACTGGTGCTTTCTCTCGTAAATTTGTAATTTTTTTCACATAAATTTTCAATTTATTTACTCATATATTTGCTAATTTTTCTGTTAATTTGCAAATTTTTCTATATTTTCCTCATCAGTTTGTAACTTTTTTCAAGTAATTTTACAATTTTTTCTTGTAAATTTGCAAGCTTTTTCTCCTAAATGTTCTCTTTTTTCTCCTAAATGTGAGATTTTTTTCCTGTATTTTTTCCTATGGTGCCAGTATTACTCAGCCCTGCTTACCCACTTTAAGCCCATGTGGGGCCCAGTTGGGTTTAATGCAGGTCAGCAGACTACCTGCTTAGCTGGGCTGTATGTAAAATCCATGTGGGCAAACACGAGGCCAACATGGAACCTGCGGACAAACCCACATGGGACCCAGAAGACAGCCCAGTTTAAATCTATAGTGGGGCCCAATTGGATATGCTGGCTAGAAGTGTGTCTGTATAAATGGACAGGCGGTTATCATGGGAGGGAGAGCTTTCAGTTATCAGGCTCCTCTCCTGTAGAACCACCTTGCATTTGTGGTTCAGATAATGGAAATCATCTTCTCTTTCCCTTCAACCTCAGTCAGCTGTGGCGATAGCATCCCACTATTGCTCCCACTACTTGATCAAAGGGGTCACATAATCACTGGAGTACGTCTCTCATATTGTACGGTCTTTAAACATTTTATGACATAAAGTAGCTTGAGATGTCTGATGCTCTGAATTGGTTGTAGGTTGCATTATGTTGTAATCACTTCACTGTGTCAATTCAGCTTCAAATATGCCAACATTTTAAACAACAGTAACAAAATAAAAAATTTTCGACAGCTGCAAAAGTGGGCAATATCTTGGACATGGTATCTTGACAGTAGTCCACGTTTTATTCAGCGAAACAAAAATCCTCCCACTAAGTTTGAATCAAGAGAAAAAAGAAACACACCCTCACCATTTCTCTGTTAGCCACATCCCTGTTTGGCCATTTAAGTCCCACTTTTCCAGTTTAATATGACCAATCTCTAAATCAGCAAGTTTAATTACCACATTAAATCCCAACATAACTGCATGGCCGCTGCTAATGTGCCATTGTCTTCTTTAAAGTCTTTAAAAAAACAGTATCATCTGCCATAACTCAACCAAGCCACTAAGCTGCATTTTGCAAATTAGCATAAAGGATATGAAAGCAAAGTGAGTGGAGTTACTTAAAGTGTGTGGATTGTTGAATTACGGGCAATTAGCTGCATTATGACACCAGTGCACTGGCTCCATCCAGAGCATTTGAACAGCAGTGGTTAATTTGCACCCATTTGTCAGCATAATTCTGTCATTTAACTGAGATGGAAAGAGAAGCCAAGGTAAGAAAATGCAAATCTGAGTCCTCACCTTCAGTTAACCACTGTGTGACTCAACTCCATAAATAACCCTCACTTTTTTCCTTTATATATAGCAAAAGCTAAAGAAAATGTGCTTTGATTGCTAAATATGTTAATGCACTGAGGAGAGGAGAGTAAATTTAGTTTACTCTCTGGATTTAAAGGTGGAGTAAGTAACAAAGTCTCTAAAACATGATTATATTGTAATAAAAATAGGTTCTATCATGAGCTAATCATTTTGCTAACTGAATAGTTGTGTTTATTCCCATTAAAGCCATTCATATCTACGGTATGTTGTGAAGGGTCCATATACACTAAAGCAGTGTTTTTCACCAGGGTCCAGGTTTCTGTGCATCCATCCATCCATCCATCTTCTACCGCTTAATCCTTTTCGGGTCGCGGGGGGGCTAGAGCCTATCCCAGCATCTTTGGGCGAGAGGCAGGGTCCACCATGGACAGATCGCCAGTCCATCGCAGGGCCAACACAGAGAGACAGACAACCATTCACTCTCGCATCCATACCTAAGGACAATTTAGAATCCCCAGTTTTGATGCCAATTAACCTAACTTGCATGTTTTTGGCATGTGGGAGGAAACCGGAGTGCCTGGAGTAAACCCACGCAGACACGGGGAGAACATGCAAACTCCACACAGAAGGGTCACCGATGGTCTGGGGGTGGGATCGAACCCACGATGGTCAAGGGTGGAATCGATCCCATGACCTTCTTGCTGTGCTGCCACTGTGCTAACCACTGCGCCACCGTGCTGCCGGTTTCTGTGCAAAATTGTTTAAATGCACGTCTTAATTGGTCCAAAAAACTGCAAATAATTTTCCATTGTTGTGCATGGGTGCCTACAGAACCCACGCACAACGGCAAATACACAGTTAAATCGTGGCTGTACATGTATAACCATCCATCCATCCATCTTCTTCCGCTTAATCCTTTTCAGGTCGTGTGGGGGGGGGGGGGGGCTGGAGCCTATCCCAGCATCTTTGGGCGAGAGAAAGGGTCCACCCTGGACAGATCGCCAGTCCATCGCAGGGCCAACACAGAGAGACAGACAACCATTCACTCTCGCATCCATACCTAAGGACAATTTAGAATCCCCAGTTTTGATGCCAATTAACCTAACTTGCATGTTTTTGGCATGTGGGAGGAAACCGGAGAAATCCCGGGGTAAACCCACGCAGACACGGGGAGAACATGCAAACTCCACACAGATCACGGTTGGTTAGGGGCTGGGATTGAACCCAGGATCCCCCGGCCAAGGGTGAATTGCTGTGCTGCCGCAGTGCTAACCACTAGGTCACCGGGCTGCACACGTATAACCCCGTATTATACACATGTATAACCCCGTATTATACACACGTATAACCCCGTATTATACACACGTATAACCCCGTATTATACACACGTATAACCCCGTATTATACACATGTATAACCCCGTATTATACACATGTATAACCCCATATTATACACATGTATAACCCCATATTATACACATGTATAACCCCGTATTATACACACGTATAACCCCGTTTATACACACGTATAACCCCGTATTATACACATGTATAACCCCGTATTATACACATGTATAACCCCATATTATACACATGTATAACCCCGAGGTGAAAATCAGCTGGTCAAAGCAACAGTGTGGCGCAGCACAAATCTCCTCCAAAACATGGTTCGTTTGCAGTTAATGTGACTTTTGAGGCTGCCACACAACACTACCTGATCACTTTTCACTTGGACGCTATTTCTGCCCAGTCATGATTCTTGTTGAATCATGAACCAGGGTCAAACCCGAGGCAAGTGAGGCCTGCAGTTCTTTAAGATAAGATAAGATAAGATAAGCCTTTATTAGTCCCACAACGGGGAAATTCCAGAATTGCAACAGCACAGGGATAGCAACACTCAGAGCAACAATCAGAAGGCAAGAAAAAAAAACAAGCAAGCAAGAGCAGCTAATATACATATGTACATATTACTATAAAATATATACAGTATATACACACACACACACACAGACACACAGTGCAGAGCATTGTAGCTGGATGGAATAAATATATGAATATATGAACACACAGTGCAGAGCATTGTAGCTAGGTGGAATAAATATGCAAGTATATAAACACACACAGTGCGGAGCAATGTAGCTAGATGGAATAATATGTAGATATATAAAAACACAGTGCGGAGCAATGTAGCTAGATGGAATAATATGTAGATATATAAAAACACAGTGCTGAGCATTGTAGCTAGATGGAATAAATATATAGATATATAAATATAAACACACCCAGTGCAGAGCACTGTAGCTAGATGGAATAAATATGTAAATATATAAACACACACAGTGCAGAGCATTGTTGCTAGGTGGGATGAAACAGCATAACCGTCTATTTAGTTATCCTACATGGTATGATTATGTGCCCATACATATTCTCACCCTCCATAGCGACCGGTATGTTCCTAGTTGTATGCCGGAGAGGACCATTGTGTAAGTCTATTGCATCTTTTGCATTCAAAAAAAAAAAAAAAAAAAAAAATGTTCTTTAGATGTTCTTGTGGGTTTTTATTTCTCATCTATTCTTGAATTTCTTTAGATCGTGGTGTGATGTGTTGCTTTTTGAGATCTGTTAGCCTACTGCACTTTGTCAGACAGGTTCTATGGAAGAATAATTCTGTTTATTCAGGTTTTTATTTAATTTTATAGTTCTTTCTGTTCTCATATATTTGTCACAAGTTTGTAATGCAATTATGCTGAATCATGCTGATATATGTGATGTTTCTGTTTAACTCATCATCTGGTTTCAGAGACAAAATGGCCATTCTGTATGTGTCCTATAAGATACAGGATGTCTAAGAAGTCATGCATGAGTCAGACTGTAGCCTTGTGATCTTGTCATCTGTTCCCAATGACAATGCTGTCTTTATGCAAAATCAGTTGTTGAAGAGACAGACCTGATGAGCTGTCATGGGTCATATGAGACAATACTATCCTTTGTGTTGCGTAAATTGTCAGGACTTATATAAAAGGATGTCAGACCTGTAAATCTTTGCACTTTGTCATAATACTGTGGAATGTGATATGTCACTGTGCCTTCTTTGCTGGCCACAAAGAATAATTGCATTCTTGTTCGTACTCTGGTTCTCTCATCTGAGTTATTTTACCTCATTGTTAAATTCAGAGTTTTTCTTCTGAGTTTATTGAGACATTTAAACAGTGCAAGAAGGCGTTCAACCTTAAATAGTGAGCGCTGTCTAGACCCAGTCATTTCTCTTACATTCTATTTAAATGATTTCTTAATTCAACAGATCTCCCCACTACCTCTAAAACAGCCTGTCCTCAGAAAATTTTTTTTTTAACTTTCATGTACAATAAAACTGCTTATTTTTTTTCCAATTATTAAAAATGAGCCTGTTTCATCAAACAAACATTTGATAAGATCTCATATCAAAGCAAAATAGTTTCTCATCATGATATTCATTTTTACACGGTTTGTCCCATCTTTGTCAACTCCGTCAGACAAATATAAAAATGTAATAAAATCAGGCTATTTTAGGGTCAGATGTCACTCTGAAGGAACTCTTTTCAAAATTCCTTCTATGCAAAGTGTGTCCATGGCAGACAAGCTCTTGAAAGCTTTAGATTTTGTGAATATTTGAAATCAGAATGTTCCAGTTGGACGTGTCACACCCATGGTACATCAACACCATCATTCAGTTTCTGACAAAATTGTTTGGAATCTTCAGATCATTTTATTCTCATTAAGTTATATCAGCATCTAGCATCAGGCTAAAAATGGCTACACCATAAACTCTGTTAGATTTTTGAAAGAAATGCTTATCTTGTCAACTCCATCAGATTTCTGTCTGACAGGAAAATGATGCTGTTGACATTTACTGGGAATGCATCAAATTTTCATTTTTTTGATACATTTTAATCATACAAAATAAAGGAATGTATTCTTATTTTATGTAATGATGTTTAAGCACTAATTATGTGGTATCAGCATTTTCTACTTTTCTATTATTTTGCTGAAAGATACACTCCCTCTCTATTATAGGAAAATGTGATTTAAAATGTTAATTTGATGCCAACTTTGGGCTTTTTAGTCAAGCAGCCATTCAACACCTGTCTTTAGTGAACAGTAGGAGCAGAAAAAGAGAATATCAAAAAGGCCGAGACAGAAAACCATTATGCTGCCAGAATTAAGAGAATAATTTGTAAGATGGGAGGGACAGCAGTGGAAACAGAGCAGCTTATCATGATGTCTACTCAAAAGTGTGATGTCAAAAGTGTACACATCATTTATGAGTGTGTCCAAATCCATTTTGCTATTACAGCCACGGAAGGCAGCAGGAAAAGTGCAAAGACTCTTCTTATTATTCAGGTGTGTTTTGGGTGTGACTTGCAAAAAACCAATTAGAACAGCAAATCACCTCACCTTTGATAGGCGGGGACACATGATCTATGGTGGATTACCATTAAAATTAGGGATGCACAGGTATATCGGCCAGTAAATCAGTATTGATATTCATCTTTTTGGCTGATATGAAGATGAATGCAGCATTATGTAGCACTGTCATCCAAGACAAACTTCCCATGAGGGACAATAAGGTTTATTCTCATTCTGATAGCAAACATCAGCATAATTTTACAGCCCGGTCTTACCAAAAAAATGTCAAATTGACACATTTTGTCAGTCAGAGAAAACGTACACAGACACGCAAAAAAGATTTTTCACGTACAGTGGATATGTGGCATTTACAGCTTTAAGAAAGGTGTCTAACGGCAGCTTAACGTTTGCCAGTTTGTGTTCCAGTCACTTTTATTATCTTTCACCATTGAGCAACTACCCCACACTTTAATCCCTAACCCTAACCCCACAGGAACCTTTCATTAGTGGAGCGAAAAACAAACATGAAAAAAAACAAAGAAAAAGGTCAGTCAGAGACGAGAGTGCGAGTCGAACTCGAGTGTTTTTGTGTCTGTTGCTTGAACATCCGTGCAGTTAACCGTCCGCCATCCCCCGCCCACCAACCGTATGAGCGTTGGGAAACCAAAGTAAAAGATGCTTTGTTCTGCACATGTGCGCTGAGGACTGTTTAGGAGTGTTCTGCACATGCGCAGTGAGTGAGCTTGTAACGTGCAAATGTATGATTTTAGAGAGGTGGGAAAATGTTTATTAGATATGTTTTTTACTGAGAGCAGGTTGTAATTTTAACACACTGGTAGTGGCTGCTGTTTTTCTGGTGAGGCCCAGTTGTGTGGCATTGATTTTGCCCTGAAACAGACAGCAGGAGACTGTAGCTGTAAAGTCACAAAACATCCAAGACTAAATCATTTTGAAGTATTTTAGTTCGGTTATTTGTTGTTTAATGATGAACATTTCTTTTTCTTCTTGACATTAAAGATGGAACAGATGAAAACAAAAGAATCAGTCTGTACTGACCAACTGATTATTGCTAACATTGGTATCAGTGTCAGAATTCTTTTAGAATCTTTTCTAAAAACAGAAGAATCTTAGATTTTTCATGAGGTCAAAATTAGTTCTGCACTTTGTTTTTGTTCTGCAAAATCTTCCATTAGAACACTGTGGAATCCTGTGATTTCTTTCCTCAAGTGTAGACAGTAGTTGTAGCACGCAGCCTGCTGTCAGTGGAGGCTCCTGGTGAGTCGCATGGACAGGTCTTTTGGAGTTTCTGTTCTAGACACCATCTCTGCTTTCTTAGTTTGCAGTTCTGCTTTTCAACCTTGCTGACTGTTTTTTCTTGAATTTGTCTAAATCATCTTTCTCTGTAGCTGTAATAGTTTTTCTTTGAGTTTCTTGATTCGCTCTGGCTACGCGTCCAGCTCTTTCTCCTTCTGTTTTTTTTTTTTTTCTAACTCACATCTTGAACTCGCTTTACTTTTTCTTCTGCAACTCACTGGCCCTATTACAATGAGCTAAAGCACAAACTTGTGCTGTACTTTGTGCCTTCTCTCAGTGGCTTCGGTAATTTCTGGTAGCACATTGCCCATTTTCACACTTTGTGCCCTCATTGTCCAAATAAATGACTTCAGTGATTCTTTCAGTTTGTATAAGTTGTCTTTTAAAAGGGGAGCAGCTGGGAGCAAAGTTGGCGTGTTGCTAGTTTATGGCAGCACGATGACATTATACTTTTGAACAACAAAAACTACATCTAGAGCAGAGGTGACACTACACGTTCTTGTTATCTATCATTTTGACAGACAGGGCTGCAGGTCATAATCTGTTATGACCCGTCATTTGAATCTTCATATCACACAATGATGAATAGCGTTTGTTTATGTTCACATGTAATCATGGGCCTACAATGCAAATTATGCATTTATTTATCGAACTGATGAGCACAGGCTGGAGAAAAAATACTAGACAATCGCTACTCAATATGCACAATAAAGTGGACAGAGGGAAGTTAGAAGAAATTGTGTCATCTGTCAATTGTGTAATCTGTCATTTTGACAGATTACATGCTCAGTGTAATCTGTCAAAATGACAAACAGCCTTCAGAGTTTTGTGTCATTGCTCAAAAAAATTCTACCACTGGCAGACAATATTCAGTTAACGCAACCTCTGGTCTAAAGTCAGTGTCACCTGATCAGTCTTTATTTAAGAAAACAAATACACGGCTCAAAATTATTGTTGCAATCCTACACCTATGACCACTAACAAGTACGACACAATTACAAGGAAGAAGAAGAATCATCTGATATTACCGTCTTACCATAGTATATGTACTGGTGTCCATCAGGAGTGAGGTAAATGTGAAATCAACTCTTTATAAACATACTCATTAATTGTTTTAATGTTGTAACTGCTTGATTCTGTATAATTTCAGAATTTAAAAGACCACAAATTAGTGTTTTTGTCAGCTCTGTCAGATTCATAGTTTGGTAATTTTTCGTGATGATAGCATTTTGTGAAGGATTATTGGTCATATGTGGAAATCAACTGTCTCCTACCATTATATTGTGTTTTCAAATTTAAAAATAGTTTTGTTTGCTGTTGAGGTTAAAGTTAATATTCTAATATACAGTCCAAATAAAAAAAAACAAAACGAAAACCTTCATAATATAAAAATAAATACATGTTGAAAGTAACTTTCTTCTAGGTTGTGTCAGTCTAGGTAAAATTTGACTCTTGTATAGTTTTTGTAGCTCTGACATAATGTGAGTGAAAATGAATGTGTTTGTGGTGTCTGATGTGTTGACAAAAAAAAAAAAGGTGATGGAAAGGCAAAAAGTACATTTTTTTTTTAAAAGAAAAAGGTTTGTGGGTGTATCAAAGCACAGATAGCCTAGTCCTTGGTAGATGCACGCATGGAGCTTACATGTTAATTATCTTTTCTCTTTTTATCCTGTTTTGTCCCAAGTCTCAAGGATCAGTGAGCTGCGACTAAAGTGTTTCCCAAAAAATTCACACAAAAACACACATTTCTAAGAAAAATCCCATTTATGTGAAAACTAGAAACAATATGTTATTGAAATGCTCTCAAATTTATGAGAAATAATGCTGCACATTGAAGAGGAACAAATTAATTCATGAGGAAAAAACGTTTTGAAAAGCCACACAGCTGGACCTTCATTTTGAGCCTCATTTTGTGGGTCCATGCACTATTTTTTTCAAACTTAAAACGGCTGTTTCTATGGAAAATGCCACTGACCACAGGTCTGAACTAAGTTAATGTCACTGGATATCGTTAGATTTCTCAGCAGTGCTGCATAGAGCTTGTGCCCCCCAGCCATAATTTAGACGTATTTTGGGCTAAATCATGTCCGTCGGTCCAAGCCTTAATTTAGCCCACAAAGACACTGAAAACTGGGCTGCGTTAGTCCATCCACCACAGGCCATATTTAATCAGAAAAATCTGGGGTCTGTCTCTCAAAAGTCAAATATACTTTTACAACCACTGGGAGTCTTTGTTCAAAGTGCTTTAGAAAAATGCCGATTTTTTTAAACAGCTTGTTTTAAGTTCAGCATTTGGCAAAATGCTTGTTCCGTAACATCTGGAACAATATGAAACCAGTGCGAGTGCTGTTGTGCTGTTCACTTAAAAGCACCGTTTGAGTACAAGTACGTTCTGCAGATTTCTCTCTATGTCGTGTCTTTTTACTGATGTCCACATGTTGGGCTCTGGGTGTCCCAGCACCTCTGGTCTTGTCTGATCTTGAAAGCTCAGCAGGGTCTGCCTGGTTTAGTATTTGGATGGGGGACTGCTTCTGAACACGGACTGCTGATCTGGCCAGAGATGCTGGTGTAGGTGCTCACCACACACAGATCACAACATCGGTGGCTGCATGCTTGCTTTTAAAAAGGTGGATTTCCATCTTCATTTTTCAACCAAATCTGTACATTTTTCAGACAGTTGGCAAAGCCGTCTTTTCAATGTTTTTTTTTTTGTTTTTTTTTCCAACCATTTTGTGCTGGGAGGGCTCCACATTGCCCAGAGTGCAGTAACTTTTGCTGCATAAAGTAAACTTTGGCCATCTTTCCCCTCCTAGAGTCAGCTAATTCAGCCGGCCTCCGTGCCGGGTGATGAATGCCGGGCTAAGCTGTCCCCGTGCTCCACTGTACAACCAGCTTCTCCACCTCTCCAGACATTTCTCTATAAATGCCGACCCACTGGGCTAATTTAATAAAAGCCTTTTCAATGTTACCACGGAGACACACCAGGTAATTACACCCGCAGCCTGGCCTGTGTGCATGTGCTATTATGGGATCTGTGCATACAGAGAGGTTGCTACAGCGACGGACAACCGCAGCAACGCGGCTTGGATCCTGTGGCTGTGGAAACACAAGGTAAATGAGAGCATTCAGAGGCGAACGCTCACCAGTGAAAGGAGGTTTTGGTATATTTAGTCTTTAATGGAAGAGGCACATTAACAGGAGACAAGACACCACTCCGTCTCTAACACCTGTTCAATCGGCGGGCGAGTCATTTCAGTCTATGAGCCAACACGCTCAGTCGATCGTTTGGCCTTTTAGGAATGAACATGAAAAAATGAAGCACTAGAGAATGAAGGGGGGGGGGGGGACACAAAGTACAATGCAACCTTTTAAAAAGCTTCATTTAAAGCCCTAGTGTGTCTTTAAGTTGTTTCATTATTAAGACAAGGTGGGGAGACAGAGAGAGAGAGAGAGAGAGAGAGAGAGAAAGGATATATGTGTGTTATTTCATTATCAGAGAGGGAGGAGGAGGGATGTCTGCATGTGGGGGGGGGGGCAGTGAAGAGTAGGAATTGTCCAAAGACTTTTAATTGGATTGCTAAAGTGCTTTCTTAATTGAGTTCTGTATTCTTGCTAATATAAAAGTGTATGTCTTTATGTTGCAGCGCACACACACACACACACACACACACACACACACACACACACACACACACACACACACAGAGCCGGCGCTCACACGACAGCCTCACACCTAAAACGAACCCAGGGGGTCAGGGGTAGTGCGAGCAGATGAGATTTGATGAGTTGAACGCCGGACGCTTCAGCAAAAATTCAATTTAGACGCCCTCAGATTGACTGGTTAATTTCTAACAGCTTACCTATAATAGCTTTCCGTACTGTCGCCTTAATTAAGTTCTCACATTAATGCTTTAGCTGGGGATCGGTGCTCTTTAGAACCTGTTAACTCACATTTCCCTGGTGGTCAGGAAACAACAAAAAAAAAACACTCCTATAAGAGGCGGAGAGGAGAAATTAAAAACACAAAAAAATCTGAGTCTCCCAGCCACTCCAACACAAACTGATAAGGTAAAGGCTCCCCCGGGGCCACACCTGAATGCATAAAGAACTGAACTCATCTAATGTCATTCCTCCAATATTAAGGCCACACACACATGGAAGTACGGGCGCGCAAAAGAGTTGCAGTCATAGACCAAATTTATTCCAAATTGTTTTCCATTTAATGTCCCCCCCACCACCACTAGAGAGTGAGGAGGATGGAAAACGCTGACACCCGGGTTTCATTTGGGCCTGTCCTCTACCTGTAGGCGATACATGGAGCATCTGCCGCAGCATGCTAAAACATGAAATTCAATCTTGTAAAGCAGTTGGAGTAGTTTCTTCACTCTGCTGCTCAGATCCGCGTCAGGGAAGTTAAAAAAGACAGGAGCACATCCAGTCAGTGTGGGCAGGTTAAAATAAAGTCTGAATTTAAAACAGACTCAATTGAATTCCAATTGGTTTCACTAAAGCAGAGTGCACATTCCATTTGGAACCTGTTGGCAAGCCGTATTAACTTTGTATTACCACTTTGCACTTAAGCATATGAAATGATCAAGTGGATTTAATGAGTTTAGCTCTTTTCTTTCCCTGCTGAGGGGCTCCACTCATGGTGGATGGCTCTATAAACGCCAGGGACCCTCTCTCAGCAGAGGTCTGATGATTCAGCATGTCGGACGATGGAGTGCTTGGAGTTAGCTGAGTGTGTCGTCATTGGTGGCTGGGAAATCTGGTTCCTCATATCCGAAGCTTGTGCAGAGAGAGAACATAAGTAGTCACCTTCTGTTCACGTGTATCAAGTCTCAGAACAAAGACATGACTATTGCTGGATAACACTTGATGCAACGTTCATCTGTTCAAACAATTATACACAAGTCTAAACACCGTGGGAATGTCCAGCCATCACACCACTCGGGAAGGAGACGGATTCTATGTTCCTGACATGACCGTGTTTTGGTGCAAAATGTGTGTATTTACCCCAAAACAAAAGCAAAAGACCTTGTGAAGATGCTAACTGAAGCTGGTAAATGAGTGTTATTATCTACAGTGAAACGAGTCCTGTACTGACATGGGCTGAAAGGCCACTCAGTAAGGAAGAAGCCATTACTCCAGAAGCAACATAAAAAAGCCAGATTGTAGTTTGCAGATGCACACAGGGACAAAGACCTTAAATTCTGGAGACATGTGCTGTGGTCTGATGAGACTAAAATTGAACTGTTTGGTCATAATGACCATTGTTGCATTTGGAGGAAAAAGGGGAAAGCTTGTAAGCCTGAGAACACCATCCCAACTGTGAAGTACGGAGGTGGCAGCATCATGTTGTGGGGGTGTTTTGCTGCAGGAGGGACTTGTGCACTTCACAAAATAGATGACATCATGAGGAAAGAACATTATGTGGAAATATTGAAGCAACATCTCAAGATATCAGCCAGCAAGTTAAAGCTTAGGCACAAATGGATCTTCCAGATGGATAATGACCCATTTTTTCCCTCAAAACATTAAAGATTATTTACATCAGTTTAAAGAGCCATTCAATATTGTGGCAATATCAGAGACGTGGCTCGGTGAAGAGAAAGGAGTGGATTTTACCATGGATGGCTATGAATTAAATTATATAAATAGAAAAGTGAAAAAAGGAGGAGGAGTTGCAATTTATGTTGACAAGAGCTTGAAATACAAGGTTGTTGAAAATTTGTCAGTAACTGTGGATGATTTATTTGAATGTATTACAATAGAAATCTGTCTGGACAATGTGAAGAATATGGTTGTGAGCTGTGTATATAGAACACCTGGATCAAACATTGACTTATTTAAGGACTGGATGGAAAAAATGTCTGCAAAACTAACCCATAAAGTTATGTTCATCTGTGGGGATTTCAATATAGATCTGATGAATTCAAAACAACATAGTTTGACAGAAGAATTTATCAACACAATGTGCAGTATGGGCTTACATCCAACAATCACCAGACCTAGCAGAATCACGTCACACAGTGCCACACAAATAGATAACATATTCACAAACATTATGGAAAATAATATCATGAGTGGGCTTTTATTGAATGATATCAGTGACCACCTGCCGATTTTTGTTGTCTATCAGTGTGATTATAGGAAGAAAAAGTATACCAAAAATATTAAATATAAAAGAATAAGAACTGAAGAATCTATGTATTTACTGGCAAAGGAATTATTAATACAAGACTGGAAGATAGTTTGTGATGAAACTGATATAAATAAAGCAAATGATAATTTTTTACAAATATTTCAATCATTGTACAATAAAAACTGTCCTATAAAACAATACAGTGACCAACAACAAAACAAAAATATTCCTTGGGTCACCAGGGGGTTAATAAATGCATGTAAAAACAAGAATACATTATATAAACAATTCATTAAGTGCAGAACAGTTGAGGCTGAGATCAAATATAAAAGATATAAAAACAAGCTTACTAATATAATGAGGACTTGTAAGAAAGAATACTACAACAGAATATTAGAGGATAATAAAAATAACTTAAGAGGAATATGGCAAGTACTCAATGGGATTATTAGTAATTGACCTAAAAATGCTAATTATCCAGAATATTTTATTGAAAATGACAATTTGATAAATAATATGGAAGATGTGGTCAGTGGTTTCAATAAATTTTTTGTAAACGTTGGTCCTGAATTAGCAAAATCAATAGTGACACCAGAAACAAACAACAGTGGTTCTGTAAATGAAATAGAAGATAGAAATCCAAACACAATCTTTTTGGGTGCAGTTACTGAAAAGGAAATTATCGAGACTCTGAGTAAATTTAATAACAAAAAAACAACGGACTGAAATGAAATTGACATGACAATAGTGAAAAAAAATAATTGTAGGAATTGTTAAGCCACTCACCCACATCTGTAACCTGTCATTTCAAACTGGTAAATTTACAAACAAAATGAAAACAGCAAAAGTAATACCACTATACAAAACAGGAGACAGTCATTATTTCACAAATTACAGGTCAGTCTCTTTATTCTCACAATTCTCCAAAATACTTGAAAAAATCTTCACTAAGAGACTGGATGATTTCATTGAAAAACACAACCTCCTTACAGACAGCCAGTATGGTTTTAGAGCAGATAAATCTACATCTTTGGCACTGATCAAACTTATAGAAGAAATTACTAGTTGTATAGATAAAAAAAAAAGTTTGCTGTGGGAGTATTTATAGATTTAAAGAAAGCTTTTGACACTATCGACTACAGAATTTTACTGAGGAAATTGGAAAGGTATGGGATAAGAGGGGTAGGACTGAGTTGGGTGGAAAGTTATTTAAGTAACAGACAACAATTTGTACAAATTGGTGAGCACAAATCACCCTTCATGGACATCACTTGTGGTGTGCCCCAGGGGTCAGTTTTGGGACCCAAACTCTTTATCTTTTATATAAATGACATATGCTAAGTATCAAAAATTCTGAAATTTATTTTGTTTGCGGATGACACAAATATCCTTTGCACTGGTGAGAATTTGCAGCAGGTTTTAGAGGTGGTCACAACTGAAATGAAAAGGTTAACACAGTGGTTCAACAAAAATAAATTATCTCTAAATCTGAAAAAAACAAAGATTGTGTTGTTTTGAAATTATAAAATAAATCATGAAATAATGGTAACGATAGATGATACCAGAATAGAAACAGTACAGGAAAATAAGTTTCTGGGGGTGACAATAAAATCTGCTGGAAACCTCACATCAGTCACATCCGGGCCAAGTTGGCAAAATGTATAGGCATACTGGGGAAGACAAGACACATCTTGGACTATAAATCATTATTCTTACTGAAAATTCACTGTTTCTACCATATCTTAGCTACTGTGTAGAAGTCTGGGGAAACGCCTACAGGACCCACCTACGGCCAATATGCACATTACAAAAAAAATCTATAAGGATAATAAATAATGTAGGATATAGAGACCATACCAACTCGTTGTTTTTAAAGTCACATGTCATAGAGTTCATGGATTTAGTTAAATTTAAGACAGCACAAGTCATGTACAGGGCAATTAATAATCAACTCCCAACTAATATACAAAAAATATTCAAAAAAAGAGACAATGATTATAATTTGAGAGGAGACTTAAACTTTACATAACCTAAGATACGAACAACTAAGAAAAGTCTGTGCATATCTGTCTGTGGGGTGGATTTGTGGAACAGTCTGGAGTTGGAACTGAAACTATGTACAAACAGAAATCAATTCAAAAAGAGGTATAAACATTATTTGCTGAAAGAATATATGTTAGAGGGGTAGTATTTATATATATGATTCACTACGCTCACTCTGGGACACTATGGAATGGTGGGTGGGACAGAACTGTGTATATTTGTGTTGTTTGGGGCTGGTTTTGATGTATGGACTGTATGTATGTTGGGATGGATGGGTGTCATTGTTGATATGTACAAAATATAGTTAATTGTCTACTTGGGGTCTTAAATGAGGTAATTTGTATATATTTTACATGGGTTGTATTTATGGAAAAGAGGAGTTGGAGTTAATAAGTGCTCATTTCTTCCTTCTCCCTTTCGAGCACTGTATATTGTCACTTTTATTGCACTTGTCATTTGTTTTTTTTGTTTTTTTTTACTTTTTTGTTTGAAATAAAGTATCTATCTATCTATCTATCTATCTATTATGCTGAGCACCAAGCTAAAAGACAGAACATACTATTTTCATTATAGAGCTGGGGCTTGAAGCCACAACCTTCTGGTGGTGGGGCGAATGCTTCACCACTGTGCCCAATATCAGTTAATAAATAAAAATTGAACAGTACAGGGAAACCTGTTCATTTAGCTGCAGTTGTGAACAACACAGTTTGCAGTTTGCTGTCCTTTCGCTCAGTCTTTGAATCTAAAGCCTTATTAATATTTGTTTTTTTATTCAATTCCTGCTGTTTAAAACAAAAAATTATTCAGGTCAAAATTATTTTCTTTCTTCTTTTTTTTTTTTAATCAAGGTCTTTTTATTTGGTTTTTCCAACAGAAAAACAAAATATGAACAAAAAGAAAACAAAAACATTACTCCCCTCCCCAAACTGCCAGACATATTAAAACAATGCATTTACCCACATATCTAAATATAAAACGGACAAATACATGTATAACAGATGTGAAAAAAGAATAATCAATTAAATTAAAGCGTAATAATAAGATGTACATTGTTCTGCTGTTGGCTTCAGCATCTTCAACAAAGGTTAGAAAAGGTTCTCAAATGACATAAAATTTCTCAGTGGATCCCTTGACAGTATATCTTATTTATTCTAATTTAAGAAGGTACAGAACTTCTTGGATCCAATGACCATACGTTGGTGGCTTAGGATCCTTCCATCTGAGTAATATCAGTCTCCTAGCCAGGAGAGTATAGAAAGCCAGCACACTGACTTCTTGCTTTTGAAGGGGAGTGTCTGTCTCATTAACCCCAAACGGGGCCAAAGGTGGTGATGGAGTTATTGTCCTTTTGCAGATCTTAGAGAAAGTTTCAAAGATAGTGCTCCAATAAGTCTGTAATTTTGGACACGTCCAAAACATGAATCAGTGACTGAATCCCGCCTGCAACGATCATAAATGGGAGCCACACTCGGTTTTATCTTAGAAAGCCTAGCCTTAGACCAGTGTAATCGCATCGGTGTACTATTTTGAACTGAATGACAGCATGTCTAAGGCAGACTGATGAAGATGAAATTCCCTGCAGTATTATACTAAAGTTCCTCTGAAATTTGTTCGTTTGGATCTATCTCCCATTTGTTTTTAAGAGACTCCAATGATGCCAAGTTACAGGTGTAAATTAAATTATAAATTGTGCTGACAGACTTTTTTTTTTTGGCTGGTTTACAATTAAAAATAGAGTCTCGTAAAGAAGAGGGAGGGCGTGATGGAAAAAATCTAGATTTGAGGTGACAAAGCTGCGAAGCTGCAAATACCGATAAAAGTGAGATTTGGGGATATTGTATTTCTGTACTAACTGTTCGAAAGATGCAACGCTATCATCAATAAAAAAGATCTAATAATGAAAGCACCCCTGTTGAAGACCATTTGTCAAAGGCCTCATCTATCAATGACGGGGTGAATATGTGAATTTTTTGAAATTGGAGCGGTCAGGGACAGGCCTCTGAGAGAGAAGGATCTTCTAAATTGATTCCAGATCTTAATTGAGTGTAATACAACTGGATTGGAGGAGAAACTGGAAATAGGCTGTGCATATGGTAACTCTGAGCATAATAAAGCTTGTAAGGAGGTGGATCTGACCGATGCTGTCTCTAAGCCTGTCCACCTGAAGCCTGCAATGTCATTACTCATCCAGTCTAATAATGCCCTAATACTGACCTCCCAATAGTGATATAGAAAGTTTGGGAGTGCCATCCCACCCAGTGAGCAGCGTCTCTGTAGTAAACTTCTTTTAATTTTCGGGTGCATTTTTGTTCCAGGTCAAAATTCTTTTTGCTGTGATGATAAAACAAGTTTAATTTTACACTGCAAGCACATGCACTCAGGCATTTATTTTTAGGGATGCAAAAAAAATGATGGAAAAAAATCTGGCACAATACTGGCACGTTATTGCTATCGGCTGATAAAGCATACTTTTCCCGCAGTGCGAGGGAATGGCATCATCATCATGGGTGAGTGTTTCAAAATGAACATGTCTGCCTCCACACAGCCACGCGAGTAGGAGCAAAGCCCACACGAGAGAAAGACACAACGGTGAGGACAACAGCACAGTGCCAGCCGCTGTTAGGATTCCAGTCAGGACCCAGCCAGCATGCCCAGTGGACCCCGCCAAAGGTCACAACTGGGTTGTCTTGTTGCTCCCGTGTGGCTTTGTCCACGGGTTCCATGTTGGCCCCATCTGTGTTTGCCCACATGGACTTTACCGGTGGTACAGGTGTGTTTACCCACTTAAAACCCACTGGGTTAAATGTGTGTGAGCAGGTTTCAGTAACACAGGAAAAAATTATGAGGGACGGAAGTCACAAATTTATGATAAAAAAGACGCAAACTCATGAAAAAAATAGTAGCAAGTTTGTGAGAAAAAAGTCACAAATTTACAAAAAAAAATTGGATATTTATGACAAAAAAATCACAAATTTATAAGAAAAAGGTCACAAATTTATGAGAAAAAAGTCAGAAATTTACAAAAGGTCAAAAATTTTGAGAAAAAAAGTTGTAAATTTATGAGAAAAGTTGTAGCAAATTTGTGAGAAAAAAATTTAGAAATTTACTAGAAAAAAATGTGAGAAAGAGTCACAAATTTTTAATAATAATAACAATAACAATACATTTAATTTATGGGCACCTTTCATGACACTCAAGGTCACCATACAGTAATAAAAATAGACTAAATACATTTGAATAAACACAAAACCTAGACAAAAGACAATACTACTCAGTGGGGATAAGCAAGCCTGTGTTAAGGAACGCCCATTGCAGGGCATTCATGAGACGGCAGAGACCAAACAGTAAGTTTGCTGATTTATTTAACAAAAGACAAGGATAACAAAGTAAACAGCCACGTGAGGCAAAACATGAATATACACAAGACACAAAAATCATAAACACTGAGAGCTAAGAGGAGAAGCAGCGAGGACAGGCCAACACTGAATAATAAACACTTACGAGGAATGAGCAAGATGAATCACAAAGGAGACTGGAGTCGGGGATAGGAACTCCAGTCGCGTACACGGAGGTGCACGAGGTTGTTGAAGGTCGCAGCGAGGAGTGAGCCTCAGCTGCTTCCTTAAATACAGAACAAGGGCTAATCAGAAAAGGGGAAGGTAATTAGTAGAATAACCCACAGCACAGCTCGGCTTTGACAGTCGGAAGTCCCGCCGTGACGGTGTCAAAATAAAAGCCCTGGAGGAGGCCAGATGACAAGACCTGAAATAAGATAGAACAGAGAAAATACTGGACAACCCAAGCGCAGATGGGATCGGCGCTCAGGCCATCACAGCCTGAAAAGATGGGTTTGGAGTTTAGATTTGAAAAGTGAGAGAGAACCAGTGTTAATGGAAATCAGGAGGGAGTGTATTCCAAAGTTTCCATGCCGAGTAACTGAATGTTCTGCCACCCATGGCAGGGTTTCCTCTGCTAACATTTCTGTGTGGCGGCCCACCTCCCCAAGGAAGTATGCCACTGCGCCTATAATATATTAATTAAAAAAAAACTAAATATGAAAGAAATGCTCCACAAGCGCACACACGAACAACGCATGGAAGTGCCCCGCCCACACGGTGACTGTTTGACCATTTCTGCAGGCAGAGTGTGTCGCTCTAGCGTTGTTGTCTGAGAGAAGCATGAGCTTATTAAAGTACTTTAAACACAGAAAAAAGTACAAGAGATAAGCAGTGTAGGCATTTATGGTGGTTTTAACCCTTTGAGTGTGAGATTTTGCGTGCACCTAGTGGCAGAGCACGGCATTGCGCCTGTCAACTAATTCTGACATCCCTGTACTCCCCAGCTACACTGACGACTTGTACTGATCGTGTCAGTTTCAGAAGGTGGCAGACACGTGTTGGAGGAATCATGGCTGACATGTAATACACCAAAGAAGAAGAACTCTTTCTTTCCTTTTCCTGTATTCCCTTCTTTTAGCTCAGAAAGCTAATATGGCCGCCATGCATCGTTGTGCACCATCACTTAGACAGCTTCGTACACGGAAAATAGCTGCGGGATACAAGCGAAATTTCTGTGGGATGATCATAAGACTTTGTAGATGTGGTAGAGAGCATAAATGACCGACAGAATGCAAAATAACGACCACGATGGACGAAAACACACCGATCACGGCAGTGAGCAAGTCCCCTTAGCCACCGGTAAGTGACGAATTTCTTTGTTTTTTTAACATTGTACTGATTTCTTGTTCATATACTTTGAAGATAAGATGATTAAGTACCCCTGTACAAAAAACGCTGTCAAAAGACTGAACCATTCTTTGTGTAAATATGTCCAAAGTCCGCTTTTGACTGAGTTATGTAATTCAACATAGCTGCCGCGGCATTATGCAAATCAGATGTGTAAAATCACTCCTATCTGAAACTTTGGATCATATTTTACGTCTTTTGAATTGACAGTAAGCCATTATCTCTTACCACTTTAAAGTTATAGCCTTGGAAAGTTCTGACATCTGATCTGACTACTTGGAAAAAATCTTTACCACTGTTGACCACGAGGGGTTATGTCGCAATTCAGCGACAGTCACACTCAAAGCCTTTTAACCCGCTGGTAACTGGAACAACAATGAGGAATCGCTTAACAAACAGGTCTGGTTAGGCTTCATTGCAGGGAAAGGCAAGAGTGACTGATGAATCGCTGAGGATTTACTTCACCAGCTACTACAATATTAACTAATAATTTATGTTCATTATTATGTACTTGGCAAGTTAAGATGACCGAAATTCACAAAGTCAATGATTTTAATCCGTCAGCAGCCTTCAGACAAACTAAACGTGCCAACAGTTGGATTTCAAAATAAGGGAGGTTTTTCCTGCTATCTGGTAGGTAAGGAGATTTCTAAAACACTATAAATACATGGAACTATTATAACAGAAATAACTGCATATTTGGTCATTTAAGTTATTTCTATAAATATAATTTTAATAATTATATTTCTTTGAATTCAGAGTTATTGTTCTGTTCCGGCTCTACAAAATTATGGTCAAAAGTTTAAATTGTATGAGGAAAAAAGTAAAAAAAATTGTTACATTCTGTTTCAAATTTATTAAAAAAACAGCAAATTTATAATAATCTGCCTTTGTCCATCAGACAGGCCTCTTGACTGTCCAGTTTTAAAACTCCTCTTAAAACCCATTTTTATTCTCTGGCTTTTGACCCAGTTTGAGACATTGATTTTATTTGTTCTTATTGTCTCTGTTGTATGATGATTGTTTTGTTTGTGCTGTTTTGTACTTTAGCTGTATTTTATTGATTTTATATTTTATTTATCATTGATGTACAGCACTTTGTGTCAACTGTCGTTTTTAAAAAGCTTTATAAATAAAGTTGGATTGGATTAAAAAAGATAAACATTAGCCATAATATAATCCACAAATTTATAATAGTCTCAAATGTACAAGAAAAGTCATAATTTTACAAGAGAAAATTATAAATTTGAAGAAAATGGTTGCAAATTTAAATAAATTTACAGAGAAAAGTAGAAAACTATCAGAAAACTGTTATAAATTTTGTAGAAAAACCTCAAGCCTTCAAATTGAAGTCATTACTCAAGTTTTTGAGTAGGTGCTCTTTGTATCCTTAACTCAACTAGAAAGTTTTGGTTGTCTTCTTTTAATTATTAATTTCAAAGCACTGCTTTTACATGAGTAGAATTTGTGGCTACTATACCCACCTCTGATCATATAATTTAAGTATGCATTAGTTAATGACTATTATGAATGTTTTTTCCCCTCCCTTTCCTACTCTTCGTCAATGGAAAAAAAGAAACACTCCAATAAAAATACAAAAAATACACATTTTGGTTATTTATGTAAACCATGAAAAAAAAAATCCTGTAGAACAAAACACGACACTTGGTATTTTCTAGCCTGTTTGTATAAAACCATAGACAGAGAGAAAACCTGAATTAGACAGGGCTCAGAGAGGGAAAGATGAGACAGAAGAGAGGAGCCAAGGAGAGGAAAGTGTTCAGGCAGAGGGTCCAGGAGAGGTGAGAGCAGAGGAAGGAGAGAAGGATGACACCAGTAAAAAGTCCAAACACAGGACATCTGGGTGGGACCCCAACTGGCCCAATATGCCAACATTCAAGCCTTGGTAGTACAATACTTCAAATTGTAAGTTCCATTATGCAATATTTCTGTGCAAAATTTAAAAAAATAAAAAGAAATAGTGTAAAATTAACATTTCCGGTTACAATTGTGTCATGTGTTTTCTGCCCCCCTTTCCTTCACCCGGAATAATATGTTGCCACCGCGCCAAGGTCTTTAAGCCAGAGGAAACACTGCATTGTAGTGAGGCGAACAGATGGAACAGAAAGACGAATGGAAGAAAAGGATCTAAGGGTGTGTGCGGGTATAGAGTTTTTGCGTAGGCTCGTAAAATTCACGTGACTCGCTGGGTAAACATAAACACGCCGTAGGTGCCGCCATCTTGGATGGCAAGACCAGCAGTTGCACTGTGACAACCCAGGCGTAACTTGTACTGTTTAGTGATCAGAATGAGTGAGGAGAACACAGTGACAGTCTGACATAATAACATCCCTATCATCCTCTTCAACAACTGACACTGTGGCCTCTGAAACTGTGTCTGCGATGTCTGTGTCAGATTCAGTGGAGTCATTGTCAGCAGTCATAACAGCAGACAAGTGTTTTTAATATTGCTCCCGTGCGCTCCTCTGGTGTGCCAAAATGCCTCAGTTGAACGGAGGTGGCGGGTGTGGGGTAACCCCCACGGACAAGCAGAGCGCACAGCTGGAGCAATTAGCAGAACAATGACTGCCAGTAATCTGCTCAGAATCAGAATCAGAATCAGAATCAGATTTATTGCCATTGTTCATGTAGTACACAAACTAGGAATTTGTCTCAATGCCATGCTGCAACATTAAAAACATAAGATAAGATAAGATAAGATAAGCCTTTATTAGTCCCACAAAGGGGAAATTCCAGGATTGCAACAGCACAGGGATAGCAACACTCAGAGCAACAATCAGAAGGCAAGAAAAAACAAGCAAGCAAGAGCAGCTAATATACATATGTACATATTACTATAAAATATATATATACACACACACACACACACACACACAGACACACAGTGCAGAGCATTGTAGCTGGATGGAATAAATATATGAATATATGAACACACAGTGCAGAGCATTGTAGCTAGATGGAATAAATATGTAAATATATAAACACCCACAGTATGGAGCAATGTAGCTAGATGGAATAATATGTAGATATATAAAAACACAGTGCGGAGCATTGTAGCTAGATGGAATAAATATATAGATATATAAATATAAACACACCCAGTGCAGAGCATTGTAGCTAGATGGAATAAATATGTAAATATATAAACACACACAGTGCAGAGCATTGTTGCTAGGTGGGATGAAACAGCATAACCGTCTATTTAGTTATCCTACATGGTATGATTATGTGCCCATACATATTCTCACCCTCCATAGCGACCGGTATGTTCCTAGTTGTATGCCGGAGAGGACCATTGTGTAAGTCTATTGCATCTTTTGCATTCAAAAAAAAAAAAAAAAAAAAAAACTATTAGTTTTTTTTAAACTTTTTAAACTTTTTAAACTTTTTCTCATCACACATGATGAGAAAAAGAGATAAACTAAAAAACTAGAGGACTGAAAACGTGCAATAAGTGTAGAAAAATAAGTAATAATAAGTAATAATGATAATAATAATAACAATACTAGTAATAATGAGTAGTACTAGTCAAGGCAGTTTTAAAAAATTAGCAAGTAGCAGATGAGCGGAATCAGCGGGATGATTTGGGGGCAAAAGATGAGATGATATCTTTCAAAGACGAAGGGGAGCAGGAGGAAAAGATATCGGAAAACGTGTCAGCGGAAAGGGATCTGGATGATGTGAAGTCTTCACTGGTGAACGAGTCGGAAAACAACAGCAGCTCCTCGGACTCGGAGGTGAGTGAAGCGCGCTGCGTGTTTTTTTTTTTTTTAAAGGCTCTCCACGGCGCACCGCGTTAAAACGTACCTGATTTTATGCACATGTACAATGGTTTTCTCCCCTTTCATGTGTGCATTGTCCTTTGTAGCAAGCAGAGAGGTGCCCCCAAACCAGACCCGACTCAGAAAGTTTTTTTTTTTTTTTTGTTACTCATTTGTGCCTGTAGGTAGATTTGGTTTGCAGTCTGGTGACAAGCCACCGGCCGCTGCGTGCGCGAGCGCCCTAAACCTACATGTTTTTGGTATGCGGGAGGAAACCGGAGTAAACCCACGCAACACGGGGAGAACATGCAAACTCCACACAGCTCACTGTTGGTCGGGGGCTGGGATCGAGCCCACGGTCTCATGATCCCCGTGATCCCCCGGCCGAGGGTAAACTGTGCTGTCACAGTGCTAAACCACTGCTCCACCGTGCAGCCCGTTATGAGAAAGCGAGAGATTACGTCAGTGAAGGTAATTATTCAAAAAGCCAACTTTTTTTTGCATTTCACACCGGCCATTTAATTCCCCTCTTATCCCCTTATCAGGGGGAACAACAGGAGTACACCATTTTGTCGAGTTTGTAGGTACACGTGAGCTATGTGGTTTGTTTCACCCTGCTGCTGCTGTTGTTTCTTGCCATCCAATATGGCGGCACACTCTAACGGGCCAGTGCGGCACGCCCCCTGAAGTCATATGCAAAAACTCAATAATGATGTGGAGGAGGTCAGAGAGATATGGAGGGGCAAGATTGTGGATGGCCTTGTAGGTGAGTAATAATATTTTATACTGTATTCAGAACATGACTGGGAGCCAGTGAAGCTGCTGCAGAACAGGAGGGATATCATGAATAGATGGGGTCCTGGTGATGATGCAAACTACTGAGTTCTATACCAGTTGTAATTTATGGAGAATTTTCTGTGGAAGACCAAACAGGAAGACCAAACAGGAGGGAATTTGAGTCGTCAAGACAAGATGTAACAAGACTGTGAACCAAGATGGCAGTGGTATGACATGTGAGGGCGTAAGCAGTTGATGTTGCGGAGACGGAAGTTTGATAATGTTATTAATGTGAGATGTGAAGGAAAGCATGCTATTAAGGATGACACCCAGACTCTTAACCTGAGGGGATGGAGCGATAAGAGAATTGTCCAATAATACACTGAAGCTGGAACATTTGGTTAGAGTGGATTTTGTGCCGACGATTAACATTTCTGTTTTATCACCGTTTAATTTGAGGAGATTGAGTGTGAACCAGAACTTTATCTCTGAGAGACAGTCAGTAATGGATGAAGGTGGGGGGGGGGGGGGGGGGAGTTAGGTTTAGTGGAGATGTAAAGCTGGGTGTCATCTGCATAGCAGTGGAAACGAATATGATATTTAAGGAAAATATGACCAAAGAGAAGTATGCAAATGAATAATAAATAAATAAAAGGGGCACCAGGACAGAGCCCTGGGGCACTTCTGTGGTGACCGGAAGTGAGTGAGAGGAGAATGATTTCAGCTGAATGAACTCAGTTTGGCCACAGAGATAGGATTTGAACCAATTGATGGATGTACAGTGGGGCAAAAAAGTATTTAGTCAGCCACCAATTGTGCAAGTTCTCCCACTTAAAAGATGAGAGAGGCCTCCAATTTTCATCATAGGTATACCTCAACTATGAGAGACAAAATGAGAAAAAAAAATCCAGAAAATCACATTGAAGGATTTTTAATGAATTAATTAAATTAATCCTCGGTAAAATAAGTATTTGGTCACCTACAAACAAGCAAGACTTCTGGCTCTCACAGACCTGTAACTCCTTCTTTAAGAGGCTCCTCTGTCCTCCACTCGTTACCTGTATTAATGGCACCTGTTTGAACTCGTTATCAATATAAAAGACACCTGTCCACAACCTCAAACAGTCAGACTCCAAACTCCCCTATGGCCAAGACCAAAGAGCTGTCAAAGGACACCAGAAACAAAATTGTAGACCTGCACCAGGCTGGGAAGACCGAATCTGCAAAAGGTAAGCAGCTTGGTGTGAAGAAATCAACTGTGGGAGCAATTATTAGAAAATCTAAGACATAAAAGACCACTGATAATCTCCCTCGATCTGGGGCTCCACACAAGATCTCACCCCGTGGGGTCAAAATTATCACCAGAACGGTGAGCAAAAATCCCAGAACCACATGGGGGGACCTAGTGAATGACCTGCAGAGAGCTGGGACCAAAGTAACCAAGGCTACATCAGAAATACACTACGCCGCCAGGGACTCAAATCCTGCAGTGCCAGACGTGTCCCCCTGCTTAAGCCAGTACATGTCCAGGCCCGTCTGTAGTTTGCTAGAGAGCATTTGGATGATCCAGAAGAGGATTGGGAGAATGTCATATGGTCAGATGAAACCAAAACAGAACTTTTTGGTAAAAACTCAACTTGTCGTGTTTGGAGGAGAAAGAACACCATACCTACTGTGAAGCATGGGAGTGGAAACATCATACTTTGGGGCTGTTTTTCTGCAAAGGGACCAGGACGACTGATCCGTGTAAAGGAAAGAATGAATGGGGCCATGTATCATGAGATTTTGAGTGAAAACCTTCTTCCACCAGCAAGGGCATTGAAGATGAAACGTGGCTGGGTCTTTCAGCATGACAATGATCCCAAACACACCGCCCGGGCAACGAAGGAGTGGCTTCGTAAGAAGCATTTCAAGGTCCTGGAGTGGCCTAGCCAGTCTCCAGATCTCAACCCCATAGAAAATTTTTGGAGGGAGTTGAAAGTCTGTGTTGCCCAGCAACAGCCCCAAAACATCACTGCTCTAGAGGAGATCTGCATGGAGGAATGGGCCAAAATACCAGCAACAGTGTGTGAAAACCTTGTGAAGACTTACAGAAAACGTTTGACCTCTGTCATTACCAACAAAGGGTATATAACAAAGTATTGAGATGAACTTTTGTTATTGACCAAATACTTATTTTACCGAAGAATTTACCAATTAATTCATTAAAAATCCTTCAATGTGATTTTCTGGATTTTTTTTTCTTATTTTGTCTCTCATAGTTGAGGTATACCTATGATGAAAATTGGAGACCTCGCTCATCTTCAAAGTGGGAGAACTTGCACAATTGGTGGCTGACTAAATACTTTTTTACCCCACTGTATGTGTAATGCCAAAACTAAGAAGTCTGTCCAAGAGGATGTCAAAGGTGTCAAAGAATGATGCCAAAGGCCAAACTCAGATCAAGTAAGATGGGAATAGATAAAAGACTGGAATCTGCTGCCAGAAGGAGATCATTTGTGATTTTCAGTAAGGTTGTTTCAGTAGAATGACGGGTGTGGAAACCAGACTGGAATTTCACAGAGATTATTGTGAGATAGATGAGCATGAAGTTGAGAAGTAACATTTTTTTTTCAAGGATCTTGGAAAGGAATGGAAGATTAGAAATAGGATGAAGGTTATAAAGGTTACTGGGCTCTACACCGGGTTTCTTAAGTATTGAGGAGACAAGAGCTGTTTTGAGGGGTGAAGGAACAATTCCATTGATAAGGGAGGAGTGAATTATGCGAGTGATGAGAGGAGCCAAGGAAGAAGGAGCAGTCTTAACAAATACAGTTGGAAGGGGGTCAAGTTGACAAGAAGATGTTTTCAATGATTTGATTAATTTAAGGATTTCAGCAACAGAGGGTAAAACAAATGCCCCCCCCCGCCAACCTGAAAAGGATGAAGTGGTAGAAGATGGATGGATGGATGGGTATGTTCAGCCAAACTGCATGAATTAGGGAGGAAAATTTGGTTTTGAACTAGAAGTGAGACGTTTTTGGAGTTGGATGTCAGTTATAAGAAGAATTTAGAGTTTTGGGAAGTAGAAGCATAAATTACCAATCAAGAAACCTGCAGTAACTTCAACATATCCATCCATCCATCTTCTTTCATTGATCCCTTTCGGGTCACCGGGGGCTGGAGCCTATCCCAGCATCTTTGGGTGAGAGGCAGGGTACGCCCTGGACAGATCGTCAGTCCATCACAGGGCCAACACAGAGAGACAGACAACCATTCACTCTCACAGTCATACCTACAACTTCAACACAAGTATGAATAATAAGGGTGTAAACAATTAAATTTAAACATGTGACCAGAGGGGGAGAGAGAGAGACAAAGAGAGAGAGCATTCAAATTCATCTGCAAATCTTAAACTGATCTTCTTCCGCTTACTAAAACAGAATGACTTTTTTTAATTCTTGCACATTCCACATTGTATGTGTCCTCACAAATGTAACAGCAGCAGAGCACAGACCAGTTCAACATCATGGTCATATCATCATTGTTTCAGCGTGTACACACATGTACTGTATGTCTAAAAAAATGACACTATGTAGGGCAATAACTGCTACTACAGGTTGTCACAAAACAACAGAGAAATCAAAGAAGTGACGCCGACACGGGAGCAGATTTTGTATTCTGGAGTATTGGTGGCAGGGCTGGGGGATGGTGAAGTGTTGAGCTTTAATTTCATGCTCGTTTTACCCTACAAACACCATGACGGGCAGCTTTCAGAGTGGAGAAACCTGTCCAGACACTGTGGAGATGAGGGCAAAATGACTCCCCACCACTCCGTCTGGGTCAAGTCCAATGCTACACACTGTCTGAATGACAGATATCATTTACAGAATGCCACGGATTCATTTCTCAGGCCAAAAAGACTGACTTAACTCCACAGTAATGAGCATGTGGAATCCTAAATTATGACCTGAATTTACAGCAGTAAGCAGTGACCTATGTAGAAATGTTACACATGCAAGACAAATGTAAGTGGAAGGAACTTTTGTTTCCCAGGAGAGTCAGGGCTTGGCATCTGGTTCTGAACACATTCTTGTCATCCCTGAGGTTTTATTTATTTAAATGTAAATCTAAATAGACTGACGTTTAGAGCGTGCATCCATTGGTAATTTGAAGAAACGCAGTGCAGGTCCTTTATCTTCCAGGGTCAGTTCAACCTGTGCTCCTTTCTAAACCTCATCTTAAAAAGGTTATTGGTTGAAAAATGCTGTGTTTGAAGGTTTTAACATTCAGAATTACATCTGCTGCTCACATGACGATCGAAAAAATCTAAAAACATTCACTTCTCTTTAAAGAACACACACACATATATAATTTTTCTCTCCAGGAAGCCGTTTTGAGTCTGCCAGGTTCGCCTCGGGACATCATAAAATGGCAGACCCAGCCATTGCTGTCCTTGATACCCGCCCACAGCTCTGTTATTGGCCAGCACAGCTGTCTGTCATGTAGATGGATGGAAGCCAGGGGCACTAGCTTCTGAGCTAACAGTGGTACTAGGAAGCTCGCACCAAGTGGGGTTTATATTGTTGTTTTGTTAGTGTTGAGCCACCCTAACAGACATCCCTGTTTCCACCTGGTTCACCAATCCACAGTCGCTAATATATCTCACACCATTCTGCCTTATTTTGCTATATTTTCACTGTGATTCTACATAGAACTGGTAGCACTAGCATGCTAGGTCAGTACACCGGGACACACAGGGTTTCCTCTGGTAACATCTCCCGGTGGCGATCCGCTGCACCTGAAAAATTTCCACCATTCTAACAGGAAATATAAATTTCAGAAAAATTTATGAAGGAAAGACGATCCGCAAGCACGCACACAAACAACGCGTGTGATCGCCATCTGCATTCAGAAGCACCCCGCCCGCATGTTCCAGTCGCCATGCAGTCTTGCTACTAGTGTGACTGTCCGAGAGAAACATGAGCTTATTAAAGTACTTTCAACGCGGAAGAAAAATCAGTAGAGGTATGTAAGCACTGGAGGCACTTTTCATGGTTTTAACCCGCTGGTAATGGGAGTAATAATGAAGAGTCGCTTAGCTAACAGGTGTGGTTAAGAGCTTGAGTTGGCTCATTTTTGTCTTCTTTTTAATTGTTAGTTTTGTGTTTTTCTTATTTCAGACAAGAATGAAAAGGAGCTGGTTTTAACCTTTACCTTAGTTAATATTAACTAATTTATGTTCACTATTATGTACCTGGCAAGTTAAGATGACTGAAATTCCCAAAGTCAATGACTTTAACTCGTCAGCAGCCTTCAGACAAACTAAACATACCAACATTTGGATTTCAAAATAAGGGAGGTTTTTCCTGCTGTCTGGGTGGTGAGGTGAATTCTAAAAAAATACAAATATATTGAAATATTATAAAAGAAATAACTGCATCTTTATCCATTTAAGTTAATTTATTTCATTAAATACAGTTTTATTGATTTTTTTCTTTGAAATCAGAGTTAAATTATTGTTCTGTGCAAAATTATGGTCAAAAATGTTAATTGTTATAAGTGTTAACCGTTCCTGCTTCTCGTCTCCTAACCGTGGTTGGGGGACGCAGGGGAGATCTGTCTTCTCCAGGGCCGGAGGCAGCTTTTTCCTCCGGGGTCAACTCCCGAGTAAACCTCACTCTTGTAAAACAGGATATGGTGGTACACAGAGGCACAGGCCGTATTGCTGAAGCGTTGGGGCTTTATTCACAGACTGCAATATTATTAGCAACCATTTCTACCTGCTCCGGTCGCCTCGCTCTCTGTGTCTCATCCGCCCAAAATCATACACACCATTCACTCGTCGGGGCCATTTCACACACACGGGGGCGCGCCTCGGCTGCGCGCACGCACTCACTCACGTTCACACACTGAGCTGTCCTTTCTAAACACCTGCATTAGGCACATCTTACAACATAAGTAAAAAAAAAAAAAATACCACAGTCTATTTCAAATTCATTTAAAAAAGTATTTTTATTTTAAAAAATAGACAAAAATTAGCCATAAAATAATCCACAAATTTATAATAAAGTCTCAAATGTACAAGAAAATTTATCTAAATTTTAGTTGACTTGGGCTACATCTGTGCTAGCCAGCTAATGTTAGCAATTGCGATGTAAGAGGGAGGGTGGAGCTGAGTGCAGTCTTTAAGTTTTAAAGAGACAATGCACTGAAACCATTCATTCATTCATTCATTCATTCATTCATTCATCTTCTTCCGCTTGATCCTTTTCAGGTCGCGGGGGGGCTAGAGCCTATCCCAGCATCTCTGGGTGAGAGGCAGGGTCCACCCTGGACAGATCGCCAGTCCATCGCAGGGCCAACATAGAGAGACAGACAACCTTTCACTCTCACAGTCATACCTAAGGACAATTTAGAATCCCCAGTTTGATGCCAATTAACCTAACTTGCATGTTTTTGGCATGTGGGAGGAAACCGGAGAAATCCCGGAGTAAACCCACGCAGACACGGGGAGAACATGCAAACTCCACACAGATCACTGTTGGTCGGGGGCTGGGATCGAACCCAGGATCCCCTGGCCAAGGGTGAGTTGCTGTGCTGCCGCAGTGCTAACCACTCCACCACCGCGCCGCCCACGCACTGAAACCAGAAAGAGTGAAAATAGTGACCCTTCTATGTGGAGTTTGCATGTTCTCCCTGTGTCTGCGTGGGTTTAACCTGGGTACTCCGGTTTCCTCCCACAGACCAAAAACATGCAGGTTAGATTAACTGGAGACTCTAAAGTGGTCCTTGGTGAAAATGTGTGTGTGAATGATGAAGGGATTGGCGCCGTACTGTGGATGCCCTGAAATTTCCCTCTGGGGATCAATAAAGTATACAAAAAAAATTGGAGCACATGCATGTCCCAACCAAACTGGGACACCCCCCCCAAAAAAAAAATAAATAAAATTAACTCATCATAAATCTTTCTACATCATGTTACATAACTGAATAAAACTGATTTGAAGCATCAACACTAAACATTCAAGAAATGCATTTATTCTGTAAAATATGCAGCTTTCCTCATAAATGTTTAACCTTTTCTCATTAATTTACATTTATTTATAAATTTACTTTTTCTGATAAATTTACTTTTTGCATCTTAAATGTGCATTTTTTTCTTATACATTTGTAACATTTCTAATAAATGTGAGTTTTTCCTTTTAAATTTACTGGTGGTGGACATCTTAATGAAGATTTCATTGTAATTAAACATGTTAACCACTATTAATCACATGCTCACATTAATCATGATTATTTTGCCACTGAGCAACATGTCGCATTAACCTCGGGTCTCGTGAATAATCGTGATCAATGCAATTAATTACACTGAGAATGCCCACCACTAAAATTTACGTTTTGTTATCAACTTTTTCCTCATGAACTTAAGACCTTTTTCTCATAAGTTTGCAGCTATTTTCTCTTTAAGTGTATATTTTTATCTCATGAATTTGTGATTGCGGCATAACAACCTGTGGCATCTCCTTAGAAGATTCAACATTCAAGTCCTCCAGGCCCTCTACAACCACTCCATCAGCGCCGCTTTCTTCCACAAACAACTGGGAAAATTTTTCCAACCAACTGTCGGGCTCAGACAGTTGGTTGGAAACTGTCTCCTGCACGTCCCACTCTCTCCTGCACGTCCCACCTCTTCCTGGAGGGAATTATGCAGGAGACCCTCCACGACCACCAAACTTCCATCTCCACTGGTGGCAGACCTGTCTGCAACCTGTGTTTGGGAGATGATGTAGACCTGATGGGGCAGCAACAGTTATTTATTTAGCGAATGCAAAGTCCTTAAGCCAAGCAGTTGCCTCCTGGTTTGCTGTATGGAGGGTGTGTAATCCTCCTTCCAGTCTTTGGAGTGGGCAAGTCTCTATGATGTGTTCCATAGTTTGCTCCTCTCCACATGCGCACAGTGGGCTAGGGCTACTGCCCCATCTGTGAAGGCTGGCCAAGCAGGGGCCATGTCCAGTCCTGAAGCGATTGAGTGTAGACCACTGTCTCCTTGGGAGGTTGGTGCCCGGGACCTGTTGGTTGGGGTTTATCACCAGCTGTTTGTTTGGGACCTCCTTGGTCTCCCATTCCTCTTGCCAAGCTGTCTGGATGGTAAAGTCAGCTGGGGGAGGGTTTTTCCAAATCGGCCGTCTGGATGAAAGTCGGGCAGTGGGTGGGGTGTAGATATCTGCATGGATTGGTAAGTGAGGAAAATCTTTAACTTTTTGGAGCATCCTTTGAGTTAATGCTGCTCGCCGGATGTGTGGAGGGGCTATGTTTGACAGTACAGAGAGCCAGGGGAGTGGTGTTGAGCGGATTGTTCCAGTTATAGTTCTCATGGTTGAGTTGAGCTGGGTGTCTACATAGTGTGTGTAAGATGACCTGAACCAGACAGGGGCACAATATTCTGCTACAGAGTATGAAAGGGCCAGTGCTGAGGTGCGCAGGGTGGAGACTGCCGCCCCCCATTTTGCACCAGCGAGCTTGCAGAGCAGGTTGTTTCGTACTTTCACCTTAGCAGCCGTCCCCTTTAGATGTTCCTTGAAGGATAAGGTCCTATCAAGGGTCACTCCAAGATAAGTTGGATTTGGGGCATGCTTAAGCTTGAGTCCGCTCAGGTGGATGTTTAGTTCTCTGGCAGCTTTTGCATTGTGGAGATGAAATACACTGGAGACGGTTTTTGCTGGGCTTGGTTTTAGGTGCCAGATTTTGCAGAACTGGTCCAGTTTAGCAAGATCTTCCGTGAGCACCCGTTCCAGTGGTTCAAAGTCTGGTGCTTGGAATGCCAAACAGATGTCGTCTGCATAGATGAATTTGCGGGATTTTGTAATAGGCAGGTCGTTTATGTAGAGGTTGAACAGAGTTGGAGCTAGAACTGAGCCTTGTGGGAGTCCGTTTTTCTGCATTCTCCATGCACTTGTGTTCTGACTGAGGTGGACTCTGAACCTTCGGTTGGTCAGCAGGGTTTTTATAATTGCTGTTGCCCAAGCAGGGATCGCCTTTTTAAGTTTCAGGAGGAGGCCTTTGTGCCAGACCGTATCATAGGCGGCTGTAAGATCGAGAAACACAGCCCCTGTCTTCAGTCTGCTCTCGAAGCCATTTTCAATGAAGGTGGTTAGGGCCAGTACTTGTTCTCCTGTACTGCGGTCCTTGCAGAAACCTGCTTGATCCACACTTAGAATATCCTCTATTTCTGGGGAAATGCGTTGCAGTATTAGGCGCTCCATGATTTTGTAAGGAACGCTGAGTAGGGAGATTGGGCGGTAGCTTGCTGGTAGTTTGTGGTCTTTGCCAGGTTTTGGGATGGCAATGACCTTTGCTGTCCGCCATTTCTTTGGGATCGAGTTTGTTTGTGTGATCCTTGTGTAGAATTGTGTCAACCAGGTTAGGGCTCGGGGGCCAAGATTTTTCATGAATTCTGGGAAGATGTTATCGTATCCTGCTGCCTTTCCACATTTCAGGCCCTGTAGGACTTTCTCCAGTTCAGCAGCCTCGAAGGGTTCAGGGTTCGTTTCCTCTACAGGCATTTTTTGGTGTTTTTTTAGCTCAGTTGTAACTGCTCTTCTGGTGTCTTTGTCTTGGGGTGCTTTGGCGATAGTCAGTAGGTGGGATGCAACTTGGTTGGGTGTGACGGATGCTCGGCTTTGGCTAGGGGGCTTCTGTGCAGCTCCTAGGCGACGGATGAGGCTCCAACATTTCCTGCTAGAGTGGGTAAAGCTCTGGTCAGCAACTGTCTCCTCCCATTTCTTTCGCCGGGCTGTATTTAGCGATTCAATGAGATGGTCTGCTATCTCTGGGTCCCCTGATGTTTGATAGGATTGTAGGAGGGCAGCACTTTCTCCGTCCAAACATGGGACATAGAGGGGTCGGTAGCCTCGTGGGATTGCAGTATGGGCAGCCTTGAAGATTGCACTGCAGAAGCGGTTGTATGCTTCATCTACAGTGATGGTGTGGAGTGGGATGGTAACAACGCTCCGGTCCAGAGTTTCACTGAATTTCTTCCAGTTGGCTTTGCGGAAGTTCCAGCGCATCTTCCTTGGGTTGTATATGACTGGAAGTTGTAGGCCAATGTGTACAAGCAGGGGCCGGTGTTGGCTGTGTGGAAAATCATCAAGAATGAGGATCTGTGTAGGATATGGCTCCCCATTCAAAGAGCTGACCCAACACAGGTCAGGAGAATAGTCCTTCTTCCACCTAGCAGAGTGGAAGGTTCCTCTTTGTTTGGGGTCGTATATCAAAGCGAGGTCATTTCTGGATGCCCAGTCTGAAAGTGCCTCCCCATCACTGTCCACTGCTGGGTACCCCCAGTCAGGGTGATGGCTGTTAAAGTCCCCCACATAGATGGCAGGGTGGGGTAGGGTGGGTAAGACTTGCAGATCCCAGTTGGCATTAGGGGGCTTGTACACATTGACAATATGGAAGCCACCAATGATTATGGTGTCTGAGAAATGTGTTGTTATCAGGTGATTTGCTTCAACTATGTCAGAACGCACATAGGTGGCACATCCATGTTTAGCATGTAGAACATAGCACAGGAGGTCAAAGCCTTTGATGGTGAAGCGGCCAGCTTCCTCTGTGCCAATATGAGTCTCTTGGAGGCAGATTACATCAATCGAATGTTGGAAGGCGAGGACTTCGATAAGGCTTCGCTTGGCTGCAGATAGGCCTTCAACGTTTAGTTGTAATATGCGAAGGGCAGATCCTACCACAAAGTGCTCTTGGGGCTGTTTGCTTTCGGCTTTAGGACTGTGACTAGGATTCTTCTTTGACTTGGCACAGAGGCGTCGTCTCTTCGAATTTAGTCTGCTGGTAGGATCATTAGCTTCCCCAGGCGAGCCCGGGTACTGGCGGAGGGCGCGACGAGAACGCTGATCCATTGCCCCCCGCAGCAACAGTGAACTCCAAGATCTGACCAACAAACTTGTTAAGAGGCCAGCACATATAGTATGGGGGTCAGCATGGAGAAATCCAAAAATAATGGTGAATGGCATGAATGGCATGGGCAACATCAGTGCCAGCATCACCACAGGAGGTGGTACTTGGGATTCCCCTCTATGGGTGCGACCCTGGACACTCCTGGCTGAGTCAGAAAGAAGGAGCCAAGGACAAGTGGCCAAGAAAGCTCCTCCAGATCCACTACTCGGTGCACAAAATTAATGTCTATGTGTGGAGCAATGTAAAAAGTCTCATGGGCCCTCAGGAACCACTACCCCCCAGTGTCAGATGGCTTAAAATGGCGTGGTTTGATGATGTCAGCTCTACATTACAGCCTTTGCAAGATCATCATAGAAGGCACAGTGGAGGACGGATGCAGGGGGGACATTAACGTAGGAGTTTGTTCAACAACATCAAAGAATGGATGTATACGATGGATAGATACACCAGCCTGGGTGAGGACATCTGCTTCTCCTGCCCTGAGGTACCCCATTGACTGCCAAGTCGAGGGACTGACTGACTGATAACAATACTTATAGTCAGGAGGTGATTTGAGGGGGGTGAGGGGGATGCTAGCCCCCTTGTTGCCAACATAACATAACATAACATAACATAACATAACATAACATAAATCACCTCCCTTGTTATCCTGCCAACCCCATCCCCATTCATAGGTGTAAATCAGGGGCAGGACGAAGGGACATTCCCCCCAAACCTGGAAAAAAGAGAGAACATCACCCAGTATTATCATAACCTTGTTATATAATCATGTTATATCCTTCAAATTTTCAACTTTTTTCTCCTAAATTTGAAACGTTTTTCCTTAAAAATCTAGGACTTTTTTTTGTAATTTTTCATCTTTTTTGTCATAAATATGGAAATTTTATTTGTAGGTAGATAGACAGATAGATAGATGTATTTTATTGATCCCAAACTGGGAAATTACAAAAATTTAATTTGCTATTTTTAAAATTTGCCTTTTTTTTTTTTCTGTAAAACTGCATTTTTTTTCCCTTATAACTTTCCAACTATTTTCTTGTAAATTTGAAATTTTTTCCTGTAAATAAGCAAAATTTTTCTTGCAAATTTGCAACTTCTTTCTCAAAACATTTCAAAATTTTTACCTCAAAATTTTGCTACTTTTTTCCTATAAATTTTCAACTTTTGTCTTGTAAATTTTCAACTTTTTCCCGTAAATTTTCAGTTTATTTCTGGTAAACTTGAAATACTCATCTGGATGGTGGTTTAATGTTTATTCCGTGTAATTTGTGAGTTTGTGAATTTTTAAATTCATCTTTTATCTTATTTTTGCACCTATTTTCTTGCAAACTTGTACAAAATTTACATTTATCCGAGTGTACCTTATGCTAAATTTAAGTATGAACATAACTACCCCTTGTCATGATCCGGTGCATGGGCGGGGGCGTGCTTAGTTGTCTGATTAATTTTGCCCTTTTCTGGTTGTTTATTTTTTCTGTTCACCTGGTTTGCTATATTTGGTTCTTGTTTTTGGTTAAGTTCATGATTGGTTTCAGTATTTCCTTTTTGGTTCACTGTGTTGATCATTGCTTGCACTGTGCCAGCTTGCGCGTCACTTCCGGCTGTCAGATTCTGTTCGAAGGTTGTCGCGGCTGCCAGCAATGATCGCCACTTATGGTCCTGCAGGTGTTTGTAATCTGGGGAGTTTTCTATTTAAGCCATGGGTGCCACTTCCCTGGTGCAGCGACGTCAAACCTTCCCAGTCAAGAATTTATTATCTTTCTGTTCGCTCATGTCCTTGTTTTTGTCTGGCATTTTTGCTCCAGCTTTAGAGCTGTGTTTTCCATTGGTTTGTGTTTTGTGTCTTGAGTTATTTTTAGTTAAAATTGCAAAAACTCACAGTCTGCGTTTGACATCCTGTTTACCCTCAGGGAGGGCCATTTATGACACCCCCTTCTGGAAAAATAATAAATCACTTACTCCTTATAGTGTCCCCTCAAAATACTCTGGGGAAAATGTCCTCTTCACTGTTTCTTCCAACAGAAATGAAATACCCGCCCATGCAGTGCGCTGGCATTGTTCACGGCCATACAATTCTGTTTTGTTCAGATAAAGTTATACCTACAGTCGTCTGAACAGAGGAGCTTTTGTCCTGCACTATGGTAAAAATCATGACCTTTAAAAGTGTTTGAAAGCATACTCAACCGAATTGGACATGTGGCTTTGTCAAGTAAAACTGAGCTCAATCCCAGCCTCACACTACCACCATTATCCTTTAAAACCCTGGATGCTTTTCTAAAACCGGTGCTCTGCCGTGTCACACCTATCTACAGCAACCAAGATAAACTCAACCACATGGACCTTTTAAACCCACATGTATTTGTCTTTACGGTTATTAGCATCTTTGTGCATGTGTCTGCCTGTCCCTGTCTTTGTTGCCTTTGTGTGTTGTCAGGCAGAGTTTCACTGACCAGACCCTAATGTAAAGCCTTTAGCCACCTGTCATGAAGCTTTAAAAGGTTAAACTGAACAAGTCCTAGCCCACAGGCAGAGACAATGAGGGCAGTGTACTGTACTGTACTATACACCAGTCAGGAGAAGAATCAGATGGTGGACATCTGAATACCATCCACATTATTGCTTTAACATTTGATTGGGTAACAAGTGTACATTGATGTCAAGGCATGTTAATCATTTTCACTTCAACAACATTATATTCTGTCCATTTTTCTCCATGAATCTCTATAAGAATTATAGTTTCTACAAGCTAAACAAAAAACCTCAGTATTTCCCTGATCACACCATTAGCTCAGTTAAAGTTGTAATTACCAAAAATCCTAATCTTCAATCATCTTTTAATTACCATATCATGTAGTCATTATGGCGGCTCCTGAAGGGATGAAGTTAAACTTTCTTCTTTGGTGTTTAAGGGTAATTATGTTGGCCCTGAATACTTGGCCGAGGGCAGCCGTTTTCTTAGGTGTGATGATACACATCTGCTGCACCTTCATTCCATTAACGAGCTCTTTGATTTTACACCATCGTTATCTCCTGGTTATATTGCAACAGAATTATCTCCCCCACTGTATCTTGGTCATTTCAATATTTACATCAAAAAGCTATTTTTTTAAGTACACATCAGATAGACTATATTACAGACTGACTGGACTATGACTCTAAGGTTTATTTTGGATGTATTTATTATTATATTAACTGTTCAATCTGCTTTGGAGTGAAGCATCTTTTACTGCAAACATTTAGAGGATATAGCCGATGCTGTAATCTTGCTTAAAACTGTTTTATTTTTAATGACATCCTTGGGTTAAGGTCCGCCTGAACAGCATCTGTGAGGCAGCTCATTATTCTGACAGATAATATTCCAGTGGCAGACGGTGTATTTTACAACTAGGCCTTCAGTAATGATCTACTTGATTTAATCCAATTTATGAATGGCACGTTCATACCAAACACCATGAAAATAGCCTATGGGGCCATCCACACAAAGCATGTTAAAGATAACTATAACTATAAAATTATAGTTTTAAAAATCTTTACCTTTTCATTGTAGATCTCCATTTCCATGTGCACTTGTTCATTGAGCTGCAGATCCACTCTTAGTTCCCCAAAGGTTTAACAGTACTGTTGCTTGTAAGTGTCCGGCTGGTGTCTGTGCTTTGGTGTCTGACTGCTGCCTTGATTAACACCCAGTCACACCTAGACGATTTAGGCAACCAAAACATATGGAAAATTTGGAGAATACGCTGGCGTACGTCGAACCAATTATGGCTAAGTTTTGTCTAAGCTAAGAGCATGTTGAAGAATGCTGAAGCACGCTACGGCGTAGTTCACCGAGCTCCTCTGAAAATTAATTTTCAGCATGCTGAAAATTTTCCGACGTATCCAGCGTATGGATGATACGTCCCATATTCACAGAGCAAATGGCATATTTGCAGCATTGGTTAAAAGGAAAAACCCATACAGAGCTCTCTGCCTGCAGCGCAAACACACACACACACACACACACACACACATTTGTTCATATAACGGGACCTGTCGGAGTTTTTCCATTTGACTGAAGTCCAGTGTTGTTCTGATAAATATGGCAAAATGTCAGAACACTGGAAGAGGCGGATCCAATCAGCTGATCACCTGAAGCACAGAGCTCAGCTGTTTTCGATGATAAATCACACTTTGCTGTTGGCTGCGCCTCCCAGTAAAAGCACACTCCATGCATTATCTTGTTTTTTTTTTTTTCACTTTATTGAAAATAAACATTTTTATCACCATCAATTCGTGTGCTTTTGAGCCAGGTTGTGACAGCTGTTATCTGATGTTCCTGATGAGTCACATCAACTGTTTTAGGCATGACTGACCTGACAGATTTGACAGCGATGCCAGGTCGGTCACACCCCCACCGTGGTGTTTGGAGCGGAGAATCATCTGGGTTGAACAAAGATGATCTCTCCCACACCTAGGATTCATGGATCGGGAGGCAATGACAGTTTGGCATGATGTGCATTGCCGGGTTATTGTTTGTTCCACACAGTTCTTCTCTCTTCAGTGTTTGAACTCAGCTGCCTGCACTGCTGTTTGTTGGATCGCCTGTACTTTCCACCAGCTTGCTTTCGGACGTTTTTGTTCCACTGGGACTGCTCCCTGGGATTGACTTGGACTGCTCCAGCCCTGTAAGTTTTTCCTATGCTTTTCCCACGCTTTACCAGTTCCGTCTCGAAGCACTCTGGGTTCCTCTGCCTCCCTCCGCTGACAGTTCCTCCTGTAGTGTCTGGGCCATCGCTCCATGTTCCTCTTCCCGGTGTGCTGTAGAGCGTCCTGGCAGTCTCCTTTGTAAGCTTATGTCATTTATCTATTTGAACCTGGACTGTCCTCACATTGTAAAAAAAGCACACTCAACTTAATCCGGCGTTTGGGTTTCATCCTTATACCTACATGCGTTGCCCTAAGACCCACGCATTTGACAGAATAACCCGGCCAGAATTAAAAAACCCAGAGGACGAGTTGAGTATGCGTTTTTCATTCCCTCATCTATTTGTCTGTGTTTTTACCCACCTGAGTTCGCTATGGATTACTGGAGTGACAAGGAGCTGTGCGCACTGAGCCATCTGGAGGATGCCTTCTCAAGAACGCAGAGGCAGTGTTCTCCCGAGGATGTTTGTGTGGCCTGGGACACTGCAGCGGAGGTATTGGATTTGTGTCCCGACCTTTTGTTTTTTCAGAATCGGCCGACATACTACAATCCATCTTTGCCCTGTCTGACGTGGAGCCTGGGAGGGGATCTCCGAGAGTGGAGCCGTCACCTTCATGGAAGAAGCGCTCGCGATGGAGGAAGCCTCCATCCTCCCGCAGCTCTCCCGCTCCAGTTCCACCTTCAGAGCCTAGATCCACCTTTCTCTCAGAAGAACACAGACTGGCTATACTGACGGACATAGACCGCCCTATGGAGGAGGAATGCTGACAGGCGATATTGGCGGATATCGACCGCCTCATGGAGGAGGAGAGACAAGCTGCTGAGTTGTTTTTTCCTCCTGCTGCCTCGCCTGCTGCCACCTACTCCTCAGCCTTTACATCTGCCAAGGGTGAGGAGGCAGTTTTATCTTCGGACTTTCCCCCCTCTGCACCCGTTTGGGGGGCTTCTCTACCATCTACCAAGGAGCCCAGGCCAGTGTTGCATGCAGAGAGGGAGGGAAATGCACCGGATGCCACTGGAGACATCAAAAACCAGGAGAACAGGCAAGTTCTTTCTCACTCAGTTTCTACTATTGATGAACAATTTTGCCTATTCCCTGGCCAGGAGACTCAGGGTTTGCAGTCCCCTGAGTTCTCTGCTCCAGTGGCATGTCATAACCCTTCACCTGTCCTCTCCGTATCCTCTCTGTGTGCTCCTGAGAGTTCGCCAGCCCCAGAACCAAGTCGCCAGAGGGGGGAGGAACCAGAGACCCTGGAAGAGCCTGTCCCAGGGTCAGCGGTGAGGCAGTTACCAGTCACAACACCAGATGAGCCGCCAGCGTAGGAGACGGCGTGTGGGGGCACTGAGACCGCAACCACCATCACGCCTGCTGTGGGGGCCGCCGCTGCAGAGTCACCCAGCGAACCTGACCTCCAGCAGACTGGGCCCAAGACATCATCATAGGGATCGACGGAGTCCTGGATGGCGGTGGAACTCGAGTGCAGGCAAGTTCTCTCTCTAGTCTTTCTTATGTCAGTTTTAGAAATATCTTGTCTGGCTCTTGGTGAGGAGAGTCGGGTGCAGCCCATAGCTGCATCTGAACTCACCTCACTGGGCTCCGCCACTGCCGGCGACCCTAACCATCTTCCCTCTCCTGTCATTCCTGAGCTTCCTCCTAGGGTCGCCGGAGAGGATCCACCGCTGCCAGGGCTCCCCGCAGATGACGGCGACGAGAGTCCAGCTTCCCCGGTGGAGGTCAACGTGGGTGTAGCACCTCCCAAGCCTGACGAGCCATCGCATCCTGGATTGCTGGAGTCCTGGACAGCAGTGGAGCCCGAGTGCAGGCGAGTATGCTCCTTAGTTTCTTTTCTTCCTGTTTTGGAGCCATCTTGCCTGACTCTTGGTGAGGAGAGCAAGGGGCAGCTTCCCGCTGCACCCGGGCTCACTTCGCCAGGCTCTGCCGCTGTTAGCGACCCTGACCTGGTCTCTCTTCCCCCTGTCTCTGAGTTCCCTGCCAGGGGAGAGCAGCCAACGCCGCCTAAGGCCGGTGAGGATCCGGGTTCACCATCTGAGCTCGCGGAGGAGGTCGCCACGGATGCCCCTGTCCCCGGTGAGGCCGGCCTGGATCCAGCTCCCCATCTTCCTGAGGCCGCAGTTTTGGTCCCGTCCCAGTCCAGGTCTGTATGGGCACTGTGCCTCAGCCCGAGGCCCACCGCAGGTGCAGCAGTGGCCCAGCCGGGTTCCACCATGGGTGCAGCAGTGGCCCAGCCAGGTCCCAATGCGGGTACAGCAAGGGCCCAGCCGGGCAATCACTGTGTGTGCAAACATGGCCCAGTCGGGGTCCACTGTGGGTGCTACAAAGGCCCAAGCCAGGACCACCGTGGGTGCTGCCATGTCCCGGACCGGGACCATTGTGGGTGGCGCTACTTTTCTACGCTCTTCCCTAGTTGTGGGTCTCCCTGTGGGAGAGCCACCACCTGGGCCACCCTTCCTGAAGTGGTGGCTGAAGTTCCCAGGCTGGCCGCCTGATGTACTATGCCGTTGGGTTAGGTGGCCTAATTTTCCTTGCAGGCAAGCTGACTCGGTTCCCCGGACCGTTTGGCTGGCCTGGGATGCTGGTCGGCCACCTGATCGGCCTCACTGTTGGGACTGTGGGGTTTCGAACTTTGGTCGACCCCCTGAACTTGTGTACTTCAGGGCCTTGGGGGGGGGGGGGTCTTGGTGTTGGAGTTGGGATTGTTTTCACTTTTTGTTCTGTGATAGTTCACTGGTTTGTTCCCTCCTGACCTGTTTCCCCCACCTCCTACCCTGGGTAGTTTTGATAGTGCATCCTGGGGGGGGGGGGGGCTTCTTTTCTTTTCCTGTGGCCTTGTTTTCTCCTTGGGTGTCTGGAATCCACCCGTCAAGGAGGGGGGGGGCTCTGTCATGAGCGGGGTTTTAGTTTTGTCCTACCCTGCTCCATGACGTGGCTGCTTTTCCCCTATTATTTCTTTTGTGTCTGTTTTCTGTCAGGTTCGTCTGTCAGGCTGCTGAGAGCCTTGGGGTTCGCCTGCTTCCTGACAGCTGACAGCCACGCCCCCTCCTCCTGTCAGGGTCACAGCTGCTTGTCATTTGTGTTTCCACTCAGCATACGCACACACCATTCATTCTCACTCACATGCTCTCACACCCATGCACTCATTACACACACTGGCATGCACTCACTGATGAGTAGGTTGCAGTATTTAAGATCTGTGTTCGCTGATGTGCATTGCTGGGTTATTGTTTGTTCCACACAGTACTGCTGTCTTCAGTGTTTGAACTCAGCTACCAGCACTGCCGTTTGTTGGATCACCTGTACTTTCCACCAGCTTGCTTTAGGCCGTTTTTGTTCCACTGGGACTGCTCGCTGGGATTGACTCGGACTGCTCCAGCCCTGTAAGTTTTTCCTATGCTTTTCCCACGTTTTACCAGATCCGTCTAGCAGCACTCTGGGTTCCTCTGCCTCCCTCCGCTGACAGTTCTGCCTGTAGCGTCTGGACCATTGCTCCATGTTCCTCTTCCCAGTATGCTGTAGAGCGTCCTGGCAATCTCCCTTGTAAGCCTATGTCATTTATGTGTTTGAACCTGGACTGTCCTCACATTGTAAATTAGAAAAGCACTCATAGAGCACATACCTCCACCAAGGCTCCTTCTGTTTCTCATGGATCACCTCCAAAATGTAATGGGTTTCTGTGTAGGCCTATAGCCACTTGTGGTGAAAATGGCATCAAAGTCTATCCATCAGCTTTGGAGTATTGTTGCTAACACACTGTGAGAAGATAAGAGCCTTGGCTGAGGTATGCATTCTCAGATCATCACCAAAATATAATGGGTTCCTCTCTAGGCCAAGAACCACCTCTGGTGAAAATTTCATCCAAATCCATCTGGTAGTTTTTGTGTAATCCTGCTGCACAAATACAAACAAAGCCCTTGGTGGAGGTATGCACTCTCAGATATCACCAAAATCTAATCATCTGTTCCCCGTGCCATTACACACCTTTCCTGAAAATTTTGTCAAAATCCGTTCATAACTTTTTGAGTTATGTCGGTAACAGACAGACAAACCCTGGTAAAAACATTACCTCCCAGGCGGAGGTAATAAAGCACATTCAACTTACTCCAGCGTTTGGGTTCCATCCTTATACCTACATGCATTGCGCTAAGACGTACGCATTAGACAGGCTCAAGATTACAAACCCTGTCTGGCTCCAAGTATCTACTCAATTAGTTCAAACAACAGCCATTCCCAGCAAGATAATTTGCAGCACTCCTCAGAGGCTGTAATCCAAGGATAGCGCTCACTGCTAATATGGAAGTGACGGACAAATCCTTTCCCCAGCTGAGACGGGCCTGCTAGCTTCAGGGTTGGCCGGCCTAGCTTCACAATGATCAGCTTTTCTTGAAAAGTCCATCTGGAAATTTGTTTTTTTTTAAATATCAACAACCAAATCATTTTTCTCTCCCCTATCAGCCATTGTGGGAGGAAAACCAGCTATTATATTTAAACAGATACAGTATATTGCAGCTGCTTAAGCAAGTCCTTGCACTGGTGTTTTGCTAGCTAGGATCCTCTGCATTGTGGGTGGAGGAGTCTAATCATGCAATCAACAGACATGAAAATGCCAACGTTCTCGGATGCCTTCTATGCATACCTCTGGACATACAGATTGGTTAAAGCAACAGGACAAGTTTAATAGTTAATTTAACCTACAGAGCCGCACTGTTAATTCCTGAAGGCCCAAGGCAGATTTGCTTGACCCTGGCAACACAAATGGCTGAAATATGATTGGACAAAAAAAACTCTAACATGTATTACACTACTGGAAGGAGAGCAACCAAGAGAAAAGCTACAAAATGAAGAGAATAGACTATTGGGAATAATTTAATACATCCTCATGGAACAAATATAAGAATGTAGATTGTAAATGTAATTCTGATGGTGTTTAGGCCAGCAGAGAAGGCTTTGCTGGCCCTCAGGGTCCACCACTGTTATCTTCACTTTGAAGCAGGCCATCCTGCTTAAAAGTGGCCGTCCTGCAACAAAAAACAAACTGGCCCGTCCTGCAACAGAATGTTGTAAAATGCATTTTACAGCCGCCAATCACATGACAGACACCTGTGCCAGTTGCGCAATCAGGACCTTTATAATACACCTGTCCCACTGTCCAAAAGGTTGTGCATAAAATAACATACAGACTCAGACATGCAACACAATTACACATGCCCCGGAACCACAAGAGAAAAACAGCGTTTTCACTGCTTCCACCATGCAGCGTCTCTTCCACCGGAGTATGTTCACTGTAAACTACAAAAGTTAGTCTTTGGGCTGCCTTAAACAATTTTAAGTTGACTGAACTTGAGAAGATAAGTGGTTAAGACACAAAAAACACATAAACTCAAGTTCAGTCAACTTAAACTTTTAAGGCTGTCTGAACACTAACTTTTTTAAGTGGAAAAACCCTAGTTATTTTTTACAGTGTAGCACAGAAACATAAAATGACTTTAACGCCGTACTGGCTGGCAGTCGGAGGAATGCTGGTTGAGGAGTCTCCAGCTGTCTCCCTTCACTTTTTCCACCTTCTTAAGATTATATTTATGTGTCTCGATTTATAAACAACTAAAAAGTTGATGGGATAGTTTTTCCCGCTGCATGAAGGCCCTGCAGAGGCACTCCGATGGCCGACTGCTGCAGCTGAATGTGTGCCAGGGAAGGTTGGTCAAAGCGTTATTGTTCGTTTATTAATTCAATTTCCCTCTAAATAAACTGTTTTCTTGTGAATGTGCATTTTTTTCTACACAAATATAACCTTTTTTATGCAAATCTGCAGTACAGTTTTCTTTCCAGTAAATTTCTAACACTTTTTTCTGGTAAATTTGACACTTTTTCTTGTCACTTGTATTTTTTCTTTCTGCTACTACTTCTACTGATGTAGAAGCACTGCTTCCAGCTTCCAGCAGCACTGTGGGCTCAGCACTTTCAGCTGTTCCACAGGAAAATGTCCTCAGTTTAATGAATACAAAATATATTTCTGTACATATTTATTAGTTCCAGTGGCCGCATGAAAGCCAGCAAAGGCACGCTGAAATAAAAACTGTATTTATTAGGCTCTTTTTTTCCGAGCTTATTCTCGACTATTTGATTGTGTGTATTTGTCAGACAAAATGTGCTGTAATGTCAGAGTCATGTTAAGAGCTCAGAGAAGCCAGTGAACAGTCAGTGTGTGTTTTGTGGTTAGAATGTTCTCTGACGTGAAGACCTGGTGATCAGGTCACGCAGTACTTCCCTATAGATAAATGCTTCCGACTTCATGTGCTCATCATGTGATAATCGTTATCTCGTGCTTGTGTGGATATATAAAAGGACCCACACACACATTTTTTGCTGGCTCTTGTTGTGTGTCAATGTCTTGGCCAAAAGATTAAAGAATCATTTCTGATCGCACCTGTTTTTCTCCTCTTGCTTATTAAGCCTCGGTGCAAATTAGGCATACGGTAGTCTAGCGATGTGTCTGTGTGTATCTGTCTTACCAGCTTTTCAGCTCGCTCGGTCAAAATTAAGTGGAACGAAAAGCTAGTATCATTATATCGCCATATTTTCTCGACTTTTAATTGCCTGAATTTCAAAATAAGGCTTTGTTTTCAAAATAAACACAAATTTAACTCAACATTACCGTCAGTAGAACTGCAAAACAGGTATTGTAATAACCATGTCGGGCCAGCAGAGGCAGCAGAGACACTTTTTTACAGCCCACAGACGACTTTCTATCACACTTGATCTCTTGCTGAACTTTTAAAATGGCGGTTGTTACTGAAAACCAAACATGTACTCAGCAGCTCCACATCACACTGATTGTTTTCAGACTGGTGACGGGGCATTTTCTTTCTGGAGTTTCCAGTTCACCGGTAAAAACTACAAGTAACATATTCCTTGCCTCAAAAACATGGCGGATCACAGCGGACAGCTGAGCAAAGGAAAAAACGTTTAAAAGCAAGTTTTGTGCTTAAATGATTTCAATATTAAAACACTAATAATTCCTACAACTGCAACATTTGATTCTTAAACCTTGTGCTACGTTATGTTTTCCATACTGGTGGCTTCTTTGTTACATTAATTTAACCTGTTAAATGGTTTTCTCTCAAGTTCAACTCATTTTTTTAAGTCTTAATACTAATATTGTAGAGGGTAAAAGGGAAGGATGTGGAGGCGAGGCACGAGCATAGGTCGACACAGATTCTTTATTGACCCTCTAACATATGTACAGCCTATGGACGAGTCATGTAGAAGAGCATAGAAGAAGCCTCTCCAGTCTCCCTGCGTTCTCCTTATATAACTTTATGACCATGCATGGAGCCTGGGGCTGGCGCATAATGCATGTGTAGGCAATGTGTGGCACGATTATCATCACACATGTTACCTTCATCACATACATTCGCCTCCCTGCGCTGCAGCTTGGAGCAGCCGGTGGCAAAGGCGCCTCAAAGTCTGGTCTAGTTACCCCCCCAAAGGGGCTACCCCCGTCAGTCCATTATTCTCTTCTCCCTTTGTCTTTCTGGGTGTGAGGGAACCCTACAGCTGTGTCCCTCTTCCTGCTTCTGGGTGTGAGAGAATGTCCACACGCTGTGTCTAGTGTCACCACAATGTCAGTCATATAAAAACAATGCGGGGTGACGTGGTTGATTCCCTCACTTTAAAATAACTTTTACAGTCCTGCCAAGAGCTCAGTTACAGCAGTACTAAAGTCACTCCTGATGACAGTAATAAGAAACCCACTTGAGTTTTTTTTAAGAAAACCAAGCAATTTATGAAGCTGAGGAGAAACATGGCATCTGTATTTTTTATATGTATCACATCTGCACATTTTTATGCTGCTTTTCTTTCCTCTTTGTCTCTCTGAGGTCCACGGTGGTGAACCTGAGGGTCAGCAGTCAGAGCAGCTGTGAAGATAACAGGCTAGAAGCTAAATAAGAAGATTACATCTTTACTGTTTATACCAGAAACTGATACTGTATTTCAATAAAATAATGTTTGGACAAACTTAGTTTTTTGCAAGATTATTTAAGAAATTCTCAATATTCATTACACATAAGAGTGAAACACTCCAAACTTTTCTGATTTAATATTAATAATTATGCTTTTACTTTTGGAAACTGTGATATGTTTACCTGCTATTGCACGCCAGTGTGTAACTATACATACAGACATGGACAAAATTGTTGGTCCCCTCTGTTAATGAAAGAAAAACCCACAATGGTCACAGAAATAACTTCAATCTGACAAAAGTGGTAATAAAGAAAAATTCTATGAAAATTAACCAATGAAAATCAGACAATGCTTTTGAATTGTGGTTCAACAGAATTATTTTGAAAAACAAACTCATGAAACAGGCCTGGACAAAAATGATGGTACCCCTAGAAAAGATTGAAAATAATGTGACCATAGAGACATGTTCAACCAAGATGTGTCCTCTAATTAACATCACAGGTGTCTACAAACTTGTAATCAGTCAGTCGGCCTATTTAAAGGGTGACAAGTAGTCACTGTGCTGTTTGTTGACATGGTGTGTACCACACTAAACATGGACCAGAGGAAGCAAAGGAGAGAGTTGTTTCAATAGATCAGAAAGAAAATTATAGACAAGCACGTTAAAGGTAAAGGCGATAAGACCATCTCCAAGCAGCTTGATGTTCCTGTGACTACAGTTGCACATATTATTCAGAAATTTAAGATCCACAGGACTGTAGCCAACCTCCCTGGATGTGGCCGCAGGAGGAGATGGATAATACGAATGGTAACAAAAGAGCCCAGAACAACCTCTAAACACATTCATGGTGAACTCCAAGGTCAAGGTAAATCAGTGTCAGATCGCACCATCCGTCGTTGTTTGAGCCAAGGTGGACTTCATGGGAGACAACCAAGGAGGACACCACTGTTGAAAACAAATCATAAAAAAGCCAGACTGGAATTTGCCAAACTGCATGTTGACAAGCCACAAAGCTTCTGGGAGAATGTCCTATGGACAGATGAGACAAAACTGGAACTTTCTGGCAAGGCACATCAGCTCTATGTTCACAGACGCAAAAATGAAGCATACCAAGAAAAGAATACTGTCCCTACTGTGAAACATGGAGGAGGTTCTGTTATGTTCTGGGGCTGCTTTGCTGCATCTGGCACAGGATGTCTTGAATCTGTGCAGGGTACAATGAAATCTCAAGACTATCAAGGTATTCTAGAGAGAAATGTGCTGCCCAGTGTCCGACAGCTTGGTCTTAGGCGCAGGTCATGGGTCTTGCAACAGGGTAATGACCCAAAACACACAGCTAAAAACACCCAAGAATGGCTAAGAGAGAAACACTGGACTATTCTAAAGTGGCCTTCTATGAGCCCTGACATAAATCCTATTGAACATCTGTGGAAGGAGCTGAAACATGCTGTCTGGAGAAGGCACCCTTCAAACCTGAGACAACTGGAGCAGTTTGCTCATGAGGAGTGGGCCAAAATACCTGCTGAGAGGTGCAGAAGTCTCATTGACAGTTACAGAAATCGTTTGATTGCAGTGATTGCCTCAAAAGGTTGTGCAACAAAATATTAAGTTAAGGGTACCATCATTTTTGTCCAGGCCTGTTTCATGAGTTTGTTTTTTAAAATAATTCTGTTGAACCACAATTCAAAAGCATTGTCTGATTTTCATTGGTTAATTTTCATAGAATTTTTATTTATTAACACTTTTGTCAGATTCAAGTTATTTCTGTGACCATTGTGGGTTTTTCTTTCATTAACAGAGGGGTACCAACAATTTTGTCCATGTCTGTACATTCAGTTAATAAAATCTGTTATGCCAGCATTTTTCTTTGTGTTTCTAATTTTATTCTTGTTCTTCTATATTTTTTCTTTTATGATCTCCTTTACTAAAATACCAGCGTACAGCCCTGAGATGAGCTACACCTTGTGTGTGATGTGACACTGACATCAGTGTCATTTTTGTGTAAAGGCATACCAAGCATTTCAAAACCGTGCATGGATGGCTTGGTACAATACTTAACTACCCCTTGCTCCCTTGCCACAGGCACCAAGGCATCAGCACCTGTGGTGTTTTCATTTAACTTGGTATTTAAGTTAGAATTTTTCTAACACACTCCAAGGGACCAGATCAAGTTGAGGCTATGTCAGGGAAAGCCAGTGTTAATATGATCCAGAAACTGTGTTCAGTTCTTCTTTTTCTTCTGTTCCCTTCAGGGTCTCCACAGTGGATCATCTGCCTCCATCTCTCCCTCTCCCTTCATCTTCCTCTGTAACACCAACCCTCTCCATGTCCTCCTTTACTGCATCCATGAATCTTCTCTGTGGTCTTCCTCTTTTCCTCCTGCCTGGCAGCTCCATCTTCAACATCCTTTGTCCAATATCTCCACTATCGCTCCTCTGCACATGTCCAAAACCATATCAGCCTTGCCTCTCTTACTTTGTCTCCAAACCACTCAACCTGAGCTGTCCCTCTGATATACTCATTTCTAATTCTGTCCCTCCTAGTCACTCCCAATGTGAATCTTAGCATCTTCAACTCTGCCACCTCCAGCTCCACCTCATGTCTTTTTGTCAGCACCACCATCTCAAAACCATACATCATTGCAGGTCTCACTACAGTCTTGTAAATCTTCCCTTTCACTCTTGCTGCCATCCTTCTCTCACAAATTACCCCCAACACTCATCTCCACCCACTCCACCCTGCCTGAACTCTCTTCTTCACTTCTCTTGTGCATTTTCCATTGCTTTGGATGGTTGACCCCAGGTATTCAAACTCATCTACTTTCACTACCTCTACTCCTTCCATCTTCACCATTACACCTGCCTCACTCTCATTCACACTCATGTACTCTGTCTTACTTCTACTGACTTTCATTCCTCTTCTCTCTAGAGCATAACTCCACCTCTCCAGGTTCTCTTCCACCTGCTCCCTACTTTCACTACAGATCACAATGTTGTCTGCAAACATGGTCCATAGAGACTCCTGCCTGACCTTGTCTGTTAGCCTGTCCATGATCATGGAAACAAGAAGGGGCTCGGAGTCCAATCCCTGATGTAATCCCACCCCCACCTTGAATCCATCTGTCATTCCCACAGCACACCTCACCACTGTTTCACTGTCCTCTTACATGTCCTGCACCACCCTCACATACTTCTCTGCCACTCCTGATTTCCTCATACAGTACCACACTTCCTGTCTTGGCACCCTATCATATGCTTTCTCTAGATCCACAAAGACACAGTGCAACTCCTTCTAGTACTCTTTCTTGGCATAAAACCATATTGCTGCTCACTGATTGTCACCTCTCCTCTTAACCTGGCTTCAAGAACTCTTTCTCATATCTTCATAGTGTGGCTGATCAACTTTATGCCTCTGTAATTACTACAGCTCTGAGCATCACCTTTGTTCTTGAAGATTGGTACCAAAACACTTCTTCTCCACTCCTCGGGCATCCTCTCACTCTCCAAGATTGTTTTAAACAATCTGGTTAAAAAGTACACTGCCGTCTCTCTTAAACATCTCCATACCTCCACAGGTATGTCATCTGGACAAACCGCCTTTCCCTTCTTCGTCCTCTTCAAAACTGCCCTTCAAGCAAGTCCCGAGGTGCCAGTCCTCGGGACTTGCTTGTTCACCATCTTTCCTTCATCCATCCTCCTCTTGCTCTCATTTTCTTTATTCATCAGCTCTTCAAAGTTCTCCTTCCACCTTCTCAACACACTCGTCATTTGTTAGTACATTACCATTTCTCTCCTTAATCAGCGTAACCTGCTGCACATCTTTTCCTGCTCCATCTCTCTGTCTAGCCAATCAATACAAGTCCTTTTATCCTTCCTTAGTGTCCAGCCTCTCAAACAACTCACTATATGCCTTTTCCTTTGCCTTTGCCACCTCTGTCTTTGCCATGCGCCGAGATTCCAAATACTCTTGTCTACTTTCTTCACCTCCCTGAATATCCCACTTTTTCTTTGCTAACCTCTTCCTGTGGATACTTTCCTGTAACTCCTCATTCCACCACCAAGTCTATGTCTTCTTCTTCTTCTTCTTCCTTTAGATTTGATTGGCGGTTGGCAACAAGCTTACAGGTGCATTACCACCACTGACTTGATTATCATCTTCTTCTTCTTCTTCTTTTAGATTTGATTGGCGGTTGGCAACCAGCCTACAGGTGCATTATCATCACACACTTTATATATGTTTGTCTTTCTGTGTGCCTGTTTTCCTCATAACTTTGTGACGTGTTCCTCATAGCTTTGTGATGTTTTCCTCATAGCTTTATGACATTTTCCTCATCGCTTTGTGACCTTGTTCTTCTACTTTACGCTCGTATCTGCATCTCTGTAGTCCGTATCTGTGTCTCATTATTATTCTTCCTTTAGACTTTATTGGCGGTTGATCCACCAGCCCTTGATGTCTTTGAACTTAAAGGTCCCCCACTTAACAAGTCTCCAACTGCTTCCCACTGTAGCCCCTTAATGCCAAGATATTTTTCTGCTGCTTTCACAATGATTTTGATTTTTTCTGTTTTCTTGGAAGTCTGCACAGTGCAGTTTATCACATCTACCACAAATAAGACAAAATTATTTTCCTTCAAAACCAGAGTATCTTCCTTAATTCTACTGCATGCACTGCAAGTCTGCACACTTTCCCTGTTCGAGTCTACTCCCACTTTTTTAGCTGGCACCTTTATCGCAGCTTCTGCATATGTTAATCCCTGGGAGACTTTTTATCTGCTGAATTTCTGCTGCTCTTTTGCTGGCTTCACAACCTCGATATGCAGAGCTATGTCCACCACCGCAGTTACAGCACTTTAATTTTGCTCCTCTTTCACACATTCCATATTCATGTTCACCAGGGCATCTGGCACATCATTGTCTACCTTTGCATATCGCTGCTACATGACCAAACTTTTGACATTTGAAACATCTGAGTGGAGGAGGAACATAAAGTCTGACTTCATAGCTCATGTAGCCAATATACACCTTACTTGGCAGTCTTGTTTCATCAAATTTTAACATTATGTTGTGGGATGTTTTTATGATTGTTGCGGGCCAAAAAGCCTGAATTCAAGGGAACTTTTTTAAAAAGCTGTGGGAAAAGTTGCAATGTTTTTGGAGTGTTTTCTGCGCTTAAAGTTGTGGGAAGAATTCCAAATTTTAAAGCAGATGCTTTTTTTCCAGTTTACTGCAGTGATATTCTATATAACAATACAAGAAAATCACAGGATTGTCAAAAATTTCCTATTATAGTGATTTGTAAATTAAGCAGAAACTTCTGCTATGCAGAAAAACTCATGCATGTTAAAGAGTACAGATTTGAAAATTATTGGCAGCACCTTCATTTGAAAACTCCCTGCGGTTCCCAACCAACCGGTACCGAGCAGAGAGGAAAAAATTAATTATTCTGTTGCACTGTATTGACTATTGGAGTCTGTGTTTAAAAAAAAAATAAAAAAAATACAGAGAATATTCTCTATTTGTCCATGCCTACCTGTCTGCTGCATGTCAGGCTTCACACACACATACACACACACACACACACACACACACACACACACACACACATCTTTCATTTACAACGGGACGGCGAGGGGGAGGGGGGAATGGATGGGTGGGTGCGTTTGTCCGTCCACGATGGAGATTCAGTTTTAAACCTCATTGACCAGATGTAGTAATGATTTTACCTCTACAGATGTTCAAACACTCGCTGTAATGTAGTGTACTCTCCTCACGCGTGCTCCCGTGACGGCGTGCTTTTGGAGCAGGTGCATGTTTTTCAACACAAACCCAGTGTTTCGCACACGCGGTCAGGACGGAGACGTGATGAGGCGTCCACCAGCAGGCTGGGGGAGACGGAGGAAGGGACGGTGTTGAAAACCTCACGGGTGAGTGTTTTTTTTTTTTTTTTTTTAAATCACACACTCTGCAGATGTGTTCCGTTACTCACTGTAAACTATAAATTCACTACTCACTGTAAACACAGAAGTAAACGCAGTGCACCAATGCATTTGATTGGTTAGACTAAGCGTTTCAGCTCCAGTTAGACAAATTTGATTAGTGAAATTGGCGGAAGTTGACGAGGATTGGCCAAAATTGCGGGAAAGTTGCGGTGATTGGACAAAGTTGCAAGGTCTTGCAATAGTTGTGCTGATTGGCTGATTTCGCGTGAATTGGTGCGGTCGCAACATTGTGAAATCCTGGAGGGGCTGATTACTGACAGACTATCACATTTTTTGCCATTTCTATTAGCTTTCAATCTCTGTACCTCCGTCACTTTTGCTCCAGTTAAGTTCCTCATTATTTCATCAGTTGAGACCGCTGTTGAAATGCCCAATATCACTCCTCTCGTTGCCTTATTTCCTTCCAATACTAAACACTGCACATTTTTTCCCTCCATCCTAGTGACTCTGATTGCTTTTCCTTGTTGAACACTATCTTTACAGGTAACCAGCAACGAACCACTACGAAGAACCCTTGCATTTAAAACGTCTCCAAGTAACCCATTAATTGCATTTGTGAGCTTAATTGGGTTCCACTCACGAAACGATGCCCCTTGCTGAGTAAGTTTAATGATTACTTTACACTCCTTCTGTTCATTCCGGGATCGTTCATCCTCTGATTCCTCAGCACTTGATAATAGTCTTGATTGAGTTTCTTGACGTCTACATTTGCTTCTTTTAGACTCCACCGTGTGCCAAACTTCCTCTTCCCTGCTTCCCACCTCCATTCCTCAGAGTTGAATTATTTCCATTTCTTCCAGATTTTCAGGAGCTGTCCACTTTTGCATCCTACTGCCACCAAACCCTCATGAGTTCCTGGTCTCTGTCTTCTTTCCTCTGTCCACTGGATACACCATATACCTTTCTACCCGTTTCCTGCAATACTTTTGCTGTACTTTCCCAGTCATCTGGTAATTCTTCCCTACCAAAGAACGCTCTACCTCCTGAGCAGCAGTGGCTCAGGAGGTAGAGCAGGTCGTCCAATAGCCACATGGTTGGCAGTTCGAATCCCACTCTCCCCAGATATCCTGCCGTTGTGTCCCTGGGCAAGACACCTCACCCCCAATTGCTCCTGGTGGGTCTGGAAGCGCCATGTTAGGTAGCATGCCGCCATCAGTGTGTGAATGTGTGTGTGAATGGGTGGATAGCAGGATCTGTAAAGCGCTTTGGTCATCAAGAGATGAGAATAAAAGCGCTATATAAGTGAATGCCATTTACCACCCAGAGCCTATATCAACTCCTTCCTGAACTCTGTGTGACCTTCTTCCTTCTGTAACTTCCCCAACTTAATCTTTTGCTCTGCCTTCACTCTCTTCCTCTTCTTGCTTTCCAAAGTCATCCTACACACTATCATCCGATGCTGTCTAGTTACATTCTTCCCTGCCACAACCTTGCAGTCTACTATCTCTTTCAGAGTTCTCTTTCTGCATAAGATGTAGTCCACCTGTGTGCACCTTCCTCCACTCTTGTAAGTCACCCTATGTTCCTCTCTCTTCTTGAAGTATGTGTTCACCACAGCCATTTCCATCCTTTTAGTAAAATCCACAACCATCTGTCCTTCCACATTTCTCTCCTTAAGACCATACCTACCCAGGACCTCCTCATCACCTCTGTTCCCTTCACCTCCATTAAAATCCACTCCAATCACCACTCTCTCCCCCCTGGGAACACTCTCTACCACTTCATCCAACTGACTCTAGCATTCCTCTTTCTCTTCTACCTGACATCCAACTTGTGGGGCATACACACTGACAACATTCAACATCACACCTTTGACTTCTAGCTTCAAACTCACGATTCTGTCTGACTCCCTCTTTACCTCCTGAGCACGCTTCAAAAACTGTCTTCTAAAAGTTTTAAAAGTTCCTTATTATTTCTGATGAAATAATGAGGAACTTAACTTGAAAAAAGGTATTCTACCAATCCATCATAAACTTGGGAAGGTGGCAAAATACAAAGATGAATAGCACTGGCAGGGCGAATAGTAATGGAGCCCTGTCATTGTGTAGGTTCAGCAGTTTCAACTATTCCGTCAGAAACTAGAAAAGCACTCAGAGAGTGCATACCTCCACCAAGACTCCTTCCATCCCTCATGGATCACCTCCACAATGTAATGGGTTTGTGTCTAGGCCTCGAGCCACTTCTGGTGAAAATTGCATCAAAGTCTCTCCATTAGTTTTGGAGTACTGTTGCTAACACACTGTGAAAGATAAGAGCCTTGGCTGAGGTATGCATTCTCACATCATCACCAAAATGTAATGGGTTTGTCTGTAGGCCAAGAACCACCTGTGGTGAAAATTTCATCCAAATCCATACAGTAGTTTAGGAGTATTGTTGCTAACACTGTGTGAGAAGATAAGAGCCTTGGTGCAGGTATGCATTCTCAGATCCTCACCAAAATGTAATTGGTTCGTCTCTAGCCCAAGGGCCACCTCTGGTGAAAATTTCATCCAAATCCATCTGGTAGTTTTTATGTAATCCTGCTTCACAAATTAAAAACAAAGCCCTTGGTGGAGTCATGCCCTCTCAGATCATCACCAAAATCTAATCATCTGTTCCCCACACCTTTCCGGAAAATTTCATCAAAATCCGTTCATCCTTTTTGAGTTATGTTGGTAACAGACCGACCAACCACGCTACTGAAAACCTTACCTCCTCCCTTGGCAGAGTAAATATCCTCAACTAAAGGTACAACCTACCTATTTCTATACATATTTTGTTGCCACTCTTTAATTATTAACTACAAACTAAATGGGGAAGGATTTGAGATGGGTTCTAGACACCTGCAAGTACTCTGAGACTATCTTGAGCGAGAAATTGTCACACAAATTTTTCTCAGCATGTTGAAAATTCCTGCAGCACGAGGTTCTGGGACTCCCAAGAGGAAACTGTGGACCCCAGTGAATTTTTGGAGACCTTGTGGAAACGTACTCATGAACGCCATTGTCCAACTAGTTGCAAAGCTGTCACAGCCCAGTGAGATGCTACCCTAAGTCTGAAAAGGCCATACAGAGCTGCTGAGATGTTAATTCATGCTCATGGAACCCGTGACTGCAGCTCACCAACTGTAGTCTGAAAGCCTAAGTCATCTTTCTCCTGTGTGTCTCTCTTGCTTTTATGTGCAGCATGTTCTTATGCTCATTGCATGATCTTGAAGAAATCACAGGATCTGCTCTTCTCTGTTACAAGTATTGCTTTAACACTAGAAGACCCAGACATTAGCCCTCTTGTGGCCACTTGATGGTCCCCCTATGGGTTTTCTAGCCAAAAAGGCCAAATGGCCCCTCTCTGGGACTTCTAGTATTCACAAAATTAATTAACTAATTAAGACCTCAACCAAGTCCTGAAGCAGTATAAGTGGCTACACTTTCAGTCAAACCTAAATTGGCCTATCATCCCATAACTGCATTACTTTAAAGGTTAAAGTATCTCTATGAATAACCCCATTTCTTATTACAACTGTCATATTTTCAGTGCAGCTTTTTGGATCTGAAAGAATCCCATACGGCACACTTCAATAACAGTCAATACAGTCTTGTCACTGTGTACAGTCTTACTAATAATTTTTTTCATCACTACCTCTTCACTTTCATTTTGGTGTTTACATCACAGGAAGTTTAATTAGAGTCACTTTAAACTAGATTAGTCAAACCCTCCAGTAGTTTTGGCAGTCATTTTTCAAATGGCCACCAGGGAGACATTATGTTAATTCTGAGATAATACTTGGGGTAAAAGCACTTGTGATTAAGTTAAGTGTGTTCCAAACTTCAATCTATAAATACTTAGCAAATCTGTGCCAATTTTATTTTGCCCTCAAAAGAAAACACTCCTTTATCAGGTCTGAGGCATGCTTTTCACTTTGAGAGATTCTCAGAATAGTGTACTTTAGATGCTTCAGTTCAGTGGTTTTCAACCGACGGTCCTTGAAAACTGCAAACAACTTGCCGTTGTTGTGCATTGATTCAAGATTCAAAGGCTTTATTGTCGTGTGTACAAATACAACATTTCCAGAGCAATGAAATGGTGCCTGCAGTGGCTCCTCTATGTCAGCGAGCAGCAACATGAATGCAATTCTTCTTCTTCTGAGTGAGAGGAGAGTGAGTGGAAGAGTAGAAGTGTTGAGAGTTTGTGCTATATTTCTATCTTTTCTGCTCTTTTGTCTCAACTGGTGGTTTATATTAGTTTGGGTTTAGTAAGTTAGTGGTTTTTGTCTGTTTTAGTTTTTGTGTTTGGGTTTTGTCGGCCAGGCTCTGTAGTGCTGGCCGGCTTCTTAGGCGCTATGGCCTTCTCCAGGCTGACGCGGAAGCACGGCATCAAAACTGGTGTCGGCTCACCGCACAGCGTGGAGGAGGTTGCACTTGCTTTTGGTGGAATTATCAGGCATGACACCATTAAACCTGCAGGGCGCATGAACAGCACTGTTGTTTTGTTTCTGGAAAGGGTGGATCAGGTAAACACTTTGAAAACGGAATTTCAGTAAATGGGACGTTTGAGTCAGTCATACCGCTGTCACAGCCGGCTACAAAAATAACGCTCTCTAACGTTCCCCCATTTATTAGTGATGAGCTTCTTGTGAGAGAGCTGTCAAACTTTGGAAAAGTGGAGTCACCCATTAGAAAAGTTTTGTCGGGCTGCAAGTCTCCCCTGCTGGGACACGTCGTGTCCCACTGCAGGCAGCTCTTTATGATCCAAAAAAATAAGGTGGAGGAATTTAGTTGTGTATTTCAGGTTCGGGTTGATGGGTTTGATTATGTTCTTTTTGCAACATCTGCCATGTTAAAATGTTTTGGGTGTGGTGAAGAGGGACATCTGGTGAAGGCCTGTCCTAACCGTGCTGACTCCACCCCAAGGGATGCAACTGGAACTACCGCCAGTGGCGGAGGGGCTGTTTGCGTTGAGCAGCGGCTGGCTACCGCCGCCGACCAGCCCGTGTCAGGGCCGTGGCAAGCCGCCGCTGGGCAGCACGGCATCTCTATGCAGGCTGAAGACGCCAGCATTACAGCTGAGGAGCTGACAGAATCCAGACAAGAACAGCACTATGGTGAGTGATGAGAGGGAAAAGGGTGTGAGTGAAGCAGGTGAGGGGATTGGGGAAACGGGCAAGGTGGAAAACAAAGTGTGTGAGGTGGTGGATAGTGTTGTAGGTGAGAAAAAAAGGGTGATTTGAGTGATGAAACAGTCGAGGCAGGTGGGGTCACGGGTGAGCTGAGCAAAGTTGGTGTTTTGAATAGTGGAATGAGAGATGTGGGTGAGGGAGATAAAATAGCTGGAGAGATGTGTGAAGAAGCTGAGGTGGCACGTGAATTGTGCATGACTGGTGAAGCAACAAGTGGACAGCGTGGGGCAGGTGAAGCATACAAGATACTGTAGATGTCTAGCTGGTGAGAAATGAGCTATTTTACTTTGAGGTAAAATTATTGACATGATCCTGTTCCTGCTCAGTCCGAGGTGCACGTTCCTGTTCCTGCTCAGCCTGTCTTCACCACTGCCATCATGCCTGCTGGTTGGATTGCTGCAGCAGAGTCACCGGGCATCAGGAGGTCTGTGTGAGGATGGTGCTGCAGTTGATGTAGAAGATATGGATGCTTGTCAGTCTGGACAGGCTTCTCTTAAGCGCCATAGAAACAAAGCACCTCCCATGTCTGCAGGTGGTAAAACAGGTCGGCTGATGGTCAGACAGAATGTTGCAGATAGTGCAGCTCTATCTGACAACAGCGACAGTGAAGTGAGTTTGTCTGACAGCAGTGTGTTTTCACACACTGGCTAACAGCTGCCTGTTAGTCAGGAGGACATCATTTATCATGCCAAAATGTTAAAATTGTTTTTACAGCAGACCAAGGGCATGAAGGGGCTGGATATACAGCAGTATTTTCCTGATAAGCAGCTTTTTATAACTCTGCCAGGCAGCTTATAAAAAGCAAAGCTGAAACGGTCCTCACAGATCAGGAAATTTACAGACTGAGAAAACAGATGAATAAAGTAAGAAAACAAATTGGCTTTTAATGTTGATCAAGAATATAATGTTTTCTCTGTTACTTTTCCTCTTAGTTGTTTTTACTCTGGTTTTAAATATTCCTAATCATGGATTTTTTTAAGGTGGGGTGTTTAAATGTAAATGGTGCCAGAGAACCAAAGAAAAGGACACTGGTTTTTGAAACAGCAAAAATGAAGCACATTGTTGTATTGTTTTTACAAGAAACACATAGTGATCCGAGCATAGAGGCAGACTGGAGTAAAGAGTGGGAAGGTGAAATGATTTTAAGTCACAACACCACAGGCAGTGGAGGGGTGAGCTTTTTATTCTCCAGGAAGTTTGCTCCAACTTCTCTGGAGGTTGAGCATTTTATCAGAGGCAGATGCCTTTTAGCTAAAGCCCATTTTGAGCATTTTACTGTGCTTTTTATCAACATTTATGCTTCAACCAATGGTGCTGAGAAGATTTTTTTTTTTTTTTTTTTACAAAAGATTAATGATAAATTAAACAGCTGCAGCTCAGAGGATTTTTTTTTATTATTATTGGGTGGGGATTTTAATTGTACTGAAAATGAGTTTTTTAGACGGAAACCACCCAGAGCCTCATCCAGCCTCTCAACAGGCTCTGAGACAGCTGGTCTATTCTCATGGCCTGATGGCTGTGTAGAGAAGGACACACACTGACTGCCGACAGTACACATGGTCTCACCTCAAAGGGGATAGGATTTCTTTAGCCTGACTTGATCGACTGTATTGTTTTAAACACCATTTTAATATTTTTAAATCCTGTAAAATTTTACCAGTTGGTTTTACTGATTATGCACTTGTTGTCAGGTTTTTATAAAGAATTTTTCCCCAATGAGTGCATATTGGTATTTTAACTCAGTTTTAACATTTGATAAAGGTTTTAAAGAGGCTTTAAGATTTTTCTGGACTGCTTTTAGACAAAGGAAAAAAAAAAAGACACTAAAGTACAAGGCGCCCTAGTCCGGTCCCGAATTCAAAACATCACTGAGATGGATGCTCCCTCTAGCTTCTTCTTGAGTCTGGAGAAGCATGGACAAAAAAGGTAATCCACTCCCTGGTCTCCAACACAGGACAGGAACTGATTGAGCCTGAACAGATCAGAAAGCATGCGGTTGAGTTCTATTCCTCTCTGTACAGCAGTGACTACAGGGAGGACAATGGCCTGGTAGAGGGGTTCTGCAGTGGACTACCCTAGGTCTCTGAGGAGACCAGCTCACAGTTAGACCGGCCTCTTCAGTTACCCAAATTGTACGCTTCCCTTCAGAGCAGGAAGGGGAGGAAGGCTCCAGGAATAGATGGCCTCGCTGTGGAGGTTTTTTTTTTTTAAAGCTTTCTGGGACATTTTAGCAAATGACATTTTAGCAGTTTTTAATGGAAGTTTGTGTTCAGGCTCTCTGCTGGCGTTCTGCCGCAGGGCTGTTCAGGAAAAGGCTTTTGACTGTGTTGAGTATGAGTTCCTCTGGAAGGTGATGGAGAGGTGTGGGTTCAGCGCTGGTTTCATAGCCAAGATTCAGCTGTTATATGCTGGTGTTGAGAGTATACTGAAAATCAATGGCAGTTTGTGTGCTCCTTTCAGAGTGCATAGAGGCATCCGGCAGGGCTGTGCTTTGTCTGGTATGCTCTATGCACTCTCCCTAGAACCCCTCCTCCATAGAATTCGCACAAGCATTGATGACCTTGCTTTACCTGGTTTTAATAGAAACATAGTTTTATCCACCTATGCAGATGATGTAATTGTTTTTATAAAAAAATCAGACCGACGTTAATGTTTTAATTGTTTTAACTGGTGCTTTCACCCTTTTATAAGCAGCAAGGGTGAACTGGAGAAAAAGTGAAGCCGTTACTGTTGGCAATTGGCTTGGTGGCCTCCCAGTTCTTCCACAGGCCATGGCATGGAAAAAAGATGGCATAAAATACCTGGTTTTTTTTCTTGGTAACAACGTCATGGTCTGGAGGAACTGGGAGAGCGTGGGTGAGAAAACTGAAGGCAAAATGAATAAGTGGAGATGGCTGCTCCCTCAGATGTCCTACAGAGGGAGGGTGCTTGTTGTTGTTGTTCTTCTTCTTTTAGATTTGATTGGCGGTTGGCAACCAGCTTACAGGTTCATTACCGGACTGTGTCCTCTCGGTGGCCTGCAGATTCTATAACCTTGTTGCCTCCCTGCTTTGGCACCAATTAACCTGCCTAAATCCCCCATCAGGTTTACTGCCCCAGATCCAGACAAAAATTGTAAACTTTTTTGGGGATAATTTGCACTGGGTGCCACAGGGGGTGCTGTTTTTACCCAGAGAGGAGGGGGGACAGGGCCTCATACACCTGGCCAGCAGAATGGCCACTTTAGGTTACAGTTTGCGCAGAGGTTTCTGACGGGGCCGGCAGATCTATTGTGGAGCGAAGTGGCCAGCTGCATCTTCAGGCGTGTGACTAATCTGGGACTGGATTATGCGCTGTTTTTAATTAACTGAAAACGATTAAATTTAAGTGGGTTGCCTCCATTTCATCAAAGTGTTTTGACATCCTGGAACCTTTTTAACACTAAACAATGTAAAAACTCTGACTCCCTTTTCTGGCTCTTGAGGGAGCCATTGATTTATGGAGCAAGGTTGGATATCTGCACTGAGACCACTCGTGGGCTGATGGCAGCACTCCTGAAAACAAAGACTGTGATGACTCTGCAACATCTGGTGAATGCAGCAGGACCAACACTAACGGACTCTCTGGCTGTAGCTACCTTACTGGGTATCCGGTCTGCCAGAGTGGCTCAGAGGGTCCTGGAACCTTGGAGGCAGAGGCTCGATGGGAGGGAAATATGCTTTCTGGTGGACCACAGCAGAGGAGCCACTGAACCGAACCCCAGTAATCCTTTCCCAGAGATCTCCATGAGCCCTGATCTTGGTCATCTAACTGGACATTTGTTAAAAACACACAATTCCAGACAACTGACTTGACACAATGCTGACAAAAAAACGCTGTACATCAATTGTGTTAAGATCATCAACAGAACAGGACTGCACAGCAACCCCCCCCCCCCCCACTGTGTGGACTGAGAAGCTGATTGGGGAAGGACTGAGTCCACAGTGGAGAATTCTGTACAAACCTCCAATTAAAAAAGGCCAGCTAATCTCCAGTGGAGAATTTTACTTGGAGCAACTGCCTCAAATGCTTTTATGTCTGTTCTTGACCCTGCTGTTTCAAACCAGTGCCCTTTCTGCAGTCTCCTAGAGACTGCGTTTCATGTTTTTAGTGAGTATAAGAGGCTTACAGTGCTCTTCACTCTACAGGTGCTCGAGGTGAGGAGGCAAGTGAACAGTGAACCCCAGCAGAGCTGCTGGTCCAGACAGTATTCCAGGAGCAGTGGTCAAAGCATGTGCAGATCAGCTGGCAGGGATCCTCACCAAGCTGTTCAACCTCTCCCTGAAGCACACCACCATCCCCTCCTGCCTCAAGGCCTCCACCATCATCTCCATTACCAAAAAGGCCGCAATTGACAGCCTGAATGATTACAGACCCATAGCACTCACGTCTGTAGTCATGAAGTGTTTTGGGTGACTGGTGTCCCAGCACATCAAGGACTGTCTTTCCCCCTCCTTTGACCCCCAACAGTTCGCCTGCAGGGAGAACCAATCTACAGAAGACACCATCACCACCACACTCCACAGAGCGCTGAGCCACCTGGAGAACCAAAGGAGCTACATGAGGGTGCTCTTTGTGGACTACAGCTCAGCTTTTAACACCATCATTCCAGACATCCTGATCAACAAACTGCACCTCCTCCAGATCCCCCCCCCCCACCTGCTCCTGGATAAAAAACTTTCTCACCACCGCCCACAAACAGTCGGACTTGGCCCCCACCACTCCTCCACACTGTCTCTTAGCACTGGCTTCCCCCAGAGCTGCGTGCTAAGCCCTCTACTGTACCCCCTGTACACCTGTGACTGTATTCCAACCCACACAACTCAGTCATTGTGAAATACAACGGACTACACAACCTTGGTTGGGCTCATCACCACCGACAATGAGAATGCATACAGGGCGGAGGTAGAGAATCTGCTGCTGTGGTGTCAAGCAAACAACCTGAAACTGAATGCCCCAAAAAACAAAGAACTCATACTGGACTTCAGGAAGAACAGACAGGACCCCCCCCCCCCCACACACACACACACACACACACTCCTCATAAATGGTGACCACGTGGAAAATGTCCACACCTTAAGGCTCCTGGGCATCCACATCTCCTCTGATCTCTCCTGGACTGTCAACACCAAGCCTCTGGTGAAGAAAGCCCAGCAGTGGCTGCACTTCCTCTGTGTCCTGAGGAAGAACAACCTGAACCAGAAGCTGCTGCTGGCCTTCTACCACTGCTCAGTGGAGAGTGTGCTCACCTACTGTTTGGGTGTGTGGTACACCGACTCCACGGCCAAGAACAGGAAGGCTGTGCAGAGGGACACCAACACCCCCAAAAAATTATCAGCAGCCCTCTGCCCTCCCTGGAAGACATCTCCAGATCCTCCTGTCTCAGAAGGATCAAGGACATCAGAGGAGACCCCTCACATCCCGCCCACCACCTGTTTGACCTGCTTCCCTCTGGACGATGATTCAGATCGATCAGGTCTCACACTTCCAGACTAACAAACAGTTTATTCCCCTGGGTCATCCAAACTGCAAACAGTCAGAGGCCCCACCCCTCTCCCTCCAAACGCTCACATGCACAGAACTGAGGACCTTCAAATTATCACAATAACACACCTGTCTTTGCACTCCGCCCTTTCATGTTCATTGACCCATCCGTGATACCACTACTGTGCATATTTTCCATTATCCTTGGGCCATTTTACTCAATTGTGTGTCCGATGGCGTGTCTGCACTCTGCACTCTTATGTACATAGTTCCACCAATGTAACCACTACCAGACCTGTGTATAGTTCCATAATCCGGGACATTTTCATTTTTATTTTATTTTTATTTTTATTTATTTTTATTTCAGTCGTATGTCTAATCGTGTTTTCTGTAAAGCTGGATTCATGCTGCTCCTCTGCTGTCCGCGTACGTGTAACCGGAAACCTCGTGTGACAAAATTTATGTCATCATCTCCACTCCGCTAGTGTCCGTAGTGTCCGTAGTGCCCGACCGCAGACGACCGCCTGCAGCCCATATTTTGTGACCGCACCGCCTGCCCACGTCCTGAGCACATTGAAAAGCACATGCGCAAGACTGAACGTCCCATTCACGAGGTGGCAATATCGACACAGCATACCAAGACAAAGTAGACGAAGAGGACAATGAGGAAGCGGAAGGCGAGAATAAACATACATGAATCCTACATAAATACCTCAGCAGCAGCAGCATCTTCGTGGAAAAGGAGTGAAAACCAGGAAGTCGAGCAGCAGAAAGCTAAGCAGCATTTCTTCGTTGGTGAAAATCCTGGCGCTTCAGCACATTGGCGCTACCTGTCGGGTGGGAGTGAAACTACAAATGATGGTTGTGCGCATGCGTCAACTGCTTGGCCTGGGTAGATGAAAAAAGCGAGCAAGAACAGCGCCGAGTGTGTGCCGGGCTCGTCTAAAGTGCACGCGGACCAAAGTGGACTAGAGGGGAAATGCAGCATGAAAAAGGCTTAACAGTGTTTTATTCAAATTCTCCTCCCTTACTTTATTGTGCAGTAGCCTGGTGGAGCACCAACAATTTCATTGTACAATGACAATAAAGCCTATTCTATTCTGTAATGTTTCCTATTAGCAACAAGTTAGCATTGTCATTTAGCATTTGTTGTTTTATAATTAGAGAGAAATGGTGTTAATGATATATATCGTCATATCACACAGCCATAATCTTGATGTATCTCTGTGTTGCATCTTCATTTTTCTGTTTTTTTCTTAGATTTCAGCATTTATTATTGTAATTTATGAAAGGAAAAACACTGAATTGCTGTGTGGATCAAGAAATGAATATTTTATTTTATTCAAAGTAAGTAAAGTTTAAACCTGTAAGAGTGAACTGCAGCTCATTTAATGCAAATGTTTTTCATAGACATTTTCACAAAGCACTGTATGACAAAATAGAACTAGAAAGCATTCAGAGAGCGCAGACATCCACCAAGGCCACTTCTGTCCTTCATGGATCACCTCTAAAATGTAATGGGTTTGTCTGTAGGCCTAGAGCCACTTCTGGTGAGAACTGCATCAAAGTCCGTCCATTAGTTTTGGAGTATTGTTGCCAACACACTGTGAAAGATAAGTGCCTTGGCTGAAGTATGTATTCTCAGATCATCACCAAAATGTAGTGGATTTGTCTGTAGCCCAAGAACCACCTGCAATGAAAATTTCATCCAAATCCATCCAGCAGTTTTGGATTTTTGTTGCTAACACTCTGTGAGAAGATAAGAGCCCTGGCGGACATACGCAGATCATCATCAAAATCTAATCATCTGTTCAGTGTGCCATTACAAACCTTTCCTGAAAATATGAATGAAAGGCGCTACAGTATATACTGTAAATGCAATCCATTATTATTATTACTATTATTATTAACAGACTGAGAAATGACAGCAACTACTACTACATAATAAAAGCAAGACAGGTATATTTCCATTGACCGCACATTGGGGCTGTGCAATTCCACCTTAAATCAGCATCATGGTTTATTGAATCTTCCAGGTTGGTTTTTGCTTTTTTCCTCCTCTCTTCTCCATTACAGTTTACTGACAAGGTTCAAAATTATTAAGCAATATTACGCAAACCAAAAAATCAACCAATGCTAGTGAAAACGTTACCTCCTCCCTTAGTGGAGGTAATAAAATAGAACTAGGTAGAGGCACAAAAAAAAACAAAAACAAACAGAAATAAAAACAAAGTTTGCAAAAATACAAAAAACAAATTAAAACTTAAAATATTAAAATAATTAAAAAAAAATATGAGACCATTAAAAAGTAGATGATTTGAAACAATAGAAAGCATGATTAAACAAATGTTTTCAGCTGCTTTCTAGAAAATATCTAACTGAAACAGTTGCATACATATGTAATTCAAATTTATACAGTAGGTAATTCAATTCAATTTCAATTCAATTCAACTTTATTTATATAGTGCCATTTCACAACAGCAGTCATCTCATAGCACTATCAACTGTAGGGGGGAACCCCCACAGTTGCAGAAAGACACCAGCAATCAGGCGATCCCCTGTGAGCAAGCACTTGGCAACGGTGGAGAGGAAAAACTCCCTTTTAACAGGAAGAAACCTCCAGCAGAACCAGGCTCAGGGAGGGGCAGTCATCTGCTGCGACTGGCTGGGGGGTGAGAGGACAGAGAAGTTGAAAAGAACAGACATATAGAGAGCATACAGCACGATGGGGACTCAGTCTATGGGAGAGAACAAACAGATGTTAATGACCAGCAAAAAAAAAAAAATATTTCATTGAGAGTGAGGAAAGGAGTGGGGCCCAGTGCATTACTGGAGGTCCCCCGGCTGATAAAACCTATTAGCAGCATAACTAAGGGAGGGTTCAGAAACACATGATCCCTCCCTAATTGTAGGCTATATCAAAAAGGTAGGTTTTAGCCCTATTCTTAAAAACAGAGATCGAGTCTGACTCCCGAATCCAGATTGGCAGCTGGTTCCACAGGAGAGGAGCTTGATAACTGAAGGCTCTGCCTCCCATTGTACTTTTGGAGATTCTAGGTATTACAAGTAATCCTGCATTTTGGGAGCGTAGTGCTCTGTTAGGATAATACGGTAGTATCAGATCTTTTAAATAAAAAGGAGCCTGATTGTTTAGCGCTTTGTAAGTAAGGTAGCACACATATCATCTCTCTCACACACATTAATAGGTCAGATAGTTTATGGAACTAACTTTTAGTTTCAGCAGTGGTCTTTGAATGATTACATATCTCTGTTTCATACGTGGCGTGATTACATACAAATCAGCATTGATATTCATCAATTACCTGGAGAATAAATTAGTTTGTAAATGAGGCTTACTGGGAGATGATAGACCAATGGGCCAGCTGAGCTCTGTGACTCTCACCTGGTTTCACCCCACTTACACTCCTGGTAGATCCCTGATGCGGAGGAGGTGCAGGAACTTTCTATTTACAGACACCTATGCAGCATGACCGGCTCCAGCAGCTGTGGAGCCACATCAGTCTGTCTTGGTATGGGTCCCTCTTCAGCTCCACCCTGTGCTTGTTCATGCATTATGGCCCTGCATTACCCTGTGATGCTCTGCTCCTCTTTTCCATGACAGCCCCTCCGAAAAAAAAAGTATCCCGTTTTGTGTGGTATCAGCTGAACAGGAAACATGACAAAAACACACAGCCCCAACCAATAAAGAGTGCAAGCGCGTGCACACACACAATTTTTTTTTTTAATTGTTACCGATCTGTGAAGCAAAAACAGTTGAGCTCTGACCGGCTGAACACTGATCAGAGCAGGTGTGGGAGGGGCCAATATGTGTTTGAAGGGAGATAAGGAAGGAGGGTGAGATTGTGCTGCAGAAAGGGAGAGGAGCATCCCACCTGTACAATGTGTCATTTAATAACATTTTAGATTTCTGTGGGGTTTTTTCAATATAAAAAGGCTATTTTGTGGCTCAAAATAGGTTGAAAAACACCACTTTAGCTAACCAAGGCTGCAGCAGTTTCTAGAAATAAAACAATATATGCATATATATAATATATAACAAGCAACTTAAAACGTTTTTTAGAAACTGTTTGAAAACTATTGAAAATTGTGGAAAATGTTTTTGAAATTGACCTAAAATCCTCAAACACCAATTCACCTGACTGGGTAGATGATTTAATTCAACTAAAAACATGAGCACCATCGCCTAAACTGGTGCTTCTGTTTCTCCCTCCCTTCTGTGACAGCATCAAATCGTGCGTCTCCCTCTGGCTCACTACTGCTGCCACATTAGCATTACATTTGCATTAGATTAGTGTTGGGGGAAAAAAACTCAATATGTTGAATCTGCAGCTGTCCCTGACATCATCTAGTATCAATATTGATATAGAGACAAGGATTTTTTTAAGCACTTAGTGGAACGTTGACAGGGTTCTGCTGGAGTCTAGAACAAGTGAAAAGATTGCTTTCAATTAAACATGTGTCCAAAACTTGGAGAAACATAGCAGCTGAATCAGGGGAAAACTTTGGCAAAACCTCACACTTTGAGGGCAGCATTAGGAGATTGATGAGGTAGTTGAGCACTCTTTGGGAGATCGCTTCCCTTTGGTGATTGTTGAGAGATTGTTTTGGAATGAGTCAAAACTTTAAGGAGACCGTGGAGATTACTGGGAGATCATTGGAAATCTTGGAAAATGCTGGGTGCTCAGTGGAAAATCGTTATAGGGGCTGGACTTTTTTTCATCTTTCAATGATCTCCACCATTGTGCAAAGGGGTTCTAACACAGAACTGCAAAGACTGAGTGTATATAGATGAAACAGATACTGAAGACTTTACGACAGCTGAATGTTAGACAGTTTATCTTGAAAAAATTAAAAAGACCTTGGAAAATAAATTCCGATCAAAAGCGCATTTACATACATACTGCATCAAGAGCCTGGAAGAAGCCACGCAACACCAATTGCTTCCAAGACTGACATTAATTTCAGTAAGATGACAGAGCTAAGCAGTAGTAAGTGACTGATTCTGAATTATGTGAAGATCGCTGACCTCCTTTTCAGCTCTACAGTTTTAGTCTCCCTGTTCAGTCCTCCTTGACGTGATATCCCAGGAGCTCCGAACATGGCTGAACGTGACGGACTGAAGAAGAGGCAAGGCTTCTGTCACATCATCGCTACACACACACTGAATATGTTATCATTCTCACACAATCATTCAATGGCTGCAAAAATAAGTGCCTGAATCTGGTTAGTTTTGATATACTTTATATCCTTAGATACACCAAAAATTAAATAATTATAATGATGCAGCTTTAGTGAAAGGAACTTAGACATTTCATCTCAGAGAATTAAAGGGTTCACTGACAGAAAAATGGTGTGTGTCATAAACTCCCTGTGCACTCTTCCACAGCGCACGGAGGAGGAAAAGGAAGGATGGACTTAAACGCGGGGTTACACCAAACACACATTTATTGACACAAAGCAGTTCAAAAATAAAGGCTTGCAGGTAGGAAATGATGTACACAAATGGCTGATGCAGGAGCGAACAGCAGGCAGACCACTGTGTGGCGTGGCCACAGGAAAATACTACAAATAACATACACGCTCGGGAGAGCGAGGAAGACAAAAGGAGGCTCGACTGACTCAGCGGGGTGCAAACTGGGCAACAGCCTAAGCGTAGCAGTAGAACTGCGGTGGGAAACGCTACCAGATAAGCGTAGCAGTAAAACCGCGCAAAGAAACGCAAGACAATTTACTCACGAGCAGGAGCAGTCCAAGAAGTCCAACTCTCCCATAGAGCACGAATAATAAATCCTTCAGGACGTGACGGTCACACGACGGGAAACAACCGTGTGACTCGTGTAATGGTCCAGCGGTGTATGACTAGCAAAGAGCTGCTTAAGTACAAACACCTCTGGCCTAACAAATTGGGAACACCTGAGCGAGGCGCGGGAAAGAAAACAGCTGACTGTCAGAGAGAAGGGGGCATGGTCGGACCAGCAAATGTTAGACAGCGCCCAACCGAAAGTGGGTCAAACAGCTGCCTAACGATCGCCGGCCAGAGCAGCGGCCAAGCACAGAAGTCAGACACAAGAGAGAAATCAAAACACAACACAAGACCAAGAATGATCAGAACCAAGCCCGCAGGAGAACACAGGCTCGGTTCATGACAGTGTGTTTGTAGGTTTAGATTGTAGGACTGAATAGACTGATCAAAAAAGCTAGCTCTGTCCAGCGGAGGAGATAGGATAGAGGAGGATGGTGGCTAAGCTGTCATCTGTGCTGGAGTCCGAGTCCCACCCCATGCAGGACACGCTGAATGCGCTGAGGGGCTCATTTAGCAGTAGGCTGTACCATCCTAGGTGTGCGACCGAGAGGTTTCGCAGGTCCTTCCTACCTACGACTGTCAGAGTTTATAACCTAACCAGGGCTGCTCGTAGAGGTCGTATTGAATGTACAAAACGTAACAAACTTGCACAATAATGGTCCCCTCCATTGTACAACCAGGACAATATCAGTCACTACAGAGGGTGACAACTAGGCTGATTCAATTATGATTTATACAGTATGGGTACATATTCATACTATGTGGGGTAACTGAATAGACCATTATGCTGTTTATTCCATCTAGCTACAATGCTCCACACTGTGTATATTTCGGTGTACATATGTACATTCACTGCTCTTATTATCTTATCTTCTGAATTATTGCTCTGAGTGCTGCTATCCCTGTGCTGTTGCAATCCTGGAATTTCCCCATTCTGGGACTAATAAAGGTTTATCTTATCTTACCTTTTAACCATCAGAAATTGTGTCAGTTGGTCACATGATTATCAAAAAAATATTAAAACAATCACTTCTCTTAAAAAAACACAACCTTTAACTGTTTTTTTTCTCTCCAGTGAGCCATTTAGACTCATCAGGGGATTTTGTGTACATCAAGAAATGATAAATCCAGGCCAGTATAGCTGTCCATCTTGTAGATATATGGCACATAAATGTATTAGCCCCTGAGTTAACAGTGGTAGGAAGCTCCGTCGAGTGTGGTTTATATTGTATATAGACATCCCTGTTGCCCCCTGGTTCACTAATCCACAGTTGACAGTATATCTCACGTCATTCTGGCTTATTACCTCCGCCAAGGAGGTAATATTTTTACTGGGGTTTGTCTGTTTGTCTGTCTGTTACCAACATAACTCAAAAAGTTATGAATGGATTTTGACAAAATTTTCAGGAAAGGTGTGTAATGGAACGGGGAACAGATGATTACATTTTGGTGATGATCCGAGAGTACATACCTCCACCAAGGGCTTTGTTTGCATTTGTGCAGCAGGATTACACAAAAACTACTGGATGGATTTGGATGAAATTTTCACCAGAGGTGGCTCTTGGCCTAGAGAGGAACCCATTATATTTTGGTGAGGATCTGTGAATGCATACCTCAGCCAAGGCTCTTATCTTCTCACAGTGTGTTAGCAACAATACTCCAAAACTGATGGACAGACTTTGATGCAATTTTCACCACAAGTGGCTCTAGGCCTACACACAAACCCTTTACATTTTGGAGGTGATCAATGAGAAACGGAAGGAGCCTTGGCGGAGGCATGCACTCTATGAGTGTTTTTCTAGTTTTGTTATGCTTTTGCCTCAATTCTACAATAAAGTGTTAGCCACTGTGCTAGGCGGTCCAAGTTGATCACCATAACCAGGACATGACTCCCCTGGGCGGGGAGTAGGTGAAGGACAGGCCACCAGGATCTGGTCAGTTTTGATCATTATTTTCTATAAATTCTATCCAACCCCACTGGAATCCTTATTCATCTAGCACATCCATCCATCCATCCACCCATCCATCCATCTTCTACCACTTATCTGGGGTTCATGTCACAGGGCCAGCGGTCCAAGCAGAGTAGTCCAGACATCCGCCCGGTTCACATAGCACCATGATCCCCATGATCCCTCCTGCAGGTGGTGTGCTCACTGGAGGGAGGACCCATGAGGTGGCTATGAGTCACTGGGTCCTTATTGTCACTTTTTTCATAGGGATCCACTGGACCACGCTAGATCTGGTCCTTCACCCAGGACCAGTTTGTTTTGGGAGACCCTAGCAGGAACAAGTTGCCCCCAACAACATAGTTCCTGGAATAATTAGGGCACACAGTCCTCTCCACCATGATCAGGTGGCAATCCACAGAGGGAATATAACAACACCTGGCCATACATTTCATTCTTAGATGTTATTTTAACTTAAAGTTTTATTTTCTCAAACTGAGATCAGAGGATGCTAGCTGAAGATAGCCACTCATTCATCTATGTTTCTGGTCATATTTTACTCCAGGGCCTGGACATATCCCCCTCCATGGATCGCCACCTTATCGTGGTGGAGGGGTTTGAGAGCCCAAATGATCCCTGGAGCTATGTTGTCAGGAGCAACTTGCCCCTGGTAGGGTTTTCCAAGGCAAACTGGTCCTGGGTGAAGGACCAGACTAAGAGTGGTCCGGTAGATCGCCATGAAAGATGTTGCATCAAGGACCCAATACACCCCAAGGGGTCCACATGGGTCAGTCCTACAGTGGGCTCACCACCTGCAGGAGGGATCATGGGGATCATGGTGCTATGTGAACCAGGCGCAAGTCTGGCCTACTCTGCCTGGACTGATGCCCCCGTGATCCAGATCCACGGACAAGTGGTAGAGGATGGACGGAAGGATGGATGGATGGATGGATGGATGGATGGACCAGTCATATCCTACTGACCACAAAAGCCACACACCCCTGTCAACCAGTGGTGCTTTATTTCATTCATTCTTTAAGACAAACGTTCACAGCTCAGGTTCAGTGGTAACAGACTGGGTCGACCGCTGGCCCGGTCGGCTCCCCAAGTCAGATCTTTGGTGGCTCAAGGGGAGAATTTCTTACAATATTCCTTACATTTGTTGGTGACTGACAAAAGAATTTTTAACAGCTTTACATAAATTCTCTGCTCGTGCCATTACCCCCGTGTCTCAGGGAATGGCGGGGAGAGGTGAATGCTGGGGAGTGTCGTGATTTGAGCTGGTCCATCTGGGTTCATGGGGGACTGCGCGGCAGTTCACCAGCAGCTCGCTGGCAGTTTTTGCGATCACAGGCATTTTTATTCTTGTTGCAAAAAATTAGTAGTGTCACTTCAATCGCAATTAATCATGATTAATTGTGTCAGAAGTCAATCCTTTAATTGTGATTAATGGAAATTTATTTTGCCGTTGGCAACACATACGTACATAAGAGAGACTGGATCAAATTAATTGCAAAATGCGATTAATGGCACTAGGCAGTTAAAGTGGAATTAAATGCACTAAAACACTTAGTGCAATGTGATTCAGAAGACGCGAGCTACCCTGTCATCTAAATGTGATTAATCACGATTAAAAGTGACAACACTAAAAAAAAACTGAACATGTTCAAACTTACTTTGCAACAAGAAAAACTACCCACGAACCACCACACGACTTCCTTTGAACCCTGAAGGAACCCATCAAATGCAACGCTCAGCAGCATTCACCTCTCTCCGGGAAATATTACCCTTAAAGGTCCCAGGGCTGACTTAAGTGGCCGACTTGACCTGAATTCACCTCAAGATACATCTGAGCTAAAGGCTTGGAGCTGACCAGCTAATGGCTAAGTGACAAAAGATGGAGGGTGGAGTTGAATGCAGTCAGGGATTTCTTCTTAAAGTGATAGCATTTTTAGAAAGGCTGGGTAGCACCACAGAGGCAAGAGTCTGAAGGCCTTCACACACTCCACAAGAACAGAGAAATGTCTTCTCCCTCCCAGGACTGCAAGAACAAAACTAGAAAAGCACTCGGAAAGCGCAGACCTCCGCCAAGTGCCACAGTTCCCCCCATACAGTATTTGTGTGTACGTTTTCAGATTCCTTGACCATGAAAACATATGACAAGCAATTGGATTGACAATGATAGGATTAGTGGTTTAGTAGTTATTCACGAAAATGGCATTTTGCGTAATGGCGGTTTTCTTGTGGACGGTGATCCGGATCACCACCAAAATCTAATCATCTGTAGGATACCCCATTTCTGACAATCTGTGAAAATTTCATGAAAATCCGTCCGTAACTTTTTGAGTTATTTTGCTAACAAACAGACAGACAGACAGACAAACAAACAGACAAACCACCGCCGATGAAAACATAACCTCCTTGGCGGAGGTAATGATGTCATTGTTCCTGCAGCTTGTTCTTGACACATCATCGTGGCAGAACTTTTTTTTCTTGCGTGGTGTCCGAGAACTATTGTGTGATTGGTCAGAAATGTGAAGTTCCCAGAAGTTCTGCGCTTGAGTTTCTTGTGAAGTATGAAACGTTCTGGCCAGAAAGAACTTCTTGTTCTTGCCACCTCAAGAAAAAGACAATATGTCTCTGTTCTTGCTGAGCATGTACAGGCCTTAAGAAGAGGCAGACAGATGTTCCTGTCCATACTACCTGATGTTAACCCCAACTCATCTGCTGAGGCTCCATTAGTTTTAGAGCCAGATCACTGAACATCTGAATATGCTGAAAAGATCATCTCACAAGTTAAAGCAACACTCCAGTCATTGACACAGGTATATCTGGAACTTTTTATCATTTTTTACAAAGAAAAAAATATAATGTAATAGAGGCCCTCAGTGTCATAAAAGTAAAATGGCTAATTTTCCTCAGAGGACAAACGGCGAATGTGATTTAACATGGAGTAGAATGGACTTTTTATGCCATAATCAGTTACTGCAGCAATAAAATTTTGATTAAAGTGACTTTTTTATTCTGATTTTTTTGTGATAATTATTTGATTATTATGGGATAAAACAAAAGTAAAGAAATCAAGTTGACCCCATTGAAGGTTACTTTGATTATAGCTCATAAAATAAAGTCCTCTCTCCACAGGACATTATTTTCAGTCATCTTTCAAGCTTTGCTCACTTGTGGGAGAATAAAATAACTACTTATCACCACAGCTTTTTTTTTCATGACTAAATATTTGTGCTTTTTCATCTCTGGTGACACATGAGGTATGAAATTTTACTAAGAAACACAGTTGCAGCATATGCCTGAAGTGGGACAATCTCCAAACTCACTGTCACCAGACTGCTCAAGTGTCTTACTTTCTTAGGTCATATTATTGTTTAGTGGCAATGCAAATGCATGGTTCATTACCTCCCTCATCATATGTGGTTAATCAAGTGTGAAATGACTTTTGATTGAGTTTTGGTGGCACTCATCTGGAGAATTGATGCTATTCGTGTGCTGCACAATGTGCATGACGTAGGTGATGAGACGTTTTTGCTCCTGATGCAAATATCCTGCTGCTGATGATGGTGATGATGTGGGCAGAAGTAGAAAGTTACTTTCCAATGGGAGGGAAAACTGATGCAGAGGGAGCAGGAGTGATTCAGCTGAACTGCCAGACACCTGAGACTTGGCACCAAGGTTCACATTTTGGTCCCATTGTCTACATTTGGTCCAGTTAGGTTTGGATTCACTGCGCCACATCCAAGTGAACTAATCATCTTTAAGTTGTCTTTTGCCTCCGTCTTGTTGTCATGACAACGTTTGAGTTGTTACCACAGACCAGCAGTTAGCAAACATGATACTCACCCTCCAGGTGTTTTCTGCAGCCAGATTTGCACCGAAGTCTGAGTCTCACCAAGTTCAGACTTCGGTGCACTTGGTGAGTTTGTCCATCTCATCAGCTGTAATGATTTCCAGGTGTATTGCTTGTCCATTTATCTTTTCAAAAACTCAATCAGATCTCCTCTGAAAATATCTGGTCAGTTTCTACATTTTTCTGATTTTTACCAAGTAAATATATATTGTGCTAATGGCCATATTTCCTCTCTCCGAGTGCTACCACGGCTTACTTTCCCTCTCATCGGCTGCCTAAACTTCCTGTGTTTGGTCCAAAAGTCGAACCTTTCTGAAAACTGCTTTCTCAGTCTAAACAGACTGGACCAAGGTTCAGTTTGATCTGGACCGAGACAACCTCTTATTTGCCAGACCAAATTTTGGTTCTTTGGTCCGGAGGTTTCACAGCTAAAATTTTAGTCCGGATCAAACTGAAAAGTCTGAAAGTCTGGACCAAACAAATTAGGTGTGAAAGCACCCTCAATGTAATTTTGAACAGTCCAGAAATTTGCTTTTGTGGATCATTCAAAAAGGCTCCTCAAAAAGGTCTCCATCCTGTATCCTAGCAACGGTGTGACCTGTCAGTCAAAGTCTGTCATCAGCGTTTCACACATTTTGCTCTGAAGCTCTCTACTAACTGTGTTAAACTGCATCAAAGTGGTGAAAAGACGCATCTTTCTGAGGTTTTACTGATAAATACTGGTCATGGTGTGATTTGAGCCTGTCTGATTGGCTGGCTACAGAGGTGTGCCCCTGATGAGCGCTGCAGCTCTCCACAACCGCCACCACTGACAGCATTTCTGCACTAACCCAGCCAGCATGTCCATGTGGGCCCCACAACATCTTAAACTGGGCTTTCTGATGGGTCCCTGTGGGTTTGTCCCCGGCTTTCGTGTTGGCCCCATCTGTGTTTGCCCACATGGACTTTACCTGTTTACTTATTTTGAACCGATTTTCCCATAAATTTTCAGCTTTATTGTAAGTTTGTGACTTTTCCGCCTAATTTGATGAATTTTTCTTTAAAATGTGAAACTTTCTCATAAATTTGCAACTTTTTGTACTGCAAACTTTAACTTTTTCTCATAAATCTGTGACTTTTTTCTTGCAAATTTGCTAACTTTTTCTTGTAATTTTGGAATTTTCTCATAAATTTGTTATTTTTTTACTGTAATCTTGTAATGTTTTCTCATAAATTTGTTACCTTTTTTCCTTCTAAACTGCTTTTTTCTTGTAAATTTGTTCTCAAAAATTTTCAGCTTTTTTTATTGTAAAATTGCAGCCTTTTCTTATAAATTTGGGACTTTTTTCTCTTTAATGTTCAATTTATTTACTCATACATTTGCTACTTTTTTGTTAAATTGCAACTTTTTCTAATTTTTTCCTCATAAATTTGTGACTTTTTTCTTGTAAGTTTGTAACTCTTTTCAAGTAAGTTTATAATTTTTTTTTCATGTAAATTTGCAACTTTTTTCCCCTAAATTTTCATTTTTCTCATAAATTTGTGACTTTTTGTGTAAATTAGTCACTTCTTTCTTATAAATGTTCACCGTTTTTTCTCATAAGTTTGTAACCTTTTTGCATAATTTTGCCGATGGCACAAGTGTCAGTGAAAGCTGCTCACCCACCTTAAAGTCATGTGGAGCCCAGTGGGTTGAAACCGGGTCAACAGATTTGCTGCTGACTTGTTCCACAGGTGAAGTCCATGTGGGCAAACACAGATGGGGCCAACATGGAAGCCACGGACAAACCCACGTGGGTTCCACAACACAGCCCAATGTTTAACCTATGGTAGGGCCCACCTGGACATGCTGGCTGGGAAGGGCGCTGAGCACGTTAAACGCTGGACTACACGGACGCTCAGAGCAGTGTGAAAAAATGCGCTCGGTGGACATGCAGCGTCATGGTGAGAAAATCACGGTTTATATTCACAACAATGCCCTAACTTGAAATTCCGGCGATTTAAAAGTTGAGAAAACATGGTGATACATTGATACAAGCCTTTAGTTCCACTTGACTTTAACCTGGGGAGCTGAAAATCTGGTAACACACAGACAGACAGATGCACACACACACTACTGTATGCCTGGGTTGTGCATGTGCACTAAGGCATAAATATCACTGCATGACCTTTGTATGAAAACATGTGAGGACAAATAGGTTTTATAACATAAAACTCCTCAGGCATCAACCGGGGACCACTGAAAAAGGGCAAATGGCAACAAAGTATATGCTAAACTGGACAAGTGTGACAAGGTGAGAACCTAGACAAGAAAATTGGAACTGAAGAAAGCAAATCACTGATGGTGACAGCACTAAAGAATTCTTCAAGATGTGGACACTAAAGATTCTGAATTCCATAGTGGAAAAATAAAATGTAGAAGCGGGACAGAGCCCATCACAGCTGTACACAGCTCTGGGGTCAGCAAGAGCGAGGATCATTTATATCCACCTTCACGATGACATGGACCAACAGCTGATCATGCACAGGTGAGACCCCCATCTCTGGGAGCTGCTTACACTCTTGGGGATTTTTTCACCCCGGATGGAGAAAGGGTGACACAAATTTGTGGAGGCAAAGAAGTTATTGTGGGCACCATGGAGTGCCTACAGAATGTTGCTGATAGCATCTCATGCATGGGAACAAGGTTCAGCTCTTCAAAAACGTAGCTCAAAGCACAGAGATATGTCGATGAAATACAACAGTATTGCAAGAGAGGCTAGTGAGAGTGGTGCTACTGCTCCCCCACTTTAAAAGAAGCACGTCTCAGTGGCTTGGGCATCTGCTCAGAATGCCTCCGAGATACTACCCAGGAGAGATGTTTTGGGCATGTCCCACTGGAAAGAGGACCCGGGGAAGACCCAGGACACACGGCAGAGATTATAGGCCCTATTATGACGATCAACAGTGGGGTTTTGCGGTTTACTTCTTACCTTGTGCCAGTGCTTTTGTTGGTTTCTGTCATCACGCTATCTAATTACCAGCAGACAGTGCACTGGTGTTGCATTGGGAGGAATGGGCTCATGTCAGAAAAGTGTGGCAACTCATACTCTCATGTTCAGCGGCAATTTGGTGCAATTTATGGACCAAGGACCATTTTATGGACCAGGACCAAGACAAACTGGTCCTGGGTAAAGGGCCAGACTAAGAATGATCCAACAGACTCTCATGATGAATGCCAGAACAAGGATTCAGTGTACCCCGCCTGGTATGGGGTTACCGGGGCCCCACCCTGGAGCCAGGCCTGGGGGTGGGTGGGGGGCTCGATGGCTAGTGCCTGGTGGCCGGGTTTCCGCCCATGGGACCCAGCCGGGCTCAGGAGCTACATGGGTCTGCCCTCCAGTGGGCTCACCACCTGCAGGAGGGACCATGGAGGTCCGGTGCTATGTGGATCAGGTGGCGGTCAAAGGTGGAGACCTTGGCGGTCTGATCCCAAGCTTTCTAAACTGGCTTTTGGGAAGTGAAACGTATGTACCACTCCCAGACGTGAAACGTATGTACCACAAAAGTATGGAGTATGGGGTTTCAAGCTTGTTGTTATGAGCTATTTGGTCTCTGTACGACTGTTGTGAGAGTTTGGTTCGTATTGCCAACACTTGGTTGGACTCATTCCCAGTGAGAGCTGGACTCCGCCAGGGCTGCCCTTTGTCACCGATCCTGTTCATAATTTTTATGGACAGGATTTCTAGGTGCAGCCAGGGAATGGAGGGTGTCATGCTTGGTGACCACAGGATCTCATCTCTGTTGTTTGCAGATGATGTTGTCCTGCTGGCTTCATCCAGCAATGACCTACAGGTCTTACTGGGACAGTTTGCTGCTGAGTGTGAAGCGGCTGGGATGAGAATCAGCACCTCCAAGTCCAAGTCCATGGTCCTCAGCTGGAAAAAGGTGGATTGTCATCTCCGGGTTGGGGACAAGCTCCTGCCTCAAGTGGAGGAGTTTAAGTATCTTGGGGTCTTATTCACGAGTGAGGGGAGAATGGAGCGAGTGATTGACAGACAGATCAGAACAGCATCTGCAGTGATGCGGACATTGTACTGGTCTGTTGTGGTGAAGAGGGAGCTGAGTTCTAAGGCAAAGCTGTCGATTTACCAGTCAATCTACGTCCCTACCCTCACCTATGGTCACAAGCTTTGGGTAATGACCAAAAGAATGAGACTGCGGATACAAGTGGCTGAAATGAGCTTTCTTTGTAGGATTGCTGGACTCACCCTCAGAGATAGGGTGAGGAGCTCAGTCATCTGGGAGAGGCTCAGAGTAGAACTGCTGCTCCTTCACATTGAAAGGAGCCAGTTGAGGTGGTTTGGGCATCTGATCAGGATGCCTCCTGGACGCCTCCCACTTGAGGTGTTTTGAGCATGTCCCACTGGGAGGAGACCCCGGGGCAGACCCAGGACTCGTTGGAGAGACTATGTCTCCCAGCTGGTCTGGGAACGCCTTGGTATCCTCTGTGAAGAGCTGGAGCAGGTGGCTGGGGAGAGGGAAGTCTGGGCTTCTCTGCTTGAACTGCTGCCTCCACGACCCAGACCTCTGGAAAAACAGTAGAAGATGGATGGATGGATGGATGGATAGAGAATTGGAACAGTTATAATCTAATGACCTGTCACTTTATTTATAATATGATACACTTAACAGTTTTTTCAATTTCATCCAGATTTTCATTTTAAAAACATATTTACTGTTGAGGTATAGTCTATAGATTAGGCATTAATTTATAAATTCTTTAGGGAAATGAATGAATGAATCAACAGGAAGTGTGAGACAAAGTATTCTGTCCACATACTAATCGATCATGTCCGTCATCATATCACATCATCGCTCATGTCCATCTGTGCGTGCGCTTCCCGATTAATGAAAAAAACAAACCTGCTTCTTTTTTTCTTTTTTTTTTTTTTTGTTACTTATTTGTACCCGTAGGTAGATTTGGTTTGCAGTCTGGTGACAAGCCACCGGCTGCCGGTCGCTGCGTGCACGAGTGCCCTATCTTGTTAAATGATAAGACAAATACAAACTAAACGAAGACACAGCAGAGTTTAGTCACTGCACAGAGAAAAATAAAACAGGACGAGGGTTTATGACTAAGTGGCTCGTCCTTTTGTTATTTAACTACCAGACCACAGCGGGACCAGTCTGCCCTGTACCTGGAAAAGAGCTGTCACCGCAGCTTCAGAGTAGAGCCAACAGGTCTGTGCAAAACTGACATTCATCATTATCTACAGGTGCAATCAAAATTATTCAGCACTCACTGCAAATTAGGGTTACTGGCAAATTGTCCAAACTAGTAGCTTTTTTGCAATAAACAAATCAAACAAGAACAATTTAAATAGCTCACCACAACTAATATTACAGGGGTTTCTCCAAAGTCAACACAAAAGGCCACTTTTAATGACTACTGCAGTCTCAAAATTATTCAACCCCTTCATGACAAGCATCTTTAGTACTGCGTCGAGCGTCCTTCTGCTGTTATCGTGCACACCCAGTTTTCATTCTGACGTGGCTCAGGACCATCAGCTTCAGTAACACTTTATCACAAATTGTGCATATTACAGCCTATAATGCAGTTTTAACTTCAAATAATCTAACAGATCGGTTGAAAAAAAGCATCTCTACTTGTGTGGAGTACAAGATGAGCCTGTACTGAACGGCCCAAAATATCAGTCTGTCTTCTTAACTATCTTCTGTATGCCTTCTGTTGAATCATCATATATCAAGATCTTGCCTCATAAATATTTAGAGAAGGACTCTGTTCATACATGAGGAATAAACAGTCAGTCCACCTAAACTACTACTAAAATGCCTTTGATAATTGAAGCAGAAACCTGTTCCAGTTTTATTGAGAACTACAATTCAGTGACATTTGCATGTTACAGCAGCGACAGAAAGCTTTCGTACTCATGCCAACAACAGGTTTGAACCACCCAGTAAAACTGAGATCTGATTATAACTTGTGTCTCCATACCAACAAGTTAAAATCTGTTAATTTTTGGGGAAGTTACTGAGGTAACAGTGGTCGGCCAGGGGCTTCACTTCTGGCAGCCAATGATCCATCCAGTTTTTCTATAGAGATCAGGGGCCCGCCCAGCTCAACTCAGCTCTGTACTGGCTGATGGGGCGTGAGCTATCCAGGTCTTTTTTAATACAGATCAGTGCATATGGGAGCTTAAATAAAAAAAAAATAAATTCTCCATCGAAATGAATGGCAGGAGCAAAATTATCTTTTGATCCCGATCAAATTTTGCCACAAGTGACACATATGATTATACAGTTTAAAAGATAATTTCCCATGCAATTGAAGTTGTTGGCTGTCGTATAATAACAAAGTAATATTTAGATTTTCTTTAAACGGCTAGCAGACAACACTCCCATCATCCCACATCACTAAACTGTAATCGTGTTTAGGGCTGTTACTTTTGCAGAATGTACATATCTTTTGATCAGAGTTTAAAAAATTAATTTATTCAAAGTTTTTACATTGACTGTGTTTACTATAAATTTGCTGTTGCTTATGCAGAATGTGTATGTATTTTCCTTTAATTAGCGCTTATAAAATTCCGTTATTCAATGCTGACTGTGTTTCCACTCAATTCACTGCAAACAAGAATAAATCTATATACTGATATATGTTATCAAGCAGCCTCTCTTTTACACAATGTGGTAGGTTGCCTGTTGGGCTTTTTTGGGGCTTGTTTCCATAAAGCTGGTTGCTTGCTTATCTCATGAAACCTGGCAACACTGGGCATCACAACCCTTCACCAGAGCGCTCCACAAACAAAGCAAGGGAATGAAAAGCGACAACTTTGACCAGACAAAGAGAATATTGACAATTTAATGCTTAAAAAAGCATCCTATAATGTTGCCGTGATTGTGTAGCTCTAAAGGATCATTTGGCATATCGATGGCTGAAATGCTAAACCTCCTATCTGCAGGATTTTCTGATTTGTGGATTTCACTGGATGATGAGAACAAGGAAGGCTGCTCATATTTGTATGCAAGGCAGTCCCGCCCTTTAAAGTGACAGAAAATGGCCAGATCAGTTGCATATCATATGTGGACACATATGTGCACGATTTGACTAAACAATCGTGACAAAAACCACCCAAATAACAAAATAAATCATTTTTTTAATTTACTGACAAATGGGCAACGCTGATGCAGCAGTTGCAGCCAAACGGGTCATTCTTCTGAGTATCATAATGTTTGGTGTTTTGTTTAGCTTTATTTGCACTATGGGAGGTCTGGGTCTATCTTTTGTTGCCATTTGCACTACAGGTAGCATTACTGTACATAAACTGCCGTTGTTTTTCCAGTCTTACTCCTTTTTCCTTTTTTATATTGTGCACACCACTAAAGAGACAGAGAAACACCATTTCAATTCCCCTGTATGTCCTGTACGTATAGTAGTATTGACAAATAAAACCTTTGAATAATATTGCTATAATATAAAAAAGATGCACTACAATGGGTCTCAAATATTTATAAACATGCCCTGTTATAGAACTGCATAAGTTTATTGATGATAGACTATAAACTACACATATAAACTAAAACAGTTATAATGATGACTGAACAACTTTCATTCACCAAAGTGAAAGGTACAACATTTATGAATACTAGAAAAGCACTCGGAGAGCGCAGACCTCCGCCAAGCGCCACAGTTCCCCCCATACAGTGTTTGTGTGTACGTTTTCAGATTCCTTGACCATGAAAACATATGACTAGCAATTGGATTCACAATGATAGGATTAGTGGTTTAGTAGTTATTCACAAAAATGGCATTTTGCGTAATGGCGGTTTTCTTGTGGACGGTGATCCGGATCACCACCAAAATCTAATCATTTGTAGGATACCCCATTTCTGACAATCTGTGAAAATTTCATGAAAATCCGTCCATAACTTTTTGAGTTATCTTGCTAACAAACAGACAGACAAACAAACACACAAACCAACGCCGATGAAAACATAACCTCCTTGGCAGAGGTAATAACTCATAAAAGATCACACAAATAAGTCTGACAAACAAACAAGGGTTCCTTAACAGTCACTCATATTGGACGTCCCATTCATTTTCAATAATTCTATAATTAATATTCACAAATATTGCCACATCAAGATGTGCCACACTGATAGACTCCTACCCAAAAAGACTGAGTGCTGTAGTAAAAGCCAAAGGTGCTGCAACAAAGTATTAGTTTAAGGTGTGCATATTTAGTAATAAGTTTTTTTTTTTTTTTTTAATTTTTCCCAGTAAAAGATTTCAGTTTGTTTTGAAGTGATTTATCTTGGTCTCGGTTTTTTTACATCACAAAAACCTGGCATCTGAACAGGGGTGTGTAGACTTTTTATATCCACTGTGTATATGTACAGTATCTCACAAAAGTGAGTACACCCCTCACATTTTTGTAAATATTTTATTATATCTTTTCATGGGACAACACTGAAGATATGACACTTTGATACAATGTAAAGTAGTCAGTGTACAGCTTGTATAACAGTGTAAATTTGCTGTCCTCTCAAAATAACTCAACACACAGCCATTAATGTCTAAACTGCTGGCAACACAGTGAGTACACCCCAAACTGAAAATGTCCAAATTGTGCCCCATTAGCCATTTTCCCTCCCCGGTGTCATGTGACTCGTTAGTGTTACAAGGTCTCAGGTGTGAATGGGGAGCAGGTGTGTTAAATTTGGTGTTATCACTCTCACACTCTCTCATACTGGTTACTGGAAGTTCAACATGGGACCCCAAAGAATTGTTGCTCTACATTAAGGTGGCCTAGGCTATAAGAAGATTGCCAACACCCTGAAACTGAGTTGCAGCACGGTGGCCAAGACCATACAGCAGTTTAATAGGACAGGTTCCACTCAGAACAGGCCTCGCTATGGTCGACCAAAGAAGTTGAGTGCATGTGCTCAGCGTCATATCCAGAGGTTGTCTTTTGAAAATAGACGTACGAGTGCTGCCAGCATTGCTGCAGAGGTTAAAGGGGTGGGGAGTCAGCCTGTCAATGCTCAGACCATACATCGCACACTTCATCAAACTGGTCTGCATGGCAGTCGTACCAGAAGGAAGCCTCTTTTAAAGATGATGCACAAGAAAGCCTGCTGTTTGCTGAAGACAAGCAGACTAGCAGACATGGATTACTGGAACCATGTCCTGTGGTCTGATAAGACCAAGATAAACTTATTTGGTTCAGATGGTGTCAAGCGTGTGTGGTGGCAATCAGGTGAGGACTACAAAGACAAGTGTGTCTTGCCGACGGTCAAGTATGGTGGTGGGAGTGTCATGGTTTGGGGCTGCATGAGTGCTGCTGGCACTGGGGAGCTGCAGTTCATTGAGGGAGCCATGAATGCCAACAGATACTGTGACATACTGAAGCAGAACATGATCCTCTCTCTTCGGAAGCTGGGCCACAGGGCAGTATTCCAACATGATAATGACCCCAAATACACCTCCAAGATGACCACTGCCTTGCTAAAGAAACTGAGGGTAAAGGTGATGGATTGGCCAAGCATGTGTCCAGACCCAAACCCTATTGAGCATCTGTGGGGTATCCTCAAACAGAAGGTGGAGGGGTGCAAGGTCTCCAACATCTACCAATCTGTGATGTTGTGATGGAGGAGTGGAAGAGGATTCCAGTGGCAACCGGTGAAGCCCTGGTGAACTCCATGCTCAAGAGAGTTAAGGCAGTGCTGGAAAATAATGGTGGCCACACAAAATATTGACACTTTGGGCACAATGGGCGGTGCGGTGGAGCAGTGGTTAGCACTGTGGCAGCACAGCAACTCACCCTTGGCCACGGGATCCTTTGTTCGATCCCAGGCCCTGACCAACAGTGATCTGTGTGGAGTGTGCATGTTCTCCACATGTCTGTGTGGCTTTACTCTGGGGTTTCTCCGGTTTCCTCCCACAGGCCAAAAACATGCAAGTTAGGTTAATTGGAGACTCTAAAGTGGCCCTAGGTGTGAATGTGTGTGTGAATGGTGAAGGGGTAGTGTCGTACTGTTGCTGCTTCATCCATCCAGGTGGATGCCCTCAATTTGGACATTTTCACTTAGGGGTGTACTCACTTTTGTTGCCAGCGGTTCAGACATTAATGGCTGTGTGTTGAGTTGTTTTGAGGGGACAGCAGATTTACACTGTTATACAAGGTCTACACTGACTACTTTACATTGTATCAAAGTGTCATATCTGCAGTGTTGTCCCATGAAAAGATATAAAAAAATTACAAAAATGTGAGGGGTGTACTCACTTTTGTGAGATACTGTATATATATATATATATATATATAGTCAAGTCAACGACACCAACTGACTTGACAAGATTATTAAGAAGGCTGGCTCTGTAATTGGTCACAGGCTGGAGACTTTTGAGAATGTGGTGGAGAGGAGGACATTGAACAAACTGTTATCCATCATGGACAACCCTGATCACCCCCTCCACCACACACTGGACAGACATCGGGGCACTTTCTCCAGTAGACTGCTACAGCTCCGCTGCCGAACGGTCAGGTACAGGAAATCTTTCCTGCCACATGCCATTTCACTGTACAGTAACTCATGTAAGCAACTCATGTAACTAATGTTGAATTTTAGTCATAATACAGCTGCCACACTGCACCTTACAGTCTAATTGGTGCCTCACATTTCACCCTGCACCCTGTTTCTTTCTCTCTTCAGTGGTGTGCACAATATAAAAAAAGAAAAGGGAATAAGGCTGGGAAAAAAAAAAAACAACAGCAGCAGCAGTCTTTGTACAGTAATGCAACCCGTAGTGCAAATGGCGGCAGAAGATAGACCCAGACTTCCAATAGTGCAAATAGAGATAAACGAGTAATGATGTAATGATATATATATACCATCCATGGTATATATTATCAGATGAGAGTTCTAATTAGTGCATCTTCCACCACTCGTGTCCAGTGTGAAATTGCCTTTGGATATAAATGTTCTCTGAATATGAATATGAAACTGGTCTGGACTTATTTGATTTGCAAGGTTTGATAAGCATAACTTTCATGATTGTAGAATGTAAACCTTTTCACTCACCAACCCAACAGAGCGCTCATCTCTTCTGAACCAGTGTGCACAAAGGTTAAAGGGACAAACTGCTGAATCACTTATTAGCTTCCTTAAGATTTTAGATGTCAAACATATAAAGAGCCTCAGAACTCCCCGTTAATCCCTGACCGTACTCCAGTTTCCTCCCACAGGTCAAAGCAGTTCTCATGGCAACACCTTGCAGAGCAGTATCCCCTGTTCTATTTTTTACAAATGTAATCTTGTTGTAGTTTACATGCTTTGTTGTGAATAAATTCAGTTACAATAAAGCCGTCTTTCTTTCTTTCCAGATCACTCCCTCTTTAGAAAAACAAAAATGATTTCTCAGCGTCTAACGAACCAATCTACAACCACAACTTGAACACTCAGCCCAACATCAACCTGTTTAGTCTCTAGCCATATCAGAGTGGATCCTCAAAGTACCAGCTCTTCTGAGATTCAAGATCAGCATCATTTTTAAATTGTAGTAAAATGTCTCACTTCCAACAGTTGATGTTTTATGTGTTTTATCATGAATAAAATAGTATTTTGTTAGATCTACAAATCATTTTCATTTAGATTGATAGATAGCATACTAACCTTTTTGGAACTGTGGCTGTATTTGACAAGACAATATGGTAAAAATACGTTTTGTGTTTTGTGCTTCTATGGGACAGCAGAAAACAAATACGAGTCGTTTAAAGTTCACACCTTTGGTCCAGATGAGTTTGCTCAGATACTGCATGTAATGAATTCATCAAACCACAGGGGGAGAAAGTGACAAAGCCATAGCAAACAATCAGACTTTTGATAAGCACTGTGTGAGAGAAACCAAAGAAAAATGAGCAGGACATATAAAACATATAAAAGCAAAGTGTGATAAGATACGGTCTGAAGTGGCACCATGCAGGAAAATCTGACAAATGATGGAAAGGCTCTTCTGAAATGTCTTTGCACTTCAGTGTGCTGATGCTTGTTAGGCATTCAAGAACTGGCCTTTGGGTGTATTGTAGTTTGTAGTCCCTGCTTCGTTGATCAGAGGGGTGAATTCAAAGCAACACATTTACAACTCACTGGAGCTCTGCTGCTGGTGAAAATATTTTTGTGACATTATTTCATTCATTCATGGCAGCAATTCAAAGCATTTAGGCATGAAAACATGAAGAAGACAAGGTGCTGAAGTTCAAACTGAGCATCAGAATGATGAAGAAAGGTGGTTTAAGTTACTCCGACTGTGGCATGGATAATGGTACCAGACAGTCTGGTCTGTGTGTTTCAGAAACTGCTGATCTACTGGGATTTTCACACAAAACCGTCTGTAGGGTTTACAGAGAACAGTCTGAAAAAGAGAAAATAGCCACTGAACAGCAGACCTCTGGGCCCAAATGTCATGTTGATGCCAGAAGACAGAGAATGGCCAGACTGCCAGGAGTTGTCAGAAAGGCAGCAGTAACTCATATAACCACTCATTACACAAAAGAGCATCTCTGAAGGAACAACACACTGACCGTTGAAGCAGATGTTCTTCAGCAGCAGAAGACCTCAACTGTTGTCACTCCTGTTGGCTGAGAACAGGAAACGATGGCTACAATTCACACAGGATCATCAAAATTAGACAATAAAAGATCAGAGAAATGTTGCCTGGTCTGAGTGTCAATTTTTGATAATCACACACACACACACACACACACACACACGCACACACACACATAACTTTCCTTCTCCTCATTCTATTTATGCAGAGCACCAAGCTAGAAGGTGGAACGTACCATTGTTACGGTCTTTGGTATTACCTGGCTGGGACATGAACCCACAACCTTCCGGCTGTGGGACAGATGCTCAACCACCAGGCCACTACCCCCCCATCCTCCGTCCCAGCCCGTTAGTCCATCGGGGGAGCAGGACGTCTCCCTGTTGAGGGCCTGGGCACATCTGAGCATGGCTGCCAGTGGAGGTCTTGCTGCCTCTCCTTACTGATCGCGTGCACTGAAGGGTCCCGATACAACTCAAACTCTTTTGAAAGCAAAGACTGCTTGGGGGTTTAATTTTTGAGCATCACGCTAATTAAGCTATGGTCACAAATACCCTTACGAATGGCTGTGAACACTGTACAAATTATTTTTGAACCCTTTCATACCGCCTTCTTAAGGTGGCTGTAGGAGAATCTGCTGTTTATAGACCGTTTGTAAGTTCATGGCCAAGTTGATGGTCTTGTCCAAGATTTCTATGAATGCCCAACGAAAACGCCTTATTGCCATACAAATGTCATGGGAACAACATAAGAACTAGACAAGATGTTGGCCGTAAGTATGCCGTTCTTGAGGGGCCCTTACAGCGGTCGTAGGAAACACTATACAAATCCCTGCTTGTATGGAGATTTGTACAGTATGCATAAGGTGGTAGTGAGGTGGAAGTACGTCATTCGTGTGACATCTGTGCAGACAGAATGTGCCAAAAGCTGTAAGATCTTCCTGCCAATGACTTGAGAGTGCCGTGAGTTGCACAAAAATTTTTGTAAGATGGTACTAAGTATGCCGTAAGACGATCCCAAGGCACCCTTACAAAGAACTTAAGAACTCTAGGGCCATTGTACTACAGAAAAGCACCTCATTTCTCAAGAATGCCTCAAGTTGTTCTTGCAAATTGAATGGCCGCTGTAAGAAACTATGCTCCCCTCCACGAATGTCTGTGAACTCCAGAACTGGCAGGAACTGGAAGATTCTTACGAACCCATCAGTTGCAAGAATCTTTGTTACTGTAGCCTTAAGGATGACGCAGGATACGGGAAACAGACATGAAAGGCAGGAAGTCACAGGAAGAGAGAGCATATCTGGTAAAACACAGACTCCGATAGTCAACACAGAGGAACGGCTCAGCTCAGCACCAAGTGGTCCACAGACTAGGGACCATTGTAGTATGGTGAAGGAAAGTTTTATCTGCTTCAGCTGCTCTGTAAGTCCAGACCTGTTTAGGCAGTCGGTGACATGAGACATGAAAAACTGTCTAGTTCAACATCGCCTGGATGCCTGGAGGCATTGTTCATTTCAATTTCGCGCGCACCACATAATACTGATGTGTACACCCCAGATCTCAATTTATCTGTGACACACACAGACACACACACACACACACATAAATACATAATGACACTGCTTTGAGTGAGGTCATTTCAATCACACACACACACACACACACACACACACAAATAAGTAGACAACACAAAGGCAACATCACGAAATGCATCTAGAATCAGGTCTATTATCTTTGCGGGAGCTTAGGATATTGGAGTCGGGGGAGAACGCTCTTTGCTCCTGTCGCTGTTGAAAGCCAGCTCCTTGTTGCTTTGTTTGTTTTCATGAATTTTAATCAAAACATCTGTAAACAAAAAGCCGACAGCCCGCATTAGAGTAGCCTCTCCCCAGCATGTCAAACTGATGTGTCGGCACTTTTTCTTTCCCTCCTATTTAACACAGCTGACCTTGAGCGTTCTTTCACTGGTGCAGATCACTGTTTTATCTCACACCTGATGTGGGATCACAGTGATAAAGATGGTGGCAGCCATGATTGCTGAGTTCAGGGGAATAAGTTCAGACTAACAAAATTCACACATCATACCTTTCTGTTTTTGTGTCCCACAGTTTGCTTCCCACAGTTTATGAAGTTTTTTAAGTCTGTCTCGTTCTAAGGTACAAAAAACAAAATGGTTGATGGTGTTGGGTAAATGTGGACACCTGAAGGAGGAACAGAGATATTCCAGAGTTAAACAGGGATTGTCTGTTTTCAGAATGATCCCAAGACAAATGGCAGTTTTATGAAACCATGCTGTAAACCCAGTGGTGGGAAAAGTTCAGTTCTAAAAGGATAAGGAGGTAAAAGAAGAAGGTTTTAAAAAGTTAAACAAGGTAGGTTTTTACAACCCATCCTGCTGACTCGGTGCGATCACATTCACAGGGGTTAAAGCAAAAAAAAAAAAAAAAATCTTGAGCCTGAACTTTTTTCAGGGGCAGAGTCACAGGGGTGGAGACACACAAACGTATGAAGGACGTAAAGATATATATATGTATATTTTTATATATACATGTGAAAATGATTTTCCTTGAAAATAGATAGTAACATATCTGCCATATCCATTGATAAATTCAGGCTAGTTTATGGTGGACAGTTTGAAACAGCAATACCAAGGATGGTCAGTAGGTGGCAATAGTACTCCATCTCACTCTAATATGATGCAAATATCTAACATTTAGGATGCTGTTGCTATCAAGTTATATAAATTATGTACAGAATGACCTACAGTCTATAACATGAAATTTATGAATAAGGGTATGTGAAACTCAGTCAACCAAACTAATTCACTGGTGGAATAAGATCTGATTAGCAACCATTCAGTAAAGGGAATTTGGAAAAGGCCATTGATTTACTATTTTTTAATGGAATGTGCAACATTTGCACCATGTATTTTTAATAAATTGTAAGCAGCAACAGTGAACAGTACAGTACAATACAGTACTCTAAATTGCATTATTTTGAGCACAACGTTAAGAAACAAGCTTCTGGTTCTCTAATTTTTTTTTACACCAGCTACCAAAAGGCTTGCCATCTCTGCCCATTTCTTCAGTCCACACCCTGCCCCATTTGTTTTTAAGTCCTTTCAATTAGGACATCTTTTCCAGGCTTCAAAAACTTACGCTCCAACTTATAGAGTGTATGAAAGGTTTTGTGTATGATGTAGGATGACACTGTCAGTATCCTGATGCTTTAAGTTTGTTTTGGTTATTTTCTGTACTTTCCCAACCTCAGCTTAGTTTGGTTTTTGTATTTATGTTCCTGGTCATGTCTTTAATAATGTTCTCTTGAGTTTGCCATTTGTTTCTGTTTGCTATGTTTATCTTTTGAGTTCTGTCTTGTTATCTTAGTCTTAGTTTAGTCATTATAGTCCTGTTTATTAGTATTATGTTTTCATGGTCACGTTTATGTTTTGTTTTTGTCTGCCTTGGATCAGTAGATGAATCAGGCCCTGGCCTTGCTTTCAGTTCACGTTTAGATTATCTTTATTAATATTATCATGTTTTGGGGTTTGCCTGGGTTTTGTCACAGTCACGACTATGCTTGATTTTGATGATTTGTATTCTGATGGTTATGTTATCATGTTTATAGATGGGATGCATTGGAATAGAATTTTTGGCAGTTATAGAACAGTTACCATAGTTACCCAACACTGAGTGGCAAACACATGAGGCAATTTTAGTTTGTATGCCATAAAACATGAAAGTCACACAAAATGTTTAGTCACAGCAGTGCACAGAGTGCCTTTTCTAAGTAATGGCACACTGCTTACTGAACTGTAGTGATGTGTGGATAAGAGCACAAATAAGTGAAGAACTGGTTCTGAGCCTTTAATTATTCATTTGTGGGACACATATGTGAGTTTCATATGCTTCAAATGTATATCACTGTATGCTTACTGTATGCTTCATGTATCAGATGAACAAAAGGACTGAGCCTCCTAGGAGATAACAGGAGGATGTGAAATGTGGTCTTTGGTATGCAGAGAGATGGCCTGGGGGGATTTCCTGGCCACCAGTGACTTTAGGTGGAGGTGATAAGACCTGGAAGAAGACGCATTGTGACTTGGGATTAAATACAATGTGACTGTGTGCTTTGATGTTCTGGGGTATAAAAAAATGAATGTCTGGGGGTTTCTCTCTCTTTCTGTTTTTGGATGATGTTGGAGAATGTGAATAAACCTGACTCGTGAGATAAACTCAGCCTCGTCATTCCCACATTCTCCACACTGGTGACCCTAAGACGTATCATGAGCGAAAGAAATTCCCCCGAGCCGGACTCGTCAGGAGCCAGCCAGGCGAACGCAGCCACAGTCAAGCTACCAGACTTCTGGCAAGACAACCCGTGCTCCTGGTTCCACTTGGCCGAAGCACAGTTCGCCCTCCGGGGGATAACGGTAGATGACACGAAATTCTACCATGTTATTGCCAAGCTCGACAACCGCACGGCTCGACATGTGCAGAGCCTTTTGGAGCGCCCACCGGCCGACGACAAATACGGCGGGTTGAAGGCTGCGCTCATCCAGCGTTTCACCCCCTCAGTCCAGGAGAGAGTGGAGAGGCTCCTGGCTCTGAATGACTTGGAAGATAGCACGCCCGTCAACTTGATGGAGGACAAGCTGAGGTTGAGGGGCTCAGACGGTGACGACTTCCTCTTCACCCACATTTTCCTGAGAACCCTACCGTCGGCCACGAGAGCGACCCTGGCCAGTTCACTGTTGTTGCCCCAGCGGGACTTCCGCGCGCTGGCCCAGGAGGCACAACGGATTCTCAACGCCAGCAAACAGTGCACGGCCACCGCGGCAGCGACGGAGCTCGGCGCGACGGCCGGAGATGGCAGGGGGCCAGAGGTGGCGGTAGCAGACCCACCGACAACAGCAGCGGCGAGGGGCAAGGATCGCGGAGGAGACGACCTTTGTTTCTACCATCGCCGCTTTGCAGAGAGGGCACGCAAATGTATACCACCGTGCCAGTTCAAGCGCTCTGGAAACGCCAAGACCGGGGGTCGGTAGCAGCTGCGGCCCTCGGGGAAGAGAACAAGCTGCTCTACTTGACGGATGCGCGTTTGGGGAGGCAATTCCTCGTGGACACAGGCTCCCAAGTGAGTTTTATCACGCCTACCTATGCTGATCGGCTGGCGGGTCCCGGAAGTCACGGAGCGGTCAGCAGCGAACGGCTCGAGGATTAAGACCTTTGGTGAGAGGACTCTGCTTCTGTCCCTACACGGCCGTACATTTGAGTGGACTTTTGTTATAGCTGCAGTGACCTTCAATATGTTGGGAGCTGATTTTCTGTGCTCACATGGTTTGTTGGTTGAGCTTGCTAATAGGCGCCTGGTTAATGCACTTTCTTTTTATTCTATTCCCTGTGTAGCCCGAGTGACCCCGCCCACAGCACAAGCCAACGTCGCAACGACAAGCGGTAAGTTCCACACACTACTCACTCAGTTCCCAGCACTCACGGTTCCCACATTTTCAGCAGCTGTCGCTAAACACGGAGTGGAACATTTTATTACTACCACCGGACCGCCCGTTTTTGCAAAAGCTCGGCGCTTGGATGCAGCTAAACTGACCATAGCGCGCGAGGAGTTCGCCAACTGGAAAAGCTGGGCATCATCAGGCGTTCAAAAAGCCCATGGGCTTCCCCGCTTCACATGGTCCCTAAAGCTGACGGCTCGTGGCGACCTTGCGGAGATTTCCGCAGGTTGAACAATGCTACAGCGCACGACCGCTACCCAATCCCGCATATCCAAGATTTTTCCGTTCATTTGGCGGGGGCGCGCATTTTTTCTAAGATAGACTTGGTCCGCGGGTACCACCAAGTCCCAGTGCGCGCTGAGGACATACCCAAGACAGCGGTAATAACTCCGTTTGGCCTATTCGAGTTTTTGCGCATGCCGTTTGGGCTTAAAGGCGCTGCGCAGACGTTCCAACGCATGATGGACGCGGTGTTGCGCGATCTCCCCTTCGTGTTCGTCTACCTGGATCAGAATCAGAATCAGAATCAGAATCAGAATCAGGTTTATTGCCATTGTTCATGTAGTACACAAACTAGGAATTTGTCTCGGTACAATGCTGCAACATTAAACATGATAAGATAAGAGAAATAAACTATACATGTAATAAAGTGTAGGATAAGATTAAGTGATACTGGTCAACAGTTAAAATATATATTAGCCAGCAGCAGATACTGTGGAGAACTATATAGTGCAGTCGGTAATGCAGGAAGAAAACAGTGATGATTGACATGAGTCTGGTTGAGCTGCTGTACATGGTGCACGAGAGTCACTTAGTGTTCAGCAGTCTAATGGCAGAGGGGAAGAAGCTGTTCATGTGACGGGAGGTTTTAGTCTGGATGGACCGAAGTCTTCTACCAGAGGGGAGGGGGGCAAACAGTACGTGACCAGGGTGTGAGGGATCGGCTATGATCCGGCCAGCACGCCTCCGGGTCCTGGAGATGTACAGATCCTGGAGAGATGGGAGCTTGCAGCCGATCACCTTCTCAGCAGTGCGCACGACGCGCTGCAGCCTTAGTCTGTCCCTGGCAGTGGCTCCTGCGTACCACACGGTTATGGAGGTGGTGAGGATGGACTCGATGATGGCTGTGTAGAACTGCACTAACATCTTGGTGGGTAGCTTGAGCTTCCTCAGCTGCCGCAGGAAGAACATCCTCTGCTGGGCTTTTTTGATGAGTGAGCTGATGGTCAGCTCCCATTTGAGGTCCCTGGTGATGGTAGTGCCTAGGAAGCGGAAGGAATCAGCAGTGGTGATGGGAGAGCCTGAGAGGGTGAGGGGGGGCAGAGGAGTAGTGACTTTCCTGAAGTCTACAATCATCTCCACTGTCTTCAGAGCGTTCAGCTGCAGGTTGTTATTGCTGCACCAGGACGCCAGCTGGGCCACCTCTCTCCTGTAGGCGGACTCGTCGCCGTTGGAGATGAGCCCGATGAGGGTGGTGTCGTCCGCAAACTTGATCAACTTGACAGACTGGTGGCTGGAGGTGCAGGAGTTGGTGTAAAGGGAGAAGAGTAGGGGGGAAAGTACACAGCCCTGGGGTGATCCGGTGCTGATGCTAGTATAGTCTGAGACAGTCTTTCCCAGCCGCACATGCTGCCTCCGGTCCGTCAGGAAGTCGATGATCCACCTGCAGAGGGAGTCAGGCACGTTGAGCAGGGACAGCTTGTCCCGGAGCAGAGCGGGGCGGATGGTGTTGAATGCGGAGCTGAAGTCCACCAACAGGATCCTGGCGTAGGTTCCCGGGGAGTCCAGGTGCTGCAGGATGGAGTGGAGGGCCAGGTTGACTGCATCGTCTACAGACCTGTTGGCTCGGTAGGCAAACTGCAGCGGGTCCAGGAGAGGGGTGGTGATGGACTTGAGGTGGGACAGGACCATGCGCTCAAAGGACTTCATGACTACAGAGGTGAGCGCTACAGGTCTGTAGTCATTAAGTCCAGTGATCCGTGGCTTCTTGGGGACAGGGATGATGGTGGAGGATTTGAGGCAGGATGGCACGTGGCATAACTTAAGGGAGGTGTTAAAAATGTCTGTGAATACAGGAGCCAGCTGTTTCGCACAGAGTCTCAGGGTGGAGGGAGACACGTCGTCTGGGCCGGGGGCCTTGCGCGGGTTCAGTCTGGAGAACTGTTTGAGCACATCCTGCTCACTGATGATAAGGGGAGGGGGGGAGGAGGGGGGGGTGCCTTAAATGAAGTAGGGAATGTGGAGGCTGTGGAGCTGGAGGGAGGGGGGGAGTTGGACACAGATGACGAGGTGTCAAAACGGGCATAGTGTTGGGACAGTCTCTGACAAAGGGCTTTGTCATCCTGACCTTTAGGAGCCTTAGGTCGATAGTTGGTGATCTGCCTCAGTCCTCTCCACACGGAAGCCGAATCATTAGCAGTGAACTGCTGCTGGAGTCTCTCTGAGTACACAGATTTAGCCCTCTTCAGCTCTCTGTTAAACCGGTATTTAACCTCCCTGTAGCAGTCCCTGTCTCCACTTTTCAGCGCTGCTTCCTTCTCCTTCCTGATCTGTCTGAGCTTAGCTGTGAACCAGGGTTTGTCATTAGAGTAACTCACCCTGGTGCGTGATGGAAGAATGTTCTCTTCACAAAAGTGGATATATGAGTTCACAGTGTCCGTGTACTCATCCAGATCATGCGTGGCTCCTTTAAGCATGCCCCAGTCAGATATTTCCATGCACGTTTCCAGCTTCTCCTCAGCATCACTGGTCCGTATCTTCGTAGTGCTCACAACAGGTTTAGTGAGCTTCAATCTCTGTCTGTATGTGGGAATGAGGTGAACCATCACGTGATCAGATAATCCCAGCGCAGCTCGAGGGACAGCGCGATATGCGTCTTTCACTGTGGTGTAACAGTGATCCAGTGTGTTTAATCCTCTGGTGGGGCATTTAATAAACTGTTTGTAGCGGGGGAGATCGTGGCTCAGATTGCACTGATTAAAGTCGCCAGCTGGATGACATCTTGGTAGCCAGCGTGTCTGAAGACGAACACGAAAATCACCTCACGGCAGTTTTCCGGAGATTGGGAGAGCACGGGTCAATAATCAACCCAGCGAAGTGTCAGTTCGGGGTGACGCAGATTGATTTTTTTGGGGCATCGCGTCTCTCCAGAAGGAGCAGTTCCTCTGCCTGACAAAATGTGGGCAGTAACAAATTTTCCCCAGCCACAAACGGGCAAAGCGTTACAGGAGTTTTTGGGAATGGTGAATTTTTATAACCATTTCCTCCCCCGCACAGTGCAGCTCATGCAACCGTTGTATGCTGCGCTAAAAAAACAAAAACCCACAAATAAAATCGAATGGTCTCCGGAGCGAGAGCGTGCATTCTCGGAAGTCAAAACAGCCCTGGCAAACGCTGCGTTGTTAGCACATCCAGACCCAACGGCCCGCATAGCGCTCACTACTGACGCGTCAGATGTGGCCATAGGGGAGGTCGTGGAGCAGTATGTAGCCGGGGCTTGGCAACCGCTTGCCTTTTTCAGCAGGACCTTGCACGATAGTGAACGAAAATACAGCGCATTCGACAGGGAGTTGTTGGCTCTCCACTTGGCCATTCGCCACTTCCAGTTCTGGCACGCCATTTCACCACGTTCGTCGATCACAAGCCGCTGACTTTCGCGATGGCCAAGGTTTCAGAACCATGGTCGGGCCGGCAGCAGAGACAGCTGGCCGCGATCTCAGAGTTTACTACCAATATCCAGCATGTGGCGGGTAAACTTAATGTAGTGGCAGACTGCCTCTCGTGCGCCGTGGCGGCTCCAGCCCGTGTAGGGGTAGATTTTGCAGCCATGGTCGCGGATCGGGTTAGCGACGCGGAAGTGCGCACGGCCCCAGTCCGCGTAGGGATAGATTATGCAGCCATGGCCGCGGATCAGGTTAGCGACGCGGACGTGCGCGCGCTCCAGTCTGGACCAACAGGGTTAAGGCTGGAGAACAGGGTGCTGCAAGACGGCATGCCCCCCTAATCTGCGATGTCTCCACTGGGCGACCGCGTCCTGTGGTACCGGCCGCGTGGCGCCACCGCGTTTTTGACTCGATCCATTCTCTGGCGCACCCGGGAGTGCGCGCGTCGGTCAAAATGGTGGGAGAGAAATTTGTATGGCCGAGCCTGCGCAAACAAGTTAGGGAGTGGGCAGCAGCCTGCATGGCTTGTCAACGAGCCAAGGTACACAGACATACGAGAGCTCCCTTGGAGCCGTTTCACATCCCGGCTAAGAGGTTTGATCATGTTCACGTGGACCTCGTAGGCCCCCTCCCGCCTTCACAGGGGTGCACACATCTTCTGACAATGGTTGACCGCACCACGCGCTGGCCGGAAGTGGTCCCACTGTCGTCAACCACAGCCGAGGAGGTGGCGCGCGCGTTTTTAACGGCATGGGTAGCGCGTTTTGGAGTCCCGTCGGACATTACGTCCGACAGAGGCCCTCAATTTGTTTCCGAACTTTGGTCAGCGATGGCCCGCAGCCTGGGGGCAACGATTCACCGCACGACCACGTACAACCCGCAGGCTAACGGGTTATGCGAACATTTTCACAGGTCATTGAAGGCGGCCCTCAGAGCGTCGCTTACGGATGCAAATTGGGTGGACAGGCTACCATGGGTTTTATTGGGGTTGCGTTCTACACCTAAAGAGGATTTAGAAGCCTCCCCGGCTGAGCTAGTTTTTGCACAGCCACTTTGGCTGCCCGGGGAATTTCTTCCAGATTATCCTGCGCCAGAGTGCTCCTCAGCTCAGCGGTTGCAGAGTAGCACGGAATCGAGCACGCTGCCTGGCCCCGTTCACCACAGTTTTCCGCGAGTTTTGTGCCTAAGGCTTTAAAAAATGCGGAGTTTGTTTTTGTCAGACACGATGCCCATCGCCCATTGTTGCGACCACCTTATGATGGACCATTTAGAGTGCTGGAAATAGGGGATAAGCATTTTTTGCTGGATTTGGGGGGCAGAAAAGAAATGATTGGCATAAACAGGCTCAAACCCGCTTTTGTGGTGGCTGACGAAGGTGTGCAGTTGGCCAGGGCTCCTCGGCGCGGCAGACCCCCTAGGGAGCATTCCCCAGAGCAATCACAGGGATTGACTAACAGTTCTCATCCTCAGACAGCAACTCCCCAGCAGGAGGGCGCCGCGGAGGTGGTAAAGCCCGCTTACAGCAGATACGGGAGAAGACTGAGGCCCAAGCAGCATGTGGACTGATGTGTGTGATTTTATTATGACATGCAGACTGTTATTACGTTGTTCCATCTTAGACGTTTGGGGGGGGGGGGTCATGTGGGACACATATGTGAGTTTCATATGCTTCATATGTATATCACTGTATGCTTACTGTATGCTTCACGTCTCAGATGAACAAAAGGACTGAGCCTCCTAGGAGATAACAGGAGGATGTGAAATGTGGTCTTTGGTATGCAGAGAGATGGCCTGGGGGGATTTCCTGGCCACCAGTGACTTTAGGTGGAGGTGATTAGACCTGGAAGAAGACACATTGTGACTTGGGCTTAAATACAATGTGACTGTGTGCTTTGATGTTCCGGGGTATAAAAGAACGAATGTCTGGGGGTTTCTCTCTCTTTCTGTTTTTGGATGATGTTGGAGAATGTGAATAAACCTGACTCGTGAGATAAACTCAGCCTCGTCATTCCCACATTCTCCACACATTTCTGTTTTTTGTCAATTAAAACAAGATGAAACGACTACTCTGGCTGAATACTGTGTGTATTTTTGTGTTTTACTGCCTACACCCTAATGCTGCCACTTATTTTTGCCACTCAGTGATTTGTAACTGCCATAAGTTCTGTTCTCTGACATCATGTAAATACCATCTATTTCTGTCATGCTTTGAATTTGGGCTTTTGTTTTGACAGCGTCTTTTGTTTGCTTCCGGTTTTACGTTACGGGCTTTTGCTTCATTGATTATTCACAGCTGCTTTTGATTTTCTATTTACTGATTGTTCACGGGTGTTTTTGGTTTTCTGCTCTATATAGACACGCCACACTTTGTCCTCAGTGTGGTGATCTACTGTGTTACTGTTTAGTTTGCCACGTTAAGTCAAGTTATGTCACGTCTGATTTATTTTGCCTTAAAATAAACCACTGCAAAACTCAGCTACAGCAACTGGGTCCAGTTAATCCTGCTTGTGCCCTATGAAGAGGCGCAATTCATAACAGAAACACTCGCGTTTCCAGTCATTCACTCACTCTTGCTGTCACTACAATTAGGAGCGCCCCACTGATCTCTGTAGAAAACCTGGATGGATCATTGGCCGTCAGAAGTGAAGCCACCTGCCCACCATATTAGTACAACCAAAACACTCAGTGAGTCAGTGGAGAATGAAGGGGTTTATCTCTCACCGGGCTGCACGGTGGCGCAGTGGTTAGCACTGCGGCAGCACAGTTTACCCTTGGCCGGAGGATTGTGGGGATCATGGGATCGTGGGTTCGATCCCAGCCCCCGACCAACAGTGATCTGTGTGGAGTTTGCATGTTCTCCCCCTGTTGCGTGGGTTTACTCCGGGATTTCTCCGGTTTCCTCCCACATGCCAAAGACATGCATGTTAGGTTAATTGGCTGTTCTAAATTGTCCCTAGATATCTGTTTCCTATAGGCCCTTAGAACAGAGGGTTAGTATTAATGAAAGCGCTTTGAGTGGTCTTTGTGACTAGAAAAGCGCTATATAAGTGCAGGTTAGTTAGTTAGTTAGTTAGTTAGTTTAGTAGTAAATGGTGCCACTTCTACCTCAATAACATCCCAAAAAATTAACAGATTTTGAACTTCTTGGTATGGAGACACAGGTCATAATTTTTTCACGGCTGCTAAACATAATGTCAACTCGATTCTCTCCCTAATATGGTGGTCAGTGGGCTTCACTCAGCTCTGTACTCACTAATGGGGCGTGAGCTACCCAGGTTTTCTATAGAGATCAGTGGAGCACACAAGCTCAATACGTTCCGTCATCCCAAATACTATATTCACTGCTCTAAATATCTTAAAAGAATTGCAAACTATGCAGAACTGACTGCTTGTTTTGAGCACTATTCATCCACCATTGCAGATAGCTTGGACAGAAAGTGTTTCTGCATACAGAAATAGGAAGTAAATTTCCCCACAGCCAAAACATGGCACACGTCGGAAATCCGGCAAGGTGCCGGAAAACTTTAAGCCCTGCATTCAACTCTGCCCTTCCTCTTGCATTACTGTTACTAACCTAGTACTTTAGCTAAGATTAGCTCGGGTCCTGAGCATGAGCCAGCTGATTTGTCTCAAAGAATGAATGAAATAAAGCCCACTTCACACGCGTTCAACTGTGGTTGATCGTGTTTGTGTGTATGAGCTATACGACTGCTGGCTAGCTAGATGGCGATATCAGGTTTTAATCAAGCAATATTTCATTAAAGGGAGTATGGTATCAATGAATATAGTAATTGCGGGTGTGATACGTCTAATGCATACCGGTCACCTGTTCAGTCGGTACTGCAGAAGGGCTGAGATCAAAAAGTGACCATTGCCGGTGGCAAATTGACATGCTAGCGATTTGGCTTTGGCACACTTCGCTCACTTCCTCTTGGCATTTTCAGATGAAACAAAGAGTTCATCACCGCAAAGGTATTGTAATTTGTTAATTGAGACAATAAATCCAACTCTAGCACTTCCTATTTTTTTAAACAGATGTGAAATAGCTTAACAATGTTTATACAAGGGTAGACTGCAAAATGAATAAACTGAATAAAGATGTTTTGTTTACTTTTCAAAAGGGTGGGACTTCCAGGTATGGTAAGATTTCTTTCTAAACAGCACCTCACTGTGGAAATTAAGGCTTCCAACACAGTATTGCAATTCTCACTGAGAGTTGACAGTAAATTACTATTAGTAATTAATGGTTTCTAGAACACCTTTGAAGCGGAGTGATACATCCGGTATCCAGTGAAATGTTGGAGTGCAATTATCGTGGAAAATAGTAACTCCTGGAATCCCTACTGTCCAACCAAATTACTCGGTCAGAACTAACTAACTAACTAACTAACCTGCACTTATATAGCGCTTTTCTAGTCACAAAGACCACTCAAAGCGCTTTCATTAATACTAACCCTCTATTCTAAGGGCCTATAGGAAACAGATATCTAGGGACAATTTAGAACAGCCAATTAACCTAACATGCATGTCTTTGGCATGTGGGAGGAAACCGGAGAAATCCCGGAGTAAACCCACGCAACACGGGGAGAACATGCAAACTCCACACAGATCACTGTTGGTCGGGGGCTGGGATCGAACCCACGATCCCACGAACCCCACAATCCCCCGGCCAAGGGTAAACTGTGCTGCCGCAGTGCTAACCACTGCGCCACCGTGCAGCCCAACCAGAACCAGAACCAACTGTTGTTTAATTGAATGCCATTCACAAGTTTCGAATGGATTTTGCATGCCATAGTTTTGCATTTTTCTATTACTATCTATTTTGTCCACTAAAAACACTGCTAATTATGCATAGTGTGTATAGTGTTTGTTCATTACACCACTAGGTCCAGCTTCCTAACACCACTGTTTGCTCTTAAGCTAACATCTTTGGCTCCACGTCCATCTACATGACTGACTAAGCTGGTCAATAATAGAACAGCTAGTGACATTTATCTTTTATTGATGATACAGGAAAATAGCTGGAAGAGTCAAAACGGCTTCTGGGAGAGAAAAAAAAAAGAGATAAAGGCTGTGTGTTGTTTTTGATGCTTTTCAATAATCACGTGACCAATGAATCTGTTACACCAGATACCCTGGTGGCTCCCTGCAGCTCAAACTACCCAGGCTGACTCCCCTCATCTCCACAGCTAAATTGTCTCTATGCAGAGAGAAACTAACCTGTATGTAGCTAATAAAAATCCATTCCTTTGACTCAGTCTTGCGCATCTGTGTGTTCTGCATTTGAGCCCTGCCCTCATGGAAACATGACAGGTTCATATTACAACTAAAATGTCCATTGTCAATTTTGCTGTAACTCTAAATATATAGAACAGTTTTTGCCCCGAAAGACATATTCTTTCACAAAGTGGATCCAGCAGAGCTCCGAGGATCTGTTATCTCATCAAACCTGTCCAAGTTTGTGGAACTCATATAAGGAGAGTTTCGCTCCTGCTCTCCTTTGTGTGGATAAATGCTGCACAGATGTCAAACTCCCAAAGACAAACCCAGCTCCACTGACAACTTTGCTGTGTTCACCATATTATGTTCCAGTAGTGAGCCCTCTGTGAGGTCCCCACTTTTACACAGAGTGCTGTCACTGGAAAACTGCTTAAAACATCCAACTGATGTTGACAGAACTCGAAGCTGAAGGAAGCTGACAGACGTTAAAAAGATGAACTCTTTATCTGGAGGAGATTTTTCCTCATCAGCAGTGTCCTGTCATGTACAGGTGACAGTGTTGGCATAGAAGTGGAGTGACTTGGAGACACTAAATTTCTGCTTCACCATCAGTTCATCTATTGAACATTTTTTCCAAGTTCTTTCATTCCATGACTACAAAAAAATAAATGAATTGTACTTTTTCCTTCAAATTCTTTTATGAGTTGATACTTTAAAAAGTGAGGCTCAAAATGGAAGTAGTTATCTTTGTTAGAAATGCTGCAAAGTTGTTTTAGCAGCTTTGTCACTGCTTTTGTGAGAAAATAATTTCTTCAAAGTTTTGCCATGGCAACAAAACATGTTTCTCTTCTGACCTTCAAAAGAAGGAAAAGGTTAACAAATTTCACTTTATGTTTTTTTCGTGTGAGTATGGAGTGGTGGTGGCCCCCATTAAAAGAACAAAAATAAAAGTTGAGCAATCCAAAACTTAAACTTTGCTTAATAACCAGCAAACTGAGTTAGAGTGGAACACTTCATAAACTCACCATCACATCCCCAAAGCACCAAGACAGAAGGGCTTCAGTACCCAGACCAGATATAACCAGACGAAGATTACTAAAACACAGAACAAATGGTTAGGTACGGAATGTTCTGTCCACATTCTGGAAGGAATGTTCTGTACATGTTCTATCCGCAAACATTCCGTATGAGTTCCATACAGAATGGTCCCACTAGCTAGTGGTCTCAATTATTTTACAAACATGTACATGTAATGCTAGATAAGGAACATTCTGTATCTAACATCCTGATGCTAGCATTCTGTCTTTGCTCCGTACATGTTCTTAGGTTTTGCTAGCTAGTGGTCAAGCCTCCTGACGTTCCCAAGTGCCTTATACAGTATATGGAGTGTTAGTTACGGAACACTCCTTTTGAAATGCTAACTAGCAGTCTCAATTCTATACTTACAGGTTCTGTTGATATGTAATGCTCCATATGGGATGCTAGCAGTCCTACAAGCATGCTCCAGCCTGCTAATATTCTCAAGTGCTTTACCTACATGTTACGTAGATATGTAGAGCGCAGCAGGCAGCACAGTTTCACTGTAGCCCGAGCACTCTGGGGTGAAAGCTATTCTCCGGTCCTGTGAGGGAGGAGCCCGCAGTGAGACCCAAGGGAGGAGGTAGATCGATTCCTCAGACTGATCAGCTGATGAACGTTTCAAAACATATTGAAGCAATGAACCGTGAAGTGAAGCAACAATGACATTTGAGGCTTTGGACACCATCAGTCACATGACATTGTTTCGATACAAGCGCCAACACACCGAAGAGTAACAAGTTCCGAAGCTTCATTATCATTCACCCATCACTACTTACAGTATGTTCCTTAATTCCATAATGCATTTATTAGTAATTGCAATTGCACTTATTTACAACCGTCATGTATGGGACATGAGTGGTATATGTATGAAACATGCTAAGTGCAGGCTGTGGCTAATGATGAAGGTACATTGATATAGAACTGACAGCAGACAGAACCGGCAGACGTCCCGTACTGAACATGTATAGAACATATTCGGTACAGAACATATTTGGTACGGAACATGTACAGAATGTTCCGTACTTTTGTTCCATGTTTAAGTAGGCACCCCAGCTGACTATTATTTAGAAGAGTAAACTCAGATATAATGAATACTGATAGACTTTGAAACAGATATTGCACCTCAGTGGTACATACTACATACTTTCGGGTAGATGGTGTCTCGTCAACCTGGGAAGGTAGCCCATCTAGGGGAAGGTAAACCCTGATTTCAAACCTCCGCTGCCTTGCGGCACACCCGGTCACGGGAAAGGCTTCGGGAGTCAACCCTGAGGAAAAATCCGGAGTCGGAGCCCCTAAGGCAGTTCTCTGTTGTGCTCAACATCGTTCTGGCAGCTCCTGCGACGGCGCTGGTGCCAAACTATAGCAGCCCTGCTGTTCCTTTGGATTCATCAGTGACGTGGAGAGGGGGGACATGCTGCATGGGTAACATCTTGTCCTCCATATCTTCCTGCCCAGGCTTGAATCCTACCAACGCCCAACGCTGGAAGGTAGAACACTAGTGCGTATCGGCCTGTTCAGCCACAGGTGGTGCTGTTCCAGCAGAGTAGACGTTTAGGATTCTCTTCCATGGTCATCATAGACCGACGGAGGCCGACAAGTGCAAGTGGTACATACTGTAGAATTGCTGGATGTTGCACAACGTTATGACACAATGTTCAGACCAAATGCGAAGCGAAAATTTGCCTTCCTCTACAGTCTTGCAGAGGGGCAGGGTTGCCCCTCCAGAAACTGCACCTGGATGATGGTTGTTTTCAGCACTAAACTGAAGCTGGTCAATGCCCAGTGTCAGGAGCCACCCGCCATCATTACCACATCAGTAGCAGGAGTTCATGGATGCATCTGTCCATGGTGAGTGGTGATCTCATTTTCAAACTAGCTACTCTCCATTGTCGACACTCACTCCAGGGTCGGCAGAATTGTAATGCTAATTGGCAATCGTGACCAACTCGCTCAAACATGAATTTGTGTGTATTCATGAAAATTTTGCTTTGTGTTTGGTCTGAAAGCACCATTAAAGCCACGAGAACAGAAGTCTCTTCCAATGCGCCAAACATGGTTTACTGTCTGTTTTGTTTTGCCTTTTTTTTCTATTTTGAGCAGCAATTTGCAAAATGAATATGTTTTGTTAGATATTTTGTTCGATACAGCCTCCTGGCTGTGGGGCAGATGCTCTACCACTAGGCCACCACTCTGGTAGCTAAGTTATTAGCATGAAAAATGAATTTCTTTAACGTGCAGGAAAGGTAGTCACACTGTAATATCAATCAGTGTCAGAATGCCTTCATTTGGTGCAGACATCTTGCTGTCCAGAAACAGACCTGTCCATGGCATCCTGTATTTCTGAACAGCAAACATCAATCAGTCATTTCACACATGACAACTTTGTTCTTAGTATTGCTCAGTAACAGAAACTGAACTGAACAATTAGTTCTTCACTGTCTGTGTATCTGTCCAGGCTCGAAAACTTCACATTCATCTCCAGCCCATACATTTCCTTTCACTTTCACTCTGGCGCAACAAAGGGAGTCAAGTGAGTTCTAAGATGCCAGTAAAGATAAGCTACAGTTTTGATTTCAAAACATCACAGTTGATTTCCCCGGGCTCTTTAAATCCTGGTGTCACATTCAGGAATAGATGATAAATGAGAGGCATGAGTGGAGAAAATTAGGTGTTTAAGAGATTGCAGACACTTCATTTCCTGATGGCAGTTCCATTCATCGAGATCTTACTCTAAAAACTGAATTAACCTCCATGGAGATCTGGGGAATTTAGAGGCCAAACAAACACCTCAAACGCCTTGTTGTGCTCCTCAAACCATTCCTGGACCATTTTTGTTTTGTGGCACGGTGAATTATCCTGGAACACCATTTCCATAAAATGGTGTACAGTACACTTCTTCTAACATCTTGGTACCAGATACCAGAGCACACCTTCAGGGTTCTAGTGGAGTCCATACCTTGATGGGTCAGGGCTGTTTTGGAAGCAAAAAGAGGACCAGGCAGGTGGTCATGATGTTATGCATGATCAGTGTATATTTTAGAACGGTACTGGGAACACCGCCTGACTACATTCTAGGAAACTCTTGACATTTCAACTTACTAAGACATTTTGGACAGCTCTACGCTGTCCAGAAATGTTGTGGGAATGATTTGGGGGATGTCCTGTTCTGTTCCGGCATAACTGTGTCCCAGTTAACAAAATAAGCTCCATAAAGTGATGATTTAATGAGCTTAATGCGGAACAGGGGTGGGCAACTTTGATGGTAGTGAGGGCCACAATTTTTTTCCTCACTTCTCAGGGGCCAGATTTAAATGTAAAACTTTTTTTTTTTTTTGGGGGGGGGGGTATTTTCTTCAAAGTCAAAAGATTCACAATTAAAGCTGAAAATTCAAATGAAAATAAAAGCTGCTCAGTGTTTTATCATATTAGAAGTAAAATTACTGTTAAAATTATATCATGACCTAATTTTTAATACTCTCTCCATCTAAATGATGAGCAAAGAGAAATTCCATATAGTAATTAACAAAAAAGCCAAGAAGAAAAGGAAATATGATGATGAAGAAAAATGTTTCTAAAATAATAGAAGAAAATTGTCATGGGAAGCAAGAGCGCGCTCCTCCCATCCTGCCTCACATTCACTAACTCATCACGACACCTGAGGCAGAAGACACACCTGCGCCTGCTCATCAGCCAGCGTACTTAAGGAGGCTCTCTCTGCGCAGTCAACACTGGCTCATCTGGGTATACTGCCTGCAAACAGGCAAGAAAATTTAAGCTATACGTGTGAACACTTATAGCGGTGGCACAACGTGTTCACACATTGTGCCACCGTGTAGGTGTGTCTCTTGGACTGCGCACACTCTCCTGCCACATCTCACCATCCTCAGCTCCTGCTCCACCCGGTCAGGCATCATTAGCTCATCTTCCCCCCTTACCCTACTGGTTTGTGTATTCCTCCCTAGGTCCTGCCGGTCATCCCTGGATTTCCCAAGTAAGTGGCAATTTGGGTCGCCCATTTCCCCTTACGCCTTTCCTCTGCTCACAGCTCTTGTCTTCTCTCCACAAGGCCATTCCTCTGGCGAGTGACTGTTTCTGCAGCTGTGCTTTTTAGTTTTTGATATTTAATAAAACTCTCAAACGTGCCCCTCTGTGTGGTTCCTCAAGCTTTATTAATCATGACAGAATGAGCCAGCCAGGAAGATAGTGCAGCCGGTGCCTCACCACAAGAACTGTCAGCTATGGATCGCATAGCGGCGACCGAGCACCAGCTCGCTGTGTTGACATAACGGGTATCAAATATGATGAAACTTTGGGCTACAGTGCCTCCTCTGGCTGCTCCCTCCCAGCCTGCTCCACGCACTACAGTGCACCGTACTACCTCCGTTCCCACACCTTCCCCATATGCGGGGGAGGTGGGGAAATGTATGGGTTTTCTAATCCAAGTTCAAATGTACCTGGAGCAGGTCGGGGAGGAGTACCCGGACAACGTGGCCAAGATCCAATTCTTTACTCTATTGCTCAGGGATTGAGCCCTCGATTGGGCACAGTCCACGTTAGACAACCCTGAGAGGCATCAATATACGTTTGAGCAAATTTGTGGCCGCATTTTCCAGCGCGTTTGGCTGGACCAAGAGTCAGGGCAACGTAATGAGCCGCCTGATGACGCTCTGCCAGGGCACCCGGTCAATGGCCGAGTACTCGGTGGAGTTCCGAGTTGTTGCGTCTGATTCGGGGTGGAACGATACTGCGTTACGCAGTGCATTCCTCCACGGATTGAATGATCAACTCTGCAATGATCGGGCGGTTCAGCCTGTCCCGGAGACTCTCGACGGTCTCATAAATCAGGCAGTTGGATTGGATAACCGATACCGTGAGCGCACGAAGAAGCACAAGTCCTCTCGCCTGCGTGCCGAGCGTGTGTCCGCTGTGTTTACTGGCACTGGTGGCGCCAGCTCGTCGCCCGAACCGATGGAGCTCCCTCGGCACTTGACCGATGATGAACACCAGCGAAGGCGAAGGGCTGGTGCGTGCACATACTGTGGTTTAACGAACCACAGTCTGGACGAATGCCGCCAGCGGCTAAAAGATGCGGTCTATCAGTAACGATGGGGGGTCTGGCGGGCGGAACCAAATCTTCTCCCCCCAGTAATTTTTCAATTTCAGCCCTCATGGAATTGCCGGGGGTTGAGAGGCACTGGTTGAGGCACTGGTTGACTCAGGGTCAGAGGGTAATTTCGTCTCTGCCAAGTTCGTCAGGCAGGTGGGCATTCCCACACTTAAATTGCCCCGTGGTCAAAGGATCACAACTATATCTGGCCGTGAGGTCACGGTGGTCGCTCGCAGCATGGTGCCTATATCCATCCTCCTTTCTGGGAACCACCGGGAGGAACTGTCGTTCCTGGTTCTCCCTATATCATCTTCCCCGGTGGTTCTTGGTTACCCGTGGCTCCATACGCATAACCCCATGATCAATTGGGCTGCACGGTGGCGCAGTGGTTTAGCACTGTGGCAGCACAGTTTTACCCTCGGCCGGGGGATCGCGGGGATCATGAGATTGTGGGTTCGATCCCAGCCCCCGACCAACAGTGAGCTGTGTGGAGTTTGCATGTTCTCCCCGTGTTGCGCGGGTTTACTCCGGGATTTCTCCGGTTTCCTCCCGCACACCAAAAACATGTAGGTTTAGGGCGCTCGCGCATGCAGCGACCAGCAGCCGGTGGCTTGTCACCAGACTGCAAACCAAGTCTACCTACGGGTACAAATAAGTAACAAAAAAAAAAAAAAAAAAAAAAATTGGGACAAAAGCACCATCTCTGCCTGGAGCCCGTTTTGTTTGGCCCACTGTATGCATTCAGAGGAGTGTTCCCCATCTCTGTCTGTTTCCCTCTCCCCGGCCGAGCCGCTGGACCTCAGCTTCATTCCCCGGGCATATCACGATCTAGCTGAGGTCTTTAGCAAATCAAGAGCATTGTCGCTGCCTCCTCACCGCTATTATGATTGTGCTATCGACCTCATCCCGGGGGCGAGGCTGCAATCCAGCCAGCTGTATAGTATTTCTGGCACAGAGAGGGAGGCGATGGAGCAGTACATTAAGGAATCGCTGAACGCTGGCCTTATTCGGCCATCTTCGGCTCCGCTCAGAGCCAGATTTTTCTTTGTCGGGAAGAAGGATTGCTCGCTGCACCCGTGCATTGACTACCGGGAGCTCAACGCTATTACCATTAAAGACAAGTACCCTTTGCCTTTGATCAACTCAGCGCTATGCTGTTTATTCCATCTAGCTACAATGCTCCACACTGTTTATATTTCTGTGTACATATGTATATTCACTGCTCTTGTTATCTTATCTTCTGAATTATTGTTCTGAGTGTTGCTATCCCTGTTCTGTTGCAATCCTGGAATTTCCCCATTGTGGGACTAATAAAGGCTTATCTTATCTCATCTTAAATACTGCTTAGTGAGGAGCTGTAGCATTTATTGTTGTATAAAAGCAGCCTACTCTGTACATTTAATGCTGTTGACAGCCTATTATTGTGGTCTCAGCAGGCAACACTAATACATAACACATACCTTAAAAGATGTACTCTGGGGCACACTGCTCCTTCATTCTTGCCCGACCAATCACGCTGGCACCTAGGTTTCGATTAGAGCTCCCTCTGCTGGCATACTGTATAACTGCATTTAAGAATTAAGTTCCATATACGTTCAAACGGGATATAAATAAATAATTGATTTTTGGAAATGGACTGGCGGGCCGCAGTGGATGACACTGAGGACCGTATGTGGCCGTTGGGCTGCCAGTTGCCCATCCCTGGCATGGAAGAACTTGACTTGACTGTACATAGCTCTAGCTAACACCTTTGGAAGGTATTAGAATGGAGATTTATGTTCCAGAGCCTCTTGTTCTGAATGAACAGGCTAAATATTCCAAGTAGAAAGTCTTCCCAGAAGACTAAAACCTGACACAGCTCCAAACGAGAATCGACTTTGCATAAATGCTTAATGATTTAGAATGGGATGTCATTAAATTAACGTAGAGGATGCCCAGTGCTATTGTCCATATACTGTATTTAGCTAAGCCAAGACACATCAGTGACTGTGCTGGGACTTATTAAGTTTGTAAAAGCACTTTAAAGCCCATAATGGTTCCCTCAAGGTCACTGGGCTGTGACATCTTGGAATCTCCAAAATGCCGTTGCAGGAACAGTGAACATGTTCAAAAACTCTGAGACCAATTTTCTCTAAATTGTCCAAACAATCGCAGAGTCATCACATGTGTCTCAAACCCATCTTGAACCCTTCTCAATTTGGTTTTAAGATAAGATAAGATAAGCCTTTATTAGTCCCACAACTGGGAAACTAATAAAGGCTTATCTTATCTTTTGTGAGTCAGAAAGTGCGAGAAAAGTTCAACAACTTTGTGAGGGCTTGGGGACCTATGAAACTAAGGGTGCTTTCACACCTAAATTTGTTTACTTTGATCTGAATCAGTTGATAAGTTTGTTACTTTGTATCATTTTCTCCTTGGTTCGGTTCCCTTTCACAGAGGCAAAAATTCACTTGGACTAACGTTAAATCCCGCAAGACTTACGTCAGAATGTTCTCTGTTCTTATTGGTCAGAAAAGGTAAACACAGGAAGTAGGATGACTACTGTGCATTTATGCATTTCTGGGGAGAATATAATACAAATCGTAGCATAATCTAAATTTCATTGCCCTGGTTATCGTTTATTACATTACATGCATATACCACTTTCGGCAAATCATACAATTTGAAAATGAAGCACGGCTACGGATGGAAAATAACATGTTAATGTTCATTTATCCTTCAGGACTGTGACATGCTCAGCCGCAGATATTTTCAAAGATCCATCAGGTATGTACAGTGGCATAAAATGTTTTACTGTTTTCTGCTGGTCCTGTTTTAGTACGGTGCCTTTCTCACCTGCAGGACCGCACCAGAGTTCGCCAGTTGATTCAAATTGAGACCACCTCTTTTAAGTGGTCTTGGTATGGGTGTTTTGGTGCGCACCTGAGTGTGATTACTATGGTCTCACCAGACAAAATGAACTGTACTAATGGAGAAACCAAACTTGAGTTTGATTTAAATGAACTAAAGCCTGTTGGTGTGAAAGCACCCTAAACTGTGACTGACTGGAAACAAAGAGGACAAGACTTCCGCATGTGAGACAGACATGAGTAGATCTGGTCATTTTCTAGCACACGCTGACACAACTGCAACTGAACGTGTCACCATGCCACTCAAGGGTCAGAAAGGCAAGTCTAGGGACTGGGTCTGCTGTTCCTGCCCCAGATGCCTCTACAGAGGAAGTGGAGCCAGTCCCAGGGCCTGCTGGGTCAAATAAGGAGGACTCTGAGGCAGCCTCCTCATCCAGCAGTCTCTGCTCTTCTCTGTGGACAATGTCACTTGATGTCTGATGATAAACTGACTGCTGGAATGAGGAGACACGGTCCTGATTTTGGAATCGTCATGGATAACTGACACGTGAGTGTAGTACAACTTTGTTGCCTGTTGAGCAAATTGTTGCTGTTGTGCAACACGCACATGGCATGCATACAAACTCCGAGCAAAATTCATGGGGAGTTCATGTGACATTTGTGCAATATTCATGGAACATACAAAGATGTGCCAGCTCAGTGTGATTCAAAGTGAAAACTGTGAGATGCTAAAGTAGGAAGTAAAAAGTACAAAAACCAACCGTTTAATTAACGATTATTAGAACACTGGTGAAGGTGAGTGATACATTTTCTGGTAGACGCCCCAGTGTGGTTATAACAATTCCTGGAATCTACTGTATATTGTCCAATTAAATTGCTCAGTAAGAAACTGGCTGATGTCGAATACAGAATATTCAGATATTCACTCTAGGAAGCTCCGTGTACCCTCTTTACACTGAAGTCGAGATCTCTGAGAAATCAGTGAGTGATAAACAAATGGCCGGATATCTCAATAATTTTTCAATGAGCTCTAAGGGTAGTATCTCAGGGAGCGGTGAATGCTGGTGAATGGTGCACTTTTTGGGGTTTTGTCAGAATTTGCAAGATGTTGAAAAGCAGTTTTGAAGGTATCCAACAGTTTTGTTGTCAAGGTTCTTAAACAGTTGCTAGCGTTCACTACCAGGTGAACCAAAAAGAACTTTAGTGGCACGCGTAACCACCCTTAGCAGACGTGTGACAATTATTCTGAAAATGTTTGGAACTGTTTGACGAAAAATAGAATTGAAAAAAAATTTGAACCACACAAAAATTTTCTGGTGACAAGAAAAAAACTATTGGGGACCTTAAAAACTCTTGGCAAACTGTTTGGCAACGTTTTATGCACCCTGATAAAAATATAAAAGAACAACATTTGCCAGCATTCAATGCACAGGGGTTGGTGATTACCATGACCTCTCAATGATCTAAACAGAGGTTGTGATCACTAAATTCAATTCAATTCAATTCAACTTTATTTATATAGCGCCATTTCACAACAACAGTCATCTCATAGCACTATCAACTGTAGGGGGGACCCCCACAGTTGCAGAAAGACCCCAGCAATCAGGCGATCCCCTGTGAGCAAGCACTTGGCGACGGTGGAAAGGAAAAACTCCCTTTTAACAGGAAGAAACCTCCAGCAGAACCAGGCTCAGGGAGGGGCAGTCATCTGCTACGACTGGCTGGGGGGTGAGGGGATAGAGGAGAAGAAAAGGACAGACATGTAGAGAGCAAACAGCACGATGGGGACTCAATCTATGGGAGAGAACAAACAAATGTTAATGACTAGCAAAAAAAATATTTCATTGAGAGTGAGAAAAGGAGTGAGGCCCAGTGCATTACTGGAGGTCCCCCGGCTGACTAAACCTATTAGCAGCATAACTAAGGGAGGGTTCAGAAACACATGATCCCTCCCTAATTGTAGGCTATATCAAAAAGGTAGGTTTTAGCCCTATTCTTAAAAACAGAGATCGAGTCTGACTCCCGAATCCAGATTGGCAGCTGGTTCCACAGGAGAGGAGCTTGATAACTGAAGGCTCTGCCTCCCATTGTACTTTTGGAGATTCTAGGTATTACAAGTAATCCTGCATTTTGGGAGCGTAGTGCTCTGTTAGGATAATGGGAACTCTATGGGAAGCCAATGAAGGGAGGCCAGAACCGGAGAGATATGATCTCTCTTTCTAGTACCTGTTAAAACTCTTGCTGCAGCATTTTGGATCAGCTGAAGACTTTTTAAAGATGTTTTAGGACAGCCTGATAATAAAGAATTACAATAGTCTAATCTCGAGCTAACAAAAGTGTGGATCAGTTTCTCAGCATCACTCTGAGACAAGATGCTCCTAATCTTGGCAATATTACGCAAACGATAGAAGGCAGTCTTAGAAACAAATTTAATATGTGAATTGAATGACAAATCCTGATCAAAAATAACTCCAAGGTTCCTCACAGAGCTATTAAGAGAAAGAGTAACTGCATCCAAACTGAAAGTTTGATTTGGAAAGGAATTTCTAAGGTTTTTTGGACCAACAAGAATGACTTCAGTCTTATCTGAATTTAATAGCAGGAAATTACAAGTCATCCAAGCTTTGATTTCCTTAAGACAGGCTTCTAACTTGGCTAATTGATTACTATCATCTGGCTTCATTGACAGGTATAATTGTGTGTCATCAGCATAACAATGAAAATGTATACAGTGCTTTCTACTAATGTTGCCTAACGGAAGCATATATAAACTAAAAAGAGCAGGGCCTAGCACAGATCCCTGTGGAACTCCATGACTAAGCTTTGAGTTGAAAGAAAACTCATTATTTACATGAACAAACTGGAACCTATCAGATAAATAAGATCTAAACCACTGCAAAGAAGTTCCATTAAGTCCAACATAGTATTCTAATCTATCAAGTAGAATATTATGATCGATAGTATCAAAAGCTGCACTAAGATCTAAAAGGACAAGTACAGAAACTAGTCCATTATCAGATGCAATGAGGAGGTCGTTAGCGACCTTCACTAAGGCTGTTTCAGTACTATGATGGATTCTAAACCCAGATTGAAACTCTTCAAGTAAACCATTTCCCTGCAGGTGGTCAAATAATTGCGTAGCAACAACTCTTTCTAAGATTTTTGAAATGAAAGGGAGATTAGAGATTGGTCTACAGTTAGCTAAAGCTCCTGGATCTAGCGTTGGCTTTTTGAGTAAGGGTTTAATTACAGCCGTTTTAAAAGCCTGTGGTACATGGCCTAAAGTTAATGAAGAATTGATTATATGAAGAATAAGGCTACCAATAAGTGGGAAGACTTCTTTAAATAACCTGGTAGGAATAGGGTCTAAAAGACAAGTTGAAGGTTTGGATGAGGAAACTATTTTGTCTAACTCACAAAGATCGATTGGAGTAAACTCATCAAGACAGACATCAATAGAAGGAGTTGTAGTAGTTAGAGTATTTAAGTTAACTGTGGGAAGAATCTGATTGATTTTATCTCTGATAAAAGTCTAAAGTCTAAAGTCTAAAGTCCTGACTAGTAAGCTCTAAGGGAATGCTAGGATTGACAGAGTCCTGACTCTTTGTCAACCTGGCTACAGTGCTGAAAAGAAACCTGGGATTATTCTTGTTCTCTTCTATTAATGCAGAGTAATAACTCGTTCTAGCTTTTCTAAGAGATTTTTTATAAATTAAAAGATGATTTCTCCAAGCTAAATAGATTTCATCTAAATTAGTGGAGCACCATTTTCTTTCTAATTGACAAGTCTTCTGTTTTAAGCTACGAGTTTCTGTGTTGAACCAAGGAGTTAGAAATCTCTGATTAGACTTTTTCTTTTTTAAGGGGGCCACCAAGTCTAGAGTCTGATGCAGAGAAGCTGAAACACTATCCACCATGTTATCAATTACAGAAGGAGCAAGCTGTCTATAGCTTATTTCCGTTGTGTTGACACATGGCATAGAGGAAACAATCTGCATAAATTTGGTAACAGCATCATCTGAGAGGCATCTACTGTAATAATATTTTTCTTTACGAGCCAAATAGTCAGAAATAGTAAAATCAAAGGTTAACAGACAATGGTCTGACAGTACAGGGTTATGAGGAGACACTACAAGATTTTCTATTTCTATGTCATATGTCAGAACAAGGTCCAATGTATGGTGGAGGTAATGAGTAGAATTTCCTACTTTCTGAGAAAACCCAATCAAGTCTAATATTGAATTAAATGCCACATTAAGGCAGTCACTATCTACATCCACATGTATATTAAAGTCCCCTACTATAATTATTCTATCAGATTTCAGCACTAAATCAGCTAAGAAATCAGCAAATTCGGATAAAAATTCTGAGTAGGTTGATGGGGGACGATAAACTATGGCAAATAAAATTGGGTTTAACCTAAAATTGCTAAAGTGCCCAATACTGAGGACCAGGCCCTCAAAGGAATTATAACATGTTTTTTGCTTTACATTAACTAGTAATTTGGAATGGTAAATTGTTGCTACTCCTCCTCCACGACCAGAACTTCTGGGATTTTGACAGTTTAAATAACCAGAGGGAGTTGATTCATTTAAACCAACATAATCCTCTTGCCCTAACCAAGTCTCTGTAAGGGAAATTAAATCAATCTGATGATCTAGCCAACGCTAGATCCAGGAGCTTTAGCTAACTATAGACCAATCTCTAATCTCCCTTTCATTTCAAAAATCTTAGAAAGAGTTGTTGCTACGCAATTATTTGACCACCTGCAGGGAAATGGTTTACTTGAGGAGTTTCAATCTGGGTTTAGAATCCATCATAGTACTGAAACAGCCTTAGCGAAGGTCACTAACGACCTCCTCATTGCATCTGATAATGGACTAGTTTCTGTACTTGTCCTTTTAGATCTTAGTGCAGCTTTTGATACTATTGATCATAATATTCTACTTGATAGATTAGAACACTATGTTGGACTTAATGGAACTTCGTTGCAGTGGTTTAGATCTTATTTATCTGACAGGTTCCAGTTTGTTCATGTAAATGATGAGTTTTCTCTCAGCTCAAAGCTTAGTCATGGAGTTCCACAGGGATCTGTGCTAGGCCCTACTCTTTTTAGTTTATATATGCTTCCGTTAGGCAACATTATTAGAAAGCACTGTATACATTTTCACTGTTATGCAGATGACACACAATTATACCTGTCAATGAAGCCAGATGATACTAATCAATTAGCCAAGTCAGAAGCCTGTCTTAAGGAAATCAAAGCTTGGATGACTTGTAATTTCCTGCTATTAAATTCAGATAAGACTGAAGTCATTCTTGTTGGTCCAAAAAACCTTAGAAATTCCTTTCCAAATCAAACTTTCAGTTTGGATGCAGTTACTCTTTCTCTTAATAGCTCTGTGAGGAACCTTGGAGTTATTTTTGATCAGGATTTGTCCTTCAATTCACATATTAAATTTGTTTCTAAGACTGCCTTCTATCATTTGCGTAATATTGCCAAGATTAGGAGCATCTTGTCTCAGAGTGATGCTGAGAAGCTGATCCACGCTTTTGTTAGCTCGAGATTAGATTATTGTAATTCTTTATTATGCAGGTTTACTTGTAATACCTAGAATCTCCAAAAGTACAATGGGAGGCAGAGCCTTCAGTTATCAGAATCAGAATCAGAATCAGAATCAGGTTTATTGCCATTGTTCATGTAGTACACAAACTAGGAATTTGTCTCGGTACAATGCTGCAACATTAAACATGATAAGATAAGAGAAATAAACTATACATGTAATAAAGTGTAGGATAAGATTAAGTGATACTGGTCAACAGTTAAAATATATATTAGCCAGCAGCAGATACTGTGGAGAACTATATAGTGCAGTCGGTAATGCAGGAAGAAAACAGTGATGATTGACATGAGTCTGGTTGAGCTGCTGTACATGGTGCACGAGAGTCACTTAGTGTTCAGCAGTCTAATGGCAGAGGGGAAGAAGCTGTTCATGTGACGGGAGGTTTTAGTCTGGATGGACCGAAGTCTTCTACCAGAGGGGAGGGGGGCAAACAGTACGTGACCAGGGTGTGAGGGATCGGCTATGATCCGGCCAGCACGCCTCCGGGTCCTGGAGATGTACAGATCCTGGAGAGATGGGAGCTTGCAGCCGATCACCTTCTCAGCAGTGCGCACGACGCGCTGCAGCCTTAGTCTGTCCCTGGCAGTGGCTCCTGCGTACCACACGGTTATGGAGGTGGTGAGGATGGACTCGATGATGGCTGTGTAGAACTGCACTAACATCTTGGTGGGTAGCTCCCACCAAGCTCCTCTCCTGTGGAATCAGCTGCCAATCTGGATTCGGGAGTCAGACTCGATCTCTGTTTTTAAGAATAGGGCTAAAACCTACCTTTTTGATATAGCCTACAATTAGGGAGGGATCATGTGTTTCTGAACCCTCCCTTAGTTATGCTGCTAATAGGTTTAGTCAGCCGGGGGACCTCCAGTAATGCACTGGGCCTCACTCCTTTCCTCACTCTCTATGAAATATTTTTTTTTTTTTTGCTGAACATTTGTTTGTTCTCTCCCATAGATTGAGTCCCCATCGTGCTGTTTGCTCTCTACATGTCTGTTCTTTTCTTCTTCTCTGTCCCCTCACCCCCCAGCCAGTCGTAGCAGATGACTGCCCCTCCCTGAGCCTGGTTCTGCTGGAGGTTTCTTCCTGTTAAAAGGGAGTTTTTCCTCTCCACCGTCGCCAGGTGCTTGCTCACAGGGGATCGCCTGATTGCTGGGGTCTTTCTGCAACTGTGGGGGTCCTCCCTACAGTTGATAGTGCTATGAGATGACTGTTGTTGTGAAATGGCGCTATATAAATAAAGTTGAATTGAATTGAATTGAATTGAATCAATTAACAGATCATGGACTAACAGAGACTTGGGAGTTAGAGACCTAATATTTAACAAACCACATTTAATTTTTAAATTATGAGGAGGAACAGAGGCCAATTCATTCAATTTAGAGGCTTTATGTTTAATTTGAGTTTTACCAATATTTTGCTTTATCACTTTGGGATGCTTATGCATTATATTTTTATTTACTTTGGAGGGAGCAGACAACGATTCTCTGATGGGGAAGACAGGGGCTAAGTTGAGGGGTGGCGGATGAAGAGGAGCTGCAGAGAGGCGTGTAAGACTGCGACTCTGCTTCCTGGTCCCAACTCTGAGTAGTCAAGGTTTTGGAAATTTGGATAAAAAACATGCCAGATTGTTAGATAAATGAGAAGCACCATCCAAAGTGGGATGAATGCTGTCTCGTCTCATAAGACCAGGTATTCCCCAAAAAGAGCTCCAATTGTCAATGTAGCCCACGTCATTTGCAGGACACCACACAGACAGCCAGCGGTTCAAGGATGACGAGCGGCTAAACATGTCATCACTGGTCAGATTGGGGAGGGGCCCAGAGAATACTACAGTGGCAGACATCGTTTTTGCAAAGTCACACACCGATTCTATATTAAGTTTCGTGACTTCCGACTGCCGGAGACGGATGTCATTAATGCCGGCGTGAATAACAATTGTCGAGTATTTACAGTTACTTTTTGCCAGCATTTTCAAATTTGACTCGATGTCGCCTGCTCTGGCCCCAGGAATGCATGTGACTATGGCCGCTGGAGTCTCTAGGTTCACGTTTCTGACTACAGAGTCGCCAATGATCAGAGTTTTTTCCTCAGCGGGTGTGTCGCTGAGCGGGGAAAAACGATTAGAAACGTGAACAGGTTGGTGGTGTACCGGGGCTTTGCGACTAGGCTTCCTTCTCACCGTCACCCACCTAGTCTCCTCGCTGCTGAGGAGAGCCGGGGGACCGCTGACAGGGGGGCCTAAGCTAGCTAGCTCTGTTGCAGCTAAGGGGCGTCCGTCGAGATTAACCGGCGCAGACGGTGTTTCAATGCAGCGGAGCCGGGATTCCAAATCAGACAACCTCGCCTCGAGCGCCTCAAAAAGACAACATTTATTACATTTACCGTTATCACTAAAAGAGGCAGAGGTGTAGCTAAACATCTGACAGAGAGAGCACACCAGATGAGGAGAGGAAAGAGAGCTAGTAGCCATAGCTAGTGGCTAGCTAGTGGCTGGAGAGCAACCCACACAGGCAGACAGCAAAACAGGAAGTGACGATACGTTACCACAAGGAAGTGACAATCCCCAAAGGAAAGCAATCCTTCAGTGAACTCTCAAGGCATGCTCATTGATCTCAGCAATCACCAAGTGGTCTTTTATTGAATCCTGCATGATCTTTCACTGATCTCTCATTCATTTTTAACCTTTGGGGTGGAAAGATTGGGGGACTGTTGAGATATTGCTGAATGATTGTGGAGAGATCATTGGGAGATTGATGAGATCCTTGAGCAATCCTTGAATATGAGTACATTCTCCAAATTTCACTCTATGCTGTGTCTTTTTATTGGTGTTCCCAGACACCCTGGTCTTGTCTGATCTTGAAAGCTCAGCATGGTCTACCTCGGTTAGTTCTTGGACGGGAGACTGCTTGAGAATACCAGCTGCTGTGATGGACTGGTGAGCTATCCAGGTTGCACTCTGTCTCTTGCCCAGAGATGCTGGTGTAGGTGCCCCGCCACACACATCTCAAAAAGGATCAGAATGTTGGTGACTGTATGTTTTTTTTTTGTTTTTTTTTTAAAAGGCGGCTTTTTATCTTCATTTTTCAACCAAATTTAAATCATACAGAGACGTCTGTATGAAGATGCCTTTTCAATGACCTTAAAAAGACGGCTTTTCATCTTTCACCTTTCAACCAAATCCATATATTTTTTAGACGGTTGGCAAAGCTGTCTTTTCAACATTTTCTCAACCAGTTTGTGCTGGGAGGGTACAGTTCCATATGTGATAGTGGGTTTATGAGACACCCAGTCTCTCTGTTCCAGCATCTCCCTTCACGTGGAATCAGACATCAGAAAGTTCCCACCAACCAAAGCTGCAAGGTTCATGTGTGATTATCACTTCCTGCTGAATCATGAATCGCTCATGTTCGATGCATCTGACTGTGATTCATTATGAAGAAAAGCTTGAGAAATCAGATGAAATTAGGAGTACGTCCATGTGACATGGGTGGCGTTTGTGTGGGCGTGTGTGTGTGTGTGTGTGTGTGTGTGGTGTCAAACTGAGAGACAGCAGGTGACTATTTTCCTGCTGAAAGGTAAATATTCACTGTGAGATAACATCATAAGCACCTTTCTCTTTTTCTTCAGCATCTTTTTCTCCCCTCTTTCATCTCCCTGGGTAAATATACATGCCTGCATCAATCTGGCCCCCTCTCTTCCTCTTTCTGCTTGGTGGGTATACTTCACTAACTACACAAGTGACTCGCTTATCTACACAGAGCAGGCTGCAGTCAGTAGCTGTGTGTGTGTGTGTGTGTGTGTGTGTCTTTTGGACAAGCCCCCCCCCCCCCACACACACACACGATAAGAAAGCCTCATCTAGTCCCCATTTACATGTTATAAACTGTACACTTTGCAAACATCTAAACCAAACCCTAAGATCAGAGGTGGAAGAACCACACAGTAGGAGTCGAGTGGCTCATCTTCAAATAAAATGTAGACCAATGGCATTCACTTATATAGCGCTTTCTCTCATCTCTAGATGACCAAAGCGCTCTACAGATCCTGCTATCCACCCATTCACACTGATGACGGTGGAGCTGCCATGCACCAGCACTGGCCTGAACCACCAGGAGCACCTCAGGGTTCAGGGTCTTGTTCAAGGACACCTCAACATGCAGACTGCAGACTGACCAGGAATTGAACCCCTGACCCTTCGATCAGTAGTCAGCCACATTACTCCTGCACCACAGCCGAGGGACAGTCTGCTGGGTTCCACACTTTCAAGGATAAGTCCACCCAGTGACCACCACTGTTAATAATAATCCTACTATTAATAGCATCACACTATTATGACTCTATTGTCACAATCATAATTTTTCTTATAAGTAGTTCTTTAAATTTAATATAAAACACTCTTGGAACATTTAATATATGACCACTGTATGTGATCCAAAATATTCTTATTATTTCAGAAAAAATCTAAATTATCAATCCATATTATATTTTTAGATTAGTATAAAAATGTAAAATTTTCATGTGTTTACAATAAACAAATTACACAAGAAGAGTTGAAATCCTTAAATAAAACTAATATTATAGGCATTTTATCCAAATTCAACACTAAATCCTCCTTTCAATGACTACTGCAGTCTCAAAATTATTCAACCTCCTGAACAAAATTCCTCATAAGATCACACATTGGCAAACCAGGTGTGGCATCAAGCACGTCTGATGGAACTAATCAAGGGCTTCATTAGTTGCATCAATTGTGCCTGAGATTGAACACCTCAGATACCTGGACTGTTGACAGTGACACTTGACTGCATGTTTGAAACATGGTTAAGCCAAGAGAATTGTCCAGAAATTTCAGAGAAGAGATCATTGCCTTGAACAAACAAGGAAAATGATATAAAAAGACAGTAAGGGAACTGAATCTTCCTAGAGATACAGGTGGAAGCATAGTTCACAAGTTCAACGTTAAAGGAACAGTGGCTACGCTACCTGGATGTGGCAGAAAGAGGAAGTTTTCAATGGCTGCCACCAGAGTCCTGAGGAGGCAGGTGGTCAAAAACCCTCGACTGACTACAAAAGACCTGCAGCAAAGCTTGGTGGCAGCAGACACTGAGGTTTCAGTTTCCACAGTAAGGCTCACACTAAATGCTGAAGGCCTCCTTGCCTGAACTCCAAGGCAGACACAACTGACCCAAAAGCACAAGTCAGCTCCAATTTGCTCAAGACGGATTTCTCATCACAACTGGAGGCTTCAACCATGCAGATTTAAAGCCGCCACTACCAAAACTCCACCAACAGGTGGACTTTCCAACAAGAGGAGACAACTTGCTGTATACAACCCACAAGAGAGAATACAGAGCCTCCCCCTTCCCCCACCTGGGTCTCTCTGATCACATCATCATATTGTTAAGGCCGGCATACAAACCCAGAGTGAATGCCATCAGACCAACAAAAAAGCAGGTGTGTGTGTGGCCAGAGGGGGCCTCTGATGCTCTGAAAGACTGCTTCAGCACTACAGACTGGGACACTTTCAAGCATGCAGCAACTCACAATGGACACACAAACCTAGAGGAGTACACTGAGGTGGTTGTAGCATACATAGATGCATTGATGATGTCACTCACTGCAAAACCATCACTGTCCATGCTAACCAGAAGTCATGGATGACAGCAGAGGTCCACAGGCTCCTGAGGGCTCAGGACGCAGCCTTCAGGGCTGGTGACACTGCAGAACTAACAACAACAACAAGGGCCAACCTGTCCCATGGTATTAAGGAGCCAAAACAACAGTACAGCAAGAAAATATCCGGCCATTTCAGCAACCCCAGAGATGCACATTCCCTCTGGCATGGCATACAGACCCTCACCAACTATAAACCCCCACCTCAGACCTGTGCCAGTGAAATCACACTGCTTAACAACCTGAATGATTTCTTTGGCTGCTTTGAAGCACAAAACAGCACATCAGCACAGAAGACCACTCCTGCCCCAGATGAGCAGGCCATAAGTCTGGATCTGGCTAGCGTGAAGAGGACCCGCTGCAGGATCAACCCACGCAAGGCAGCTGGTCCAGACAACATACTTGGTCGCGTTCTGAAGGACTGTGTGGAGGAGCTCAAGAATGTCCTGGCCGACACCTTCAACATCTCCTTAAGTCAAGCTGTTGTCCCCACATGTTTCAAAACTACTACCATAGTACCAGTCCCAAAGAAGTCCATCCCACCCAGCTACAATGATTAACAGCCAGTAGCACTGACCTCCATCATAATGAAGTGCTCGAGTGGCTGGTCATGCAGAACATGAAGTTCATCCTCCCTCCTTCCCACAGCCCATCTCAGTTTGCATACAGGTCAAACAGATCCACAGAAGATGCCATCGCTGCTGCTCTCTATCCAGCCCTCACCCACCTGGACTCAAAGGACTCCTGAGTGCAAATGATGTTTTTGGACTTCAGTTCAACATTCAACACAATCATCCCCAAGCACCTAATACAAAAACTCAGACACTTGGGATTCAAAATCTCTCTCTGTAGCTGGGTGCTTAACTTTTCTCACAGGGGGACCACAGAACATGCGGGTTGGCAGCAACACCTCCAAGACCACCACACTGAGCACAGGGGCTCCACAAGGGCGTGTGCCCAGCCCCCTGCTCTTCACCCCGCTGACCCATGACTGTGTACCAGCCTACAGCGCCAACCACATCATCAATTTTGTGGATGACACAAAAGTGGTGGGCCTCATCACCAACTACAGAAATAAGGCGAGCCAACTGGTCCAGTGATGTAAAGACAGTAATCTCTTTCTGAATGTGGGGAAAACCAAGGAGATTGTGGTCAATTTTAGGAGGGGACACACACTGCATCCCTCTCTGATCATCAATGGTGCAGCTGTGGAGAGGGTAAGCAGCACCAAGTTCCTGGGGATGCACATCTCTGAGGACCTCTCCTGGTCCAACAACACCACATCACTGGCCAAGAAGGCACAAACTCACCTCCATTTCCTCCGCAAACTGAGGAGAGCACAAGTCCCACCCCCCACCATGTGCTCATTCTACCGGGGTACCATTGAGAGCATCCTCACCAGTTGCATCACGGTGTGGTGCAGAAGCTTCACCGCTTTCTGCCGGAAGCCACTATAACGCACAGTGAAAGCAACCAGCAAGATCGTCGGTGGCCATCTGCCCCCCCTCTCAGACATCTACCTCATCCGCCTCACCTACAGAGCCATCAATATTGCAGGTACTAACCAAGGTAGACCCTGCTTAACTTCCAAGGTCAGACAAGACCAGGGGTGTCTGGGGACACCCAGAGCCCAAGTATAGACATCAATAAAAAGACAACATAGAGAGAAATTTGTAGAATGTACTTGTACTGAAATTATGCTTTTTAAGTGTACAACACAACAGCACTAGCACTGGTTTCAGATTGTTACAGATATTATGTAACATGCACTTTGCCAAATATTGAACTTTAAAAAAAGTTGTTAAAAAATATGCATATTTATAAAGCAGTTTTAACAAAGACTCCCAGTGGCTGTAAAAGTATATTTGACCTTTGAGAGGCAGACCCCCACCACCATCATCAAATGCCAAAAAGCATTCTGAGGATAAATTTGGGCCAAATCCTGTGGACTAAACAGCATAATTATTGGACTATTTTTTTGCACAATTTTCAACAGCTTTTTTCTAATCAAATATGGTCTGTGGTAGATGAACTAACATTGATCTGTGGACTTTACCTTATAACTTATAAGCTTCACAGCCCTTTTCTTCCTCCTAGACGCTAATGTTAGCTAGATAAACTGAGCTGCTATCCAACAAACATGTAACGCTAAGGGAACATTAAGAAATTTTTCCTGAACCATTGTGGCAGAATGTTTTGTAGACCAGTATTTTTCAACCTTTTTACATTGAAAAAAATCCAGCGGAACCAAAAAATAACTAAATTTTATAAAATGCCTCATTGTTGCATATTACAACAAATCTGCAGTCATGGCAAATTAGGTTTGACTGCCTAATTTATTCAGTCTAATTTATTCAGTGTGCTGAATAAATACTGCTGAAATCAAAATATTTGCAGAAAACAGACAAAAAGGTGCATAAACTCATGGTGGAATTTTGAAGCCAGATCTTATTGAGATAGGATATATCTAACAAGTTCAACCCTTAAACACATATTGCGATAATTATTTCTGTCAATAAATTGTTCATTTGATCATTCCTAAAACATTAATAAGCTTTTTCACATAATTACACCATGCTATAAAATACTAACTTGACAGTAATCAACATCACTAGGAGGAATTCTTAGCACTATGACAATTTGTGCATACAGGCCCAGATTTGAAGTGAATTACTCAGAGGCTCCTGATTCATTTGTCTGTCCTCACTGGTCTGTAAACATCCATATGCATGGGTCACGCATGGGGCTGAGCGATATACCGGATATATTCGTTGTATCGGTACATTTAGCAATCTGCAATACATAAAATGGTTGTATCGTGCATATTCGAGTATTTGTCATGTTGCTGCACAACTATCCCACTCCATGCATCCAGTCTTGCAACCCATCAAAATAAGAGCAAGTGGCATTAAGTAGCATTAAAAGCAAACAAAAATAAGTGATAAATTATACTTGTGTCATTTATTAGACCGCCAAGTATTAACTATGTGTGATAAACTGAAACACTTCTATCATGTGGATAAACTTGATTACTTGATAATGTGAGTTCTGTCGAGGAAGCAAAAAAAGAGGCCATGGTCCAGCCACGGAAAAACCAGGAACAAGTCTCCCAAAGGGTATTTTGAGTTATTTACAGATTCTATAAGTGTGGAATCTAAGCTTTCCAATAATGTCTAACACATGGGAATCTAAAAAGATTTCAAGAAGATGTGGCCATTTGAATGTTAGCACATCTCAAACTATTTCTCTGAGAAAATCAGGTTCAAAGTTTCTAAGAACTGTCACCTTCCAAGGTAGCCAGGTGGGAGGCGGTAACAAAAGCTGGTCATTTGCATAACTTAGCATGAACCCAGCCCCCTTACAGTGCTTATCAAAAGGAACTCTGGAAGCCCTCCTTAAGCTGCTTAAGTAGCCATGTGCTTCTACCTGAACGTGCTGCTGGTTGGCCCAAGTGAATAACAAAGACATGTGAATATATAAAATATATTGTCCCCTTCCCGATTTCTCATTTTTTTATATGTTTGTCACACTTAAATGTTTCAGGTCATCAAACAAATTTAAATATTAGACATAAATAACACAAGTAAACACAAAGTGTATTTTTTTATATATTATATATATATATATATATATATATATATATATATATATTATGAGTATTATGTATTATTAGTATTATTATCAGTATATATTTTGAGGGGCGCTGTGGAGACGGCTGCCTTTCCAGTAGCTCAGTATTTAACTCCTTTTAACATCTTTTAACCTCTTTTTCCCACTTTTTTACTCTTCTTGCGAAGAGATTGTGTGTCTAGATATCCTATGGATACTTATAACTTTGAAATGCTACCAAGAGCCAGACTCTTCACTTATTCACGGGAGGAACTGCTGGCTCTCCGAATAAAGGGACGAGCCGGGATACGACATCCTATCCCGGCGGAGCTGAGGAGGAGACCACGGGGCTGCAAGGCTGGGGCTAAGCTAAAGGCTGAGCTAGCGAAAAAACGGAGGTGCTTCAAACCATCGATTCCCTCCGTCATCATGGGCAATGTGAACTCACTGCCGAACAAGATCGATGAGTTGTCCGCACTGAACAACCAGCGGATTTACCGGGAGAGCAGCTTGTTCATTTTTACCGAGACATGGCTGAACCACCTAGTACCGGATGCTAACGTGGACCTGCTAGGATTCACTGCTGTGAGAGCCGACAGAGACACTAAGGCTAGCGGGAAAAGAAAGGGTGGGGTACTCATCATGTATGTTAACAACCGCTGGTGTAACCCAGGACATATCTCCGTAAAGACAGTCTCATGTTGCCGGGATCTCGAGCTGCTAGCTGTTAGCCTGCGGCCATATTACATGCCGAGAGAGTTCAGTCACGTGATCACCGTCTGTGTTTACATCCCTCCGAGAGCGGACGCAGCCACTGCCTGTGAAAAAATCTATTCAGTCACAGCAAGGCTGCAGACACAGCACCCTGAGGCACTCATGATTATCTCTGGGGACTTTAACCATGCAACTTTGGATGCTACTTTAGCTGTTTTTAATCAAGTTGTAGACTGTCCGACTAGAAACAACAGGACAATTGATCTGCTGTCTGTTAATGTACGGAATGCATACAGAGCGACTCCCCTTCCCCCACTAGGGAAGTCTGATCACAATCTGGTTTACCTACAGCCACTGTATATTCCCCTGGTCCAAAAGCAACCTGTGACAACTCGATCAGTCAGGAGATGGTCCCCTGAGAAGGAAAGTGCCTCGAGAGACTGTTTTAACACCACAGCCTGGGATGTGCTGATGGACCCGCATGGTGAGGACATAGAGGGGTTGACACACTGTTTGACGGATTAACTTAACTTCTGTACAGACGTGGTCTCCCCTGTCAAGACTGTCCATTGCTACCCTAATAACAAGCCATGGGTAACATGGGAAGTCAAGATGGTCCTCAACAAGAAGAAGGCTGCTTTTAGGAGCAGAGACAGGGAGGCCATGAAGGCAGCACAGCAGGAGGTGAAATGCTGTGTGAAGGAAGCCAAGGACAGCTATAGGAGAAAGGTGGAGCAGAAGCTGAGGGAAAACAACATGAGGGAGGTCTGGGAAGGTGTGAGGACCATCATAGGTCCTCACACATAGGTAGAGATCGTGGGTTCGATCCCAGCCCCCGACCAACAGTGAACTGTGTGGAGTTTCAGAATCAGAATCAGCTTTATTGCCAAGTATATTTACAAGTAAACACATGTAAACACATGTGGAGTTTGCATGTTCTCCCCGTGTTGCGTGGGTTTACTCCGGGATTTCTCCGGTTTCCTCCCGCATACCAAAAACATGTAGGTTTAGGGCGCTCGCGCACGCAGAGACCGGCAGCCGGTGGCTTGTCACCAGACTGCAAACCAAATCTACCTACGGGTACAAATAAGTAACAAAAAAAAAAAAAAAAAAAAAAAAAAGGTCTCAACACAAAGACCAGAGTTGTTGAGGGGACAATAGAGAGGGCAAATGAACTGAACGGTTTTTTTCAACAGGTTCAACCAGCCTTTGCCCTTGACCTTCCCACCCCCGCCCTCATTACAGCCACGCCCCCCCTCCACTCCACACACCTCCCCCCAAATATTGCAACCCCCCCTCCTCCCCTACATCAGTACGACCCTTGCCATTTATTACCACAGAACAGGTCACAGGGCAGCTGAGGAAGCTCCGACCCAGGAAAGCTGCAGGCCCGGACAAAGTGTGTCCAAGAGTATTGAAGACCTGCGCTGCAGAACTGGGGGAACCACTACAATGGATCTTCAACCTTAGCCTGCAGATTGGGAGAGTGCCCACTTTCTGGAAGACATCCCGCATCGTTCCAGTTCCGAAAAAGAACCGGCCCAGCGAGCTGAATGACTACCGACCAGTGGCACTCACCTCACATCTGATGAAGACGTTGGAGCGGCTCTTCCTCAGCCTCCTCAGACCCCAGGTGCAACACGCTCAGGACTGCCTGCAGTTTGCGTACCAACCAGGTGTTGGTGTGGAGGATGCTATCCTCTACCTGCTTCATCGAGCCCACTCCCATCTGGATAGGGGAAGTGGCACAGTGAGGATCCTCTTTTTGGATTTCTCCAGTGCCTTCAATACCATTCAGCCCCCTTTGCTTCGGGATAAACTGAGCAAGATGGGAGTGGACTCCCACCTGGTGGACTGGATCTCCCACTACCTCACTGGCAGACCACAATATGTCGGGCTGAAGGACATTACGTCTGACACAGTTGTCTGCAGCACTGGAGCCCCCCAGGGCACAGTATTGGCCCCTCTTCTCTTCACCCTGTACACCTCAGACTTCTGCTACAACTCGAGCTGTGTCATATCAAGAAGTATGCCAATGACACAGCCACTGTTGGGTGTATCAGGGATGACAGAGAGGAGGAGTACCAGAGACTGGTAGGGGACTTTGCTGCATGGTGCCACACTAACCACTTACAGCTCAACACCTCTAAGACGAAGGAGCTGGTTATTGATTTTGGGAGGTCCAGACCAAGACTTCAACCAGTCCTGTTAGAGGGAGCTGAGGTGGAGGTTGTGAATTCATACAAATATCTCGGGTTGTGGTTGGACAATAAATTGGATTGGACAACATACATTAGCCACTTGTATGGGAAGACACAAAGTAGGATGTATTTCCTATGGAGATTGCGGTCCTTCAACATCTGCAGCAAACTTCTGCGGATGTTTTACCAGTCTGTGGTTGACAGCATCCTCTTTTACTCCGTGGTGTGCTGGGGGGGCAGTATATCCAAGGAGGATGCGTCCAGACTGGATAAACTGATCAGGCGGGCCGGCTCTGTGGTTGGCGCGAAGCTGGACACCCTGGTGACGGTGGCAGAGATGAGGACTCTGGATAAACTGTTGGATATAATGGACAACGTCAGCCACCCTCTGCACACCGTCATCAGTGAACAGAGGAGCCTGTTCAGTGAAAGACTGCTCTTTTCCAAGTGTCGGACCAACAGGCTCAAGAACTCTTTTGTCCACCATGCCATCACACTCTATAACTCCTCACTTGGGGGGGGGGGGGGGGGACATAGAGTACAGAGGACAGTAGGGTATTCATAGTGCAATAACTTTAACTTAACCATACTTGTACAAGCCATATTTAGCCCTGTATTTATATTGTGTTAAGTGTTTATTTTTTTCTTTTTTTGTTTTTCTGATCTGTATGCTCCTTTTATGTGCTGCTGGAAATTTTAAATTTCCCAGAGGGAGTCATCCCAAAGGGATTAATAAAGTTAACTCTAAGTTTAAGTCTAAGTCTTTTTAAATGAAGGTGTTTATTATTAAGGGTAAAAAAAATCCAAACCTACATGGCCCTGTGTGAAAAAATGATTCCCCTCCCATTAAAACATAAATTAACTGTGGTTTATTACATCTTTGGAAAGCTGAGGTCAATTTCCGGAGCCACACCCAGGCCTGATTGCTGTCACACCTGTTCTCAATCAAGAAATTACTTAAATAGGACCTGCCTGACAAAGTGAAGTAGACCAAAAGATCCTCAAAAGCTAGACGTCATGCTGCCATCCAAAGGAATTCAGGAACAAATGAAAAACAAAGTAATTGACATGTATCAGTCTGGAAAAGGTTATCAAGCCATTTCTAAAGCTTTGGGATGCCAGCGAACCACAGTGAGAGACATTATCCACAAATAGCAAAAACATGGAACAGTGGTGAGCCTTCCCAGGAGTGGCCGGCCCACCAAAATTACCCCAAGAAGTGTAGCGATGACTCATCCAAGAGGTCACAAAAGACCCCACAACAACATCCAAAGAACTGCAGGCCTCACTTTCTTCAGTTAAGGTCAGTGTTCATGACTCCACCATAAGAAAGAAACTGGACAAAAATGGCCTGCATGGCAGAGTTCCAAGAAGAAAACCACTGCTGAGCAAAAAGAACATAAACGCTCGTCTCAGTTTTGCCAGAAAACATCTTGATGATCCCCAAGACTTTTGGGAAAATACTCTGTGGACTGACGAGACAAAAGTTGAACCTTTTAGAAGGTGTGTGTCCCATTACATCTGGCGTAAATGTAACAGCATTTCAGAAAAGAAACATAATACCAACAGTAAAAATATGGTGGTGGTAGTGTGATGGTCTCGGGCTGTTTTGCTGCTTCAGGACCTGGAAGACTTGCTGTGGTAAATGGAGCCATGAATTCTGCTGTCTACCAAAAAATCTTGAAGGAGAATGTCTGGACATCTGTTTGTGACCTCAAGCTGAAGCACACTTGGGTTCTGCAGCAGGACAATGATCCAAAACACACTAGCAAGCCCACCTCTGAATGGCTTAAGAAAAACAAAATGAAGACTTTGGAGTGGCCTAGTCAAAGTCCTGACCTGAATTCAATTGAGATGCTGTGGCATGACCTTTAAAAGGCGGTTTATGCTCGAAAACCCTCCAATGTGGCTGAATTACAACAACTGGGGCAGCACGGTGGTGCAGTGGTTAGCACTGTTGCCTTACAGCTAGAAGGTTCCTGGTTCAAATCCACAGGCTGGCAGGGATTGGAACCTTTCTGTGTGGAGTTTGCATGTTCTCCCTGTGCTGCGTGGGTTTACTCTGGGGGCTCCGGTTTCCTCCCACAATCCAAAGACATGCATATTAGGTTAATTGGCTGTTCTAAATTGTCCCTAGATATCTGTTTCCTATAGGCCCTTAGAATAGAGGGTTAGTACTAGTGAAAGCGCTTTGAGTGGTCTTTGGGACTAAAGAAGCGCTATATAAGTGTAGGTTAGTTAGTTAGTTAGTAATTCTGCAAAGATGAGTGGGCCAAAATTCCTCCACAGCACTGTAAGAGGCTCATTGCCAGTTATGACAAACGCTTGATAGCAGTTGCTGCTAGGGGTGGCCCAACCAGTTATTAGGTTTAGGGGGCAATCACTTTTTCACACAGGGCCTTATAGGTTTGGATTTTTTTTTCCCTTAATAATAAACACCTTCATTTAAAAACTGCATTTTGCATTTACTTGTGTTATCTTTGTCTGATATTTAAATTTGTTTGATGATCTGAAACATTTAAGTGTGACAAACACACAAAAAAATGAGAAATCTGGAAGGGGGCAAACACTTTTTCACACCACTGGTCAATATATACAATTTATTTAGAAATAAATTACATAGTGATGCAACAATACCTGAAGGTGCACCTAACAAGTCTCACTGACTGCTTCATCAAAAATTGATAAGTCGCCACTCAAAAACACAATAATAATGTGGAGATTTTCCCATCAACGTCCAGTGTACCGTGTCTCCCCCTGGAGCCTCTTCTTTGCAACTACACCCAAACACATCCAATTCCCCAAACTGCAAGATCAACTCTTAGGCTGCGTGTCCACCAAACGTGCTTTTTTTTTTTTTTTTCCCCACTGTGGACAATTATTTTCTATTGATTCTCTTTGTAGTCCAGCGTCTACAGCGCTGAGCGCCCTCGGAGCTGAAACACTGTTGGCGGTGGCTGCTTTTTGTCACGGCGCTCAGGGCACTAAGAGTTGAAAAAATTTCAACTTTTCAGATTACAGCTGAGCTCATCAATGTCAGACCTTTCAAAGTAGCTAATCAGAATAAGGAAGGGCAGGACATAGGATGCTGGTACAGTCTGTACTCAGACTCCTGTTTGCCGTGTCCTCATATTTTGCATCCAGAGATGCTACCAATGCTAGAATACGTTTCCTGTCCATTGTTATTTAGAGACTGCTATTAAGAAATAAGTAGGAAGTCTGACCATAGGAAAAGCGGAAGTGCTGAGCTGTGAGTGACAAGCTGTTGCTGGGATACAGGGCACAGACTTTTTTTTCCCCCCAGAGCGCAGTGCACAAATGCTGAAAAAAAAGATCTTCAGGGCAGTCGGGTGACAAAAAATGCGTTTGGCGGACAGGCAGCCTTAATCTTTTGCATGGAGATGCCACAGTACCTGACATGGTTTGACCACAAAACAGGTCAAAGGTGACCTTTTTTCACTGATCTTTACCAGTGGAGGTGTACACCCGGGGGGGAATAAAGCACACCTGAAACAATAAGTTGACTTTAGCATCCCTGGGTCTCTGTCCACAATACAGGCGGTGTGGACTGATGGGGGGCTGGATGTGTTTGTGCATTACCTAAACAGCTTTCTGTTGTGTCCAGTTACTTCTGTTAAAGAATCAAGCGCACCCCGGATCCATTCTTGTGCACTCCTCTGCTCTCTCCGTGTGGCTGTCTCTTTACACTCACTGTGGAGTGTCGTCGGACAGGGGAAATGGACATGTATGGTGCTGGGGGAATCGTGTGTACCCTGACTGAACAGCAGCTGGGTGGACAGCAGGTAAAGCCTGATTTAAACCCCTCTGAAGAGCTTATGGTCCCTGTGTTCACAGGAGCATAATGTGCAAATACACCAGGGATGGGCAACTGCCAGCCCCCCACCCCCAGGCCCGCCAACCCATTTCCAAAAATCTAATATTTATTTATATCACCTTTGATTGTATTTGAAACTGCATTCTTAAATGCAGTTATAGTGTTCGCCAGCAGAGGAAGTGCTAATCAAAACCTAGAACATGCTCTGTGTGAGTGGTTGAGCAAGAGAGCGAGTGAGGGAGTGGTGTGCACTGGAGTCTGTATTGATGGGAGCAGGAGTAAAGTCAGCATTAACAGGCTGTAAGCAGCAGTAAATGTACATGGTAGGCTGCTTTTAAACAATGAATACGACAGCTCTTCAGGAGTGATGGCCAGCTGAAGCTTCAATGAAGCTCTTAGGCTTTCAAAGCTTCCAGGTTTCATTCTAAGAACAGTGACATCTAAATTGTAAATTGCTGTTTTTAAGGACAATGCAAGTTGAAAGATAAACTTGCCAGATTGTAGCCAGAGCCTAATTTCCATCTGTTGTTCACAAAATACATATTGTGATTATTATATTGCGATACATTTTTTGAGCTGTATCGCCCAGCCCTACTCATGCGTAGCAGGAAAGTGGGGGAGCGTTCTGCCCATGTAGTGAGTCTGAAATTACAATTGCCACACATGCAATGTGGGCAGGAGCGTGTCACAATCTTCCCCGTGTAACTTTTTACCCCAGCTTACCTTAAATTTACGACAGAAATTTTTAAGAGGGACCCATGATTTAACTAGACTGTGACATCACCAGCAGTCAGCTTCAGCCTAACTCCGAGTCCTTCTTGCCTGCAGAAAGGCTGTAGGGCAGAGCTCAGAATCCTTTAGTGTGTGGAGACGGTCATGACTTGTCTCTGCATGATTCAAACGGCCCCAGGCTGTAACGCTGAGCCCCAATGCTGCTGTCCTGGAAGGGTGGGACCTTTGACCTCCTTCTGTTTGACTCTGTCAAGTTATTGCAGTATTCTGTCGGGGGACAGGATGATAAAGAGCAGAAACTTCATTTAAGACTTACTCCAGTTCTTTCCCAGAACGCATCACAAAGACAGAGTAGAGCCACCGGAGCAGAACTCTTGCCCTGAATAGAAGTGTTACCGGAGTGCAGGATTAAACCCAAACACCGTCTTGTTGATTTTTGCAGATTCCTGTTTGCCCGAACAGCCACCGCCTTGTTCATCAGTGAAAACTTTGCAGTTTGTGAGGGGGGAGCGCTGTGGGAGTCGCCGAGGTTATGATAAGCTATTTAAGAAGCCATTCATATTTCATTTCAATCTGAGCAAATCCACTCTAATTAAAAAATTTCATTGTAAACCACTCAACCTTTACGGGCAACTTCCCATTCCCAATAATCAGGTGAAGTCATTAATGAGCAACCGCTAGCGCTTAATTCCTCCCCGTGCTAAGTCCACTCCCTCTTTTGCATTTTTATTTCCTTTGGTAAGAACGGCGCAATAAGACGATAAGAGAAGTTGCCGGGGAGAAAACCTTTAACACTTGGAGTAATTACTTCTCTTTGTGTGTTTCTTTTAAAATTAATTTTAATTACAGGCGTCAGCGTTGCCTGTAAAATGTCCACTTTCCGCTAATCTAAAGTAATGTGGCTGCTAATGAAGAGGGAATTGAATGTGCGGAGCCGAGTGGCCTTCTGGCTTCGAGTCGCTCCCCCGCTGGCTCGCTTACACAGTGGTCAAGGATACACGGGCGGGTGGAGACACACGCACACACACACACACACACACACACACACACACACACACACACACACACACACACAGAGAAAGCATATTTTAGCTACATTCAGGTATCAGCAGCTCCATCAGACGCCCAAAAACACAGCGTAGGATTCGTGTTCATACAGCAGTGAATCCTGGCTGGGTGTTACGGCATAAAATTCATACCAAGGTAAAAGCCGAAGTTTTGACAGCAATGGTATACACTGAAGGAATGTCACCTGAAAGGTAATGAGGTATCAAGGAATATAGTAACTGTGGCGATCTGTCGTGGGCTTTACCTGAAATAAGTCGTTTTTACTTCGTGTGTATCTTATCATATATGAATATGCTTAAAGTTAAAGTTAAAAAGTTAAAATTAAAGTTTATTGCCATTTGTACAAGTAAAAAACAGGTACATTGGAATTCTTATGCGTGTCTCTCTGAGTCAGTTATAACAGTAATAATAATAAAAAGGTAAAAGGAACAAAGTCAGAATAAACACTGACTAGATAAAAGGTGCAATCACATAAGAATATACATATACATTATAGTTAAAAAGCTATATAACAGCAATACTAAGAGATAAGAATGTCCTGAGATTTTTAATTTATTGCACATGCGGTAGGTGATATAGAGGTAGTTTTGCTGTTGCACACAGTATTATGGAATGGATGGAAAGTTATGTGTATGTGTGGGGAAGGACTGTATTGGATGTGTATGTTTGTGAGGGGAGGGTGGACAGTTATGTGTATGTGAGGGAGGGTTAGTGAAGGGGTAATTGTCCAGCGTATGAATGGATTATGGATGTTTACTGCCTTTAATGTCCTGTGCCACTAGCCTGACAGCGGCTGGAAAAAAGCTGTTGTAGAAGCGGGTCTTGTGAGTGCCGATGCTCTCAGGTCTGCGGTGCCTGAGGTTGTGACCTGAGTCCACCCACTGGAACAGAGCGTGGGCTGGGCATGATATCCATGGAAGGGAGGATGGAGCCGATGAGCCTCTCTGCAGATTTGATGACCTGCTGTAGCTTTTTCCTCTCTGCCAGAGTGGTATTGCCGTACCATACTATGATACCGCTGGTGAGGATGCTTTCAACGAGTCCTCTGTAGGCCTGGGTGAAGGGCTGACATTTAAGTCCGGCCTTCTTCAGCAGTCTGATGAAGTACAGCCTCTGCTGAGCTCTTTTCACTGTAGTTGCAGTGTTTTTAGCCCCGCTGAGGCTCTCTGTGAGTTGAAGACCAAGGAACTTGTGGCTGTCGGTCCACTCCACCTCAGTCCCCTTGATGGTGAGCGACTGCAAAGGTGGACCTCTTCTCCTGAAATCCACAATGAGTTCTTTTGTTTTGCTTATGTTGAGGACAAGGTCGTTGTCCTCTCCATAGACAGTGACCTTTTGAACCAGGTCCCTGTATGATGACTCATCCCCTTTCCTGATGAGGCCAAGGATGGTCGTGCCATCGGCATACTTGATGATGGTATTATTGTCATGGGTAGAGGTGCAGTTGGGTGTGTAGAGAGAGAAGAGTTTGGGGCTGAGGCAGCAGCCTTGCGGGGTTCCTGTGCTCACTGTAAGCTCAGCAGAAACCCTCCTTCCCATCCTCACCACCTGTGGTCTCTCTGTGAGGAAGTCCAGAATCCAATTCTGGGTGGGTGTTGGTACTCCCAGGCCTGCCAGCTTAGCGGTCAGCTTCATTGGCCTGATTGTATGAAAGGCGGAGCTGTAATCCAGGAACAGTAGCCATGCATATGTATTGTGAGTGTCCAAATGTTGGAGTGTGAAGTGAAGCGCCAGAGCCACCGCATCATCCACTGACCTGTTGGGGCGGTAGGCAAACTGATGAGGGTCCACCGTGTCTGGAACCATGGAGTTTATGTGCCTTAGAACCAGCTTTTCCAGACACTTCATGGAAGCCGGAGTGAGTGCCACGGGTCTAAGATCATTCATTGTGGAAATGTTTGTTTTTTTTAGGGACTGGTACTATTATAGAGGACTTAAAGATGCGTGGGACTGTTTCCTGTGAGAGGGAGATGTTGAAGATGTCTGTGTACACCTCTGCCAACTGCTCTGCACATGCCTTCAGGACTCTTGGTGTCACATGTTCGGGTCCCACAGCTTTGTGAGGGTTAACCTACCTCATAGGTCTGAGAACCTGTGTGTGTGTGTCACCAAAAGTGTGTTCACCATTTAATTATTACCTCTGCCAAGAAGGTAATGTTTTTACTGGCGTCTGTCTGTCTGTGTGTCTGTTACCGACATAACTCAAAAAGTTATGAACGGATTTTGACGAAATTTTCAGGAAAGGTGTGTAATGGCACGGGGAACAGATGATTAGATTTTGGTGATGATCTGAGAGTGCATACCTCCACCAAGGGCTTTGTTTATATTTGTGCAGCAGGATTACACAAAAACTACTGGATGGATTTGGATGAAATTTTCACCAGAGGTGGTTCTTGGCCTAGAGAGGAACCCATTATATTCTGGTGATGATCTGAGAATGCATACCTCAGCCGAGGCTCTTATCTTCCCACAGTGTGTTAGCAACAATACTCCAAAACTGATGGACAGACTTTGATGCAATTTTCACCACAAGTGGCTATAGGCCTACACACAAACCCATTACATTTTGGAGGTGATCCATGACAAACGGAAGGAGCCTTGGCGGAGGTATGCGCTCTATGAGTGCTTTTCTAGTTACAGATGTAATGCATTTAGTACATGCATAGCCGTTTCTTCCAGGACAATGTATGCAAGTATCAAACCATGTGCAGACATACACTACCGTTCAAAAGTTTGGGGTCACTTAGAAATTTCCTTATTTTTGAAAGAAAAGCACTGTTTTTTTCAATGAAGATAACTTTAAACTAATCAGAAATACACTCTAATATCTAATATACATTGCTAATGTGGTAAATGACTATTCTAGCTGCAAATGTCTGGTTTTTGGTGCAATATCTACATAGATGTATAAGATAAGCCTTTATTAGTCCCACAATTGGGGAAATTCCAGGATTGCAACAGCACAGGGATAGCAACACTCAGAGCAACAATCAGAAGGCAAGAAAAAACAACATCTAGTAAACATATGTCCATATTACTATAAATGTATATATATAGACACACAGTGCAGAGCATTATGGTTGGTTGGTGAATGTGCAGCAGAAAGTCTAAGCTCTCTCTCCGCGGATGCAGCGGGCCAGCTGGAAGTGTTTGGGCATGATGGTGACCCCCTTAGCGAAGAAGAGACCACCAGGTGGGCCTCGCTGGTCTCCTGCAGAGCCATGACGGCGAAGCTCAGGAAACGCAGGACGGTCTTGAAGTCCTGAGCGATCTCCCTCACCAGGCGCTGGGCGGGCAGCTTACGGATGAGCAGCTCCGTGGATTTCTGGCAGCGACGGATCTCTCTCAGAGCCACGGGCCTGTGACGGCGAGGCCTCTTCACTCTGCCGGTGGCCGGAGCGCCTCTCCGAGCAGCCCTGGTGGCTAGCTGTCTCCTGGGGGGCTTCTTCCTCCAGTAGATTTTACGGGCGGTCTGCTTGGTTCTTGCCATCGCTCTTTATTATTCTGTCTTATATTTCTTGCACGCCGCCTAAACTCCAGCCCGGCACCCGCGTCGTTTTCGCTACAGCTCCCGGTATGTCGAGTTTCCCATTAGCACTGGGCGGCGGCCAAGTGCTAGCTAGCACTAGCTCCTCCCCGCTGTAGCGTCTCCCGCTGCAAACCGTGGCTCCGTCCGCCGATCCGGGAGACTCCCGGGGCGATCCGTGCGTCCGTGATATATATACAGAGTGAAAGGTGTAGAAAGAAGAAGGAAGATAAATAAAAAAAAGGCTGTTGCAACGGGCAGCCTACTCGTGTGGCGCCACCGGTCTGGCGGAACCGGATTTTGTATAGAGGCCCATTTCCAGCAACTATCACTCCAGTGTTCTAATGGTACAATGTGTTTGCTCATTGCATCAGAAGGCTAATGGATGATTAGAAAACCCTTGTGCAATCATGTTAGCACAGCTGAAAACAGTTTAGCTGGTTAGAGAAGCTATAAAACTGACCTTCCTTTGAGCAGGTTGAGTATCTGGAAAAAATTATTATTTCAAATACAAACTAGAAAAGCACTCGGAGAGCGCAGACCTCCGCCAAGCACCACAGTTCCCCCCATACAGTGTCTGTGTGTACGTTTTCAGATTCCTTGACCATGAAAACATATGACTAGCAATTTGATTGACAATGATATGATTAGTGTTTCAGTAGTTATTCAGGAAAATGGCATTTTGCGTAATGGCGGTTTTCTTGTGGACGGTGATCCGGATCACCACCAAAATGTAATCAGTTCTTCCTTGTACCATTTCCAACAATGCCTGAAAGTTTCATCGAAGTCCGTCCAAAACTTTTTGAGTTATCTTGCTAACCAACAGACAGACAGACAGACAGACAGACAGACAAACCCCGGCAAAAACATTACCTCCTTGGCGGAGGTAATCATTATTTCTAACCTTGTCAATGTCTTGACTATATTTTCTATTCATTTTACAACTCATGGTGGTAAATAAGTGTGATTTTTCATGGAAAACACAAAATAATTGTCTGGGTGACCCCAAACTTTTGAACGGTAGTGTACATGGATCAAAATATCTGCCGCTTGATTACTCATCCATGAGCACACAAATCTTCTGCACCATGTGTGTCTTTCATGAGCCACAAGGGAGCACACATCCAGCAATTAAATTAATCAAATTAAACGTGATATTTTAAATAAAAACATTTAATTGATATTTCTACGTAAAATTAAAAAAAAAAAAAAGTATCCACCTTATTCCTGGGAGTGCCGCTGTAGGAACGATTATGGAGGGAGCTTCCGGTTTCGGCTGACCTAGTGTTAGATCAGTCAGTTTGAGCGGAGTAGCAGGGGCATTTAAAATAGCGTTTTTAAAAGTTTTTCAAATTTATTTTAATGTATAGTCCACATACGTGTTTTGCACTCAAGTGGCAGCTAATTTCAGCTCTTTTAGTTTTTGTATTTTTTGAATGTTTTGGCTTACTTCTGGTACTTGCTGGTGCTCGTGGTTGTGCCATAGACTGTGTCAACTGAGGCGTCTTTATGGCTCTGACTAGATTCTACATCTGCTCTGAGGCAAATCTGATTATGTCCAACATATTTTAACAAAATGCAGCTGACTTTATTGCGGTGGAGACATTGATATTGTGACCCGTGCTGGCAAAATGAGTCAGAATGTGCACCGCATCATTATGAGTACAGGCAACGAGAAGTCATAAATCATGACTCTTTCTTTGTTTGGTAGTGGCAAAGTCCTAGGAAACCCCCATGAGTGTCTGGTATCATTCTAAAGCTTAGAAATTGTACTTTCTAAAAATACCTATGTTTATGTGGAACATGCATCTCCCGACCAATTGAACACAAGTTTTCTATCTGTCTACAATATTAACAAATCATCTTTTTCTGGGTCAGTTTTTGCACACTACCTACAAATGAAATATCATTTTGAAGGTCTTTCAATACAGAATATGGAAATAACGTTACATCATTTTTGAAAATGTCCTCAAAGTGACTCATTTTGCCAGGACGGGTTATTTGTTTAAGCCATTAGCATCTTAGCAGCGGCACTAACTAACGGAGCTACTGTGTATGAGGCCACTTTTTAAGGTCTTCTTCCCATCCCTCGATAGTCGTGGGAAGTGGTATGATTATACTGTATCATTCTTTTGAGGTGCAAGAGGCCGTGTTCCCGCATTTCTGATGCAGAAGTCATTGTTTTTGAACAAGGTAAAGTGTCCCGTTTCAGTGACAACCATTCTTTCTAAACTAGTACCAGAAGTTGCTACCATAATTCACACAAGGCATCATGGGGCCTCGGAATAAGGTGGATAGAAGTTGTTGTTGTTTTTTTTTAAATTGAATTACCTAAATAAATCAACTTTTTGTTGACATTCTAATTTATTGAGATGCACCTGTAGAACGTATGGTTGTCACTGAAACAGGACACTTTTCCTTGTTAAAAAACAATGATGTTGGCATCAAAAATGCGGGAACACGGCCCCTTGCACCTCAGAAAGAGTATATAATCATACCACTTCCCACAACTATGGAGGGATGAGAAGACGACCTTAAAAAGTGGCCTGGCTCCGCTGCTAAGATGCTAATGCTGGAAACAAATACACCCGCTGTTGCAGGAATTTTAAACAGGTTAAAAAAAAAATTGTGCGTCAAAATTTCTCACAAAAATAAAGCATAAGTTTAGTTTGAAATTAAATCCGGCAAGAAATCCCATCTGTGAGTATTTTTTTCCCCCCATGTGTGTGGGCGAGAACTGATCTTTTCCCCATTTATTGAATACATTTTTTTCTCATATGATGCTATGCTACAACTGGTTTTTGCAATAAAACCCCAAATTGCAATAATTTTTTGGCCAAACTGGTTGGGATGATGAAACTGACAAAACTCTTATTGCAATACGTTAAAATTTACAGGGGAATAAAAAAAATCACATTTTTCAGAAAAATGGTTTAAAATGTGTTGGAAAAAATAGCAAAATCATGAAAAAAGTTCCAAAACGATAAGAAAAATTTTTACAACATAAAAGTCTTTAACGACACAAATAATGCCTAAACTTAGAGGATCAAAGATGGTCCACACATGGAGAAGCTTCTATTTAATAATAATAAATGGGAGCTTCTCTGTGTCTGAATCTGTTTTTGAACTTTTCTTATAGCTCTTTTTTGAGATCCAGCACCTGAGCGCGTTGATTGTTTGATGTGCATGTCTTCTCATAGTTTTTCAGAGCTTAGAATATGCTTGTTCATAAACATTTGGTTATGCATTTGAAACCTAAACTGGAGGCGTTCACAGAGACAGAAGCCTGGCTGACAGACTGAACCAGTCTGCTTCAGGCCATGACGGCTGAGCGGAGCGGAGCAATCATTCAGCAGTGAGGTGCGGTGAGGAGCGGCCTGGAAAAGCTGCAATGAAAGCTGCCTCAGCCCGCCTCATGGAGCTGCTGACCCCCTTTAATCGACTCCCCGGAGAGAGTCCCAGGGTCCCAGGACTTGAGAAGTGCTGCCTCCGAGGCTGCTCCGCACCCCGACATTACTCACCTCCTGATAAAACTGAAGAACTGCAATAGAAAATGCCAGATGCTTCTCTCACCCTCGGCCACCAAAATACTGAAGCTGCCCAGCCGGCCTGTCCATGTGGGTCCCACCAAAGGCTAAACTGGGCTGTCTTACGGGTCCAAGCGGGTTTGTCTGTGGGTTCCATGTTGGCCCCACCTGTCTTTGCCCACATGGACTTTATTTGTTTATCCGTTTACAACTTATTTTCTCAAGGATTTGCTCTTTTGTTGTAAATCTGCGACTACTCCTCATTTGATCATTTTGTCTGGAAAATTGGAAAATTTTTCTCATAAATTTCTGTTTTTCTTAAAAAATTGTGACTTTGTCCCCCAATTTGATATTTTTGTCTTGTAATTTTTGAACTTCTCATAAATTAACTTTTTTCCTTCTAAATTTGCTGTTTTCTTGTACATTTGTGAGTTTTTCCCAATACAGTTGTGACATGTTTTTTCTAAACTTGGAACTTTCTCAAAAATTTTCAGTGTTTTTTTTACTGTATACTTACAGCTTTTCCTCACAAATTTGGGACATTTCTTCCTCATTAATTTTCAGTGGTAAATGGCGTTCACTTATCTCGCACTTTTTGTGTGGCTGACCAAAGCTCTTCACAGATCCTGCTGTCCACCCATTCACACACTGATGTTGGCGGCGCCGCCGTGCACCGGCGCTGGCCTCACCCACCAGGAGCAGCTGGGCGTTCAGTGTCTTGCTCAAGGACACTTGGACATGCAGACTGCAGACGGAGCGGCAATCAAACCCGTGACCCTCCCATCAGTAGTCGGCCACACTACACCGGCGCCGCAGCTGTAGTGGCTCTTTGTTTACTCATATACAGTATTTAGTAGTTTTTTGTTAATTTGCAACTTTTTCAGAAGTTTTTCCTCATAAATTTGTGACTTTTTTCTTGTAAATTTGGTAAAAATTTTCTTGTAAGTTTGCAACTCTTTTCAAGTAATTTTATTTTATTTTTTTTTTTAATTTGCAACTTTAAAACTTAACTTTAAAATTTGCAAACCAAAATTTTCACTTTTTTTCAGAAATTTGCTATTTATTTATTTTTTTTTGTAAATTTGTCACTTTTTTCTTTCAAATTTCTGAGGAAAAATGTGAAAACGTCTGCCTTTTTTTGTGTAATCTTGCCGATGGCTCAGTGTTACTGAAAGCTGCTCGGCCACACTGAAGCCATGTGGGGCCCAGATGGGTTTAAAGCAGGGGAACAGCTGCACCACAGTCCATGTGGGCCAACACAGATGGGGCCAACATAGAACTAGTGGAGACAAACCCACATGGACCATAAGACAGCCCAGATTTAAGCTGTGGTGGGGCCCAGCTGGACATGCTGGCTGGCTGACTGAACATGAACAACATCCATAACAATCGTCCAGGAGAAGACAGAAGCACTGACATATGATCATGCTCATTTACAGTGTGGCCCTCAGAAGAGAAAAAAGATATTGATGCAACAGCCAACATAAAATGAGAAAAATTATTAGGAATAAAGAACAGAATAATATGAGAAATACCCTAAAACTGGGAAATAAGGGGACTTCCGGGAAGATGGCGGAGAGACATAACGCTTAAACAGAGAGCTCTCCCTAGTCGGATTAAAAATCATTGGTAAATGGCCAACGACATAAATGGACCAATAAACCAAGGGATGAAAACACGAAGAAGCTGGGCACACGGACAAAAGCAGGGTATGAGGAATCCCTCTTCAACAACGCAGGAGAAATCGCTGTACACGAGACCCAGGGAAGTGAGGCAACTACAGCAGAGAAAATGGAGGACGCCAAACTCGATGCTATGAACACTGGCATCGCCAATTTAGGTAAAGACTTAAAAAAAGAATTAAAAGACTTTAAGCGACAACTCCAACAGGATTTAATGGCTCTTAAGGAGGAGCTGAAAAAAGAGATGAAGGAGGAAATTATGGGTCTCCAAAGAGAAATGGAGCGCAAGCTACCAGAAAACATTGAGGAGCTGCGCACTCAACGGGCGTGTATGACAGAAGCACAGGCCCGAATATCGGAGTTGGAAGACTGGAAGACCGAGGCAAGCGAGCGGCTGCAGACCCTGACGGCGCAAACACAGAGGATGCAGGAAAAAATAACCGACCTGGACAGCAGGTCCAGGCGGAGCAATATACGCATCTTCGGGATCCCGGAGGGCATTGAAGGCAACTCGATGACGAAATTCATGGATCATTTCTTAAAAAAAGAACTTGAGTTGCCCAATGAAGCAGACCTGCAGATCCAGCGAGCGCACAGAGCCTCGGCACAGAACCCGAATCTAAACTCTACACCCAGGTCAGTTGTGGTAAACTTTGTGAAATATGATGTAAAGGAAAGAATCCTGACACAAGTGTGGAAAAAAAAGATACGAATCGGCGACAAACAGATATTCTTTGACCATGACTACCCGACAGAAATTGTGCAGCAGCGAAAGAAATATGCCAACATTAAAAAAATACTGAAAGAGAAAAAAATTAGATTCCAAACGCCGCTAACGAAGATGAGAATTCATTGGGAGGACGGCGTGAAAACATACAACACGGCCAGAGAGGCAGCGCGGGACATGACGGAGCGAGGCTTTGTGGTGAGCGTGCCGGAGGAAGCGGCTGGAGCAGCGGCGGCACTGAACACATCACGACAGCTGGAGTGGAGGCGAGTGAGCGGCAGAAGGCGGGAGACGGACGTGGCACACCGGGCCCAGGAAAAACTGCAAGGCTTTCAATGAAAAGCCTAGATTATAACAAAGATTAAGAAGGACACAGAAGAAATGAAGGCCAAGAAGACAAGGTAAAAGAGAAACAAACGGCTAGGAGAGGTTTAAGTGATTTTTGTTGGACATTTCTAGACTAATGACTATTACTTGGATAGTAAATATAGGTCTAGGGAGGGCCCCTCACTTAGTGAGGTCATTCCCTCCACCCACCAACAGGGACCAGTGGGCAGAAGAAAGGCCCAAAGTACGGAGGTCGAGATTTGTTAATGTGTTTTTGTACAAATATGTGTTAGTTTTGTTGTTAAAGGGGTTAGGAGCACAAGTTAAAAAAATGGAAAAACATGAATATGGGTAAAAATCTTAAGATAATGACATTAAACGTGAATGGTCTGAACTCACCTGTTAAAAGGGAAAGAATAATAAGAAAATTCAAGAAGGAAAAAGCCGAAATTATATTTATGCAAGAGACACATTTGAGCAAGACAGAACATGTGAAACTAAAGAGATTTGTCTATAAGAACTCCTACTACAGTTCATTTAAGGGAGGAACTAAAAGGGGGGTTATGATACTAATTTCAAATAAAATACAATTTGAATGTGAACAAGAAATCCAGGATAAAGAAGGCAGGTATGTAATAATAACGGGAAGAATAGATGGTTTGCAGATCACATTAGTGAACATCTATGCCCCACCAGAAAGTGACAAGGGTTTTTTTCAACATCTGTTTGATCTCATAGCAACACACAGTGAAGGAGTCCTAATTTGTGGAGGAGACTTAAATGCTGTCATGGATCATGAGGTTGACACAACAAGTGATAAGAAGACAAAAAAACATGTAACAAAGTTCATAAGAACCTCACTGGCAGAAATGGGTATGGTAGACATATGGAGGGACCTGCACCCACTCGAAAAAGACTATACACATTATTCAGCAGTCCATAAAGTACACTCTAGAATAGATTACTTCCTTATGAATGAAGGTGACAGACACAGGGTGAGAAATTGTCGGATTGGAGGGGCAGAAATATCAGACCATAATCCTATATACATGGAAATATATTTAAACAATAGAAAATGACAAACAACATGGAAACTTAATGTAAGACTGTTAAATGATGAGAAAATGAAAGAAAGAATAAAAGTAAACATAAACGAGTATATCGAAGAGAATGACAATGAAGAAGTGGACCCAACAATACTATGGGATGCACTAAAAGCCGTGTTAAGAGGTAAATTAATTGTTGAAACAGGAAAAGCAAATAAGTCTAAACTGGAAACATATGAACAAAGATGTGAGAGACTGAGGGAATTAGAACGTAAACATCAAAGCACAAATGACCCAAAAATATATCAAGAAATTAAGGAAGAAAAAATAAAGATAAAAGAAATACAAATAGATGAAATTGAAAGGAAAAATAGATATTTAAAACAAAAATATTATGAAACGGGGCCAAAGGCCACAAAACTGCTGGCAAAACGGTTAAGAAAACAACAAACAGTGAATAATGTATATAAGATTAAGGACCCCATCACAAATAAAACCACAGTTAACCCAGAAAACATCGAAGAAATATTCCATAATTTCTATCAAGAACTATACTCGCAACCTGAAGAGACAAATGTTAAGGATATTAAAAAATTTCTATGCACATTGGACTTGCCATCAATAGGAAACCAACAAAATGAAAAGCTAACAGCAGAAATAACAACACAAGAGATTAAAGATGTGATTAAGTCACTTAAAAATGGTAAATCACCAGGTAGTGAAGGATACCCTTCTGAGTTTTATAAACTGTTTATAGAAGAACTCACGCCACAGCTCCTAAAGTCATTTAATTGGACATTAAACAACAACAAAATACCCCCTTCATGGAACGAAGCCATTATTTCAGTTATTTTAAAGCCAGGGAAAGATAGGGAACAATGTAGAAACTATAGGCCAATCTCTTTATTAAATGTGGATTATAAAATATATACAACAATTATATGTAAACGAATAAAGACATTCTTGGCGGAATTGATAGAGGATGATCAAACTGGTTTCATAGAGGGACGCCAAACACATGACAATATCAGGAGAACTGTACACATAATTATCAAATACATAAAGAAAAGAAAAGTGCAGTAATAATGAGTTTAGACGCAAAAAAATCATTTGATAGGGTTAATTGGAAGTTCCTATATAATGTGCTGGAACGCTTTGGATTTAACGAAAAATCAGTACATGCATATAGACACTGTATCAAAAACCTGTGGCAAGAATCAAGATAAACAGTAGCTTAACAGACAAAGTAAATATACAAAGATCAACTAGGCAGGGATGCTGCCTATCGCCCACCTTGTTTGCTCTGTTCATAGAGCCACTGGCTCAAGCGATACGACAAAATAAGCAACTAAAAGGTGTAACAATAAAGGGAGCGGAACACAAGATTGGGCTATTTGCAGACGATATTATAGTTTACCTTGAACAACAGGATGAATCAATAATGGAAATGATGAACTTGATAGAAAATTTGGGAAAATTATCAGGATACAAGATAAACATAACAAAAACACAAATACTGGCATTCCACTATAACCCTCTAAACCAGATAACTGATAAGATCAAACTAAACTGGAAACAAAAAGAAATAAAATACCTTGGAGTGAACATACCTAAAGATCTAAGCAAAATCTATAAAGCAAACTATGATAGGTTGGATCAAGAAATAAAAAAGGATATTGATAGATGGTCAATCTTAAATATGGATCTGAATTCAAAAATTAAGACAGTCAAAATCAGCATACAACCTAGACTGCTTTACCTCTTCCAGGCTCTACCAACAGAGATTCCTGATGCCCAGTTCTCAAAGTGGGACAGGATGATATCGAGATTTGTTTGGGGAGGTAAAAAGCCGAGAGTGAAATATAAAACTCTCCATTTACCAAAAGAGAAAGGAGGCATGGGCCTACCGAGTCTAAAGGAATATTACTACTCAGCGCAAATAAGATATATCATATGTTGGTGCGACGGAGGATATGAGGCAAAATGGAAAGAAATAGAAAAGGAAATTGAGGGACTCCCAGTACAAAGCATAATAGGAGATAAGGATGCATATAAGCAAATCAAACAAATAGACCCAATCACTAAATTTACTTTGGAACTGTGGTATAAAATAGTACAAAAGTATAACATAAAGGAGGACATAAAACTATTGAAATGGGTAGCATTTGACAGTCAGTTTGAACCGGCAAAGCAAGATAGAGGATACAAAAATCTGGTGAACAAGGGAATCACAGCATGGGGCAATATCGGAAAAAAAGATTTCGGGAGTTTTGTAAACATCAGAAGAAAATTTAAACTAGAAAAATCGGAATTCTTCAGATATCTGCAGATGAGAGATTATTATATGAGGAAGATTAGACATAACCTCCACACAGACATGAGCAAGATTATACAATTTATTTTAAGCTCATATACAGGAAATAAAATAAGAATTATTTCAAAGCTATATCAGAAACTTATGGCAAACAAACATTCAAGTAACTATATAAAGGAGAAATGGGAGAAAGAGCTAAATTTAAACATAACAGAAGAAACCTGGCAAGAAATATGGAAAACACAACACACATCAACAAGTTCAAGGACATGGAGGGAATTTGGATGGAAAAACCTGATTCGTTATTTCATTACACCACAGATTCAAAGAAAATATACAAATACCCAATCTTTATGCTGGAGGGGCTGTGGGGCTCAAAATGCAGACCACTCACATATGTTTTGGAAATGCTGCAAAATCTCACCATTCTGGAAATCTATACGTGTGACAATACAGAGGATATTAGGATATAATATACCAATGAACTGTAACTTGATGTATTTATGTGATCTTAAAAGAGACAATGTAATACAGGCTGAGGACAGATATTTAGTTAAAATCTTGCTGATTGCATGTAAAAAACAATCACAAGAAAATGGCGATCAGAAGTTCTTCCTGACCAAGAGCAATGGACTGACATTGTTGAGGATATACGTTTGATGGAAAAACTAACATATTGACAAAGAATGCAAGAAGGACTATATGAAAAAAATGGCGGAAATGGACACACTACAAAGTGCACCAACGAGACAGAAATTGAAAGAATAACCAAAGACACTGGAAAAACCAGAAGAATTAAGAGATGGAAACTTAAAACTTGATGCTCCAACATTTGTTCCCCCCCCCTTTTTTTCTCTTTTATTTCTTTCTTTCTCTAGCTCCTTTTTTTAAATATAGACTGTGATCTGAATGTAATATGTATGATGAAAAATGAATAAAAACCAAAGTTACAAAAAACCCCCCCAAAAAACTGAGAAATAAGAGAAAACACAATGTTAAGATAATGGACTGGAAAAAAAATCATAGACTGTAGAAAAAGTGAGATAGAAATAACAGACGAGGAAATAAAACAAAAGTAGAAATAATAAGGAAGAAATGCCCTAATTGCTGATTAGAAACCATACATCACAGAAACTATGGACGATAAAAACAAAAAATGCAAAATTAAATAGACTAAAACAAAGGTGCAACTTATATAAAACTGGAACAGCAAAAATCATGTAAATTCTCCTTTAATAACCTACTTCTTATGTAACGTCGGTTCAGTGGAAATGACACAATCACGTAGAATACATGTGGCCAAGTTTGAAGCATTTTTGAGCCATATCTTTATGCCTGAGGTGAGCCATCAGAGTTTGGCTGAGGACTGGAGTTCAGCTACAGGAGCCCATGCTCGATGCAGTGGTCCCCAGGGGCAAGCGCAAAAGTCCCGCTGAGGGGGCCGAAGCCGTCCAACCACAGTCAGAGCACCGACACCGGCGACGCATTACTGCACTGACATTTGAAACACACTCCAAACAAAAATTTACCCATCACACACGGGCCTGTCACGTCAATGCAAAGCCGTACAAGGAGAAGAAAATGGCTCACGCCTCTACTTTGTCATCCCAGGGTTTCCTCTGGTAACATTTCTGGGCGGCAGCCCACCACACCTGAAAAATTTCCGCTGCTCTATGACGACATATAAATTTAAGAAAAATATATGAAGCGATGACGGTCCGCAAGCATGCACACAAACAACATGCGTGACACTCATCCGTGCAGAATTCAGAAGTGCCCCACCCACGTGTTCCAGCCAGCAAGCAGTGTCTCGCTACGAGCGTCGCTGTCCGAGAGAAACACAAGCGTATTAAAGTACTTTAAACGCGGAAAAATCAGAAGAGGTATGTAAGCACTGGAGACATTTATCATGGTTTTAATCCGCTGGTAACGGAAGCAATAATGGAAGAGTTGCTTAGCTAACACGTGTGGTTAGTTTTTTGTTTTTCTTATTTCAGACAAGAATAAAAAGGATCCGTTTTTACCTTTACCTTAGTTAATATTAATTAACTAATTTATGTTCACTATTATGTACCTGCCAAGTAAAGATGACCAAAATTCACAAACTCAATGACTTTAATCCATCAACAGCCTTCAAAAAAACTAAATGTGCCAACATCTGGATTTCTACATAAGGGAGGTTTTTCCTTCTGTCTGGGTGGTGAGGAGAATCCTAAAAAACTATAAATATATAGATATATTATAACAGAAATAACTGCATTAATTTATTGTATAACTTATTTATTATTATTAATTTATTGGTCATTAATCTATTTAATTAAATACAATTTTATTTATATTTTTTTCTTTGAAATCAGAGCTAAATTATTGTTCTGTTCTGACTGCAAAATTATGGTCAAAAATATAAATTATATATGGAAAAAGTAAAACAAAACAAAACAAATACCACAGTCTGTTTCAAATTTATTTAAAAAACAGTAATTTTAGTTTAAAAAATGAACAAAAATTAGCCATAAAATAATCCATTTAATTTGTAATAAAGTCTCAAATGTACAAGAAAAGTCGATTTTACAAGAGGAAATTACAAATTTTAGGAAAATGGTTTCAAATTTAGATAAAGTTACAGAGAAAAGTAGAAAACTTTAAGAAAATTGTTATAATTTTTGAAGGAAAAACCTCAAACCTTCAAGACTGAAGTCATTACTCAAGTTTATAAGTGGGTGCTCTTTGTACCCTTAACTCAACTAGAAAGTTTTGGTTGTCTACTTTAAATTATTAATTTCATAGCACTGCTTTTACATGAGTAGAATTTCTGGTTACTATACCCACCTCTGATCATATAATTTAAGTATGCATGAGTAAATTACTATTGTGAATGTTTTCCCTTCCCTACTCTCTCAATGAAAAAAAAAAAGAAACACTAGAATAAAAATACAAAAAAAAATAAAATACACATATTTTTGTCATTTATATAAACCATGCCAAAAAAAAAAAAAAAAAATCCTGCAGGACAAAACAAGACACTTGATATTTTCTAACCTGTTTGTATACCACCATAGACAGAGAGAGAAGCTGAATTAGACAGAGCTCAGAGAGGGAAAGATGAGACAGAAGAGAGGAGCCAAGGAGAGGAAAGTGTTCAGGTAGAGGAAGGAGAGAAGGATGACGCCACTGAAAAGTCTAAACACAGGACGTCTGGATGGGACCCCAACTGGACCAATATTCTTACATTCAAGCCTTGGTTGTACAATACTTCAAACAGTAAGTTCCATATGCAAAGTTACTGTGAAAAACTTTTAAAAAAGAAATAAATAGTATAAAATTAACATATTCTGGTTACAATAGTGTAATGTGTTTTCTCCCCCCCCCCCCAAGAAAAATATGTTGCCACCGCACCATGGTCTTTAAGCCAGAGGAAACACTGCATCCAAACAGAAAAAGGAACAGTTTAAAGTGCTGAAGAATTATGAAAAATTAAAGTTTGTAAAGACACTAAATCTGTAACAGATGGTATTTTTGTCTGTCAAAACTACTCAACAGATTTTGATGAAATTTTCATCAGATGTGGCCCTTGTCCAAAGGATGAAGCCATTAGATTTTGGAGGTGAGTTGAGAGTGCATACCTTGGCCAAGGCCCTATCTTTTCAGTGTGTTGGAAGGATTACACAAAAAACTATCCTACAGATTTGGATGCAATTTTCACCACAGCTGGTAGTTGGGGTTGGAATTAACATGTTAAATTCTGGAGGTGATCCGTGAGGGCATACCTCCACCAAGGTCCTACCTCACAACATACGAACCAATGGAAGGATGGCAGTGTGGAGGGATGAACGGCCGGTGGTACAGACAGATAGACGGAGCCTTGACAGAGGTATGTGATTTCTAAGTGGCCTCTAATTGGCTGTGTGCTCCGTCTCAAAATCTTTCACTTTAAACAACTCCATGGGACACGCGGATCTCTGAAGGACAAGGAAAGAGTCCACATTCGGTGGTCTGAAGGTTGACTGGTGTACATGCTGGAAAGGTACCGCGAGTCTTCCATACAAACAGCACATCATGACAAAGCAAAACATCATAGCTGTGCAGGCCAGAGGCCCAGAGACCCATGTCCTGGATTTGGACTCGCAACACCATCGTACTAAATGGACTTTAGTTTGTATTGTTTGTATGAATTACAAAGAAGCCCTTATATGGTCATACATGTGTGAATTTGGTGTCTTCTGATGCTGCTCAGATATATTATTTCTACAACAATGAGTTCTATTAAAGCTTGGGCATGTTTATGTCTGTGTCCATGTGGGCCCCACCAAAGGTTAAACTGCGCTGTCTTATGAGTCCCATGTGGGTTTGTCTGTGGGCTCCATGTTGGCCCCATCTGTGTTTGCCCAAATGGACTTTACCTGTGGTACAGGTGAGCAGGTGACCAGTTCACCCGCTTTCAACCCAAGTCATCCCCATGTGGGTTTAATGTGGATCAGCAGGTTTCAGTTACACTGGCACCACTATCAAAATCATGTGAAAAAAGTCACAAATTTATGAGGAAAAAAGAGAAATATATACATAAACAAATAATATCAAATTTAAGAAAAAGTCACAATTTTATAAGAAAAAAGTTGCAAATTTATGAGAAAAAAATGTGAAAATTTATGAGAAAAAGTTGCAGATTTATAAGAATAAAGTAAAATTACTTGAAAAAAGTTACAAGAAAAATTTAGCAAATTTAAAAGTAAAAAGTCCCAAAGTTATGAGGAAAAATTAGAAAAAATTGCAAATTAACATAAGAGTAACAAATATGAGTAAATAAGTTGAAAATTTATAAGAAAAGTTTACAGTAAAAAATATTTTAGAAAGTTCCAAATTTACAAGAAAAATGTCATAAATTTTTATGGCAGAAACTCACAAATTTACAAGAAAATAGCAAATTTACAAGGAAAAAGTAATACATTTATGAGAAAATGTAATGAGAAAATTTATTTAAATTTATTTAAATTTACATTTATGAGAAAATGTAATGTAATGCAAGATTACAGTAAAAAAGTGGCAAATTTATGAGAAATTTCCAAAATTACAAGAAAAAATGTCTGACAAAGTGAAATATGCAAAAAAGTCACAATTTTGCAAGAAAAACTAACATTTATGAGGAAAAAAGTTGCAGATTTATAAGAAAAAAAATTACAGATTTATGAGAAAAAGTTGCAATTTTACAATAAAAAAGTGGCAAATTTATGAGAAACTTTCAATTTTTCAAGAAAATGTATCAAAATTATGGTAAAATTGCAAATTTATGAGAAAATAAGTTGAAAACAGGTAACTTGGATGACTTTTAATTTCCTGCTGTTAAATTCAGATAAGACTGAAGTCATTCTTGTTGGTCCAAAAAAACCTTAGACATTCCTTTCCAAATCAAACTTTCAGTTTGGATGCGGTTACTCTTTCTCTTAATAGCTCTGTGAGGAACCTTGGAGTTATTTTTGATCAAGATTTGTTTTTCAATTCACATATTAAATTTGTTTCTAAGACTGCCTTCTATCATTTGCGTAATATTGTCAAGATTAGGAGCATCTTGTCTCAGAGTGATGCTGAGAAACTGATCCACGCTTTTGTTAGCTCAAGATTAGATTATTGTAATTCTTTATTATCAGGTTGTCCTAAAACATCTTTAAAAAGTCTTCAGCTGATCCAAAATGCTGCAGCAAGAGTTTTAACAGGTACTAGAAAGAGAGATCATATCTCTCCTGTTCTGGCCTCCCTTCATTGGCTTCCCATAGAGTTTAGAATTAAGTTTAAAATCCTTCTTCTCACTTACAAAGCTCTAAACAATCAGGTCCCTTTTTATTTAAAAGATCTGATACTACCTTATCATCCTAACAGAGCACTACACTCCCAAAATGCTGGATTATTTGTAATACCTAGAATCAAAAATAGAAAACAAATAGAAAACCAGAAGTAGCTGACAAAAATGAATGCATTAAAATTGCTCCACTCTGCTTTCTTGTTCGGAAACACAATGGTAAGAGGCATGTGAGATGAGTGCCACACCAGTGGTGGAGTACCAGTGTCATATTGCAGGATTACTCATCATACCTAGCATTTCCAAATGTACAATGGGAGGCAGAGCTTTCAGTTATCAGGCTCCTCTCCTTTGGAACCAGCTGCCAATCTGGATTCGGGAGTCAGACTCGATCTCTATTTTTAAGAATAGGGTTAAAACCTTCCTTTTTGATACAGCCTATAATTAGGGAGGGATCATGTGCCCCTGAACCCTCCCTTAGTTATGCTGCTAATAGGTTTAGACAACCGGGGGACCTCCAGCAATGTATTGGGCTTCACTCCTTTCTTCACTCTCAATGAAATACTTTTGCTGGTCATTAACTTCTGTTTGTTATCTCCCATAGATTGAGTCCCCACCGTGCTGTTTTCTCTCTACATGTCTGTTCTTTCCTTCTTCTTCTTCTTCTCTATCCCCTCACCCCCCAGCCAGTCGCAGCAGATGACTGCCCCTCCCTGAGCCTGGTTCTGCTGGAGGTTTCTTCCTGCTAAGAGGGAGTTTTTCCTCTCCACTGACACCAAGCGTTTGCTCACAGGGGATCACCTGATTGCTGGGGTCTTTCTGCAGTTGTGGGGGTTTCCCCTACAGTTGAAAGTGCTATGAGATGAGTGTTGTTGTGAAATGATGCTATATAAATAATGTTGAATTGAATTGAATTAGGCGGCGCGGTGGTGGAGTGGTTAGCACTGCGGCAGCACAGCAACTCACCCTTGGCCGGGGGATCCTGGGTTCGAGCCCGGCCCCTGACCAACAGTGATCTGTGTGGAGTTTGTATGTTCTCCCCGTGTCTGCGTGGGTTTACTCCGGGATTTCTCCGGTTTCCTCCCACATGCCAAAAACATGCAAGTTAGGTTAATTGGCATCAAACTGGAGATTCTAAATTGTCCTTAGGTATGACTGTGAGAGTGAATGGTTGTCTGTCTCTCTGTGTTGGCCCTGCGATGGACTGGCGATCTGTCCAGGGTGGACCCTGCCTCTCGCCCAAAGATGCTGGGATAGGGTCCACCCCCCCCCCCCCCCGTGACCCGAAAAAGGATTAAGTGGAAGAAGATGAATGAATGAATGAACAAACTGAATTAAACGGGTAGATGGGGCCAACGTGGAACCCATGGACAAACCCACAGGGGCACAAAAGACAGCCCAGTTTAACCTTTGGTGGGCCCCACTAACTAACTAACTAACTAACCTGCACTTATATAGCGCTTTTCTAGTCACAAAGACCACTCAAAGCGCTTTCATTAATACTAACCCTCTATTCTAAGGGCCTATAGGAAACAGATATCTAGGGACAATTTAGAACAGCCAATTAACCTAACATGCATGTTTTTGGCATGTGGGAGGAAACCGGAGAAATCCCGGAGTAAACCCACGCAACACGGGGAGAACATGCAAACTCCACACAGATCACTGTTGGTCGGGGGCTGGGATCGAACCCACGATCCCACGATCCCCACAATCCCCTGGCCAAGGGTAAACTGTGCTGCCGCAGTGCTAACCACTGCGCCACCGTGCAGCCACATGGAAATGCTGGCTGGGTTGTAGTAACATTTTCTGAAAACCGTCTACTTAAGCAGATACTTCAAATACTTCAGCTGTGTGCTTCAAAAAGTGCCAGTTAAAGTTCACTGTGCAGCTTCTGGTTGCACCTTGAAGAGCTGTAGGCAGCCCAATACAAAGGACAGGAGGGTGACATTTTATAACACACCTTCCCAAAGACCATGTGTACTGTGTACTATGAAATTGCCCAGATAGTCTTAACGATATTAGAAGTTAAAACAGAAGGGTAGACAGTTCTCATGCAAATTCATTAGAAAAAAAGTGGGATAGTACTGGAGAATGATGAAAGGGTGCATCATTACACAATGAACAATGGTTTCTGCATTACTTCCCATTCAAGTCTGCCACTGAAATATTTCTCACTGACGGAAAAACGAAGATTTCCTACTGAACACAGGGCAATCATGAATAATGGCAGGCAGGTGCTGAGAGGTCATTATTCTACACCTTTCCTATTAAGATGTGCATGTACTTGACAAGGAATTTGAGTAATTCATGAGAGTTTATCATTATAACAACAATATGTATGTCAGTTCTCATTCCCAAGAGTGTAAGGGGATATGCTGCTACATATAGAAATGAATCATATATGGAATGTCACACAAATACCTCTTAAAATTCTGGGGTTCCGCCGGCCTGAAGTTTCAGATTTTCTACTGCCACTCAGTGAAGAAAGAATTTGATTTTCTTTGTGTATGCTAAATTTAGGGAAATTGGCTGGAATGCTCAGGGGTTAACCTTTCTGTCTTCTGAGCCAAATAAGGCATATACAGAATATGAGTCAGCCATTAAAACCAGTCTCTGCCAACGAAGAGAGAGGAGACACTTCTGTTAGCATCTTGAGAGAAGAAGACAGACTGCTTTACCATCATGCTATGCCAATTTGGCTCCTGTATCGTTCAGTACAAAAATTCATAATAATGTTTAAACTTCAGTGGATCAGTGGTTTTGTGTTTACTGAAATGAGTCCAGAATGCTGAAATTCAGGATCGCCATGACATACCCAATGGATTTTTTGAGCAAATCTGAGAGGGATAAGCAGGAGGTATTTGATTAATTATAATGGGTTGACCTTCTTCTTCTTTTAGATTTGACTGGTGGGTGGCAACCTGCTCACAGGTGCATTACCGCCACTGACTTGATTATCATCACTCTATATCTTTGTATAAGGAGTTCTTATAAGGAGTTCTGAACAACTCCTTATGTGTGAAAAAATTACCTGTCCTCATGCGAGGAATGGCTACAGCAGTATTGGTCATTATCATTATCATTATCATCATCATCATTAATATCATTATTATTATCATTATTATTTAAGAACTCCTGACGCCACTGGGAGGACACACACAGTCCAAGGACGGATGATTTTTTCACACATAAGGAGTTGTTCAGAACTCCTTATACAAAGATATAGAGTGATGAAAATCAAGTCAGCAGTGGAAATGTACCTGTATGCTGGTTGCCAACCGCCAATCAAATCTAAAAGAAGAAGAAGAAGATTATTATTATTATTATTATTATTATTATTATAACATCATCATCATCATCATCATCATTATTATTCCATCCATCCATCATCTTCCGCTTAATCCTTTTTGGGTTGCGGGGGGCTGGAGCTATCATCATTAACATTATTATTATTATTATCATCATCATCATTACTGTTATCATTATTATACTATCATCATCATCATTATTATTCCATCCATCCATCTTCTTCCGCCTAATCCTTTTCGGGTTGCGGGGGGCTGGAGCTGTCATCATCATCATCATCATCATCATCATCATCATCATCATTAACATTATTATTATTATTATTATTATTATTATTATCATCATCATCATCATCATCATCATCACCATCATTACTATCATCATTATTATTTTATCATTATCATTATCATTATTATTATTATCTATCCTTCTTCTTCCACTTAATTCTTTTCGGGTCATTGGGGGGGGGGGGGGGGCTGGAGCTTATCCCAGCATCTTTTGGGTGAGAGGCAGGGTCCACCCTGGACAGATTGCCAGTCAGACAACCATTCACTCTCACAGTCAGACCTAAGGACAATGTAGAATCCCAAGTTTTGATGCCAATTAACCCAACTTGCATGTTTTTGGCATGTGGGAGGAAACCAGAGAAATCCCGGAGTAAACCCACGCAGACACGGGGAGAACATGCAAACTCCACACAGATCACTGTTGGTCAGGGGCTGGGATCGAACCCATTATTATTATTATTATTATTATTATTATTATTATTATTATTTAAGAACTCCTGAAGCCACAGGGAGGACACAGTCCAAGGATGGATGATTTTTTCACGCATAAGGAGTTGTTCAGAACTCCTTATAAGAACTCCTTATACAAAGATATCATCATCATCATCATCATAGCAGTCTGTCGTGGGCGACAATGACTGTTTCATTTAGGTCTGATCAGATTCCTCCACACAGCTCTGTCCTTAGCCTTCCGCTGCCAGCAACTCCTGTCTACGTCCAACTTCTTCAAGTTTCTTTTTACAGTGTCCTTAAATCTGAGCCTTGGTCTACCCTGATTAGAGTGATGAAAATCAAGTCCGTGGCGGAAATGCACCTGTAAGCTGGTTGCCAACCGCCAATCAAATCTAAAAGAAGACGATTATTATTATTATTATTATTATTATTATTATTATTATTATTATTATTATTATTATTTCATTATCATCTATAAGTGAACACCATCATTATTATCATCCTCATTATTATATTATCATCATCATCATTATATCATCATCATCATTATAATTATCATCATTATTATATTCTCATCATTATCATCATCATCATCATCATCCACATCATTATCATTGTCATCATTATTATATTATCATCATCATCATCATTATATCATCATCATCATCATTATAATTATCCTCATTATTATCATCATCATTATTATATTCTCATTATTATCATCATTATTTTCATCATCATCATCATTATCATAATTATCATTATTATATTATCATCATCATTATCATAATGATCATTATCATAATTACTATAAATATTCAGTTCTTCTTCTTCTTCTTTATTAAGAAATGTTCACATATCTATGTCCAACCTTGTTTTGGTTTTGGTTTTTTTGCATTTTTTAACATTTATTTTAGCCATTTTAATTGAATGTGGGGGTGTCCTATATGTCCATATATGTTAAAAAAAAAACAAAAACAAAAAAAAAACAGGCTAATACAGGGTGTCCTAATTTTTCCACGGCTAAGTGAGTGGAATCTGAAAATTATCAGGTACACACTAAAATACTGTGAACAAAAAAAGGGAGACTGGGGTAAGTTGTTACGCTGTTCACTGTCCAAAACTGGAGGTGCTCAAAACTGAAATATCCATTTTCTGAGCAAACATGTTCTGTTGCCAACTTCCTGCTCAACTCTGATCTGATGAACCAACCTGAGCTGAGGACAATTTTTGTCTTTTTGTAACCCCCCCCCCCCGCCAAAAAAAAAAAATCTATGACCATATACTTTATGCAATAAAACATAGTTGTTCAAAACTACGTTTGTTTTTTTTTTCTAATGAGTAGTGGAGACATTTCCGTGTCATACTTCAGCTGCAGTCCTATGTTCAGCTGATTCTGAGATTTAACTCACAATAGTGCACAACATCAGGGCAAGATTTTCACATGGGATAAATTGGCCCAACGTGTGCACACAGAGGATTTATGAGAAAATGAAACTGTGATTTGTAAAGAAGGAATAATGGCCATAGGAAGAACGAAGACACGTGTTTAGTCTGCTGACCGTGACAGGGATGCTGCTCGTCTGGTTTACGGTGGGCGACTGGGGGGGTAACAGTACAGCTGACTGGCCACTGAGCGGTTAGTGGCAAATATACAAAAAGTTGACGTTTTATGAGGAAAAAGTTGCACATTTCTGAGTATATAGATAAGGGTAACAAATTAATCATAAAAAGTGGCAAATTTATAACTCTGTGCTGCTCATTCATGATGTGTTTTTGTTCTCATCAATTTGTAACTTTTTTATCTTATATTTGTGACCTAAAGTGGCAAATTCTTAACTTTTTGTTAGGAAAAACCTCACAAATTGAAAAAAAGTGTCATTTATCAGAAGAAAAAAGTAAAAAAATAATAATACAGCTCTGCAATTTTTTCTGGTAATTTTTTTTCATAAATTTGTGATTTTTTTTCCCTTGAAAATTTACTTTTTATTGTAACTTTTAAAAACTTTTTCCTTGTAAATTTGCAACTTTGTTCTCATAAATTTTTGAGTTCTTTTTACTTGTAAAATTACACTACCGTTCAAAAGTTTGGGCTCACTTAGAAATTTCCTTATTTTTGAAAGAAAAGCACTGTTTTTTTCAATGAAGATAACTTTAAACTAATCAGAAATACACTCTTATATCTAATATACATTGCTAATGTGGTAAATGACTATTCTAGCTGCAAATGTCTGGTTTTTGGTGCAATATCTACATAGGTGTATAGAGGCCCATTTCCAGCAACTATCACTCCAGTGTTCTAATGGTACAATGTGTTTGCTCATTGTGTCAGAAGGCTAATGGATGATTAGAAAACCCTTGTGCAATCATGTTAGCACAGCTGAAAACAGTTTAGCTGGTTAGAGAAGCTATAAAACTGACCTTCCTTTGAGCAGGTTGAGTATCTGGAAAAAATTATTATTTCAAATATAAATCATTATTTCTAACCTTGTCAATGTCTTGACTATATTTTCTATTCATTTTACAACTCATGGTGGTAAATAAGTGTGACTTTTCATGGAAAACACAAAATAATTGTCTGGGTGACCCCAAACTTTTGAACGGTAGAGTATATTTTTTTTTTTATAAATTTGTGATTTTTTTGTAAATTCACAGCTTTTTTCCCCTCTTAAATTTAAACATTTTTTGGGTAAATAATATTTTGCTATTTTTTTCCTCAATTGTGATTTTTTTTTTTCTTCACAAATTTGTTAGTTTTTTTTTTCTCAAAAATTTGAAACTTACTTTTGCTGACTTTTGTTAACTGTAAATAAACATCTTTTATCATATTATTTCACCTCTGTTCTTGAAAATGTGTACTTATTTGGGGTTTACATGTTTGTAACATAATTTATAAATACACCAACAACCTCCACTTAGAGCTATTTATTGAAACCACAGTAAAATTTTCATTTTGACAATAAAGAAAAACACACGTAGAATAGAAAGCGTAGCTGTAACTCTTTACATTCTGCTATGAGGTCTGAACCTGTAGCTCCAGACCAGCATCACAACCAAAGACTCCCTCTGACTTTGGTAAGAAAATAAATCAGATTTAAACACAAAATTAGAAGCAATTCTGTAAATATAAAAAGTAAAATGAGAATTAAAAAGTCAAAAAATGTACAGCCGAAAAAGGTTCACAAGGTAACAAATTTATGATTTTAAAAATGTTCTGAATTTACAAGAAATAAAGTGAAAAGTTTTTGGTGAATCTATTGGGATAAAGAAGTGAGTTTTAGGACAAAAAAGTCAAATTTACAAGTGAAAAAAACTGCAAATGTATGAGTGAAATGCTGCAAATTTGAGAATATAAAGGCTCAGATTTATGGTTAGAAACTGCAAATTCCTGACTACAAAGTTGCATACTTGCAGCAAAAAAGTCAGAAATTTGTTAGTGAAAGTCATTAATTTACAGATAAAATGTATATTTAGGGGAAAAAATACAATTTTGAGAATAACAGCAAAATTTCAAGTAAAAAGTTGCAACTCCTTGAGAGAAGTTGTAACTTTTTAATGAGAATAAATTGAAAATTTAATAATAAAAACTCATGAACTTACAATCTGAAATATAAAACAGACTTTTTATTATTTAGAAATGTGCGAGTAAAAGCAACCACATTTTTGAGTAAAAAAGGTTCAACTCCTCAAAGAAAAAGGAGGTAAATTTACAAGATGAAGTTTGAATATTTACAAGAAAAAAGCCTGCAAAGTTGGAAGTGCGAACACCGAGGGAACCTCCTGGTTGTCGGGGGTGACGGTTTCGCTCTCCGAGGGATGGAGGCTGTTTTCCAGCATGACAGCAGTTGGGTTTAAAGCCAGTGGAAACAAGAAGCACGAGCAAGTCACAGAAATATGACGGGAGTCTAACAGCTTCCACATCCTCGTTCTAATTAGAACCAATCTGCTTTTAGAGCCATTTTCACAGCAAGCTTCTGCAACCGGCCGCCTCAGAGCACAGTCTGCCCCCCTCACCCACCCAAACACACACACACCACGGTAACATCTGTATCACACTCATACCTCCTGGGCGCCTCCTCTCACAGTCCTCCAGTCCGCCATTTTGCGAAACCTCAGAAGAGGAGCAAAAATATCCCAAAATGTCTGCCACGCACAACAAACGGAATCCAGAACAAGTTCCACGATGACGTAGAAAAAAGCCAAAGGAATCAAAGTTGTAACCCAGTGCCTGACTGCTGCTGAACAAAGTTCCCCTGAATAATTTCTCATCAGCAGTTCACTTCAATTACTTTGTCCAATTACGTTCTGTCTTGAGGATTTGTGTGGCGATCTTATCGGCGCTCCTGGGCGACTTGATGAGCTTTGTGAAAACTCATCCCGAGGGTGGAGCGGCCGTGGGGGCCGTAATAATGTCATCCGCCCGCACCCCCACCCCTTCCTCCGTCTTTTCAGCGATTAGTGTGTGTGATAGTGTGATGGAGGCCTCAGCGAGAGACCAAGCGCCAACCTTTACCGCACTGGCTCACATTTAATCCCCCGCCACCAGCCTGGGGTGACTGGAGCACGCACGCACACACTCACAGACCCCCCCTCCCATCTTCTACAGTCGCTCCACCACACACACACACACACACACTGCTCTCAGAAAAAAAAGCAGACAAGACTGTGCTCAAACCATCATTTTTTACGTTGAAAACATTATTACCTCCAATACAGTTTGTTTGTTACACAAAAACTACAGGACGGATTTGGATGAAATTTTCACCAGAGGTGTTCATTACAGTCTGGTGATGATCCGAGAATACATACCTCTGCCAAGGCTCTTATCTTCTCACAGGGTGCTAGCAAGAATCCCCCAGAAGCCCCAGAAAGACTTGGATGCAGTTTTCCCCAGAAGTGGCTCTTGGCCCACACGCCAACCCGTGACATTCTGGAGGTGATCCACGAGGGACAGAAGGAGCCTTGGCAGCGGTATGAGTTCTTTTGTAGTTGTGTCGTAGGGGACAGACCAGGTCAGCAATATTTACTATAAAAAAGAAAAAGGCCATTTTAAGCTAATTTTGTCACAAAAAAATCTGTATGGAGCTGCAAAAATATTTCCCTTTTATACATGACGCAGTTGTCTTAGAAATCAACTTTGACTCATAAATCTGCAACTTTTTTCCTCAAAAACTACAATTTTTTTCTGAAAAGTTTTCATTTTGGACTCAAATTTACCAAATTTTCTTGCTTTTTTTGTCATAAGTTTGCTACCAGAAACACTTGCAAATGATAAGACTTTTTTTCTCAAATTGCAAGTTGTTTTCGTAGATTGATAATGGGGTAGTCACACGAGAGCCCGAATACCGTCAGAATAAAAATTCATTGTATATTCCTGGATATTCAGAGTTCATCCTAAAAACTGACTGCATTCTGAGGGCATTCCAGATATTCGGGCCCATTCTGGCGGCAGGCCTGAATGTTTGGCTCGTGCTCAAAACTTTCCTGGTGCATTTGATGTAGGGAAATATCGAACGGCATCCGAAGTGTGTTCTAATTGCACTCTGACTGCATTCCAACAGCATCTGAAACAGTCTGATCGTATTCTAGGGAAAGCTGACCTGCATAAAAACACCGCCAGCTGTCGCTGGAACATCAACCAGCTAAGTCTACAGCCAGTTTGAAAGTCTCTCCCAGTGTGGCATGACTTTTGAAAATTCTTCATTCCTGCTGATTCTGAATAAGTGTGACAGTGTTTCCACTGGCTTAAAGGCCATGGTGCAGTGGCAACATATTTTTCCGGGGGTGGGGGGGGGGGGCACATGACACTATTGTAACCAGAATATGTCAATTTTATACTATTTATTCCTTTTTTTTAAATTTTGCACAGTAACTTCACATATGGAACTTACTACTTGATGTATTGTACAACTGAGGCTTGAATGCTGGAATACTGGGCTAGTTGGGGTCCCACCCAGATGTCCTGTGTTTAGACTTTTCAGTGGTGTCATCCTTCTCTCCTTCCTCTACCTGAACACTTTCCTCTCCTTGGCTCCTCTCTTCTGTCTCATCTTTCCCTCTCTGAGCTCTGTCTAATTCAGCTTCTCTCTCTGTCTATGGTGGTATACAAACAGGTTAGAAAATATCAAGTGTCATGTTTTGTCCTGCAGGATTTTTTTTTTGTCATAGTTTATATAAATGACAAAAATATGTGTATTTTTTTTGTATTTTTATTCTAGTGTTTCTTTTTTTCCATTGAGAGAGTAGGGAAGTGAAAAAAACATTCATAATAGTAATTTACTCGTGCATACTTAAATTATATGATCAGAGGTGGGTATAGTAGCCAGAAATTCTACTCATGTAAAAGCAGTGCTTTGAAATCAATAATTAAAAGTAGACAACCAAAAATTTCTAACTGAGTTAAGGGTACAGAGAGCACCTGCTTAAAACTTGAGCAATGACTTCAGTCTTGAATGTTTGAGGTTTTTCTCCAAAACGTATAACAATTTTGTTATAGTTTTCACTTTTCTGGGTAAATTTACCTAAATCTGAAACAATTTTTCTAAAATTTGTAATTTCCTCTTGTAAAATTGACTTTTCTTGTACATTTGAGACTTTATTGTAAATTTGTGGATTATTTTTTGTCTATTTTTTAAAATAAAATTAGTTGTTTTTTTTTAGTTTGAACAGACTGTGATATTTTTTTTAACTTTTTCCTTATAACAATTTACATTTTTGACCATAATTTTGGAGTCAGAACAGAACAATAATTTAACTCTGATTTCAAAGAAGAAATATTAATAAAATTGTATTTAATGAAATAAATTAACTTAAATGGACAAAGATGCAGTTATTTCTGTTATAATATATCTATATATTTATAGTTTTTTTAGAAATCTCACCACCCAGACAGCAGGAAAAACCTCCCTTATTTGAAATCCAGATGTTGGCACGTTATTTTGTCTGAAGGCTGCTGACGGATTAAAGTCATTGACTTTGTGAATTTCAGTCATCTTAACTTTCTAGGTACATAACAGTGAACATTAATTAGTTACTTAATATTAACTGAGGTAAAGGTAAAAACGGCTCCTTTTCATTCTTGTCTTAAATAAGAAAACAAAAAACTAACAATTAAAAAGAAGACAAAATGAACCAACTCCAGCTGCTAACCACATCTGTCAGCTAAGCGACTCTTCATTATTGCTCCTGTTACCAGCAGGCTAAAACCATGATAAATGCCTCCACTGCTTACATACCTCTTCTGACTTTTTTTCTGTTTAAAATACTTTAATAAGCTCACGTTTCTCTCGGACAGTGACACTAGTGAGACACTCTGCCTGGTGACTGGTCACATGGGTGCGGCGCTTCTGAACTCCGCGCAGATAAAGGTCCCGCATGTTGTTCGTGTGCGTGCTTGAGGACTGTAATTCCTTCATATTTTTTTCTTAAATTTATATTTCCTCATAGAGTGGCGGGAAATTTACAAGAGTGGTGGGCCGCCACCGGGAAATGTTACCAGAGGAAACCCTGTGTGACTACCCCATTTTTTTTCTTCTAAACCAAATATTTGTCTTTGTGTGAAGTCTTTCTCTCAAATTTGCACTTTTTTCAAATTAATGCAACTATTTTCATGGACTGTTTTTACAGTAAATTCGCTACTCCTTCCTGTAAAATTTATACTTTTGTATATTTTCAACTTTTTGGGGCAAATTTTTGTCTATGGCAAGTTATTTCTGTTACTTTGTTTTCATTAATTCATACCTTTTTACTGTAAATGTGCAGTGTTTTTTTTCTAAATTCTTGATTTTATATTCATGCGTTTTTGCCATTTCTTGCTGTCATATTTGTAATCTTTTCTAGAAGTTTGTGAGTTAAAACAAAGCCTCATCTGACGCCCGTGACGTGTCACATCAGCTGTTTTATTCTTCCCGTAGCTGTGACCGTCCTGACCGATTTGACAGTTTGTGAGTTATTTTCTAGTTGTCAGACACTTTTATCCTGGAAATTTATTATGTTTTCCACATAAATATGAAGTTTTCTTAGGAAATTTTACCATGAATTTGAGACTTTTCCTTACTTGCAACTTTCTACCGTGTCAGGTGACACTTTCCTGTTTTTGCCATCAATCTGCGACTTCTTGTGGTAAATCTGCCACTTTTTCCCCCCGATAATTTCATAACATTTTTATGATTTTTTCTCATTTTTAGGTTTAAATTTGTTAGCTTGTTTTCAGGGTTTATGTTGAACCCACAGGGAGGCAGAGATTATGGACCAAAGAGTCACTTGTGGCTGTGGAGCCGCAGCTTGCAGACCCTGGGTATAGACTACACATGAATTTGGCCGTTTGCCTACATTCCTACGTTGGGAAGGGTGGGCCACATCCCAGCCAGCATGTCCATGTGGGCCCCACCAAAGGTGATCCATGTGGGTTTGTCCTCGGGTTCCATGTTTGCCCACATGGACTTTAACTATTTTCAATGGCTTTTCTCATAAATTTGTGACTTTTTGTGTCATTTTTTTTGCCTGTGACCCACATGTTACATGTTAAATCCATGTGGGCCTTGATGGGGTTAATGTGGGCCAACAGATGACCCGCTCACGTGCCCCACAGGTCAAGTCCATGTGGGCCAACACAAACTGGGCCAACATGGAAGCTGCGGACTTACCCACATGGGACCCAGAAGACAGCCCAGAGTGAAGCTGTGGTGGGGCCCACATGGACCTGCTGGCTGGAATGGCCAGAAAATAGTATCCCAATATTATCTGAATTTTCATGATAACTAATATTGTCATATTCATGATAAATAATATTCTTGGCAAGTTCACAAAGCATGTTGTTTCTTTTTCATTCATTTTAAGGCCAGCGTTCTTAGCCGTTAACATATTCAGCAAAAACCCTATTTCTCCACTTCATAAAGAGTTGCTCAGAATGAAATATATTCTTTAAAAACTTTGCATCAAATATAACAAGACAGCTTAGAAAGCGGCACATCTTAACCCCCAGGCACCACTATGGACACTTGAGCAATTTTCCCTCTTCATCTGATCATCATTTTGGCCGTTGGTGCATATGTCACAGTTTTTTCTAACAAAGCTTCTCTCTAGACCAATTTTGGAATTTCATTTTTTTTCTAAAGCACCGATGGAGCACGGAGAAACAAACTGACTACCCTTTGGACTCATTAAGGACAAAAGAGTCCACTTCCAACAAGTGCTATAAAAACTTTACAGATTCATATTGTTCTGCTTTTTTTCTGCGTAAATCTCTTAAACAACTTCAGCCCTGCTCAAAGTTACCAAACATTTAATCATTTTGAAAATGTGAAGTGCTTTTTTAGATGGAGGGGGTTTATCTGCTGAATCAGCTTGTTGGCTCTTGTTGCAATGAACGTTTTTTTTTTTTCTCCTTTGGGTGGCTGAATAAATGAATGGAATTATTAGTTATTTCTTTCGAGCAGCTGCTGTCTTCCTGCACCATGTTTGTTTTGGCCCGTATCAGAAAAACTGTGAGTTAAACGCCAGCTTGAATAAACGAGAGGAGAAAAACCAAGCGTGAGCAAAACTGACTGTTTAATCGTTTGGTCACAAGAAACTCACGACCATACGCAACGCCAGTGATGAGCACAGTGTGTGTGATGGTCACCGATCCGACTCCTTTTTACACATCAGCCAAACTCCACTTCGTGCACACACAGCACGAGATAACAGTTCTCTACAGAGGCACATGATGTCAGAGATACTGCAGGACGAAACCACCAGCTCTTCACAGGTCAGAAGGTTCTAGTCACAGACTGTCCGTCTCCTTGGCTCCTCTGAAACCTGAGCATGACTCAGCATATTACAGCACACTTTTGTATGACAAATACAGAGATCATATAAAAGAATAAAACAGGAAAAAGAACCTAATAAACATTATTATTCCTTCAGCCTGTAACCACAGAAACAGGAACTGGTATGAATGGCGTAAGCAGCCAAGTTAGGGTACAGTGATCATAACTTTTGCCCCGATATCAAATTTTACACCAGCCTTACTGTGAATGACGTGATACGGCATATCCTTATTCCTATGTAGAACAAAACTATTAGATTCATAATAAGGTTATACAGGAACAGGGAGCTGAAATGTTAGATATGAACTTTTTCTTCAGTGACCACAATCAAATTAAGAAATACACACATGGTAAATACATTTGAAAAATTAAATTCAATCATATATTCAACTGTGCTTCCATGTCATTTCTTGTTTGGTAACTAGTCTGGTTGAACTTGTTCTTGGAAGGTCATGAAGTTTTTTATTTATTTAGTTAGTTGTTGTTTTTTTTTTATATACTGCTATTTACGTTGCTTAATCACACTCATACTGCTAAGCACAAAAAATGTGCTCTTCATAAGGCAGCTATAAAAAAATTATGCATCAGTATTACATTGTGCTTTCATTGAGCTAAATATTTTTGCCACATTTGATATCAGACAATGCTTTTGAATTGTGGTTCAACAGAATTACTTTAAAAAACAAACTCATGAAACAGGCCTGGACAAAAATGATGGTACCCCTAGAAAAAATTGAAAATAATGTGACCATAGAGACATGTTCAACCAAGATGTGTCCTCTAATTAACATCACAGGTGTCTACAAACTTGTTCTCAGTCAGTCGGCCTATTTAAAGGGTGACAAGTAGTCACTGTGCTGTTTGGTGACATGGTGTGTACCACACTAAACATGGACCAGAGGAAGCAAAGGAGAGAGTTGTCTCAGGAGATTAGAAAGAAAATTATAGACAAGCATGTTAAAGGTAAAGGTTATAAGACCATCTCCAAGCAGCTTGATGTTCCTGCGACTACAGTTGCACATATTATTCAGAAATTTAAGATCCACAGGACTGTAGCCAACCTCCCTGGATGTGGCCGCAGGAGGAGACGGATAATACGAATGGTAACAAAAGAGCCCAGAACAACCTCTAAACACATTCATGGTGAACTCCAAGGTCAAGGTACATCAGTGTCAGATCGCACCATCCGTCGTTGTTTGAGCCAAAGTGGACTTCATGGTAGACGACCAAGGAGGACACCACTGTTGAAAACAAATGATAAAAAAGCCAGACTGGAATTTGCCAAACTGCATGTTGACAAGCCACAAAGCTTCTAGGAGAATGTTGTATGGACAGACTAGATAAAACTGGAACTTTTTGGCAAGGCACATCAGCTGAATGTTCACAGACGCAAAAATGAAGCATACCAGGAAAAGAACACTGTCCCTACTGTGAAACATGGAGGAGGTTCTGTTATGTTCTGGGGCTGCTTTGCTGCATCTGGCACAGGGTGTCTTGAATCTGTGCAAGGTACAACGAAATATCAAGACTATCAAGGTATTCTAGAGAGAAATGTACTGCCCAGTGTCAGACAGCTTGGTCTCAGTCGCAGGTCATGGGTCTTGCAACAGGATAATGACCCAAAACACACAACTAAAAACATCCAAGAATGGCTAACAGCGAAACATTGGACTATTCTAAAGTGACCTTCTATGAGCCCTGATCTAAATCCTGTTGAACATCTGTGGAAGGAGCTGAAACATGCCGTCTGGAGAAGGCACCCTTCAAACCTGAGACAACTGGAGCAGTTTGCTCATGAGGAGTGGGCCAAAATACCTGCTGAGAGGTGCAGAAGTCTCACTGACAGTTACAGAAATCGTTTGATTGCAGTGATTGCCTCAAAAGGTTGTGCAACTAAATATTAAGGGTACCATCATTTTTGTCCAGGCCTGTTTCATGAGTTTGTTTTTTAAAATAATTCTGTTGAACCACAATTCAAAAGCATTGTCTGATTTTCACTGGTTAATTTTCATAGAATTTTTATTTATTATCACTCTTGTCAGATTCAAGTTATTTCTGTGACCATTGTGGGTTTTTCTTTCATTAACAGAGGGGCACCAACAATTTTGTCCACGTGTGTATTTTTTGTGCAGTGTCAAACACTCACTAAAATAATTTTAGCCCTTTAAATGCCAGATTTTAGTCATGATGCCACCATCTTTTAAGATGGGAAAAATCTGGGCAAAAATGAATTCTTTTCAATATACTACATGCAAAATATTTTTTTTGTGTTGAAATAGTTCAGCCTTGGATATGTCTGTGATTAGCAGCAACATTGATTTTATGCATTATGGGAGGGGGTTATTGTGACAGAGCCATCTCATGGAAATAGCATGTTTTTCTCCATATGCCAACTATGGTCACAATGGTGCCATCTGGTGGATAGTATTAAAAATGATCAATTCCAAGGCAAACACCCAGACTGACACCCAGATAGAACAGCATGCACACATTGTGCTTAAATGGCAGTGAGATCAAAAACTGCAGTTTGAATGAGTTTCAGTGCACATTTTTACACGTGCCAGCATGAGTGTAACGCTTGTTCATGCACAGTGTTTTTTTAGACTTACTAGAGGAGCTGAGCAGGAACTAACAAGATCAATTCAAAAGACACAATCTTGCCAAAATTCATGCCATATGCATGAACACAGCCACAGTTATCAAAAACTGAAGAATTAAAACCTGAGGTTAGAGGAGCTCGGTGGCATTCTGAGTAATGTGAATTCTGAAATCTAATGCAGCACAAAAGTCAGAACTTTCTTTTCACTGAAACAGAAGAAAGAAAGAAAGATTTTTTTCCAGAAATTTTATGATTTTTATTGCAAATTTGCAAGTGTTTTCCCCTTCTTTCCCTAAATTTGTCATATTTTGGCACTTTTTCTCAGGTTTTTTAACAAATTTGTTCCATTCTGTCTTCTAACTGTTACCTTTTTCAGGGGAATTTGCAGCACTTTTCACAGAAATTTGTAAAAAAATTCCACTTTTTCAGTAAATTTGTATGTTTTTTCTCAGACATTTTGTGACTATGTCTTGCAGATTTCTTGTTGTGAGAATTTTTGGCATAAATTTCCAGCTTTTCTTACAAATTAGTTATTTTCTCCTAATTTTTTTCCTCACAAATCTGTGTCCTCTTTACTGAAAGTTTTGCATTTATTGCCAAGGCCTTGAGGGCAAAACAGCCACATGTGGCTCCAGAGCCGCAGGTTGCAGAGCCCTGATGGAGGGGATTTCTTCTGTTTTCCAGTCTGACGTGAAACACCCCAGAAAAGATCCTCTGCTGTTTCAATACTTTATTAGTATTGGGCAGGGGTCTGCAACACACGGTTCTGGAGCCAGATGTGGCTCTTTTGCCCATAGCCAGAGGCTCCTAAGGCCTTGGTAATAAATTCAAAACATTCTCTTAAAAAAAAACAGAAAAAAATTACTAGAAAAATAACAAATTTATAAGAAATGCTAACAATTCTCACAACTTCAGGAAAAAAGGTTGCAATTTTATGAGGAAAATATCACAACAAAATATGGAAGAAATTTAAAAAACCCCCACACAAATTCAATGGAAAAGCTGCAATTTTTGGAGAATAATGTTAGAAATTTATGTGAAAAAAGCAGAAAATTTATGCTAGAAATATAACAAATTTAGGGAGAAACATTGCAGTCTTATGGGAAAAAACATGCTTGTAAATTTGCCATAAAAATCACAAAATTTCTGAAAAAAAAGGACCACAAATTTACTGGAAACGTGATTTTTACAAGGAAAAAAATGTAATCAATTTATATGGAAGGAGGCTGTTATTTTTTCCCTGAAAAAAAAATATTTTTTTTTTACAAATTTATTAGATAACCAGAAAATTAAACACAAAAATCTCACCAATCTTGGAAAAAAGCTGTGATTTTTTTAGGAAAACCCTCCTAACACTGATGGTTTGTCAGTAACGTTGCTGTTTGACTTCACTTTCAAGCTCAGCTGTTTTTGTGGTTCCATGAGGATTTTAGCCGGTCAAAAATCTCTCAGCGTGGCTCTTTGGAACATATAGGTTGCCGACCCCTGGTCCTGGGTGTTTGGTGTGTATCATCTCCATTTCATCACAGTGGATAATCACTCTTTTGTGGACACATACTATCACAACACTAATACAGTGCATCCAGGAAGTATTCACAGCGCTTCACTTTTTCCACATTTTGTGATGTTACAGCCTTATTCCAAAATAAGATAAGATAAGCCTTTATTAGTCCCATAATGGAGAAATTCCAGGATTACAGCAGCACAGGGATAGCAGCACTCAGAGCAATAGTTAATAAGATAATAAGAACTGGTTAGCCAAAAGCAGTAAATGAATATACACATGTACACAGATACAGTGGGGAAAAAAAGTATTTAGTCAGCCACCAATTGTGCAAGTTCTCCCACTTAAAAGATGAGAGAGGTCTCCAATTTTCATCATAGATACACCTCAACTATGAGAGACAAAATGAGAAAAAACAAATCCAGAAAATCACATTGTCTGATTTTTAAAGAATTTATTTGCAAATTATGGTGGAAAATAAGTATTTGGTCACCTACAAACAAGCAAGATTTCTGGCTCTCACAGACCTGTAACTTCTTCTTTAAGAGGCTCCTCTGTCCTCCACTCGTTACCTGTATTAATGGCACCTGTTTGAACTTGTTATCAGTATAAAAGACACCTGTCCACAACCTCAGACAGTCAGACTCCAAACTCCACTATGGCCAAGACCAAAGAGCTGTCAAAGGACACCAGAAACAAAATTGTAGACCTGCACCAGGCTGGGAAGACTGAATCTGCAATAGGTAAGCAGCTTGGTGTGAAAAAATCAACTGTGGGAGCAATTATTAGAAAATGGAAGACATACAAGACCACTGATAATCTCCCTCCATCTGGGGCTCCACGCAACATCTCACCCCGTGGAGTCAAAATGATCATGAGAACGGTGAGCAAAAATCCCAGAACCACATGGGGGGACCTAGTGAATGACCTGCAGAGAGCTGGGACCAAAGTAACAAAGGCTACCATCAGTAACACACTACACCGCCAGGGACTCAAATCCTGCAGTGCCAGAAGTGTCCCCCTGCTTAAGCCAGTTCATGTCCAGTCCCGTCTGAAGTTTGCTAGAGAGCATTTGGATGATCCAGAAGAGGATTGGGAGAATGTCATATGGTCAGATGAAACCAAAATAGAACTTTTTGGTAAAAACTCAACTTGTCGTGTTTGGAGGAGAAAGAACACCATACCTACTGTGAAGCATGGGGGTGGAAACATTGTGCTTTGGGGCTGTTTTTCTGCAAAGGGACCAGGACGACTGATCCGTGTAAAGGAAAGAATGAATGGGGCCATGTATCGTGAGATTTTGAGTGAAAACCTCCTTCCATCAGCAAGGGCATTGAAGCTGAAACGTGGCTGGGTCTTTCAGCATGACAGTGATCCCAAACATTCCGCCCGGGCAACGAAGGAGTGGCTTCATTCGAAGCATTTCAAGGTCCTGGAGTGGCCTAGCCAGTCTCCAGATCTCAACCGCATAGAAAATCTTTGGAGGGAGTTGAAAGTCCGTGTTGCCCAGCGACATCCCCAAAACATCACTGCTCTAGAGGAGATCTGCATGGAGGAATGGGCCAAAATACCAGCAACAGTGTGTGAAAACCTTGTGAAGACTTACAGAAAACGTTTGACCTCTGTCATTGCCAACAAAGGGTATATAACAAAGTATTGAGATGAACTTTTGTCATTGACCAAATACTTATTTTTCACCATAATTTGCAAATAAATTCTTTAAAAATCCTTCAGTGTGATTTTCTGGATTTTTTTTCCTTCTCATTTTGTCTCTCATAGTTGAGGTATACCTATGACGAAAATTGGAGACCTCTCTCATCTTTTAAGTGGGAGAACGTGCACAATTGGTGGCTGACTAAATACTTTTTAACCCCACTGTATATACACAATGCAGGAGCATTACAGCTAGATGGAATAAACAGCATTACGGTTTGTTAAGTTACCCTGCAGAATATGAATATGTACCCAGACAGTATATTTCTAATTTGGATCGACAGTGCTGTTGTCACCCTCAATAATAATTGATTTTATCCTAGTTGAGTAATGAAGGAGACAATTTATTGTGCAAGGTTGTTACATTTGTACATTCACTACAACCTCTACGAGCAGCCCTGGTTAGGTTATAAAGTCTGACACTCGTAGGTAGGAAGGACCTGCGAAACCTCTCCATTGTGCACCGAGGATGGTACAGCCTACTGCTAAATGAGCTCCTCAGTGCATTCAGCGTGTCCTGCATGGGGTGGGACTTGGACTCCAGCAGAGATGACAGCTTAGCCACCAACAAATCCCATGTATTCACAGCCTTTGCCATGAAGCTCAAAATTGAGCTCAGGTGCATCTTGTTTCCACTGATCATCCTTGAGATGTTTCTACAGCTTAACTGGAGTCAATTCAGTTGACTGGACATGATTTGGAAAGGCACACACCTGTCTATATAAGGTCCCACAGGTGACAGTGCATGTCAGAGCACAAACCAAGCATGAAGTCAAAGGAATTGTCTGTAGACCTCTGAGACAGGATTGTCTTGAGGCACAAATCTGGGGAAGGGTACAGAAAAATTTCTGATGCTTTGAAAGTCCCATTGAGCACAGTGGCCTCCATCATCCATAAATGGAAGAGGTTCAGAACCACCAGGACTCTTCCTTGAGCTGGCCGGCTGTCTAAACTGAGAGGTCAGAGGAGAAGGGCCTTAGTCAGGGAGGTGACCAAGAACCTGATGGTCACTCTGTCAGAGCTCCAACGTTCCTCTGTGGAGAGAGGAGAACCTTCCAGAAGGACAACCATCTCTGCAGCAATCCACCAATCAGGCCTGTATGGTAGAGTGGCCAGACGGAAGGACACTCCTTAGTAAAAGGGACATGGTAGCCCACCTGGAGTTTGCCAAAAGGCACCCGAAGGACTCTCAGACCATGAGACACAAAATTCTCTGGTCTGATGAGACAAAGATTGAACTTTCTGGTGTGAATGCCAGGCGTCATGTTTGGAGGAAACCAGGTACCGCTCATAACCATGCCAATACCATCCCTACAGTAAAGCATGTTGGTGGCAGCATCATGCTGTGGGGATGTTTTTCAGCAGCAGGAACTGGGAGACTAGTCAGGATAGAGGGAAAAATGAATGCAGCAATGTACAGAAACATCCTGGATGAAAACCTGCTCCAGAGTGCTCTTGACCTCAGACTGTGATGACGGTTCATCTTTCAGCAGGACAGCAACCCTAAGCACACAGCCAAGATATCAAAGGAGTGGCTTCAGGACAACTCTGAATGTCCTTGAGTGGCCCAGCCAGAGCCCCGGCTTGAATCCAATTGAACATCTCTGGAGAAATCTGAAAATGGCTGTGCACCAATGCTTCCCATCCAACCTGATGGAGCTTGTGAAATGCTGCAAAGAAGAATGGACCAAACTGCCCAAAGATTGGCGTGCCAAGCTTGTGGCATCATGATCAAAAAGACTTGAGGCTGTAAATGCTGCCAAAGGTGCATCAACAATGTATTGAGCAAAGGCTGTGAATACTTACAGTGGTGTGAAAAAGTGTTTGCCCCCTTCCTGATCTCTCATTTCTTTGTATGTTTGTCACACTTAAATGTTTCATATCATCAAACAAATTACAATATTAGACAAAGATAACACAAGTAAACACAAAATGCAGTTTTATATGGTGTTTATTATTAAGGGTAAAAAATAATCCAAACCTACATGGCCCTGTGTGACAAAGTGACCCCCCTTCCCCCCGTTAAAAGATAAATTAACTGTGGTTTATCACATCTTTTGAAAGCTGAGTTAAATTTCTCTAGCCACACCCAGGCCTGATTACTACCACACCTGTTCTCAATCAAGAAATCACTTAAATAGGACCTGCCTGACAAAGTGAAGTAGACCAAAAGATCCTCAAAAGCTAGACATCATATTGCGATCGCAAGAAATTCAGGAACAAATGAGAAACAAAGTAATTGAGATCTATCAGTCTGGAAAAGGTTATAAAGCCATTTCTAAAGCTTTGGGACTCCAGCAAACCAAAGTGCGAACCATTATCCACAAATGGCAAAAACATGGAACACTGGTGAACCTTCCCAGGAGTGGCCGGCAAAATTACCCCCAGAACACAGCGACGACTCATCCAAGAGGTCACAAAAGACCCCACAACAACATCCAAACAACTGCAGGCCTCACTTGCCTCAGTTAAGGTCAGTGTTCATGACTCCACCTTAAGAAAGAGACTGGGCATAAAGGGCCTGTATGGCAGAGTTCCAAGACAAAAACCACTGCTGAGCAAAAAGAAGATAAAGGCTCGTCTCAGTTTTGCCAGAAAACATCTTGATGGTCGCCAAGACTTTTGGGAAAATACTCTTTGGACTGACAAAACAAAAGTTGAACTTTTTGGAAGTTGTGTGTCCCATTATATCCAGCCTAAAAGTAACACAGCATTTTCAGAAAAGGAACATCATACCAACAGTAAAATATGATGGTGGTAATGTGATGGTCTGGGGCTGTTTTGCTGCTTCAGGACCTGGAAGACTTGCTGTGGTAAATGGAACCATGATTTCTGCTGTCTACCAAAAAATCCTGAAGGAGAATGTCCGGCCATCTGTTTGTGATCTCAAGCTGAAGCACACTTGGGTTCTGCAGCAGGACAATGATCCAAAACACACAAGCAAGTCCACCTCCGAATGTCTTAAGAAAAACAAAATGAAGACTTTGGAGTGGCCTAGTCAAAGTCCTGACCTGAATCTGATTGAAATGCTGTGGCATGACCTTTAAAAGGCGATTCATGCTCGAAAACCCTCCAATGTGGCTGAATTACAGCAATTCTGCAAAGATGAGTGGGCTAAAATTCCTCCACAATGCTGTAAAAGACTCATTGCCAGTTATCACAAACGCTTGATTGCAGTTGTCACTGCTAAAGGTGGCCCAACCAGTTATTAGGTTTAGGGGGCAATCACTTTTTCACACAGGGACATGTAAGTTTGGATTTTTTTTACCCTTAATAATCAACAACTTCATTTAACAACTGCATTTTGTGTTTACTTGTGTTATCTTTGTCTAATATTTAAATTTGTTTAATGATCTGAAACATTTAAGTGTGACAAACATACAAAAAAAGAGAAATCAGGAAGGGGGCAAACACTTTTTCACACCACTGTATGTACATGTGATTTCTTAGTTTTTTATTTTTGATAAATTAGCAAAAATCTCAAAAAAACAAAAATCACATTGTCATTATGTGGTATTGTGTGTAGAATTTTAAGGAAAAAGTGAATTTAATCCATTTTGGAGTAAGGCTGTAACATAGCAAAATGTGGAAAAAGTGAAGTGCTGTGAAGACTTTCTGGATGCACTGTACGTGCTTGTGTAGCATAATGGAAAAGCTGTTAATGACTTAGTTCATATAAAAAAACTCATCAGCTTTGGTGTGAGCTACAAAAATTGTGGAGATGTGACAGTTTTCTCATGAATATCATGGAAGTAAACTGGCATTTTTGTCTTCAGTCTCAGTAGCAGCTCGTGGGTGATCTCACCAAGGACGCAAATGAATCATGAACAGACACATGCCTATATTTGCGAGTAGGGTTGTGCTATATTGTGTTGTTCACGATAATACTGGTAAAAATTTTGATACCGGTGTAAAAAAGAATATTGCGATATTTGGGGTCTGCTGTGTGACATCACAACGCTGCTAACGGAAGTTGCGTGTGACGGCAAAACAGACATGGCATGGGAAGGTGCTGCTCCATTTGCATCCAGTTGAGTGGAAATATTTAAGTTTCACTTTCCCTTTCAGACCTCTGCCATATTAAAAAAAAAGTGCAGCAATGTGGATATTCTGCCTGCATTTTTTCCATACATCAACAACACTGCTGGAACGGTGTTAACGTCGGACAATGGTCCACTTGAAGTGTATGTTTTCATTTCGTTCTGGCAGCTTCATCTTGATTTTCTTCAACTATTCTGTCTACATGTTACACAATTATATACATATCCACCTTATTCCTGGGGGTGCCGCTGTAGGAACGATTATGGGCGGAACTTCCGGTTTGGGCTATAGTAGTGTTAAGTCAGTCAGTAAGAGTGGAGTAGCAGGGGCATTTAAAATAGGGTTTTAAAAGTTTTTCCAATTCATTTTAATGCATAGTCCACATACGTGTTTTGCACTCAAGTGGCACCTAATTTCAGCTCTTGTAGTTTTTGTATTTTTTGGATGTTTTGGCGTAGTTCTGGAACTTGCTGCTGGTGTTGGTGGTTGTGCCATAGACTGTATAGATGGAGGCTTCTCACCAGCAATGCGTAAATGATGCACTGAAAACAAAGAAGGACTGTTGGTGTGATCAGTGGTGCAGATGCAGGACAGACACAAGAGCACACGAGGTACGTTTTCACTTGTATGAATGTCACAGATCTGACGTTTATGTGTTATATATGTCACCAGAATGAAGGCTGCATGAAGTAAAATAATCAATAAAAAATAGTAACGCTTTGCTTCCTAAGGCTTAATAATTTAAGAAAGATATCAAATAGTTTTTTTTGGGGGGGGGGGTTGCATTTGTTGCACTGCCTTGGAACGATATGGACTAGCAGCTTCAGCATGCATTAATTTTTAAATTATCACAAAATATAAATCAATAAAATTTTGAACAATTGTCAGAAAATGTCTGTACGTGTTAAGTTAAATAACAAGCATTGAGGGCATGACAGCAGCATGAGCATTTCAATGTTGGGCTAAAACGAACAGCTGCAGCTGTCTGTATTTATCCCGACATTAAAAGACCCAAGCACGGTGTTACTAACTACTAACTACTAACTAACCTGCACTTCTATAGCGCTTTTCTAGCGCTATAGAAGTGTTGTGGTTCTTTGTGGCTCTGATAGATTCTACGTCTGCTCTGAGGTAAGTTTGATTATGTCCAATATCTTTTAACAGAATGCATCTGACTTTGTTGCGGTGGAGACATTGATATATTCAGCTATCTTTTATTTGTTTACAGCATTAGCATCTTAGCAGCGGAGCTAACTAACAGAGCTACTGTCTGCCAGGCCACTTTTTAAGGTCGTCTTCTCACCCCTCCATAGTCGTGGGAAGTGGTTTGATTATATTACTCTTTTTGAGGTGCTAAAGGCCATTTCCTGCATTTTTGATGCCCAAGTCATTGTTTTTGAACCAGGAAAAGTGTCCTGTTTCACTGACAACTGTACATTCTAACCTAGTACTGGAAGTTGTGCCCATAATTCATGCAAGGCATCATGGGGGCTAGGAATAAGGTGAATAATATAAAATACATTTATTATCACAATGTTTGAATAATTTCTTCTCCTTTTCTTCCCAAATTTCTGAGGACAATCCTCCTCCCTTGCCTCCTCCTGTCATATTTGCCCCTTCAGGGCATATAAATGTGCTCACTTGCAGGGCAATTGTTTCTCGTACTTTATTAATAAATTAAAGCAGCTTGTGGGCTGATAAACACAAAATGAGCCGTGGCAGCAGATACAACATACAGCTTAGTAAGGTAAGGCTCTGACGTGGTGGCTGGGATCCTACACACGCAGGCACACAATATGACTAGATAAGGTTGAGGTTCAGGTTCAGGTTCAGGTTACTTTATTTGTACCCGTAGGTAGATTTGTTTTGCAGTCTGGTGACATCCATATTTACCAACCACAATTACATTCAACATAGACACAAACACAGGCACACATGAAGCTGACTAGAAACATGATAAAAATACTTAAGGCTCCATCAGTCAGGGTATAAAGACAAAGAGATGAGAAATGAGAAAGAGAGAGATAAGACAAGGATACCACCATAAGGACAGCAGGCAGTGAAAATAAATAGAGAAACTAATGATTGTAAAATGAGACACTGCTGAGGCAAATTAGTAAAGTAAAAGATTATACTGAAAACAGGAAGTGGGGTGCTAAACACAATAAGAGTTGGAAGAGAGCACAACAAGAAGTACTTCAAAATAAGAGCAGAATTAAGACCGATGAGTAAGTGGGCAATAATCACAAGAAAACTTAAAATAACAATAATGGAAATGAGAAAATATAACTAAAGACGCTCATTCTACCAGAACACCATTGAGAGTATCCTCACAAGCTGCATCACAGTGTGGTATGGAAGCTACACCACCTCCTGTCAGAAGACACTACAACGCACAGTGTAAGCAGCCAGCAAGATCATCGGTACCCATCTGCCCCCCCTCTCGGACATCTACCTCACCTGCCTCACCTGCAGAGCCATCAACATTGCAGGCAACACCTCCCACCCCTCAGGCTCCCTCTTCAGCCCCCTGCCCTTGAGGAAAAGGTACCGGAGCCTCCTGGCCCACTCCACAAGACTGCTAAACAGCTTTATTCATCAGGCCATCAGGACCCTGAACTCTGTCCACTCCACCCTTCCCCACCCCTGGACTGTAATGCACTCACTCACACAATAACCACCTCAGCTGTATGCATAGAAAGACTTGGCACACCAACAGTAATACATCTGCTGCTGTATGTCTCTGCACCTTACTGCAACCATTTGCACAAATGTCATATCTGTTGCTGTCTGTTATTGCAATATTGATCATGTGCAGTCCTATCTGTCACTGTCTGGACCTATACTACCACACTGAACTTGCAACTATGTGCATTACAGCTCCACTTTTTCTTTATATAGGATTCCTGGGTTTTATCTTTTATCTTATTTGCACTATGGGTAGCATTACTGGTCATAGACTGTTGTAGTTGTTTTTCATCCTTATTCCTTCTTTTCTTATATAGTGCACACACCATTAAGAGAGAGAGAAATGGCATTTCAATTCTCCTGTGTGTCCTGGACATATAGAAGTCCTGACAAATAAAAATCTTTGAATCTTAAAGGAGTGGGACATGCTCACCAGACATGTCTGCCATGACACCTCCTACGAGCCACCACTGTTCAATCTGGTCAACAGAAACAGAAGTAAGTTGGGTCCCAGCCAGTATGTCCATGTGGGCCCCACTATAGGTTAAATCCGGGCTGGCTTGTGGGTCCATGTGGGTTTGTCCACAGGTTCCATCTTGGCCCCATCTGTGTTTGCCCACATGGACTTTTCCTGTGGTGCAGTAAGTAGATAAATTTACACAAAAAAGTAGTTGCAAATTTCTGAGAAAAATATCAAAAAATTATTAGTAAAAAGTCAGAGAAATGTGAAAATTTCAGAGAAAAAAGTTGCAAATTTACAAAAAAAATTGTAAAATTACATTAAAAGAGTTACAAACTTATGAGAAAAAATTTAGCAAATTTACAAGAAAAAAGACAAATTTATGAGGAAAAGTTGCAATATTATAGTAAAAAAAGTGGTAAAGTTATGAGAAAGTTCTGGAATTACAGGAAAAGGTTAATAAATTTGCAAGAAAAAAGTCACAATTTTACAAGAAAAACTAACAAATTTTTAAGAAAAAAGTTGCAAATTTACAAGAAAGAAAAGTAGCAAATTTATGAGAAAGTTTCAAATTTTTAAGAAGAAATGATCAAATTAGGGGGAAAAGTCTCAAATTTAGATGAAAACAGCCAATTTATGATAAAATTAAGTTGAAAATAGGTAAACGGGTAAAGTCCATGTGGCAAACAGATGGGGCCAACATGGACAACACAGACAAACCCACATGGACATGCTGGCTGGGGAAACATTTAACATTATAGATAAAAACATGCGGGACACCTGCTCTTGGCAAATCAAACTTCGTGATTTTTATAAAGTTATTCATGATTCATAAACCATTTATAACCTAATTATTAACCCACTTATAAACCGAACAAGCAGTTTCATATTGCAGAGCAGGAGCAAGCCAGCGCGCCTGCGCATGCAGGCCACACACCAAACACAGACGTGTGTGCACCGTTACACGCACGCACACACACACACACACACACACACACACACACACACACACTGTCCTTGATGTGCTCAATGGGAGGGCAGACGTGGGTAGGGAGCCAGACCCCACTGTGGAGCTTTGGATTATGGGATAGAGGGGGGGGGGGGGGGGGGGGGGGGGGGGGGGGGGGGGGAGTGGAAGGAAGGAAAGAAGATGTGACAAAGAGATGAGCATGTGTAGAAGGAGGAGGGCATGGTGGGAAACGTGGTAGAGAGGGAGCGAGAGAGGGAAGCAAGAGAGGAAGAGAAGTGACGTCATGTGGACTTACTGCAGCTGCTGTCCACTACGTCACTCCGTCACTCCGTCCGGCTGATGGGACGATGGAGGAAGCTGCAGGGAGACAGAGAGACGGAGTCAGCTGAGGTCCCTCATCTGTTAGGAATGAGCCACATGGGGGGTGGACATGAAATATTAGAGGAATGCCCCCCCCCCCACACACACACACAGATTTGTTTTTCATTATTATATCATTTTGCGTATTTGACGTTTGGGGCGTCAGAGGGATGACAGAGTCTGCCCTGTTTCTCAGCACATGATGATTCCTGGATCACAATAAACTCACAACTAAACAAAAAGCATCGTGTGTGTGCGTGCGTGCGTGAGAGAGAGCGATGCTGGAACACACACACACACACACACACACGTGCACAGCGTCATGAATAAATGCCGCTGCCACAGTCTGTCGCTTTCGCCTCCTGCTCTGCATACGTTCGCCACCGACTGTATACCATCAGCTATGAGAATGTATGACGCAGCATGCGTGTGTGCGCGGCGTATCCACGCGCGTGTGCTACGTGCGGCAAGGCCGAGCGCGGCTTGCGCCAACAGCGGCTCTCCAGCGCCATCTATCGACGCGCGTCGTGCGCCTCTGCCAGCGGCGGCGGTGAGCTGAGAGCAGCAGCGACCAGCGTGGGTCACACACACTGAAGCGTCCGCAGTCACGCACTCACCACTTTCACGCCTTTTTTCTCTTAAATCTGCAGGATAATTTTGCAGTCTTCCCTTGTCCCCCCCCCCCCCCCCACAGATGTCGTTTTCTGAGCCTTTTTTGATGAATTACTGAAGAATGAAATTAAAATTTGATATATACATAATATTTGTAATATAAACAAATAGCAAATTTTTAATTGAAATTATGTAAACAAAGTCTTTTACATATTGGGAAAAATGGCAATATTGTTATCATGCATAGTACACACATCAGTACAAGTGCAAAAAAAAAAAAAATACAAACCCTGTACATTTTATTAATGAAACACCCCTATTTAAAAGTAACCAAAAGATGCTGTTTTGTGGAGGGGGTGCCAGATTTCAGCACACCACTGAACACTGCAGCCCCCTCCAGAAAGGTGGAAAAGACACGAGGGAGAGGAGGAAAAAACACGGAAGCATGAGATTGTGAGGCAAAAGGAAGGATGGAGACGTTGGTGGACATCACTGCGACCACAGCGGACGACTTTCTCAGCCTAGCAATGATTTATCACTGAGGCCGCATGTTACAGCATTTTAATTAATTAAGACTAATAACAATTAAATATAAAATACAACTGAGGTGATAAACAAAATGCCTATTTAATTGCATTTATTCCTTTAGGTGCACACACACAGATATACTGTATATGTGCACCCATATCTATACAGTCTATATGTGGACAGACAGACAGACAGACAGATAGATAGATAGATAGATAGATAGATAGATAGATAGATAGATAGATAGATAGATAGATAGATAGATAGATAGATAGATAGATATGGAGACTCTAAAGTGGCCCTAAGTGTGAATGTGTGTGTGTGAATGGTGAAGGGATTGGTGCCATACAGTAGCTGCCTCACCAGTCCAGGGGGATGCTGTGAATTTCCCTCTGGGGATTAATAAAGTATATATATATATATATATACATGGAAAAAAATTAAAAGACTATCCACCTTATTCGTGGGGGTGCCACTATAGGAATGATTATGGAGGGGAGTTCCGGTTTTGGCTGATCAAATGTTAAATCAGTCAGTAAGAGTGGAGAAGCAGGGGCATTTAAATTAGCATTATTAAAAATTTTCAAATTCATTTTAATGTATGGTCCACATACGTGTTTTGCACTCAAGTGGCAGCTAATTTCAGCTCTTCTAGTTTTTGTATTTTGTGAATGTTCTGGTGTTGTTCTGGTCCTTGTTGCTGGTGTTTGTGGTTGTGCCAACAGACTGGATAAATGGAGGCTTCTCACCACACGGTGACAGACGACATCCAAGCACGGTGTTGTGGCACACGTCTGCTCTAAGGTAAATTTGATTATGTCCAACATATTTTAACAAAATGCAGCTGACTTTACTGCGGTGGAGACGTGCTGTTGGAATGCCCGCCGCCTCATTATGAGAACAGGCGACGAGAAGCCATAAATCATGACTCTTTCTTTGTTTGGTAGCAGCAAAGTCCCAGGAAAACCCCGTGAGTGTCTGGTATCATTGGAAAGCTGAGAAATCATACTTTCTAAAAATACCTATGTTTTTGTGGAAGACGTAACTCCTAACTGATCAAACACGAGTTTTCAACCTAGCTAAAATATAAACAAATGGTCTTTTTTTCTGGGTCGGTTTTTGAACACTTCCTACAAATTAAATATCATTTTGAAGGTCTTTCAATACAGAATATGGAAATAACATTACATCAGTTTTGAAAATGTCCTCAAAGTGACTCATTTTGCCAGCAGGGGTCATTTGTTTACACCGTTAACGTCTTAGCAGCGGTGCTAACGGAGCTACGGTGTGCGAGGCCACTTTTTAGGGTCATCTTCCCATCCCTCCATAGTCGTGGGAAGTGGTACGATTATGTTACTGTTTTGAGGTGCAAGAGGCCGTGTTCCCACATTTCTGATGCCAAAGTCATTGTTTTTTTTAACAAGGAAAAGTGTCCCGTTTCAGTGACAACCATATGTTCTAAACTAGTAGCGGAAGCTGCTACCATGATTCACGCAAGGCATCATGGGGCCTTGGAATAAGGTGGATAGAGACCACTGTAACATTATCACTTTATCTGCACTGTCACCGATTTCTGTAATTTGCACAGCATTTTACTGTAATGCCTACAGAAAATTACAGTAAAAGTTCTATACAGTACATTACTGTAAATAGCAAGGGGTTATGGGACCATTTTCAGGCAGTACTGTAATCCTCCCCTACTGTAAATCAATTAACAGCAGTAAACATGCCCAGGAAAAACTGACCAGCAGCAAGCCAGATTTCAAATTTTGAACTAACCACTAACCAATGAACTAACCAATGTTGAACTGATATATGTAGTAAAGCGTAAAGACTATGTTGTTTGTATTACATGTCATTCATATTTATAAAAGTTTTATTAAAATGAATGTTACAAGTAAAAATTTGGATGAGTAATTTTTAATGACGTTGGACATTGTTGTTATGTTTTTACAGGTATAAATGTGAATTTTGTTTAAAGCAAATTAAACTGAACCGATAACTGTAAAACATTACAAAGGCAATACTGTAAAAAAATGATGTAAATGAAAATACAGTAAATGCACTGTATATGAAATAATAATAGATACTCTAACATTTACAGCAAACTTTCTCCAGTGTGGTTTTAGTATTATTTATACGTATGTGTTTGAGTAAAATGAACAATTTTGTTCTGTCCTCTAACCTACTGAAAACAAGTCACCACAAATCCAGGTGAAAATATCATCATTCAGAGTGTTCATTTAGAGAAAATGACAGCTGGCCTCAACAGCAACAACAAAGATTTACAAGGACATCTTCCAGCGGTGCCGGTCAGATCCTTCTGGCAGCAGTGCTTGGACGGTCAGGTCCGGGTGTAAAAGCTGCAGCTCAGCAGAACGCCCTCCCAGCTATAAGGTTGTGAAAATATGTAAATTAAAAGACAACAAACACAGACATCTTTAACTGCGTCACGTTTGGAAGGACCACCCAGGGTGAAGTAACTAAGAGTCCTCTGGATCAGCTCCAGCTCTCAAAATACAAATCAATAGCTTTCTGTTGCTTTTCTCCTCTTTCTCCCCTCCTTTCATCGCTCAGGAAACAGGAGGTGAGGTTTCAGTAATCTCACACCATGCTCCTGTTTGGGGATGTGGGATGATGGCAGATGTCCCCTAATCGTGTTCACAAAAACTAAATGTCCATCCATCCATCCATCCATCCATCTTCTACCGCTTTTCTGGAGGTCCGGGTCATGGAGGCAGCAGCTCTTGCAGAGAAGCCCAGACTTCCCTCTCCCTGGCCACCTGCTCCAGCTCTTCACAGAGGACACCAAGATGTTCCCAGACCAGCTGGGAGACATAGTCTCTCCAGCGAGTCCTGGCTCTGCCCCGGGGTCTCCTCCCAGTGGGATGTGCCCGAAACACCTCAAGTGGGAGGCGTCCAGGAGGCATCCTGATCAGATGCCCAAACCACCTCAACTGGCTCCTTTCAGTGTGGAGGAGCAGCGGTTCTACTCTGAGCCTCTCCTGGATGACTGAGCTCCTCACCCTATCTCTGAGGGTGAGTCCAGCAATCCTACGGAGAAAGCTCATTTCAGCCGCTTGTATCTGTGATCTCATTACAAAAAAACCTAAATATTACTGTTATTATTTGACAGCTGACAACTTTTATTATGTAGGAAATTATCTTTTAAGTTGACAAACATCATATGTGTACCTCATAGCAAAATCTGATCAGGATGAAAAGATAATTTATCTTTTGCCATTTGTTTCAGTGAGTTTTTTTTTTCCCGATTTAACTCTTTATTGGGTAAATAACCATATTTGGTAACTTAAGGAGGTGTGCTACATTGTAACAGTATAATAATAATAACAGTCATAACAGTCGGTGAATCAGTCTGCTAATATCTGCCAATACTGGTCTAGGGTTGACATGTTGAATGTCCAAGTCTTTTCATGAGTCCTCCCTAAAGGGTTAAGGTCCCATATGTGGAAGTAGAGGGGCTGACTTATGGTGCCTTGAGACCAAACATGAACGCGCAGCACGGATATGTTTAAAGTCAATGGATAAAGGCGAGGAGCTGGTCTTTCACTCTCCAGGTGAGTGTCAGTCTCATTTTCAAACTAGTTTACTCTCCAGTGTTGATACTTTTACTCCGGCGACGGCAGACTGTCAGAGCTAGCACCACCCCTTGTATGTCAGCACGTGAACGTGCAAGATTCACGTGTGCTCACCTCTTTCTGTTGACTTTGTATGTATTTGCGCCGCCTGTTCACGTTTGGTCTGAAGGCACCTTTAGGCCCTGTATTTGTGTGCACTTCTGAGAGTGTGTGTTGCGAGTATGTCATTTTTCTTTTACTGTGTCATGGATTTTATAGTTCAGCATTCTAACTTTGCTTTATTACATTGTTTTAATATTTCATTATTGCTCATTATGATGTTTTAATTGTGATAAGGGAGTGCAGATGTAAATTAGCTTCAGCCTAACTCTGGTACAATGCATCAAACGCTAACATTTATGGTTATTATTGCATATCGCTCCTTTTTAGATCAAAAAGTGAGGAAATAGATGTTGCTTTTAGATGAAATAATGCCAGAAAACAAGTTCACGTTCATTCTGAAACACTACAGTAGTGAAGTGTTCATTTAGGAAGAATCTGTATTTGTTTAATACCTCTGATTATTGTTCGCAGCTTCCAAGCATCTCGCTGCGCTCAGACCATCTCCTCATCAGGAGACTGAGGTGTCCTTGTGCCGGAATCCAGCAGATGCTCCAACTGAATGGCTGCCATGCATGCAGGCATGACCGTTTAAATGTGCGTTCACAGAATTTTCCTTTTTTAACAACTATAATTCATGATCAAATTATTCGGAATGTCCCGATCCGATCAAGGCTTTTGTGACTCTTGTTGGCACCAGGGTCACTGGGTTCATCGCCGGTCAAGTCTCTGCTGTGTTATGTCAGCCGTGTCGTTACAGCAGGGAAGGTGATGCCAGCACGTCTGCTGTGTGCAACACGAATCCACGGCACTCATGTTTGTCACATGAACTACAGGACTGTGACTCGGCATCAGCTCATCCTCAGGCCTAAATGTGGGTGCCAGAATCTCATCAGGGACATCCCCGATGACCACGGCGAGCATCTCCCTTCGTTCTTCACGGCGGAAATGGTTCACTTTGACTCTTGTGTGATCTTTTCTACTCACACTTGTTCTGCGGGCCCACCTCTGTTACACCGCTCAAAAAAGCAGCTTAATCGAACTTTAAATGCAGAATTGATTGCTGGATGAAGAAGTAGCCCGCCTGTCATAGCACGCTTCGTGAACGTCTGAGTGTCTTCAGGGACCAGAAAGATTCCATCTAATCAGTGGGCGCCACTCATTTTAACAGCTAAAAAGCATTCTGGTGAAAATAAAAAAACATGCTGTTTGTCATGGGGGGATTTCTGCATACCACCCACACACGTGCACGCACACACACGCACACACACACACACACACACACACACACACACACACAGACTCATTTGCACCAACACCAACAGGATTCTTTTTTGCACTAAAATATTTGTTCTGCTGCTGTCACTTAACTCACAAATTTCCAGTTTTCATGTCATTTAAAACTTTGCAGCCTCCTTCTTTCTCATGAGTGAACATTTCTTTCTAACAAATCTGGGACTGTTTCATGTATATTTGCAACTTCTTGTTCTCATAATGATCTCCTTTGTCACATGAATGTTCAGCTTTTTCCATGTAAATTTTCTATGTTTTTTTTCCTTATAAATTAGCATTTTTTTTCAGTGTTATCACTGATGCTGTTGTTCGCATGCTATTAAAAGTGTGTGGTGTGAAGATGCTGTGCAGCACACTGAGGTATAAAAATTAATCTAGTGACCCGACGGCTTCAGAACGGTTGAGTGAATATGTCACATCATTTGCCCCCTCGGTGAAATATTCCCAGCCTTTTTGGTTGGATTTTGATGATTTAAGGTGTGATTTCTGAGCTTAATTACAAATGCTGGTATTCTAGTTGACTGGGATGCACTGTTAGATCAACCTTGAACTCTCTGAATGGACTGGATTCACAGTATACTGTATACAGTATATATGTAGTCTCAATACTAGTCAAGAATGAGTGAAAAACTGAAGCCAATCCTGGCTGATTCAATTTGTGCCGAATTGAGACTCTGTCAGATTTGGTGCAGCAGAAGCTCCCAAAACAAAGAGGACATTCGTTTTAGTCAGAGACGGTGCGCCACCGTCAGTAACCTGTGGTCTGTCTGACTGGTTCTCCGCAGAAGAATTAGCCGATGAATTCTCTGAGAGTGCTCCAGCTTGACGTCCTAATGGAATCTGGAAAGCCACGTTTACACTGAATTTCATCCTTCAGCATGCTTGAGTGTAAGGAATTCAGCAGGAAGCCTTAACAGTGGTCGGTCAGACACGACCCAACCCTTAACCAGTTAACAGCCTTCTTCACTGATCAACACATTGCAGTTCAGCTCCACCGTTGCAGAAGCACCGGAGTAAAGAATCAGCTGTCTGTGGGCTCATTCCATGAATCCCATACTGAGCAGATGGATATGTGCTCTTCCCACACAGCACACGTGCATTTGTGTGCTCACTAGATACATAAGATTGCTACCAGAAGAAAAAAAAAAAGTCAAATTTCTTCATCAATTACTGCCAGCTCAACTGCTCTTTGTAGCAACAAATGGTTCAGGGTGTGATCATTTGTTGCCTGCCATTTGTCATCTGGATTCGCTGCTGCAGGGGCGGGAGCGAATCGGGCCGGCTGTCAATCAGCTGTCCAACTCCAGACGAGTGGAGGTGCTGACAGAGAACGGGAGCGAAGAAAGTGCCGGGCCGAACAGTCTCAGCTGGAGGGCGAGGATTTCCACACACAGAAGGAGGTGTGGTGGCGTTGGAGCCACACGCCGGCTGAGCGTGGGCTCTGTCGCCAGCAGCTAGCACCAAACTAGCCTGGAAAACTTGTAATGCGCAGGGAATTTATTGAAATTATTTTTTTTATTTTGAAACAATGGCTTGTTTGACATCAGCTTTTTCAAAATAATGTGCAATAAAAACGTGCAATATTCACGACTATCTTGATTTAATAATCAGCAACACCAATATAAAAACAACTTGTGCAAATCTCTGTAAAATACAAACCCATCACTCCTTAAGAAGATTCATAAATGATATAGCTACCCCTTCACAAACGCTGCTTTGGATCATTTTTAAACGGGATGTTTAGGGTTTCCAGATGTGCACATACAGCACAAATCGCTATTTCTATTTTTAATCTTCAATTCATAAAACACGCCATAAAACGTTTGCTGGTAAGATTGTACTTTTTTCATATGTTATTGTTTCATTCATTTCATTTATTTAATTTATTTCTATCTAAAAAAATGCATTAATAAAAGAGAAAAGTGAAGGTGTGTTGAGCGACTGAAGCTGCAGCTCATGTGCGTCTCACCCTCTTAACGCGGAGAATCACCACAAAAACAAACGAAATTACAGATTTTCACATCAATCTAATTTGAATATCTTCATAGCAATCAAAATGAAATATTTCCACAGCAAACAAAATCATTTTCACAACAATTCAGATAATTTCCTAACTTTTAACGAATGTATCTTTTACTAATCATGTAAACTTGTAAAATGTTTCAACTCTTCAGCACAGCTGTTCCACGAGTTTACTCCTCAAACAGAAAAACAATAGTTTTTTTTTTCATTTGTTCACCACCAAACTCTAATTCTATTGCCATAAATTAATTACGATTAATCATGATTAATTTATAGCAGACAATTAATCCAACATCCAACTTAATTGTGCTATGTGATTAATCACGATTAAAGTGATTAATCATAGTATCATAATTAAGTGTTTTTAAAATGCTGTGATTGTGTTGATACTTCATTACTGAAATTATCAAGAGGTAATACTTGTGCCTTTGTCCCTTCTGATTTGAGGAGGTGCGAGTGTATGGACACCCCCAGAGCAGCAGCGTTTGCTGTGACCCAGAGGACGTTCCTCGCCAGGGACGCCACAGTGCACCTGTAACCCTCTGATCTGGTGAAGCAGATGCATGAACGTGAGCATTCAGCCATGCCAGAAGAACCTCGTATGAATCAATATCACATCATTAAAATGAAAACCGATTCTGCATTAATTCCTCCATATTTTAAACCCATCAGTACTGATGAGTGCCAGGTTGAATGCTCACAATGGCCTTGTGCTTGGTGGACGTTTCACATAACCAGGAATGGACAAAATAATGGGCAGATTAATAGCAGTCGTGTTAGGAACTGGCAGTGGCACCACTGCTGCTCCCAGCCAGTCCAGCACATTCTCATTAAAGGCCAAAAAATTATGCGATTCATCTGACACCTCTCCACCTCCTCCCACTGTAATCTCAGGCCCTTCTTCTACCCACTAAGGGCCTCCTGTTGGCAGGTGACAGCATCGAGGATGAGGCCCCTTAGCAAGCTCCCAGATATCTGTGGGTGGGTGGGGGGTGGGGGAGGCTGTATAGGCAAGAGTCAAGGCATCCTCCTCCTCCAGCCTCCCTCCTGCCCTCCCCCCCACCTGGGCCTAATGGTGTGAAGTGAGTCCCTTCACTCCTGGAGCTCTACAAGCATCAAAACTGTGGACAGGGAGGCAGGAGCAGAGACCTGCTCTCAGTTCCACCCTGTTAAACAGGTGTAGCCATGCTGGGGGGGTGGGGGTGGGCAGAAAAAAGAAAGTATTGGAACACACACACACACACACACACACACACACACACGCACACACACCACCTTTCGTCAAGTACATTGTGGAACAACTGTATGAGTTTTAGTCCCTGTGAGGAAAACACTTATTATAGGCAGAGGTGGCTCTTTGTGTGTGTGTGCGTGCATGTGTGTGTGTGTGTGGGGGGGGCATGGCTGCACAGTAACAGAAGTTTAATCCCTGCGGTTTTTCTTGGTTCGAGTTTAAACAAGAAAGCAGGTCAAAGCGCAGTCGACTCCTTCTTACAAGTCTTTATCCAACTGGAACCACTGTCAAATAAGCACCTCTGTAAAAGTCGTACCACATAGGAGGAGAGTTCCCCCCATCCCCAATAACTGAGAAACTTTCTGAGAGAGAGCACGGGGCTTAAAGTGAGGGCAGGCTGATGCTTTTTGTTGATATGGGCCTTTGATAAAAAAAAAATCAGTTTGGGTCCAGCTGCTGTGGTCGATTGCTGATATGATGGAGAATGGAGGTTCCTCCCTGGCCACATGCTGTCCTTTCATTCTTATTATTTTTATATAAGATATCTGAGTGAGAAGCAAAAAAAAAAAGAAAATCATTCCAAGGTTGTGTGGGAGGATGTGACTCCACATTTCTGCACTGAAACCTGTCTCATCCTGCTGTTACCTCCTCCAAACCAACATCCAGGAATTACATTCATATTAAGTGATAGAGTTCAATGCCAAGCCGTTGTTGTCTACAGACAACGACAGGAGAGTGTGGGCGTGTAGGCTGGCAATAATAATAATAACCAGAAAAACAGAGTAGCTCAGTCCAGCCTGATGAAATCACCCGGAAGTGCTCAGGCGTCCTGACCACTGACCTTGACCTTAAGCATGCCCTAGATACAGGAAAGAACAATCAACTGAGTCTGCATTAAAAGAGGAGTCCGCCAAGGGTGGGTGATGACCCCAGACCACTTTAATCTGTACTCTATGAGGTCAACGATCGGTCAGAAGGAGCTGTGATTAGTGGTGTCAAGATTAACAATCTTCGATACACAGATGAGACGGTTCTCCTCACTACATGGATTAAAGATCTCCAAAAACTCTGAGGCAGTTATCACCTTCAGCGAACATCTGGGTCTCAGCGTCAACAGTAAGAAGACAAAGGTGATGGTCATTTCAGAGTCAGAGGTCCCACCATCATGCCAATTACATCACGGCAGCACCTAAATTGAACAAGTTTCTTCTTTCAACTACCTTGGCTCAATTGTCACCTCTGATGCCTGATATCGAAAGAGATTTGCAGAAGCATAGGACTCACAAAAGACACATTCTCAAGACTCCAGTAGATCCTCATCAATCGGCAACTTTCCATCAAACTCAAAATCCATTTGCTTAAAGCCTATGACTCGTCAATTCGTTTTTACTCTTATGTACAGCCGAGACCTGTCAAAATCTCAAGGCTGCCAAAATGTACTTCTATCATTAGAATGCTCCAGATCTCATACGTAGACAGGGCAAAAAATAAGGAGGTCCTACAAAGGGTTCAAATGGATCATGAACTACTATGAATTTCAAGACAAACGATCAAAGACAGACAGTTAAAGTTTCTTGGACATGCAATCAGGAAAGGTGTGCTTGAAGATCTCTCCCTCAGCAGTAAAGTGCCAGGGAAGCACACCAGAGGAAGACCTTCCAAAGACAATTTTGAACATTTGGAAGACTTGAACATCTGGAGCCTTGCAGATGACCACCAAGGCTGGAACAACATGGTCTGCTGAACACTAATTCAGTGATTTGCACTCAGAAAGAGAGATATAGACCCATCTAGGATGTGCTTAAAGTCAAGGTCACCAGTCCAGGAGGAGGAGAAACATTTTTGTGAAATCATAAATGCCCAGCTCTCCTGACCTTTGACCTTGACACTGATCTTGAGCATAACCTGGATTCAGACCCACCTGAGGATCAATGTGAGTGAGTTTGGTGAGCTTCGGGCCAAATGCCTGGGAGGAGTAGCGAATCCTGTGACATGTGGATGGATGGCAGATGCCATGTCATCGTATTAGCTCCTTTTGGCTTTGTCAGAATGAGACAACAGCAATAATAATAATAATAATAATAATAATAAATAAACAAAGAATAAATAAAAGATTCTCAATATGATTATATCCTCCACAGCAGAGCTGTCCGTAGCATTGGCCAGGAGTGCCCGACCAAATTACATCATGCACGATAATCCTTGCGACCCCCACGTGCCCTACTAACAACCATTATGTCAGTGAGAACTGTTTTCATGTGCTTATGATGTTGCTGGTACTGTCATTAGCAACAGAAGCAGACTTCTAATTCTCAAAGCCTGTTCATGGTTGGTCACAAAATAATGCAGTATTGAAACAAAATACATCCCAAACCAGCTGTTTGATAACACAAACACCACTACTCACACTCATAACTCCCCAGCACAAGCTGGAATTTAGGCGCTGTATTTTGGGCTAAATCAGGTCTGTCGGTTCAAGCCTTAATTTGGCCCACAAATAGACGCTGAAAACTGGGCTGTTAGTCCTTCTACCACAGACCATGTTTAATCAGAAAAAAGTTGCTGAAAATTGGGTAAAAAATAGTCCAATAATTGTGCTGTTTACGTAGTCCACAGGATTTGGCCCAAATTTATCCTCAAAATAGTTTTTGGTGTTTGGTGATGGTGGTGAGGGTGTCATGTTCGTGGTTATTTTCAACCCTGTCCACGATCCGTGGTCATAGGTCTTTGATCACTGCTTATTAATTCCAGCTGGCAGGGTAAGTGAGCGTTGCTCTCTGCCAGTCCTACGGCCACGCCTCCTCCTCACGCCAGACATTCACCGGCTGTATTTTTTCACCACATGCACGCACACACACACACACACACACACTCTCTGTCCAGTCAGTCATGCACCTGCTTGCTGCACGGCTGTGACCACTTGCCTTCATTAGTGATTTGCATACTTATGGGAGGCAGTGGGATCAGTCGGTGCAGCAGCTTAACTCAACCCTGGACTTTCTGGCTCGCAGACTGTTGGTTTTTTCCCCTGGACTGAACAGTGTAGTTACTCCAGAGCCTTTCCGCTCCTACGCGTATGTATGTCCTTTTAATATTGCCTTTTTCTCTGCTCCTGTTCTGTCTGGAGCGCGCTTGGCTTCTCTTCAGCCGCCAACAAAGCTAGAAGCCGGTTGTCTGTTCATCTAGTTGTGACTGTTCTATGGATATTGTGTACATTTTTCCTTTCATTAATAAACACGTTACATTACTGCATGTTGGGCTCGTATCAATTCATGTGTTCGCTGCGAGATTACGCAGCAGACATGGCAGAGGGTCTGTCTCTCAAAAGTCAAATATACTTTTACAACCACTGTTAAAAGTGCTTTACAAAAATGCATATTTTTAACAGCTTTTTTTTTAAGTTTGACATTTGGCATCATGCTTGTTCCATAATATCTGGAACAATCTGAAACCAGTGCTAGTGCTATTGTGCTGTACACTTTGAAGCACAATTTGAGTACAAGAACATTCTACACATTTCTCTCTGTGTTGTGTCTTTTCATTGATGTCCATACTTGGGCTGAGGGTGTCCCAGACACCTCTGGTCTTGTCTGATGCTGAAAGGTCAGCAGGGTCTACCTTGGTTAGAACGTGGATGAGTGATTGCTTATGACTACCAGCCGCTGTGACGGACTGGTGCTCCTGCCTCTTGCCCAGAGATGCTGGTGTAGGTGCCACACACAACTGAAGAAGAATCAGGGTGACTGTGTTCTTTTTTTTTTTCTAAATATCTTCATCTCCATTTTTCAACCTAACTTAGACCATATAGAGACGTCTACATGAAAACGCCTTTTCAACAACCTTAAAAAGAAGGCTTTTCATCTTCACTTTTCAACCAAATCCATACGTTTTTTTAGATGGTTGGCAAAGCCGTCTTTTCCAACCAATTTGTGCTGGGAGGGAACACAGAAAATTAACATTGTGACATGTACACGTCTCCTTATAATTGGCTCAACTCAGCAGCATTTTCATGTTAGCGCTCTGACTGAACAGGAAGTCAAAGCTGCTGCAGATTTGTTGGTTGCACATCTGTGATGCATCACACGTGCATCCATTCATTCATGGGTTTACTCCAAATTCTGACCCTACCGTCGGAATGTTGCAGCAAAAAAGTGGCACTCAGACCAGGCAACGTTTCTCCACTCTTCTATTGCCCAACTTTGCTGAGCCTGTGTGAAGAGCAGTCCCAGTTTCCTGTTCTCCGGTGACAGCAGTGGCACCAGTTGAGGTCTTCTGCTGCTGTAAAGCGTCTGTCTCAACGGTCATCAGTGTGCTGTGCCTTCAGAGATGCTGTCCTGTGAACCTCGGCTGTCATGGTGGTTATTTGAGTTACTGTTGCCTTTCCTGCCAGTTTGACCATTTTCCTGATCTCTGGTATCAACAAGGCATTGGAGCCAAACGTCTATGTATGTGACATATGAAGGCCTGTATCAACTGAATTTGCATCAGGTTGGGGAATAACTAAAGGCACCCTGCACAACTGCGCTTTTGTAGCAGATGCTCCAGCAGACCTGCCCTCATTTTGCTCCCTCTGACAAATTAAGACAGAGAGACAAAGAATAGCAGCAATTTTACAAGAAAAGTCACACAATTATAGAGAAAAAAGCTCATTTATGGTGGAGTGGGAGTAAATCTCAAACTTATGTGAAAAAAGTTGAATGATTTCTAGACAATGGTTAACATTTATGACAATTACTTTTAAATTTATTAGAGAAAAGTCACAAATTTCAGAGAACAGAATAAAATAAAACAAAACGGTGCAAGGAAATTTTCAAATGTGTGAGAGAAAAGTTCATTTTGACATGAAAAAATAGCAAAAACATCATGCTGCAATCTGAAGAAATTCAAGAACAGATGAGAACCAAAAACCCAGGAGAACATTTAAAGAACTGCAGGCCTCACTTGCCTCAGTTTGGACACTGATCCATGATCCAATAGTAAGAGACTGAGGGGCAGAGACTGGGGGAGAGTTCTAAGGACAAAACCATTGCTGACCAAGAAGAAGACAAAGACTCCTGTCACATTTTCCACAAAACATCTTGATGATCCCGATGACTTTTCTGTGGACTGACAAGACAAAAGCTGAACTTTTTAGAAGGTGTACGTCCCGCTTCATCTGGAGTAAAACTAACACAGCATTTCTTAAAAAGAACATCACACTTAGAGTAAAACATGGCGGTGATAGTGTAATGGTCTGGGGCTGCTTTGGTGCTCCAGGACCTGGAGGACTTGATGGAACTGTGAATTCTGTTTTCTATCAGAAAGTCCTGAAGGAGAATGTCTGACCATCAGTTCATGACCTCAAGCTCAAGTCCTCCAATGAGGGTGAATTAAAACAATTCTGCAAAGATGAGTAGGCCAAAATTCCTCAACAGTGATGTACAAGACTCATTATCAGCAGTCGCAAACGCTTGACTGCAGTTGATGTTACCAAGAGTGGAAAAACCAGTTACTAGGTTTAGGGGGAAATTACTTTTTCACAGCAGTCTACAGTATATAATGGACCAGCCGAGGTGTCCCAACATTTTGCAATGACAGCTGGAGCTGTTCAGGCAATGGTGTGTGCAGTGGTGCTGATGGGGAGTTACTGACCAGAGAAGCATTGATGCATCTGAGCTGGAGTGCTGCAGAAAATACTGAGATTCTGGAGGATGGAGAAAAGGACCAACATCCACAGGAAAAACAGGAAAACCCAGACTCTCCTTTGGAGGTGTGGTGAATGAACAGTCTTGAGAAAGATATTATGACAGCTACGACTTCTGGAAAATGAGAGCAAGGAAGACCGAGGAGGAGCTGGCCGGAGGAGATCTGTGAGATGTGAGGCTGGAGCTGAAGAAGAATTCCTGGACCGTAGACGGTGGCAGATGTATGCTCATCTAGTGTCACACAGTCATTCATGACTTAATAAGTGATGATGATGCTTACACATTTATAACACGTTCTGACAGTGTGTCCGATAAAACAGAGCAAAGATCAGGTTTTACTCCTGATGGCTCATGTAAAGCTCTCACTTCACTCTGACCATTTCATTTTAGCTGGTTCTGGGTTTCAAACTAACTATGAAACGATGTCCATGAAATATCCGGAGTGTAGAAAAAACATTCCACATAAGCTAATGCCGTGGCTTTTCTGAACTACCAACAGCCAAATAGACCATGACAGCACACCTGAAATCCTGGAAGAGTGCTGACCAGACTTTAACTGTGAGTACGTCAGGGCAACAGGAAACTGCGTAAAAGCCACGAGAGCAGATGTGTCTGTTGTAGCAATGTTAAAGAGAAGCACAGAACCTTCAGTGGAGTGGACGTCATCTATCTCCACCCAGCAAAACACCACCATGGATAACCGCTGTTATCTGTAGTGATATCAGGGTTTTGTTACTATGAGACCACCCTGGGTTTCCTCAGGGTTTTTTCTTATGGAGTCAGCTCAGGTGAAAGCCTTCCCTGCTTCCACACAGTCAGGAACACAGAAGGAACCTGGACCTTTGGCCAGATGAGATAAGACTGCCACCTAGAGGTGCACGCACACAAGACAAGGCTGTGAGCAGCGGGCCTGCAGGAGGAAGACTTCAGCAGGAGCTGGGCAAAGTCAGCTGATGGAACGGCATGTCACTGATGATATAATCAGGTTAGACATGTGAGTGGACAGGTGAGAGAAGTAGTCACTCAGAGAGAACGAAGCACATCAGCAGCACTCTTTTTCTGTGAGGATCAGTATCCGATAGCATTTAATTCAGCTCCTCATAAAGCCCTTAATAAACACACACTATTATTCCCTTCTCCGTTGAAAGCAAATCACTCCTAATGCAGTTCTGAACACCAACAGGGAACACCACTTCCAAAATGGGTGGGAAACTGCGTGAGTAAAATACACCATTATTTTACCCATAATAACAGATGGAAAACAGATCAAATGCTGAAAGTTAAAAAAAAAATACTATTTCATTAAAAAATAGAGAGATGGGGGCATCAAAAGAATGGGAAAGTAAGCGGTATAAGAAGAAACAGCAACAAGTTCAGTTAATGGGCAACAGCCCAGCCAGCGTGTCCATGTGGGCCCCACGATAAGTTAATTCTGGGTCCAGTGGGTTTGTCTGTGGGTTCCATGTTGGCCCATCAGTATTTGCCCGCAGGGACTTTACCTGTGGCACAGGTGAGCAGGTACTCTGCTTAGCTGCTTCACACCCATCTGGGCCCCACATGGGTTTAATGTGGGTGAGCAGGTCTCTGCAACACTGGTGCCAAAGGAAAAAATCACAAATTTATGAGAAAAAAATCTAAAATTTATGGAAAAAAAGTGAAAATTTAGGAGAAAAAAGGTGCAAATTTACAAGGAAAAAAATAGTAAATTTACAAGAAAAAAAAGTCACAAATTTATGAGGAAAACATTTGAAAAAGTAGCAAATTAACAGAAAAAGTGGGAAATATTTGAGTAACTTAATTGAAAATTTATGAGAAAAAAAAACTACAAATTTATGATTTTTGTTCCAAATTTACAAAGAAGTCTCAAATTTATTGAAAAAGTCACAAATTTTCTAGAAACTAACAAATTTGCATGGAAAAAGTAACAAATTTATGAGAAAGTTTTAAAAAATTACAAGACAAAGTTAGCAAAGTTCCAAGAAAAAAAAGTCACAGATTTATGAGAAAAAGTTGCAGGTTTAAAACTGGCATATCTCATCATGTGCAGCATGTATCATCATTAAAAGATTCCAAGAGTCTGGAGACATGTCGGTGCACGAGGAAGAGGAGCAAGAACCACTTCCTGATAGCCCGGATCCCCGAGCCATCAGGTGGTGATCATTCAAAACAGTCTGCCATGAAACCAGTGAAGAAGAAGTCATTGTGTGTGAAGCGTACCCTCCACAGGTGCAGGTTGAAGCTCCGCCCAGTCCCTCCAGGATGTTATGATTCACCTGAATTCGTCCAATCTCCACCATTTCTGCACAACCTCCCAGCTCTGTCCGATTATCAATCAATCAAACTTCATTTGTATAGCACTTTTCAAACATGAGATGCTATGCAAAGTGCTTTACAGAGATAAAAACAATAGACAAATTTAGTTACATATATTTACACGATACATCCCCACCCTTTCCAACCCTCCCCCCCCCCACACACACACCACCCCCTACTTGTCTTACACACATAAAAATAAAAGACACAATGCTCGGCACCGAGACACCATGTGAAGGAGCAACCATCCTGTGGAGCCCCCCACTCCGGGAGATCACACAGCCCATAGCCACAGAGGCCTCCCCAACCAGGACAGGCCGGGGCCCTCACCACAGCTGTACGCAGTGGCATAAAGCCCCCACCCACCCAAGCTAGAGCGACCCACGAGACCAACAGCCCTGCAGATGGGCCAAGCAGCAGCCGCCATGAGGGGCTCCACTGAGGAAACACTGGAACTAAAACACATAAAATACAAGATAAAACTAAGACCACATAGAACAAAGGGAACTAAAAACTCATCCTTATAAACTGAGCTGAAAACACATCAAAATAAGAAAACCTAAAAGCAAATTGAGCTAAGAGGAATGTAAAACAATGGAACATCAATGACTACTTTAGTATTAGTTAAGCAGGTTTGTACGGTGGCGCAGTGGTTAGCACTGCGGCAGCACAGTTTACCCTTGGCCGGGGGATTGTGGGGATCATGGGATCGTGGGTTCGATCCCAGCCCCCGACCAACAGTGATCTGTGTGGAGTTTGCATGTTCTCCCCGTGTTGCGTGGGTTTACTCCGGGATTTCTCCGGTTTCCTCCCACATGCCAAAAACATGCATGTTAGGTTAATTGGCTGTTCTAAATTGTCCCTAGATATCTGTTTCCTATAGGCCCTTAGAATAGAGGGTTAGTATTAATGAAAGCGCTTTGAGTGGTCTTTGTGACTAGAAAAGCGCTATATAAGTGCAGGTTAGTTAGTTAGTTAGTTAGTTAAAAGCCAAATTTAAAAAGGTACAGAAAGAAACTAAGAACACAAAAAACAAAAGGAACTAAAGCCCATACTTAAAAACTGAACTAAAACACATCAAGAAAAGATGAAAAAAAATCTAAAAGCAAATGGCCTCAAGAAGAACATAAAACAATGGAACATAAATGACTACTTCAATGATAGTTAACCAGGTTTGTTAAAAGCCAAATTAAAAAGGTGGGTTTTTAGCCTGTTCTTAAAAACATCTATTGACTCTGCAGATCTGATCATCACAACTTTCCCATATTTTCGGCCAATCATCATTAATTTCCGTGAGTTTTTCCAATCAAATCTGTCCCCAAGTAGCGCTTAAGTGCTGACATCATCAGCCTGACCCAGGGGTCTGCAACTTTCACCACACGGAGCCACTCTGAGGGATTTTTGACCAGCAAAATCCACAGGGAGTCACAAAAATGTGGGAGCTTAGAGACTGAAGTCACCGTCTGTCACCCCCACAACACAGCTAGACCCCCACACACCCCTCCCCTCTCACCCTCCTGTGCAGCACCTCTCTCTCTCCCCCTCCCCCTCCTGTGGGGGAACCAGCCACCCCCCATCCCCACATCACTGTGACTACAGACCAGATTAAGAAACAGCTGGAGAGCCTGTCGGCGGAAGGCTGTAGGCCCCGATGGCATCTCCGCCTGGATCCTGAGGACCTGTGCCAACCAGCTAGTGCCGGTACTGAAACACCTGTACAACCTGATCCTGAGTCTGGAGAGAGTACTGGTGCTGTGGAAGACATCCTGCCTGATTCCTGTCCCCATGAAGTCGTCTCCATCTGACCTGAATGACTATCAACCAGTTGCCCTCACATCTCACGTGATGAAGGTCCTGGAGAAATTGGTCTTAGCCCACCTGAGGCCGCAGGTGAAGACGTGGCTGGACCCTCTGCAGTTTGCATATCAGCCCCATTTAGGAGTTGAAGACACTGTCATCTACTTGCTACAACGAGCCCATCTGCTCCTGGATGGCAAAGGAGACGCTATGAGAATCACATTCCTTGATTTCTCCAGTGCCTTTAATACCATCCAGCCACTGCTGCTGGCTGAGAAGCTGCGGGGGATGGGGTTTGACAGCTCTGTGATCTCACGCATTACTGACTACTTGACAGGCAGGCCACAGTTTGTCTGGCTGGGCAGTGTCTTGTCTGATGTGGTGGTTAGTGTTATGGGAGCTTCACAGGGGACAGTGCTTTTTCCTTTTCTCTTCACCTTATACACCACTGACTTTCAGTACAACACCGAGTCATGCCACCTGCAGAAATTCTCTGATAACTCAGCTGTTGTTGGATGTATAAGAGGGGGAGAGGAGGGGGAGTACAGGGCACTGGTAGACAGATTTGTGGGGTGGACAGAGCAGAATCACCTGAGGCTGAACGTCAGCAAGACCAGAGAGATGGTGATTGTCTTCAGGAAGAAGAGGACACCTTCACAGCCATAGCAGATTGGGGGGAGGATGTCGAAGTAGTGGAGGACTACAAATACCTGGGTGTCACGATCAGCAGCGGACTGGACTGGAAATCTAACACCGATACTGCATACAAGAAGGGGATGAGCAGACTCTACTTCCTGACGAAGCTGAGATCCTTCAATGTGTGCGACAGGATGCTGGAGCTTTTCTAACAGGCCGTTGTCGCCAGCACCATCTTCATTGCTGCTGTCCGTTGGGGTAGCAGTATCAGAGCCAGCAACACCAACAGACTTGACAAGTTTATCAAGAGAGCTGGCTCTGTAATTGGTCTCAGACCAGAGACCTTTGAGACTGTGGTGGAGAGGAGGACACTGAACAAACTGCTATCCATCATGGACAATCCTGATCACCCCCTCCACCACACACTGGACAGACAGCGGAGCACTTTCTCCAGCAGACTGCTACAGCTTCGCTGCCGAACGGTTAGGTACAGGAAGTTTTTCCTGCCACATGCCATTTCACTGGACAATAACTCACTCTGATGTTGAATTCTGGTCATAACTATGCGGCCACACTGCACCTTACAGTCTAATTGGTACCTCACATTTCACCCTGCTCCTGATAGTCCTACATTGCACAGCGAGTATGATTCATGTTCTATACAAGTCACCATCTCTTCATCTATGATGCATGTAAGTTATTTAGGCAGTTTTACTTTCCATGGGTAATTCTTTTGTCTTTTATGAGGTGTGTGTTTCTGTTGTTTTGGTCGTCTACTGTCATGCTGCTGTTACACTGTAATTTCCCAGTTTGGGACCAGTAAACCACATCTATCTATCTATCTATCTATCTATCTATCTATCTATCTATCTATCTGAAGTAAAACAGCAGCATTACCAGTACAAACTGGCCTGACAACATCAATGTTAACAGGTTTGTATCAGAATTTTTTCCCCAAATATTTGTGAGTTTTTTTGGCATACATTTTCTGTTTTTCTCAATCAAATGTGTCCCTGCACCACACACTCACTTCCTGTTTACAGTGATTTTACAGTGATACAGAAAAAATAAATTGACAACATCAGCAAAAAACTAAATGTATGAATAAAAAAAACTCACCAAGCTATCCCACACCATCCAATCCTCCCCGACCTGCTGGTGGACATCACCATTTGTGGAAGAGTCCCGAGGTCGGGGGAGGGGCAGCCAGAGACCATAGACTTCCACTCCCAACCCAGAGCCACCTGCATAACTGGCTAACCCCCGGGAAGCCCTTCCACCTGATAGGACCCAGACTGGTTGTGGGTGTAATTTTTGAGCATCACACTAATGAGACAGATTTCTGCTGAAGTCTAATGAGTCTAACAGGTTTTCATCAGAGGACATCCTTTAAGGGTCACAATGCTTTATGAAATGGGCAGGGTGCCCCAGCCACAGCCTCACCCCAACTGGCCCCCGAAATGTGGAGTATCGTCCATAATTCTCAGGCCCAATGGTGAGGTGCTAGCAGGCCGGTGGGTTGGAGGGGATGAAGGAATGGATGGCATGGGATATTGAGATTTTTAGTCACACACTTTGGGTTTTTGTTCCTTGTATGAGATTGAAGACCAGGGAGGACAGAGTCTTTCCATCAGTGGCACGGATGCTCCGGAATAGGCTTTGACTCCAGCTATGTTTAGCTGACTCTGCTGAGTCTAAGAAAAGGGCTTTATAAAATCTATTGACATTTTTTGTTGATATAGTCCATGAAGTTTAAGCTATGCTTGACATCTGGCTAGCCTTCAGTTAAGCTACACTCACAAAGATTCTTATGAACGATGGGTTTGTAAGAATCTCCCTGTTCCTACAAATTCTGGAATTGGCAGACATTCGTGGAGGGGGGCATAGTTTCTTCAGCTGGATTCATGCTGCACCTCTGCTGTCCACATCTACTCGACTGTGACACTTGTGTGACGAAAATTATGTCATCGTCTCCAGTCCGCAGATGTCCATGTGCAGCCCAAATTTTCTGACTGTGCGGCCTGACTGCGTTACCCTGACTGCGGGGGTGGACGAGATTTGCCCTGAGTACCTCAAGGCCCTGGATGTTGTTGGGCTGTCATGGTTGACACACCTCTACAACACTGTGTGGAGGTCGGGGGCAGTGCCTTTGCCACTGTGCACTAACAGCTGAGGGTTGTTGCCTAACATATATTGCAATACTTTAATATCACAGACATATGGTATGGCAGTTTTAGGTGCTTCAAGAGTATTTTTCAACTCAAACACCCTGCGTCCATTCAGCTTAGCTGTTGCTTTTCACACTTTTGCATTCAACTTTCTACCTTCAATAGTTCTTCTTATAAACTCAGGTTTTCATGCCATTTTTTTCCTTTAAACAACTTTATCTGAGATTTTAACAGATCTCAAAAAAAGGGTGGTGGTGTTGCACTGTATATTGATGACCTGTATAGGTGTAAGCTTGTAAATGGAATGTCCTTTGCACTACCAGGGATTTTGGAATGTGTTACTGTTGAGATTGACCAAGAAAAAACAAAAAATCTAATTATAAGTTGTATATATAGAATGCCGGGAACTTGCATTGAGACATTCAGAGATAAGTTACTCGAGCTGTACAATAATATTACTAGTAAGAAAATGGTTGTAATTTGTGGAGATTTCAATATTGATTTACTAAATCCATTTCAACAAAATGTAATTACAGAGTTCATGAATTCTATGTACAGTATGAGTCTATATCCCACAATAACACATCCCAGTAGAATCACAGTTCACACTGCTACACTTATTGACAACCTGTTTGTTAATATTATTGATAAGAAAATAGAAAGTGGATTATTGATAAATGATATAACTAACTAACTAACCTGCACTTATATAGCGCTTTTCTAGTCACAAAGACCACTCAAAGCGCTTTCACTAGTACTAACCCTCTATTCTAAGGGCCTATAGGAAACAGATATCTAGGGACAATTTAGAACAGCCAATTAACCTAACATGCATGTCTTTGGATTGTGGGAGGAAACCGGAGCCCCCGGAGTAAACCCACGCAGCACAGGGAGAACATGCAAACTCCACACAGAAAGGTTCCAACCCCTGCCAACCTAGGGATTTGAACCAGGAACCTTCTAGCTGTAAGGCAACAGTGCTAACCACTGCACCACCGTGCATATAAGTGACCATTTTCCAATCTTTGCACTTATCCATGGCCACACGGGGGTCAATACAGAATTTTTTTTTAAATCTTTCAGATACAAATTACAAAATGCAATCAGTTCTTTTAAAGAAGACTTGCTGAAGCAAGACTGGACAAAAGTCTATGTATCAGATGTAAATGAAGCCTATGACACATTTATAATCATTGTAACTGTGGGATAACCCCCACAACAGACTGGGACAGGCACAGCAATGTGTGTATTAATGTCTACAGACAGCCCGCTTCTTCTGGCTTTTTCCAGCTCACTACTGTGATGTTAATGTGCCATTCATGCATTGTGTTCATGCTTCCTGTCCTTACTGTGTCTATACACTGATGACAATATGTAGATGTGCCTTGTAACCTCTTTTGTCCTGCAGTTCTGGAGCAGAGGCGAATCCTGGCTAGCAATCTCCTTATTGTTATGTGTGTCTCTCAAATGCAAATGCCCATACCTACTGCTGTGAATGCCTTTCATGTATTGTCTGTAGTTGGGTATATAAGCTGCATTACTCTGTAACTCACTCTCTGACTCTGACTACTCCTCATTCCTTCAACTGCTTGCTGACTAGAGCCGCAGGGCTCGCTCCTGTGCGCGCTCACAGCGCAGGGGCGAGTTTCGCCGTTTATTATTTCACCATCGCCGCACTGGTGACCCCGAGGAAGCACACATTTTGTGCGACGCAACCTTCTGGTCTGGACAGTTACTCTGGTGACCCCGAGAATGCACACGCTTTGTGCGACGCAACCTTCTGGTCTGGACAGCCACACTGGTGACCCGACGCTGAAAAGAACATGCTGCCAGCGAACGCAGCACCCGGCGGTGATGCTCCGATGACAAGCGAACGTAGCAGCTCCCTTCTGCTTCAGGGAACTCCCCGGACATCACCCACGACCGGGAAAGCCGCAGCAAACTTCATGGTGGGATCTGCACGCCTAGATCGGCACATCCACGCTGGACCGGCCGCTCTCACAGCTTCTCTCCATACGAGAGCGCACGCACCTTGTCCTCTCTCCACGACGGCGACCTCCATGGCCGACGGAGAATGCAGCGCGTGGACCTGAATGCACCATGGCCGAGCGAGTGACAAAGATCGTCTCCTCCCTCTCACCGCTCCAACGCATCTACACGAGCTCGAGGGACAAAGATCGTCTACTCCCTTTCACCGCTCCAACACAATGAACAGGGATGATTAAGCTCCCTGACCCTGGTTCTCCTCTCCAGCTGGCCCACCCACGCACAGAGCCCCGGCACACGCACCGGGAAGTTACGAGGACGGCGCACCACGCACGGGACGCATACGGCTCTACAGACCCCCATCCTCCTTCGCCGCTGCAAACAGGCCCTTCAGAGTTGCTCGTACACCTGAGGCACTCACGCAGCTTGCTCACTGGATTTTCTTATGGTCTTAGCCATGGCGCACAACAGGAATTCAGCAGTCTGCAGTCCCCGAAGGCTTTAAGGTTGTGCCCGCACCTAAAGTCAACATGCCAAGTCCCTTTGCTTTTGTTTTTTTCTTACAGCCGCCCCTGTTTTTCTTCATTGCCGCTGTTAATCCTCGCCGCTCCTGTTTTCTTCACGGCCACTATTAATCCTTGCAGGACTTAATCGCGAGAGGAGTCAGTGACTAATTTTTCTTCTTGTGGATCTCCGCACGCTCAATGGTACAGCCCCTCGACATCGCGGATCTACAAGCAATTTTTGCGCGGCCCAGACGATTTCGCCGTCCAGGGCCGGCATTTACTACCCCCCACCTCCCTCCACCTCCGCCTGCACAGAGCTTTCCCTGCTCGCTGCCAAAGCCGGACTATCGAGGCCTCGGCCGCCTGCCGAGCCCTCTGGGGAGGAACGTGTGGGATAACCCCCACAACAGACTGGGACAGGCACAGCAATGTGTGTATTAATGTCTACAGACAGCCCACTTCTTCTGGCTTTTTCCGGCTCACTACTGTGATGTTAATGTGCCATTCATGCATTGTGTTCATGCTTCCTGTCCTTACTGTGTCTATACACTGATGACAATATGTAGATATGCCTTGTAACCTCTTTTGTCCTGCAGTTCTGGAGCAGAGGCGAATCCTGGCTAGCAATCTCCTTATTGTTATGTGTGTCTCTCAAATGCAAATTACCATACCTACTGCTGTGAATGCCTTTCATGTATTGTCTGTAGTTGGGTATATAAGCTGCATTACTCTGTAACTCACTCTCTCTCTTCTACTGCTCATCTGCACTCTTTGCTGGAGAGCCTCCGGGCTCGCTCATGGGGCGAGCTCCGTGATGGCGGTATGATAATAAACCTATTTAAAACCTCACTTTGCTGCCTTATTTTATCATCCGCCACAGTAACAACTCTTTATGAAAAAAAATTGTCCATTAGTAAAGAAAAAGCTTAAACATAAATTTGTTGATAAGCCATGGTTAACCAAAGGATGACAAAAGGTGTGTAAAAAGAAAAATTCATTATATAAAGTTTTTCTAAAGAAAAGGACAAAAGAAGCAGAGCAGCGGTATAAAACATACAAAAACAAGTTAATATATATAATGAGATGTAGTAAAAGAGACTATTACAGTAAAGAACTGGAGAAAAAACAGAGACAATATTAAAAATACATGGACAATACTTAACAATATTCTTGGAAATAAAAACAGAAATACAAGCTACCCAAACAATTTTTCAAAAAATAATACAACGACTCAGAGTGTGAATGCAGTTTCACCTGCAGATGAATTTAATAACTTTTTTGTTAACATTGGTCCTAATTTGGCTCCAGAAATACCCATTACGGCACCTACCGGTGATACAATAAGCAAAAACACTGCTATAAAAGACTCCATTTTTATAAAGAACACAGACGAGAGAGAGGTCATTGAAATTGTTAAATCGTTTAAAAGTAAAACATCTACGGACTGTGATGGTATTGACATGCTCTTAGTCAAAACTATTATTGAATGCTTAGTGAAACCACTGACGTATATCTGTAACCTGTCTCTCCAAACAGGTATATTTCCCAATGCAATGAAAATAGCTAAAGTAATTCCGATATACAAGACGGGTGACAGAGGGGAACTTTTAAAACTATAGACCAATTTCACTAGTGCCACAATTTTCCAAGATACTTGAAGAAATATTCTGTGAGAGAATTGACAACTTCATAATGAAGAATAATTTATTGTGTGAGCAGCAATATGGGTTCAGACACAAGAGGACAACTGCATTTGCTCTAATGGAATTTATAGAAAAAATATCAACTGCCGTTGAAAATAAAGAGTATTCAGTTGGGGTATTCCTGGATCTTAAAAAAGCATTTGATACAGTGGATCATAATTTATTATTAAAGAAACTATAAAATTGTGGTATTAGGGGGGTAGCACTGTCCTGGTTATGTAGTTACTTAAAGAATAGATATCAGTATGTATGTGTTGGTAACAAAAACTCACAGTAACTGAAGGTTACTTGTGGAGTCCAACAGGGTTCAGTTTTGGGGCCACTGTTATTCAATATGTATATAAATGATATATGTAAAGTTTCGGAAAAAATGGATTTAATATTGTTTGCCGATGACACTAATCTATTATGCAGTGGAAGCAATTTGGAACAACTTTTGGATACACTCAGAAAGGAATTAGGAAAGCTTAAACTGTGGTTTGATTCAAACAAATTAATGCTCAATTTAAGTAAGACAAAATTTATAGTTTTTAACAACCATCACAACAACTTAGTATCTAAACTCAGTGTAAATGGTGTAGAGATTGAAAGGGTATCCAAAACTAAATTTCTTGGTGTAATAATTGATAATAAACTGTGTTGGAAGTCACATATTAATTATATTAAAGGTAAAATATCTAAATCAATTGCAATACTACACAGAGTGAAATATTTGCTGAATCAACCCACATTATATACTTTGTATCATTCATTAATACTCCCATACATGACATATTGTACTGAAGTAGGGGGAAATACATATAAAACAAACATATATCCAGTCTTTATGCTTCAGAAGAGAGCTATTAGAATAATAAACAAAGCTGCTTACAGGGAACCAACAAACCCACTTTTTCTTAAATTAAAAGCTCTCAAGTTGAAAGATCTGGTTGACTTTAAAACTGCAGTAATAATGTTTAAAGTGAAGAATCTATCACTGCCCGCAAATATCCAAAAGTTGTTCCAAATAAGGGAGAAACAATATCATCTCAGAGGAACATGTATATTTCAAAAACCTTCAGTGAGAACTACCACCAAGCAACACTGTGTTTCAGTGCAAGGAGTCAGATTATGGAACGAATCTGGACCTGAATTAAAATCATGTACAACGCTTGGACAATTTAAACAAAAACTAAAGGAAGAAATACTCCAAACATATATACAAGATGACATGTAAAATCACATAAGGATTGTCATATCCAGTCTGCGTTGTGTTGTTGCTTAGTTTTTTTTGTCACATTTTGTCTTAGCTTTGTTCTGAATTGTAATCGTTCTTGTTTTGTTTTTCTTTTGAATTCTTGGATGGAATATGGGTGGGCAATATAAGCTGCGGCTTCAGCCATCACCCATTTCGGATAATTTATGCTGAACTGTATAATCAGAGGAGTTATTGTTTAATTTGACCTTGGATTTTTTTTTCTTTTTTTCCCCTTTGTTATATTGTTCTGTTTCTTTTTAATCTTTACTTTTAATCTATCCAAAATAAAGATTCATTCATTCATTCATCTACGAAACTAACATCTACTAAGCTATGATCTTTAGCTCAAATATCTGCAACTATGGCTTCTATAATACACATACCACTCAAGATTAGTGTCACGAGGTGGAAGTATTTTGTTGTTTTTCGGGGGTTTTATATGGTTTTAAGTTAAGTTTGCATGTTTTATAACTTTGCATGTTTTGTAATTTTTCTATTTTAACTGTGTGCTTTTAGTGGGAAATGTTGTCTGCTTCCACCCTGTACTTCCCCTAATTACTAATCAGCAGCACCTATGGCTGCACATGATATAAGAGGTGCTCTGGCAGTCCAGAAGAGAGGGTTTTTGCAAGGATGAAGGAGCCCTGCTTGAGTAGAGGGCCACAGGTGGGGGCCCTGCCAGATGAGAGCTTTTGCCAGAAGGAGAGAGCCCTGGATTGGAGCCCTGCCAGGTAGTGATGGTTAGATGAGGCTTTCTAGAGGACTTGAGGCCTTTCATCAAAATGGTTCATATAGATGAGGCCTCATGTGAAACTTCATTTTCTCTACTAGGCCATCTAGTGGACAAAACATATACAACATGCAGATTTTTACAAGGGTGTTATTGGTTTCATGTGTGTTTTTTCACTTCAATAAATGCACTGTCTTTAAAGAAATATCAATGATCATAAGGGAAAAAAGAAATAATAAAATTGAAGTGACTACAGTGAATGTACTTGTGCTACTTATCCATTTTTATAAAGAAATAACTTTTCAACAGTCTTTGGACTTAGGCGATTTCTTTTTTAGAGATTATTTCTCCAGCTTTGGAGAATACTCTCTCAGAGAACAGAGGGTGTAGGTGTGCAAAGGAAGGCTACTGCAAGTTTGTACAGTGTAGGGTATACACATTTCTGTCTCTCCTAGTGCATTCATCTCTGTCCTTATTGTCATGCTGGGTAAAATAGTGCCTCAGCACAATGATGTCTAATAATGATCCAAGCTCTTTGAAACACAACAGACACTTCATCTTGCAAATAAAATAAAACTACTGCAATGACCTAACTGGGACTTGAACCCCGGCCTCCAAGTTGTGGAGCAGATGCTTTACCTCTAGGCCATCACTTCAGCTACAATAAACATCCACTATTTGTGAAAAATGCATCAGTGGGAGAAACGAGTGCAAAATGTTCCCAAATGGGAGAAGTTCATGTTTTTGGTGCTGGCTCCATCTGAAAATTGGCTGTGACAAATCCTTTACACAGTCAAACATTGACAACACAAAACGTGATGGACGGGGATTTCCATTGTGTATCACTGCTCACTTTATTTCATGTTGCGTGTAAAATCATGAATGGCTTCCTGACCCACTCATGTGGTACGACTGGCCGACGAGGCTAATGACGTCAATACATACATCAGCAATACACACCTCGAAACATGCTTTGACAAATATTTCCTGGACAAGCTCGGAGCACCCTTGAAGCTCCGGAGCCTGCCATCCCACCACTACTGCCAGGACAGGAGGAAGCTGCTGGTCCCAGGAAGGTGGCTTAAGGAGGGCATGACTAAGGAGGAAGAACAGTAACGGCCAGGACCACCATGATACCGGCATTTGGGGGAGGACTCTTCCGTGTGGAGCAGTTTGGGGGTGCAGCAGGCGAGAAACAGCAAGAAGCAGAGTAAGGAGCTCTGTGTGCTCTGCCTGGGCTATAAGTATCTGGTTCCCAGATATCAGCACTCAATGCCCATGATGATGTTGATTACAATGGAAATATGGATATACTGCTGGCAAGTGTACAGCCTCGCCTGAAAAGCCTGTACAGGTTTGCTGAGGGCGTTGGTGTTGTGGTAGCAGACGGAGTCTGGCCTGGAAACCTCCTCCTCAGCTTTTAAGGACCTTTTTTATTTGTTTTTAGCCCATTTTTAGCCTTTAGTTTTTTTAGCTTAGGTTTTAGTTTAGGCTTTTTATTTTTTTAGTGGGCATTTGTATATATTTTATGTAAATAAACTCCTTTAAACATCCTCTTTAAAGTTTCCCTTTTGATTGGTACCTGTGACTCTTCACCTAATTAAAAAAAACCCTTACAGTTATGTTTTTAATTAACTACCCTTGGCCTATACATTACATTAGAATCACTATTTATATTTCAGATATCATCTTCCTATGTGTTAGACATTGCTTTGTATGGGCCTTTGAAGATGCTGCCAGAGTTTTCAGGCACCCAGAATTCCCTTATATCTGGGCGACACCTTTAAGATCTGTATTCCTGCAGTCGTATTGATAAATATGTATTTGACGTAAAAAAAATTTGAAGGTCTTAAGTAGTTTCCTAGATAAAGTTGTGTCAAAGTGGCTCAGATACCTCAAAACAGACATGGAAATGTCCTTGACATCTTCAGAAAAATATTTCAATGATCAAGCTATCAAGAGTAAACAGCTGAGATTTGGTCATTTTCTCTATTAAAGGGACCATTGACTGAAAAATGGTGTTTGTCTAAAACGAGTTGACTGGACACATAATTATCAAAAAATGTTCCAGTCAATTCTCTTAGAAACCACACAGCCTTTATCTTGTTTTTCTCTCCCAGAAACACCAGAAATGTTATTGACTCTTCCGGGTAAATCGTATACATCAAGATGAGAAAAAGCCAACCCACTGTTGTCCTTGAGACCCACCCACTGCTCTATCATTGGCCCAACTAGCTGTCCATCATGTAGATGGAAGGAATGCTAAAGGTAGCCTATTAGCCCCTGAGCTATTAGCCCCCCAGCCAACACTGGCACCAGAATGCTTCCTCCAAGCACAGCTTATATTGTTATTCTCCTCAGATCTTAGTCACCCTAATAGCCACCCCTGTTACCACCTGGTTCACCAGTCGACAGCCGGCGGTTTGCCTCACCTCACTCCTGCCCATATTCCAGTGGTTTTGTTGGGATTCCACGGTGGATTGCAAGCATCAGTGCACCAGTAGTTGCAACGAACCTGGCCAGGGACTCACGGCTAGCTCCACCAGCTTTCTGGGGCTCTGTGCGACTCTGCTCTCATGGAAAGCGTAGGGTAGCCACCTCATGAAGGGGCGTCCCCGGCTGGCCGCAAGAGCAGAGTCCCGTTTCACAGGACACTGCCCTTTGAGATTCCGTGGCTTGGCAGATTGGCTCGGCAAGCTTTGCCTCGGCTCGGCCTCTGGCCGGCAGCCTCAGATTCCAGGTTGGGTCAGCTGTGGTGACCAAAGGGCCGCCTGGTGTACAGTGCCAGTGATTTGCTGTAAAGTCACTGCGAGGTTGTTGTGGGGGTTGGCTGAGGTGGCGCGCGCTGCACCATCGATTGTGCATCAGTGAATCAGCACCGCTTATCTGAACTAGAAAGAGGGTAAAAGCTAGAAGCTAGTCAGCCAATGGCTAACTGATGTAAGTGAGAAGGTGGAGTTGATATGGTGAAGGATGTTTCTTAAAGTGATGGGCTTGAGCGTTTCAAGAAAGGTGGGGGAAATACAAAACAAATTTGCTTCAATAATTTAAAAAATAAAGAAAATGTGGATCATCTGTTTCCATCTCACCCTATCCCTTCATCTTCCTCTGTAACACAAACCCTCTCCATGTCCTCCTTTACTCCATCCATGAATCGTCTCTGTGGTCTTCCTCTTTTCCTCCTGCCTGGCAACGCCGTCTTCAACATCCTTTGTCCAATATCTCCACTATCCCTCCCCTTTACATGTCCCAACCATCTCAACATAAAGGCTCGTCTCAGTTTTGCAAGAAAACATCTTGATGATCCCCAAGACTTTTGGGAAAATACTCTGTGGACTGACAAGACAAAAGCTGAAGGTATTGGAAGGTGTGTGTCCATTACATCAGGTGTAAAAGTAACACAGCATTTCAGAAAAGGAACATCATACTAACAGTAAAATATGGTGGTGGTAGTGTGATGGTCTGGGGCTGTTTTGCTGCTTCAGGACCCGGAAGACTTGTTGTGTTAAATGGAACCATGAATTCTGCTGTCTACCAAAAAATCCGGCCATCTGTTCGTGACCTCAAGCTGAAGCGCACTTGGGTTCTAAAGCAGGACAATGATCCAAAACACACCAGCAAGTCCACCTCTGAATGGCTTAAGAAAAACAAAATGAAGACTTTGGAGTGGCCTAGTCAAAGTCCTGACGTGAATCCAATTGAGATGCTGTGGCATGACCTTAAAAAGGTGGTTCATGCTCATGCTCAAAAACCTTCCAGTGTGGCAGAATTACAACAATTCTGCAAAGATGAGTGGGCCAAAATTTCTCCATAGCGCTGTAAAGACTCATTGCCAGTTATCGCAAACACTCGATTGCAGTTGTTGCTGCCAAGGGCGGCCCAACCAGTTATTAGGTTTAGGGGAAATCATTTTTCCACACAGGGCCTTGTAAGTTTTGATTTTTTTTTCCCTTTATAATAAACACCTTTATTTAAAAACTGCATTTTGTATCCCCCCCAATTTTAATTGCATTTTGTAGTCCACACATTTACACACAATTACATCGTATAACCGACATCCACCCACCATGTTTTGTGCGGGGGGGGGGGTCTTCCCCCACCCCTGTTGCCCTGCTCCTGCTGGGAGCGTGGGGGCCTGGTGGGGAGCCTGGGACCTATCATGTTGTCAAAATCCCTGGGTGCTACTGAATGTATAGATACAACCAAGAGAGTGAGAGGGGGGCTGAATATGAGCGTAAGTGAGAGTGAGGGAGTGGTGAATGGAGGTGGTGAGGGTGGGTCGGTTTTGTGCAGCGTTTGCATGTCGGGTGGCATCTCGGGGCGCCTGCAGTGGTCTGCTGATTGGTCGCTCAGGTGGATGCTGGGGGTGGGGGTCTGCTTCTGTGGCCTGCGCCGGTGGTCTCCTTGGTCACTGCTGGGGACTGGTGCGTGTTCAGGCTCTCTGCATCTGCATCGCAGCTGCTTTATGAAACAAGGGTGAATGAGGGGTTAGTTTGAATGGGTACAGGAATGAGAGAGAATGGGTCGGTCTGGGTGAGTGAAAGGGAGTTAGTGCATATGGGTGTGCATGGGAGCATGTGGGTGGGGAGGGGTGTGTCTGCGAGTTGGGAGGTGCTGGATTAAGGGAGGTAGTGCCTCTCGGCAACGTGGGCTCCCCTGGGCGGGAGGACTTCTTTGGGCATGGGGGTGCCTGGGTTGTGCGACAGAGGCACTGGGGTGGGCCCAATGTGGGGGTGCCTGGGGGGGGCTCGCACTGGGGGGGCACGGACCGGTCTCCGGCCCGGGGGGTTGGGTCACTGGCCTCCTGGTGCCTGGGGCCCGGGGGCGGGCTTTGGCCCCGCTGGGGGGGGGGGGATCAGGTGGGTCTAGGGGTGTGGGCTCACCGTGCCAGCCACCGAGCAGCCTGGCCTCCCTTGATCATCCCTCCGGGGGCAGATGCCTGGCTTTCCTGGGGCTTGCTGACCTCTGACATTTGTGCCCTGTGGGGGTTGGTGTAGCTGCCTTGCCTGTTCGGGGTTCCCGGGGGGAGAGCTGCTGCAACCGGCCCTCCACTTCTTATGTTTCCCGACAAACCACTCACATGCACACACTTATTTTGCGCACGTTCTCATATATATGCACACAGACATACACGCACAAGTGTCTCTCCTTTAACAGGTGCGGAAACCAGACTCGTGTTGAGACATCTTCGGTGGAAGAAGCAGTTTGTCTTTTGTTTGTTTTAGTTGCTGGTTTGTTTGTTTTTTTGTCTGTTCCCCTCCCTTTTCTTTCCCCCTCCACACACTTCCTTTCCCTCTTCCCCATCCTGTTGGGTCTTCCATGGGTAAAATAATTAAAATAAAGTATTAAAAGTTATTACAGGAGGAGTTTACAACAATATACAATACACAGTTAGGTACTGTATAAGCTCCTCTTGGCAAAGTAAATCTGTTTTGGCACAATAAGGGTGACAGATCCCTGTTCTGTTTGCCTAGCTGCCTGACAGGACAAGGGGGGGGGGGATAAATAAAAAAGAATAAAAACTGCATTTTGTGTTTACTCGTGTTATCTTTGTCTAATATTTAAATTTGTTTGATGATCTGAAACATTTTAGTGTGACATACAGAAAAATGAGAAATCAGGAAGGGGGCAAACACTTTTTGACACCACTGTATATATTGAACAGAAAGACTGCCACACCAACAGTAATACATCTGCTGCTGTATGTCTCTGTACCTTACTGCAACCATTTGCACAAATGCCACACCTGCTGCTGTCTGTTATTGCAATACTGATCATCTGCAGTCCTATCTGTGTCATGATTTCCTGCCTTTCTAAGGCAGGAGAGACAGAAACCCAAACACAGGAGGATGTTGTGTGTATTTATTAAACAAAACGTAGTATAACAGTCCAAATGAACAAACAGATGAATTGCACAAGACAACAAGGATGACTCCAGGATGCTTTACAGCTCACTGGTGAGTTCAACACGGAGAAAGGACCCAAGGCGCTACTGGCGTGACAGATAGCGGGGGGAAGCACAAAAGATAACCCAAGGTGCTCCAGTTGTAACTGGCAGCAGGAGGTGGGGGTGGGGAGACAAAACAGTACTCACAGGGCTGGAGCGGTCCGAGTCAATCCAAGCACACGGAAAGAGACAAAGCTGAGGACAATACAGGTGACTGTGCAATAATCCGGAAAACACAAGTGGGAGGACAGAGCTTAAATAACACGGGACATAATGATCAGAGTGATTGTTGGTGTGAGTGGGTGTGTGCATTTGTGTGGGAATGAATGGGTGTGTGTGGAGCTGAGTGAGTGAAGGTGTGAGTGTGTGTGTGTTTGTACCTGTGCAAGTGTGTGCGCGTGTGTAGTGATGTGTGTAAACCTGAGCTGGGAGAGGCAATGACAGATTGGAATCAGCTGTCAAGAGTAGACAGGAGAGGGAAGTGTGGCTGTCAGTCACAAAATAAATAAACACAAAACCAAATACAGACTAAGGAATAATCACAACTCAAAAAAATAATCAAATGACCAAGAGCAAGTGAAGAGCACCAAAAATACAACAGAACATGGCTAGACAATGAAACATGATATGGAACACAAAAGGTAACATAAAGCACAGATAACTGAGGAACAGAAAACAGCCAAGAAGCTGTTTTCTGATCCCCAGCTTGGTTCATAACAATCTGTCACTGTCTGCACCTATATTACCGCACTGAACTTGCAATTACAAGTAATACAGCTCCAACTTTTCTGTATATAGGATTGCTGGGTTTTACCTTTTATCTTTATTTGCACTATGGCTAGCATTACTGTACATAGACTGTTGTTGCTTTTCATCCTTACTCTCTTTTTTCATATATTGCTCACACCACTAAGAGAGAGAGAAATGGCATTTCCATTCTCCTGCATGTCCTTTATGTATAGAAGTAATGACAAATAAAATCTTTGAATCTTTAAATCTTATATGCAGACATGAGAGGGACAGTTTGATTTCACTTGTAAAATAACTAAAATTAAATAAAATGAAAGCTTGCCTCAGATGAAGTTCCTCACAGCAACCAACATTCTTCCTTGCCTAACAAAACTCACATTATCAGTGATCAAGTTTATGGTAAGGTAAGGATAGGTAAGGACCTGTACTTATATAGTGCTTTTCTAATCACAAAGACCATTCACCAAGTGCTGAACTAGTAGGTACACTACCCCTCTATTCTTAGGGCCTACCAATACCTACCTATCCACATAGGTAGGAATATTTTAGTTTACCACACATACTGTAGTTAATTACATTAATAACATCCTTCCATTTCTACCACTTTTCTGGGGATCTGGGTCATGGAGGCAACAGCAGTTGAAGCAGAGAAGTCCAGACTTCCCTCTCTCCAGCCACCTGCTCCAGCTCTTCAGAGAGGATACCAAGACATTCCCAGGCCAGCTGGGAGACATAGTCTCTCCAGCGAGTCCTGGGTCTGCCCCGGGGTTTCTTCCCAGTGGGATGTGCCCGAAACACCTCAAGTGGGAGGCTTCCAGGAGGGATCTTAATTAAATACCCAAACCACCTCAACTGGCTCCTTTCGATGGAGGAGCAGTGGTTCTGCTCTGAGCCGCTCTGGTGGCAATACTGTGTCGATTCACAGAAACCAGTATTGTGATACTTGATTAAAAAATATTAACTGTTGCAAATACAAACATATCACATGCATTCTGGTACCAGACTAATAAAAAACAGTTGACTTTTCAGTGCACTAGATGGTGCTAAAATCTCATTGTCTCCTTAGGTCAGCACAGCCATGGAGTGACTCCTGACATCTAGCTGGAAGTTGGACAAAACAAAGATCAGGATTGGAAAATGCAATATATAATATCAGCATATCACAAGACTGAGGCAATAACCGGAGTGGTGGATTAAAGGTAGAGCATCCGCCCCACAACCTGGAGGTCATGGATTCAAGTTCCAGCCGGGTCATACCAAAGACCATATGAAAATGGTACTTCCTGCCTTCTAGCTTGGTGTTCAGCAAAAATTGAATGGAGGAAGGAAAGTTGGTTATCCAGCCATGGGGGGAGCATGAGCTAGTGTACTTCCTGTGTCAGTCCCAAGCCCAGATAAATGGGCAGGGTTGTGTCAGGAAGCGCAGCTGGCATAAAAACCATTGCCAAATCAGCATGGGGATCATTGTGATATAAGGTGACGATACGCTGTGGTGACCCTGAAAGGGAACAGCCGAAAGACAAAAAAACAACAAAAAACCAAGCTCTTGACAATATTGTATCCCAGCCCAAGTATTGTGATATTATGGGGATTATAGTGATTCCCACCTGTAATAAGTAATATAACAAACCTAACCAAGCTGTTTGACTGTAGACTTCTCCTTAAATACACTTCACTGCTGCACAGTTTAACCAAGTTAAAGTGTCTTCCCCGTCAGTGTTCACTGACCTCCTGTGAAGAACTATAATGATGACACAGCAGAGACCAGACACTTCTGCATCTGTTTGTTTTTAATAGCAGCCGGCAGAAAGCTGCCATTTAACCCATAGACACTCATCATTAGTGGGTTGTTCTCAGCACCTTTATGGCAGTCTAATGTCTGGAAAAAACACTTTCATTTTCGCAATCTTGCCTCCCTCTATTGTTACTGACAATACTTCAACTGAAGAAGAAGCTGCATCTTTCTTTCGGCTCTGACAAAACACACTGTGTGTGACCCACAGTGGGCTGGCCTTGACATTTTGCTCTACTCTAATGCTCTTTAAATGGGCTTGAGGGCAACAGGAGTTCTATACGGCTCCACAGGCAGCTATTATGAAGCAGAGAGCAAAACCAGAGGGCAGGCAAAGACATTACCTCTACAGGTTTCTCCACAAATATTTGTCTCTTCCCTCCCAGGCTCTGCCTGGTTTACTCTCACTTGCACACTCTGGCACTGCATTACTTGTGTAGTTTATGCTATTATAGCTGCAATTAAGTGAAGGGCTATGTGAAGGGGGGTGTGCTACTCTTATCTTTACAAGACCAGGCACAACAGGTGCTGGAAGCCCATTATTGGGCTAAAAGAGCTTGTTGGTTGTGTTGGTTTCACTCTTAATGGCTTAGTTCCTTCCTCATCCTTTTGACCTGTTTGAAGTGACTTCTGACTTTGTGATTGATGCCTGCAAACCTGCTTAATCCTCACAATCTCAAATCACCCTTCAGCTTTCAAAAACACTTAGTGACTCTCTCTCCTTGCAAATGGACACAGGACATAAATGCATAGTTGTAGTGCTGCCGACTTTTGCTTGTTTCTTTCTATTTGGTGCTTTAGGTTTTTGTCAAGAAAATGTGAAGACAGTTGAGTATGGTGTATACCTGGTGCAGGGGTCAGCAATGTCTACAGTGGCAAGAATTGGTCTTAATTATTGTCAAAAAAGAGGCATGGATCCACAAAAGTTTTTTTTCAGATTAAAAATAAAGATGAACCTGCCAAGAATAAACTAGTCTGTTATTGTCAGTAATAAAGCAGGTTGTTGGACTTCCGGTTATGGCTGCCACGTAGGACGGACGTGTCTCGCTCTGCTCTGCTCCTGGAGAAAAAAATCGGCAAATAACTCTCTCATTTGGGACAGAACGTATCCCAGCATTTGGGCGAGGATATGTCGGCGAAGCCTAAGGCTGGAAAACCAGGAAAAGGAAAAAAGCGAGCCGCCGAAACAGTCCAAATTAACGGACTTTCAGGTCTGTGACGCAGCAAACAAGGCTCCATATATGGCGGAGGAAGCTGGCGGCGGTGCGATTTCTGCGGGGGAATGGCGCAGATGCGCTGATGGCTGCCATGAGTTCAATGAGAGCGGACTTTTCCTCTAGATTTGATGGGATTATGACAGCGCTGGAAGGAATAAGAAAGGAATTGGGTGACTGTGTAGAACAAACGGCGCAGATGGAGCTCCGTCTCGCTAGTGCTGAAGATGACGTCACCCGTCTTCAATTAAAGGTGCGCACTTTGGAAAAAAAAAATAAAATCTCTGGAAGATAATATTTTGGATTTGGAATCTCGGTCGAGACAGAATAATTTGAGGCTGGTGGGTCTTCCAGAGGAATCAGAAGGTCGGGACGTATGTTCCTTTCTGGAAAAGTGGATTCCGGAGGTGCTGGGCAGCGAGGAGTTGCAATCAGCAGTGGTTCTGGAAAAAGCACATCGTATTGGCCCACGGAGAGATAAGGGACCGCCGAGGACCTTAATATGAAGTTTCTTAGCAACAGAGACAGGATGAAGATCTTCAACGCTGCACGTGCTAAAGGAGAGATTAAACACCAGGACCCGCAGGTGCGGTTCTACCCAGATTTGGCCACAGGAATCCAGCAATTGAGGAAGCAGTTTGATCCCGTACGTAAGGAGCTGCGCAACCTTGGGATTCGTCATGGTGTAATCTATCCTGCGAGACTGCTGACCACGTATGAGGGCAGAACCCACATCTTCAAGACCCCAGAGGAGGCGCAGGAGTTCATCAAGAAGATCAAAGAAGAAGAAGAGACTGGTGGGAGCTAAGCATGAACAAAATATAAGGTAGAATAATTAAGCATTTGCACAGGCATCTGACTGACTTGAAGTAAATAGTAAGTTTACAAAATATAGATTGTATTATATATTAAAAAAAACAAAACAAAAACAAACAAACAAAAAAAAAAAACTATGATGTACAAAGTTGTTAAAAATTTTGGAGTTAAGTTGGAAAACTACAGAGGAGAGTTAATGTTACGTCATTAAAAGCAGTAGAGTTAGGGTGATTGGGAGGATGAAGAAGGAGTGGCTTAGGCTGTTCCCCGTGGGTGTGGAACGGTCCGATGGCTATATCGGGAGACAGAATTTTTCTTTTGATTTTGGGGGGTTTGCCACAAGTGTGGGGAAGGGGAAATTTGTTTGTGTGTAGTTTGTAGGATGAATGTTCAACCACTCATGTTTTTGCTTCTCTGTATGAGCATGTTTACACTGCAAGGTAATCCCAAACTCTCTATTGATCATGGACCAAAGTGTTAACCTTAATTTAACTTCATGGAATTGCAGAGGTCTACAAAATTTAAAAAAACTTAAACAAGTTATGAATAAAATAAAGGACATGGGTTCAAGAATTGTGTTTTTACAAGAAACTCATCTGATAGAGGAGGATGTTAAAGAATTAGGAGTAGATGGCAGGGAAGTGTATTCACCTCTTCATTTTCATCCCGAGCCAGGGGAGTTATGACTCTCATACATAAATCAGTTCCTTTTCAAGTGAAAAAATGTAATTGGAGACAAATTTGGAAGATATGTAATCATTCAAGGTTCTTTGCTATTAGAAAATATAAATCTTGTGAATTTATATGGTCCCAATATAGATGATCAGAAGTTCTTTGCTAATTTATTTCTCATCTTATCATCACTTACAGGGCAACATATAATAGCAGGGGATTTTAATTGTACATTGAATCCAGGTGTGGATAGATCAACAGGACTGGATTGTACGCACATTGGATGTAGGATGACTATTAATCATTTTATGAAAGAATTGAGATTGTTAGATATATGGAGAGAAATGAAACCACAAGTTAAAGCCTATTCTTGTTATTCCAGTACCTACAAGACATTCTCACGTATTGATTATTTTTTGATTTCCACAGAATAGGATCCAAGATTCAAAACTGCTTTTATGATAACATCGTGATCTCTGATCATGCACCCTGTTGTCCTAATATATGTAGATAAAAAATTGACAAAGGGAATCAGGTAGATGGCAATTTCAGCATAAATGGCTTCAGGATGAGGAATTTGTCAAGTATATAGAAAAACAGATAGACGAGTTCTTTGACATCAATACTACACAAACATCAGCATGTGTAAAGTGGGAGGCTTTCAAAGCTTTTATTAGGGGACATATTATTAGTTATACAGGATCAAAATCTAAGAAGACTCGAGAGGAGAGAGCTAAATTGGAACATAAAATAAAAAATCTTCAGGAAAAAGTGTATGCAGGAAGTGACCCAAGGTTGGAGAATGAATTACTGATTTTGAGAGCTGAATACGACAAAAAAGCAGCGAATAGAGCTGCCTCGAGTCTTCTAAGATTGAAACAATCTTTTTATGAACAAGGTGAAAAATCAGGAAAATTATTAGCATGGCAGATTAAACAATTGGAAATTAAAACACCAATTACCAGTATTATAAGTAACGGACAGGTAGTTATAGATCCTTTAGAAATTAATAGAGCCTTTAGAGATTACTATGAAAAATTATATGATACCAAAAATGAACCTGATTTAACAAAACTAAATGGGTTTTTGAACGAACTATCTATACCGTGTATTCCAAATGAAAACAGGGAGATATTGGAGTCTAAAATTAGTCAAGAAGAAGTTGGGCTAGCCATTGATAATATGAAATCAGGAAAAAGTGCAGGACCAGATGGTCTTCCAGTTGACCTTTATAAAAAATTTAAGAATAAATTAATAAAACCTTTTTTGGAAATGGTTTTAGAAGCATTTCAAAATAATAATTTACCATCATACATAAATAATGCCTTAATTATACTGCTGCCAAAACCAGGTAAGCCCTCTAATAAATGTGAAAATATGAGACCAATAAGCCTATTAAACGCCGACCTTAAGATAATCTGTAAAATTTTAGCAAGACGAATACAAGAAATTTTACCAAATATTATTAATCGAGATCAGAATGGCTTTATAAAGGGAAGACAAGGCTTCCATAATGTAAGAAGACTATTTAATATTATTTATTTTAATAAAGAAGCACCGGATACAGCTCTCCTATCACTGGACGCCGAAAAGGCCTTTGATAGAGTTGAATGGCCCTTTCTTTTTGAAGTCCTACAAAGGTTTGGACTTGGAAATAATTTCATAAAATGGGTTCAAATAATATACAATAATGCTACAGCAGAAATCCTAACAAATAACAATATTTCAAAACCAATAAAAATCAATAGAGGATGTCGACAAGGCTGCCCACTTTCACCTTTACTGTTTACTATGGCAATTGAACCTTTAGCGATAGCGATACGTTTACATTCACAAATATATGGAATTAAAGTTGGACCAACAGAACATAAAATCTCCCTGTATGCCGATGACATAATTTTGTTTATGTCGAATCTAAAAAAATCAATTCCAACCTTGTTGAATTTAATAAAGAATTTTGGGGAAATATCAGGATATAAAATAAATAAAACTAAATCTTCAATATTAATGCTAAATGAGACCCAGAGAAATTACCCAGCCCCTGAGGTAAATCAATTCAATGTTGTAAATCAGTTTAAATATTTAGGAATCCAAATTATGCCTAAGCTAGAATCAGTCGCCAGTGTCAACTATGAAGCCTTAATGTCAGATATCAATGAGTTAACTCAGAGATGGATGTCACTACCAATGTCGATGATCGGGAGAATCAATATACTTAAAAGTAATATTTTACCTAAAATACTTTATTTATTTCAATACATTCCCTTATCACCACCTTTAGATCTATTCTCAAGAATAAAAAAAAAGTTAGTGGAATTTATATGGAACAACAGGAGGGCTAGATTACGTTTGTCTTTATTATATTTACCATTTGATCGTGGAGGTCTGAAATGTCCAAATTTTATGTTGTATTATTGGTCGGCACAACTGAGGTCTATGACATATTATTTTTCATCAAATGATCTCCTCACTGGACTGAAATGGAATCATACAATTTACCTTTACCTCTTCCCATATTCATATACTCAGATTCGGCAAAAAAATTACAAAAACAAGTTAAAAATCCATTTGTAAAGCATATGATCAAAATATGGTGTGAAGCTAAAAACTATTTAAAAGAACCACAGTTATTGTCACAATTTAGTCCAATATGGGGTAATCAATATTTTAAACCAGGGAGAGCGGACGCTGTATTTAAAGTATGGAATTTAAAAGGGATACAAAAGATTCAGGATTTATATTTGCCATGTGCAGACAACATAATGTCTTTTGAAGAGCTGAGGATCAAATTTAATCTCAATAGAACACATTTTTTTTAAATATCTTCAACTTAGAAACTTTATTCGATCAAATCAAAATAAAGCTCTCACTCGACCTATTTATTCATCCTTGGAAAAATGATGATGAAAGATAGTAAAAGAAAGGGTATTATTTCAGAGTTTTATAACTCACTGACACTATCTTCAAGTGAAAATTCACTGAAAAGATTAAACTACTGGAAAGAAGATCTGCAAATTGAAATTTCAGAGGAACAATGGGAATTGGCTTGTACAGAAGCTCAAACCAAATCAATAAATGCACGCCTTAAATTGATACATTTCAAATGGTTAATGCGGATGTATGTTACACCGGAGGAGTTAAATAGATATAACAAAAATATACCAGATACATGCACAAAATGCATGGAAAGTAAAGGAACCCTATTTCATTGTTTATGGGAATGTAGATTAATAAGAATGTTTTGGGAGGAGGTGAGGGTAACAATTGAAAAAATAATCTCAAAACAAATCATATTGAATCCTAAACTGTTTTTGTTGGGTCTGTACCCAGAAAAGCATAATTTTAATAAAAGTGAAAGAACATTCATAGACCTCAGTTTGCTTAATGCCAAAAAATGTATTGCACTATTATGGAAAAAGACTCATAGACCAGATGTGACTCAGTGGTTAAGACAGATGTTAACAAACCTTCCATTAGAAAGAATAACATATATACTAAAATCAAAGGAAATTGTGTTTGAGAATATATGGAGACCTTTTATTGATTATGTAAAAAATTTAAACATAACTCTTGAAGAAGAAGGTGAATGATGTGTGTGGACCTTGTAAATTCCAAACTGGTGAACATAATATGTATACTTATGTGTTGGATTGTCTAGACTAAACAGAGGAGCATTGTTGAAGACTTGATTTTGTTGGTGGTTGTTGGTGTTTTTAGTGCATTTTTTTTTTTTTGTAGTACTTTAGTGTTAGTGTTTGATTGTTTGTATCATGTTTGTTAAAAAAAAAAAAAAAAAAAAAGGTTCAATAAAGATATTGTGGAAAAAAAAATAAAGCAGGTTGTTACTTTTAAAGGTCCCATTCACGGAAAAAATGTTTTTGCAGGTTTTAACCTTCGAAATGGTCATGTGATTATTTAAAAAAAACATCAAAATGTTCACTTCACTCTGAGGAGACATTTCCAGTCTTCTGGGTTTGTTCCTGTACATCTGGGTGAGCTAAACACAGCCTGGATATGTGCCACTGCTCTATTATTGGCCATCCTAAATGACCCAATCCAGCCCTGACTCCTGCTGGAGTTGTCTGCAAACATGTAGATGAGCGGGGAGCCCAAAGCGTTAGCTTCAGAGCTAATAATGCTTCTAGGGAGCTAGCTTACCAAGCGTGGTTGATATCGTTATTTTCTTTAGATTTTAGTCACCCTGCTTGGAAAATGAAAAACCCAAGTTTCCCCTTCAAATATCATGTCAACCACCTCTGCACGATCTCCTTCACCTGCGAAACATTGCAAAAAGCTGCAACTCTGCTCCATGGCTTTGTTTCCTCCAGACTGGATCACTGCAGTGCACGCCTCGTGGGGATCTCCAGAGACTGCAACACATCCAACCCTCTGCAGCTGGGATCCTGGTGAGAAGGCTAAAATCCAAACACATAACACCCATTCTGAAATCACTCCACTGGCTTCTTGTCTTTCTCCTCACCCACCAATGCATCCATGGAAATGGTTAGAATTAGCATTTAAAATTTTGCAAGAAGAACATTTGCAAATTTAACATTGACAGGCCAGTTTGTTCCTAAAACTCGACAGTTTCACCTTAATTTGAAGGCTCAAATTGCTGAAAAGGACTCTTTCCATGGTAGAGGTTGCTGACCCCGTACACTAGTCCACAAGTTAGTTTTATCAGCCTTATGGCTGTTATTACTCATAGTTTTAATTATGCTGGGGCATCAATGACAGCGCGTCACATCAGTGTCATTAATTCCACCTCCGTCCCATCTCATATCATCTCCTCCTTTGTTTCCCCAAACCCCTTTACATCCATCCATCAGCCATCCATCTACACCCCCCTCCATCAGCGTGGTGCCAGGGGTCATGGTAATAAAACCCAGGACTCATGATGTAATTATTACTACATACATTTCCATTTAAATGCTAATGGAGCCGGTAATTATTAGGTATATTAGACAACACACACACTCATACACACACGTATGGATAGATGGAGATACTTGTATATTCACACTTGCATTTACTCAAAACACACGCACACACACGGAGAGAGAGACCTATTAATAATAAGATGAAATTCCCTAATTATAATTAAGTCTGATATAGCCGGCTAGTCCTTCCAGTCATTAGAGTGACTACATTTCCCTTAGGTAATTATGAGCATATTTCAGCCCTGTGATTAAAAGATGATTCCTGATTTTCCTTCATGTTCTCCTTAAAATAATGGGGCTAAAAAACACAGACTGAGGGGTTTCTCTTTGACTCTGCTGCGACTTCTTCAGCGCGACTGCGGCCCGGCTGAGCCTCCTGAACTGCCGATCCCCTGGTCCAGGCCTATCTCTCGCTGCCATGAGAGCTCCTGTTCTTGTGAAGTACATTAGCAGCACCAGCCTGATCCTCCAGGGCTCCGACAAACTCATCATCGGTGCTCAGATGTGCTCCGGGCTGCCGATATCCAAGTCACAGGCACTGAGCGGGGAGAATAGAATCGAATCTTTATTATCATTGTACACAAAACACAACAAAACTCTGTCTCGTTGCATGAGAAGCGTGTAAAGGCAGCTGACAGCTTGGGTTTCTTCCTAGGAGGCACTGCACTTCCATCCATCACACAGAGAGGCTTGTCAGAAGCCTTGATAAGACTTCAGATTATACCTTGAAGGACACGCGCGATCCAAGATGCAGAGGGAGTGGTATCTGGGAAATCTGTGAAGGAGCATTCAACTTTTCTGGCTGAGGGGTGAAAGTGCTGAAGTAGGGATGTCTTACGGAGCAGAGTTTGTGTGGTATTGTACTCCAGTGATAAAGGGAATGAAAACAGGAACCAAAACATCTATACACTGCCAGCAATTTGCCTGTTCTTTTAATTTCATGCCAAGAAAATAATAATGCCATTACGCAGGTTTACCATATGTATGCATGTGTAATCAAATTGTCATTGTGTACATATACATGCGCAAAATATATTTAAGAAAACAGATTCACACCACTATTGTTGATGAAGTTAAACACATTTTGTCTTTATATTTCCTACATTACCAACGATTAAAAATTACAAAAATTACAAAAAATACAAATTACAAAAAAGAAAAAAAGGAACTCTCTCGAGAATTCTCAAGGGTTCGTGGGAGTTTGCCCAACCAGTTTACATGTGTTTTGTGGACTTGGAGAAGGCATTTGACCGCGTCCCTCATGGTTTTTTGTGGGGGGTGCTTCAAGAGTATGGGGTATCGGGCTTGTTGTTACGAGCTATTCGGTCTCTGTACGACCGTTGTGAGAGTTTGGTTTGTATTGCCAACACTCGGTCGGACTCATTCCCAGTGAGAGTTGGACTCCGCCAGGGCTGTCCTCTGTCACCGATCCTGTTCATAATTTTTATGGACAAGATTTCTAGGCGCAGCCAGGGAATGGAGGGTGTCATGCTTGGTGACCACAGGGTCTCATCTCTGTTGTTTGCAGACGACGTTGTCCTGTTGGCTTCATCCAGCAATGACCTACAGCTCTTGCTGGGACAGTTTGCCGCTGAGTGTGAAGCGGCTGGGATGGGAGTTGGCACCTCCAAGTCCGAGTCCATGGACCTCAGCCGGAAAAAGGTGGATTGTCATCTCTGGGTTGGGGACAGGCTCCTGCCCCAAGTGGAGGAGTTTAAGTATCTTGGGGTCTTATTCACAAGTGAGGGGAAAATGGAGCGAGAGATTGACAGACGGATTGGAGCAGCATCTGCAGTGATGCGGACATTGTACCGGTCTGTTATGGTGAAGAGGGAGCTGAGCTCTAAAGCAAAGCTGTCGATTTACCAGTCAATCTACGTTTCTACCCTCACCTATGGTCATGAACTTTGGGTAATGACCGAAAGAATGAGATCACAGATACAAGCGGCTGAAATGAGCTTTCTCCGCAGGATTGCTGGACTCACCCTCAGAAATAGGGTGAGGAGCTCAGTCATCCGGGAGAGGCTCAGAGTAGAACCGCTGCTCCTCCACATTGAAAGGAGCCAGTTGAGGTGGTTTGGGCATCTGATCAGGATGCCTCCTGGACGCCTCCCACTTGAGGTGTTTCGGGCACGTCCCACTGGGAGGAGACCTTGGGACAGACCCAGGACTCGGAGAGACTATGTCTCCCAGCTGGTCTGGGAACGCCTTGGTATCCTCTCTGAAGAGCTGGAGCAGGTGGCTGGAGAGAGGGAAGTCTGGGCTTCTCTGCTTGAACTGCAGCCGCCGCGACCCGGACCTCCGGAAAAGTGGCAGAAGATGGATGGATGGATGGAACAAAAGGAAAAAAAAGAAAAAATACACTCCTAAGATTTATCTCCAAAATTTTGTGTTAATTCATAATTAATCACAATTAAAAGTGGATTTTTTTAATGTAACCCTAAAACTTGCCATTTTTTTAAAGTTTTTCATACTCTTATTAACACGGAAGTGGACAAATATGCCCCCCTGATGTGAGCCCCAGTAGTGTTTATCATCCAGGGTTCCCTGGAATGTTCAGGTCTGTGGGAAATTTTCTAATTTCACTTCTTAATTCAAAAAACAATTGGAAATAATATGCGGTTGTTGCGCATTGGTGCCTACAGTAACCATGCACAACAACGGCATATTATTTGCAGTTTTCTGGGCCAATTAAGAAGTGAAATTTTAAAAAAAATCCCACAGAATTCTGAACATTTCAGCGACCCCTAGACGAAAACGCTACAGTCGTAGACAGTCCAGTCCGCTGTCCAGGGAACAGATGGTCAGAGTTGGTGGGAGTGTCGCTCATCCAGGGCCGGCCCCTAGTTTAGCTGTTAGCCTGTAGCCTAGCTGTCCGCCCCTTTCACTTCTGCTTCTCATGGCAGATGTGCCCTTCTCAGCTTCTCTGCTTGGATTTTAAAGCAGCTCCCATTTGCACAGATAGAAACCACTGGACCAGTGGAGTCCACGAGCCAGTCCCAAACCCCAGAACCTCCAGCCATCTGCTCCTGCAGCAATGGAGAACCACAGCGCCTGGGATCCACGCCAACAACAGCCTCCCCACTTCTCTTTAGCACTCAGGAGTGGACGACACTGTCCACATGGCCACATAGCATGACAGCAACACCGCAACGAACTGACTCGGACACCCAGAACTATGAGGAGCCTGTGCCATGAACTGGGCTTCTCTGTTTTGAGTAGTGCCATAGGCAGTCCAACCGGAAACAGTACACACATTTCCAGAGTTGGATTGTGCATTGATACAGTCCATACATCCACATATTATGTGGGCGGCAGTGGCTCAGGTGGTAGAGCGGCTCGTCTAATATCCAGAGGGTTGGCGGTTTGAATCCTGCTCTCCCCAGCCATCTTACCGTTGTGTCCCTAGGCAAGACACTTTACCCACCTTGCCTCCAGTGTCCATGACAATGAGCATTAATGTGTATCAATGTTCAGTAGTGGGCGGAGAGGCTGTTGGCGCAGATCGGCAGCCATGTTTCCACCAGTCTGCCCCAGGACAGCTGTGGCTACAGTAGTAGCTTACCACTACCATTGTCTGTGGAGTGAATTAATAATGTATCAATTGTAAAGCATTTTTGAGTGTCTGTGAAAAAGCACTGTATAAAACTGATGCATTATTATTATTATTATTATTATTATTATTATTATTATTATTATTATAACAGTGATACTCAAGCATACTGGTTTGAACACCCAGAATTAAATCAAATTAGGAGTTTGTGGCCTGAATTGAGCTTTATGTCTCCACTTTGAGTCATCCAACAGTTGACGGAAACAGGACCTGTATTACAAGAAGAACAAAAAAAAAAAAAAAACTGTTGCCGTTAAATGGGGCACTACATTATCTCTTGCTATCATGTTAATTTGCCCAGCAATAGTTAAGTTATGTTATATATTTTCCTACATTTTTAGCACCTTAAATCCTATTATAATGATCTAAAGCATGCATTTGTGCCACGTTTCCTGTCTTGCATCAATGGAGTCTTTAGTTTCACCATCTAAATAGTGACTGACTGCACACACTTAGTGGTCGAAGGAGAGAACTCATTTCAGGTGGATATTAGTCAGTGCAAAGTTTTGTATTACTTTGCATTTTAACTCTTCCAGATCTCCTACAAAATGTCATAAATATGGTAAATCTAGCCTTAATACCCACCTGCTGCTCTCTTATTGGCCAGCCTGATGCCGTGGAGATGCTGTGCACTCGAGCTAATAATGCTACTACGTTAGGTTACCAGGCGTGGCTTATATTGTTAATTTCTTTAGAGTTCAGGGTCAGGGTTAGGGTCATCACTCCTGTCCAGTCGTCGTCGTCGGCCTCCGTCGGTCTATGATGACCATGGAAGAGAATCCTAAACGTCTACTCTGCTGGAACAGCACCGCCTGTTGCTGAACAGGCCGATGCGCACCGGTGTTCTACCTTCCAGCATTGGGCGTTGGTAGGATTCAAGCCTGGGCCAGAAGATATGGAGGACAAGATGTTACCCATGCAGCATGTCCCCCCTCTCCACGTCACTGATGAATCCAAAGGAACAGCAGGGCTGCTATAGTTTGGCACCAGCGCCATCGCAGGAGCTGCCAGAACGATGTTGAGCACAACAGAGAACTGCCTTAGGGGCTCCGACTCCGGATCTTTCCTCAGGGTTGACTCCCGAAGCCTTTCCCGTGACCGGGTGTGCCGCAAGGCAGCGGAGGTTTGAAATCAGGGTTTTCCTTCCCCTAGATGGGCTACCTTCCCAGGTTGACGAGCCACCATCTACCCGAAGCATCTGGTTTTAAGGCGCCAGAGATCCGCCCTCACCCCTTCTCCTATTAGTAAAGTCAGTTCCGCCGGGCTTAGAGACTAAACCACATGGGCAGGCTAGGATAAAATATAATATATATAGATATAAAGTTTTATACACTATGTTCTTAATGTTTTTTATATTCTTAATGTTCTTTCAGTTTCTGAGTAGCATAAAAGAGGGCCACCACACTGTTATACTAAATAAGACAATACAATGGAGAAACAGGGTGTAACCAAAATAATCTCATATAATGTAAAAGGGATCCTGAATCCAGTTAAAAGATCCAAGATTCTAGGCAAAATGAAAAAAGACAAAGCAGGAATAATATTTTTACAAGAAACCCACCTAACAGACGTGGAGTACACTAAACTCAATAGACAAGGGTTTAAAATGATCTCTTCATCTTCATATAAGTCAGGGAGGAGGAGGGGAGTAGCGACATTGATCTCAACCAAAATTACATTTGAAAAAAAATCAGAACACAAAGATAAAGAAGGGAGATACAGTTTGGTAATTGGGCGGCTAGAGGGAGAAGATATCACCCTGCTGAATGTATATGCACCTCCAGGGGCTAACTGGAAATTTTATAAAAATGTATTTGGCCTAATGATAACTAAAGCCCAAGGTTTAGTGATATGTGGTGGAGACTTCAATCTAAGACTGAATCCATACTGGGATGCATCAGGTAATTCTCCACATCAAAATAACACTCAAAGTAGGAAAACTCGGATGCTACTAAAAGAAATGGGAATCTGTGATGTGTGGAGGGAATTCAACCCCAGTGTAAAAGATTATACATTTTACTCAGCGCCACATTCATCATACTCAAGAATTGACTATTTTTTTATGTTTAATAGAGACATTGGAAGAGTAAAAAAATGTAAAATAGGACTGATGGATCTCTCTGACCACAGTCCGATCTATATGGACTTAAGTATCCAAAAATACACAAATAATACATTTTCTTGGAGGTTGAATTCAAATGTCCTGAAAGGACCACTGAAAGATGAATTGGAATCAGATATTCTCAGATATTTGGAAGAAAATGATAATGGAGAAGTATCCCCTTTAATACTGTGGGATGCATGCAAAGCTGTAATAAGGGGAAAGATTATTGCAAAACTGGCAATCCAAAAGAAACTGAGACAAGAAAAACTAACCACATTAGAGTCAGAACTTAAGAACCTAGAAAAAGAACACAAAGGTAACACTCATTCTAATGACTCGCTCAAAATTAAGGAAATTAAAAAACAAATAAATGAGATCTACACAATAGAAATCCAGAAGAAACTTACATTTCTGAAACAAAAATACTATGAAGCAGGCAGCAAATTGGCAAAATTACTAGTCTATAAATTGAGGAAACAACAAACGGAAAGAGCAATCTACAATATCAGAGACCCAGTATCAAAGGAAATAAAATTCAGAATTCAGGATATTCTTAAAAGCTTCGAGAACTACTATAAGAACTTGTACTCCCTCAAAAAACATAAAAACGCATCCGAAGCATTCCTAAACACATTAAACCTTCCCCAACTTACTGAGTCTCAAAATAAAACACTACTGTCAGAAATACAACCTAAAGAATTAGAAAAAAGCAATTATGAAACTTAAAGCTAACAAATCCCCAGGAGCAGATGGCTATACAGCAGAGCGGTACAAAACCTTTAAACAGCAACTATCTCCTCTCCTCCTGAAAACATTTAACTATGTCCTCCACACAGGGGAAATCCCCCCCCCCCTCCTGGAGAGAAGGGGTCATTGCAGTCATACCTAAACCTGAAAAGGATAAACTAGAATACTCCAACTACAGACCAATCAGTGTATTAAATCAGGACTATAAGCTTTTTACCACTATCCTTGCCAAAAGGTTAGAAAATATACTGACAGACTTAATTCATTTAGACCAAACAGGTTTTATAAGACAAAGACAGACACAAGACAACATTAGACGCACTTTACACATAATTCATCATATAAAAAAATATAACTTAAATGCAGTCATATTGGGATTAGATGCTGAAAAAGCATTCAATTCGGTTGACTGGTCTTTCCTATATAGAATCTTATCCAGTTTCAATTTTCATAACAACTTCATTAGAACTATCCAGGCATTATATAAAAAACCAACAGCTAAAATAAGGATTAACGGTAATTTATCATCATCTTTTGAGCTGGAAAGAGGATGTCGTCAGGGCTGCCCCTTGTCTCCACTGCTCTTTGCAATCTTCATAGAACCTCTGAGCCAATGGATAAGACAGGGGCAGCACGGTGGTGCAGTGGTTAGCACTGTTGCCTTACAGCTAGAAGGTTCCTGGTTCGAATCCCCAGGCTGGCAGGGGCTGGAACCTTTCTGTATGGAGTTTGCATGTTCTCCCTGTGCTGCGTGGGTTTACTCCGGGAGCTCCGGTTCCCTCCCACAATCCAAAGACATGCATGTTAGGTTAATTGGTTGTTCTAAATTGTCCCTAGATATCTGTTTCCTATAAGCCCTTAGAATAGAGGGTTAGTACTAGTGAAAGTGCTTTGAGTGGTCTTTGTGACTAGAAAAGCGCTATATAAGTGCAGGTTAGTTAGTTAGTTAGACAGAATCAAAAAATTCAAGGTATTACACTTGGTCAGAAGGAACATAAAATAGCACTCTTTGCTGATGACATTTTAATATACCTGGGGCAGCCGGACACCTCTTTTCCAGAACTAATCTTAGTTTTTTCAGAGTATGGAGATTTATCGGGGTATGAACTAAACATGCATAAAACCCAAGTTTTAACATTCAACTATGACCCAAATCAATATTTACTAAGAAAACTCAAAACTAACTGGGAGATGGAATCTATGAAATATCTGGGGGTCAATATCCCGAAACAACTCAACAAAATTATAACACTAAACTATGATCCACTGGTGGCAAAAATAAAATCTGATCTAGCAAGATGGAATATGATACCATTCTTGGGTACTTCACAAAGAATTGAAGCAGTCAATTGGAAGGACTGGAAGCAGTCCTGTCCAGTAATGATGCATTTTTATTAATTCTTTAAGCCAAATTTATGTTATCTGGCTTAGGCTCCCTAGCTGCGCTAACCAGCGAAGATTAGAAACAGTGACATAAGAAGGAGGGTGGAGTTAACCGTGGCTCTTAGACATTTAAAGAGACATGCTGAAATGAACTGTTCTGTGGAAAGCTGCAGAAGATGGTTGACAATGATGCTGCAATGATTAAGCAGCTAAAGGTAATTTGACCAAAATATGTCACAACCTGTGGAAGTCATCAACATGGGGGGAATGTGCAGTCAATGACCCCTTTAAACAGCACGTTTAAAGTTCTGATGACATGATTTTGACATTTTTTAGCATGTTGTATAAACCCAAAAGTCATTGTCGATGATCAATATAATATTTACAACCGCGCCTGCATAAATTAGCTATCAAAAAACCACAGCTGCTGACTGGACTGTGGTGCTGCCCACTGAATGAAGGGTGGCACCACCATGACGTAAGCTACAGAATGGATGCTGGTGCTGTTGACTGGAATGACAGCAGCTTTGTAGCTCACAGTTTCTCTTGTTTCTTGTTTTAATTTTATGGCTATGCCTTCGGATTGTGTCACAGGCTTGGATAAACAGCAGGCCGTGAAAAACCACATCACACACTTCAGCTCCAACTGTCATAAGCCTCCTTGTGTGCTCCTCATGCACTTTTACGTAGGAGGCGCGCATGAGGAAGGGAAGGATTAATGGATTTACGCGCAGCCTTGACCTACTTTCAGTGAGCGCATGCTGACGCTTGCCGGTCTGGCCACGTCCCCTCTATCATTATCACCAGCTGATTCAAACTCCCGCTGATCATGTTTCCCGGTCCTCGCCCATGTGCTTCTCATCACACCATCACCAGCAGTGTGTGTACTTAGCGGCTGTTTGCCAGTCATGCAGTGCGTGACTGTCATCTGTGCTGTTAGTCTGCCAGTATTTTCAGCACTCTCATGACATGTTAGTCACTCCATGTTCGCCGTGGTTCTCGTGCGTACTTGAAGCGATGTCAGCTCAGGGGCACACTTGTGGCTAACACGTCTCCTCTCATTCATTCGCTGGGTGATGCTGGCCCCCGAACGCCATCAGTAAGTGTGTTTGTGTTTTTTGTATGTCTTCACCGTTTTGGGAATTGTCTGTCTGTATTAAATGTGCTGTGGTGAACCCTGCACGTAAACCCTCGTTATTTTATCCTCCCTCTCCGTGCCCTGCGTAAGAGCACACGAGGAGGGGAAGGAAGAATGGATTTAGGTGCAGGATTCACATCAGCACATTTATTAAACATAAAGACTGATCCCAAAAGGTGAAGACTTTCAAAAATACACAGAAACACAAACAGCAGGCATTCGGGGCCGACATTGCCCAGCGAACGTGTGGAGAGGAGACGTGTTAACCACAGTTGCACCCCAGGGTTGACATCGCTACAAGGGTGCAACAGAACCACGGCTGTGTGGAGTGGCTAACACGTCGTGATAGTGTTGGCAATATTGGCTGGCTGACAACATGGCAGATGATGCACACAAAACATGAACAGCTGACTGTCAAAGAGAGAGGGGGCGTGATCGGACCGATGAATCTTGAACAGTGCCCACCTGAAAGTGGGTCAAAACGGCACATTATTCACATGTACAAAACATAAAAACAACAAAAGCTCAAAAGATAATACATAATAAAACCAATGCCTGAGCCACAGAGAATACACTGCTATGATTTTATTGAAAAATTGGGTTTAAATAAATTATATTTATGAACAAATAATTTGTTGCAATACCTGTAACAAAAGCATAACACTAGGTGTTTCCCTGCCGTGTGTTTGCTGCTGCTGCTGCGGTGGGCATGTGTGCCTCTCCACTGTCACTCTCTGAGCTTGACTCGCTAGGCACGATGCCCGCTTGGCACGGCTCAAACCTATACGGTCTGATGCCCCCAGATTCTTCATTGTCATCCCATTCTTCGGAACTATAATCGTCTAAAGATTGGACAACACAAATCAATTCCAGACTACATGTGCTGGAACTACCATCGATGTTTTCTACCGCTTCCATCCTGTGTGTACAATGGGCAGCCAAGCGCTGTGCTCTGTTGATGACGTTACAACATGGCCGGGGTTTTTTCCAGCCACTGATACAATTGGTGGCGTGGTGATCATGAAAACGTTGGATATTCGTGTGAAAAAAAGGATGTTTGACTTAGAACTGCACAGACCAACCTATTTTGTCATATTGAAATTATGTTTTGCAAAATTAGATGAAGTCAGAATCGTGTCATCAGACCTTTAACAGGGAGGTGTGCACACATATGCCTGCTCAGAATCACAGGTTATTAAACTAAAGGTCACAGCAGAACTTTCCTACGTAAAACTAAAAATATTTTTTTTCTTTTCTATGAGGAAACAAATAACAGTAATTAGCTAAAATTCATCAGTTTCCTCTTGTAGAAGAAGAATCTGATCATTTTGCTTGATGTGGCCCACTTCTCAGGCTACCCTGGTTCCCCAGGGTAGCCTAGCTTTAATAATGATAATGGATTAGATTTATATGGTGCTTTACATGTCAAGTGACATCTCAAAGTGCTTACAGTGAGTCCATTATTCATTTACTCCAGACAGACAATGGTAGTGGTAAGCTACTTCTGTAGCCACAGCTGCACTGGGGCAGAATGACAGAAATGTAGCTGCCAATCTACACCAATGGCCTCTCCAACAACTACTGAACATTTATACACATTAGGTTTTAACTGTAGGAAATGTGTCTATTGTTCATGTAGCTATCCAAAAAGCATCAAAACAATCAATTCTCTTTAAAAAACACACAGCCTTTATCTTCTTTTCATATACCTCAAGATTTGAAAAAGCCAACCCACCGCCGTCTTTGAGAGCCGGCCACTGCTATTATTGGCCCGCCTAGCTGTCTGTTATGAAGATGGAAGGGGGATTAAAGGAGGCCTATTAGCCCCTGAGCTGTTAGCTCCCCAGCTAACACTAGTACCAGGAGGCTTGCACCAAGCTTAGCTTATATTGTTATTTTCCTCAGACCTTAGTCACCCTGCTGCTGTGGTGCAGGTGTAGTGTGGCCGACTATTGATCGGAGGATCAGTGGTTCAATTCCCACTCTGTCTGCAGTCTGCATGTCTCGAAGTGTCCTTGAGCAAGATACTGAACTCCCAGGTGGTCCTGGTGGGTCAGACCTGTGCATGGCTGCCATCATTGTGTGAATGGGTGGATAGCAGGATCTGTAAAGCACTTTGGTCATCCAGAGATGAGTAAAAAGTGCTATATAAGTGATTGCCATTTACCATTTACCCTAATAGCCATCCCTGCTATCACCTGGTTCACCAGTCCACAGTATATCTTGCATCACTCCGGCCTACATCCCAATAATTTCACTGTGATTCCACAGCAAATCACAAGCACCGGCGCAGCAACTGACCCGAGGCTGCTGGATCTCCTAGCCAGCCCCCCCACCGTTCTCCGGGGCTCTGCATGACTCTGCTCTGCTCTTGTGGGCAGTGTAGGGCAGCTGGGTCATGACAGGGCATCCCCGTGCTGGTCGTGGGAGCAGAGTCCTGCAGGGCAAGACACTACCCTTTGAGATCTCATGGCTCAGCAGCTCGGTTCAGCCAGCAACCTCTGGTTTTGGGCCAGGTTGGTTGTGGCGATCGGGGGCTGGCTGGCAAGTGGTGCTAGCGATTTGTTGTGGAATCAGGGCAAAATTATTGGGAGATAGGCCAGAATGACGCGAGATACACCATCAATTGTGGATCAACCGACCAGTGCCGCTCATCCAAGCTAGAAGGAGGCAAATATCTAAAGGCTAGAAGCTAGTCAGCTAATGGCTAACTGACGTAAGAGGGATGGTGGAGTTGAATAGGTGAAGGATGTTGCTTAAAGTGATAGGCTTGAAATCAGTCTTTCAAGAAAGCCAGGAAAAAATATAAAACAAATTTGTTTCAATAATTAAAAAAAATCAAAGAAAATGTGAACAAAATATGTCACAAACACTGAGCTGTTAAAATGTGGAAAAAAGTGCAGTCAGTGACCCTTTAATACTCCTAGAGTTGTAATGAGTCGTCCATCTAGTGAAAGTGATGACAACATTCCACCATGCTGAGGACTTGTGCCTTGGAGACTATTTGCTATAGTGGTCTTTGTGACTAGAAAAGCGCTATATAAGTGCAGGTTAGTTAGTTAGTTAGTTAGCATTCCTTTAGGTTGACAAGTCTTCCTGGTCAGTCACATATACAGCAAGGACAAATTCATTATTTTATAGATTTTATATATTATTTTTCACCTCTACTATGCAAAGAGCCATTCCAAGCCCTTCTTAAAAAAAATTGCATTGAGTGACAAAAAGTATTAGAGCCATACAGTGAAGGCTGATAGAGCTAATAATTTAAAGAAAGTTTGTCTTTGAAAAAAAAACTAACCTTGATGTGGAGCTGTTTAGTGTAACCTTGTAACCCACATCACACTGCCTTCACCTTTGGAAATGTGGTGATTTTCTTTCACTGCAGCACAAACAGGTGGGAGCTGACCATGACCACAGCCTCACTATAGAAAACAGAAATGATGCTCCTTCTATTTTCCCTTGAGTGATGATGACAGCACATAACACAACCACACATTATTTTGAAGTACACACAGGAAGAAAGAGAGAATTCACACACACACACACACACACACACACACACACACACACACACACACACACACACACACACACACACACACACACACACACACACACACACACACACACAGAACTGACAGGATTGGTAATCAACTGTGGTATGTGTTATGTCCGAATAACATGAGACTGAGCCACCCTCACCTGAACATTGAACTGACAATTATCGAGAACAACACAATATACACTCCAGCCATAGCCCGCCTGACATCATTGCCCCAACCCCCTTGGCCAGGCTGCGACAAGCCCCGAGAGTCAATTCTCACACATAACATTTTCCTCCCCTCTCACAAAGTCAAAGAACACCCCCCCCCCGAACAGAAAAAAACAAACAAAAAAAACAAACAAACAGTGTTGTCTCTCTCTTTTTTTTTAAAACTAAGTAGGCCAAACTCAGCCAATCAAACGGGTGTCTGGGTAGACTACCAGAACTCCCCACCGTGTTGGAGGGGGTTATTTTGCTGCTTAGTCCCAACACGCATTAGCTAGTACTGTCTTCAATACATAGTCTTCCAGGTACCTGGGCCTCTGACGAATTCTAGCCTGGCGTCCCCTAGGCAGAGACTCTGCACCAGGCGCCGTTGGCTGCACCCATGAGTTCTCACCACCCCAGTCCAACAAGTCCCACCTCACACCAGGTTGTTCCGCTATACTCTAGTCTTCTGTTCTGGTGGCGACTTCCTGAGTCTACTGGAGTGCCACCGCAACCCAGCCACAAGCGAACGTGTCCTGGCCCCATCGCCTCGTAATCTGCAGGGGCCCCGTCCAGAATGGCTGCAGCTTGTGTGTGCGGTTAGGGTGTTTGATCCAAACTTGATCCGACACCTTCAGTCCGTGGGATCTCGCCCTGTGCTTCCTGTCAAATCGTCACTTCATCTTACACTGTTGCGCAGCAACCCGGTCCCGTGGAGAGTTCATACTCCTTGGAGGAGGAGTCGTAGGCAGTCTCAGTAGATCCAAAGGCAGATGTAGTTCGCGCCCCAGCATGAGAGCAGCCGGGGAGCATCCTGTCGTAGCATGGGCTGTTGCCCTGTAGTGGAGAAGTGTGCTCTGGAGGGTGTCCAGAAATACAAAGTCGTCTGCCAAGAGGGCTCTCAGTCCATTTTTCAGGGTCTTGTTAAAACGTTCAACGCCCCCATTGGCCTGGGGATGGTAGGATGCCCTTTTAATGTGTTCCACGCCCCTAGCACTCAAGAACTCTTCAAACGCCCCAGAGGTGAACTGCAGGCCATTGTCAGTCGTGATTACATTCGGGACCCCCCACCTGGTGAACAGTGACGGGAGGAAACCCGTAACCACATCCGTTGTAACTGAATTAGTGGGTAACGTCTTTGGCCACTTTGAGAACAAATCGTAGACCACAAGCAGGAACCAGCTGTTCGGGCGTGTTGTACGTAGTTTGCTGCAGATGTCCAACTGAATGTGTTTCCAAGGGCCGTCCAGGTACGACAACGGCCGTAGGGGTGGAGGGGGTGGTCCGCCAGTCTTCCTGCTCTCTAAGCACAGAACACAGTTTTTCCCCATAGCTTCAATGTCCTTATCAATACCCAGCCACCAAACTGAATCTCTGCAGTGCTGTTTTATCCTGACCATGTCCAGGTGGCCCTCGTGGAACATTGCTAGGACACGTGATCTCAGAGACATCGGGATTAGCGTGCAGTGTCCCCTCGCCACACACACCTCATTCCAACAGCTCAGTTCGTCTTTAAACCAGTGGAAGGGTGCCAGCCCACCCTGCACCTTTGCGGGCCAACCCTCCCTAATCACCGAGCACAGTTGTGACAGCAAGGGGTCTAGTTCCAACTCCACCCAAAGTTCTTGGAGGGATACTATATCCCAGAGTGCCCCGTGCAGTGAATTGACCAGATCCGCCTCTGTGGGATCATCATCATCGTCGTCAACCGATTGTACTGTGTTGGCCGTGGTACGGGACAGGAGATCCGCTACTACGTTCTCCTTACCAGGAGTGAACTAGGTGGTAAAATTGTAGGCCCTCAGCCGCTCCACCCACCTGTGGATCCGCAACGGTCTGTGTCCTGAACCCGACATTTCCAGTAATGTTGTCAGCACTCGGTGGTCCATCCGCAGAGTGAAATGGTGCCCATAGAGGTAGATATGCCACCACTCACATGCCCAGACACAGGCGAGAGCCTCCCTCTCACCCACAGCGTACTTTTGTTCAGCTGCTGAGAGAGACCTTGATGCAAACGCCACCGTACGCTCCGTACCGTCTTGTACCTGGGACATAACCGCTCCCACCACAGAGCCAGATGCGTCACAGGTCACAATGGTTGGCCGCTTTGGATCAAAATGGGTCAACACTGGAGGGGAGAGGAGTTGAAACTTCAGCTTAGCAATCACCGCTGGGCAGGCTGGGGTCCATTGCCATGGCACATCCTGTTTCAACAGGACCCGGAGGGGTCCAATCGTTTCCGAGTAGCGGGGAATAAAACGCCCATAAAAGTTCACCATACCCTGAAACAAGGAAATGTGTGCAGGTGTCGATGGTTCTGGGAGGTGCAGGACCGCCTCCACGTTCAAATGCAGGGGCCTCAGCCCCCCCTGCCATCAACCGGAACCCCACAAACTCGATGGAGTCCGCCGCAAAAATGAACTTTTCCCCATTTAGGGTGACTCCGTGTTCCTGTAGTACCGTCAGCACCAATCCAAACCGATGATCGTGTTCCTCCTGTGATGTGCCATGTACCATGATGTCATCCAGGTATGTCACCACACCTTTGAGGCCAGCGAGAATCGTGGGCATAATTTTCTGAAAACAGCTGGGTGCTGAGCTCAGACCAAAAGGCATGCGGGTGTACCTGAACACACCCATGTGGGTCACGAACACTGTCAGGTTCCTGCTGACTGGGTGATGGGGCACCTGCAGGTAACCCTGGCGAAGATCCAACTTCATGAATACCTTTGAACCGCTGAATGATGCGGTGAGTTCCTCCATCGTGGGAAGCGAATACTTGTCTGGGACGATCGCTTTATTCACCATCCTAAGATCGATACATGGTCGGATGCCACACGATTTTTTTCTTGGCCACCACGATATTTGATATCCAGGGCGAAGCATCCACTCTCTCGATGATGCCTGCTTCCAGCAGTTTGTTCAGCTACGCCATCACATCGTCCCGTGAGGCGAGGGGAAGCCACCATAGTGGTTGAATTTTCGGCATCACACTTGGATCTATGAGCGGGTGGTGGTGGAAAGCGGTGACGCATCCCAGGCCTATGAACAGCACCGGCCAGTAGACATGCCATCCGGGGTACACTGTCAGTACTGTCAAGCCCTCTGGGTCCTTGATGGAGAATCCCAGTTTACCCAGTAGATCTATCCCTAGCAAGTCCGCCACCTGGCGCAAAATTTGGAAAGTGAAAGCGGAAACTGTCTTCAAGCCACATTTCACTGAAAAATCGACCATGCCTGCCATTTCAATTTCGGCGTGGCTGTATCCAAACATTTTCACTGCTCCAGCATTGATGGTTTTATGTGGGAAAAGTCTCTTCAAAGTAGCCATACTCAGTATGGACCTACCGACCCCTGAGTCTACAATAAGCAGCATGTCGACTCCGTCAATTTTTAGCACATACCATTTCAACGGTCCCTTCTTTGCGCGTGCCACACACACCTGTGTTGTGTCTCTGGACTCCGCCACCGATGGCTCAATAGTGATAGTGTAGGCCCTGTCCCGCGACACAGTCCGCCGCCTCCTGGAAATCTGCCCTGGAGAATTAGCTACTTTGCAAACGGCTGTGCTTGGCCGGAAAGCTTGGGTGGTTACACTCCCTTTAGCCAACACCGGCAGACTCAGCTGAACTGTGGACTCAATCTGCCTGACCAGCTCGAACACCTTTTCCAGTGAGAGAGTATCTTTGCTCTTCAACCACACGCTGTTAGTACCATGGACTAGCTTATCCCTGACCAGCTCCTCCTCAATAGGCCCAAAGGCGCATTTTCTTGCTAGGCTACGGAGCTCTGCAATAAAGGACTGAGTGGACTCACCCGCTCACTGTTGGCGGTAAAAAAACTCATATCTCTGCGCCGTGATGGTGGAATGGTCTCCAAAAACACAGTACATTAATTCCAAACTGTCTTTCAGTGAGCCGTTGCCACACAGCCCAAAAAATATCCACTGGCTTTCCTCACCGAGGTAGTGGACCATTAGGCTCCTCCGTCTCTCTTCATCGACGCCGCTCAGGCCGGCCGCAGCCACATACACGTCAAATGTCTCCCTCCAGCGGACCCATGGTATAGCTGGTGTGCCTGGAGATTGTAAAAATGGAGGTTGTCTGATACACGCATGGTTTATCCTCATCGCCAAATGTTATGTCCGAATAACATGAGACTGGAGCCACAGTCAACTGAACACTGAACTGACTTTATTATCGAGAACAATACAATATACACTCCAACCGTAGCTCGCCTGACGTCATTGCCTCAACCCCCTCGGCAAGGCTACGGCAAGCACCGAGAGTCAAATCTCACACATAACAGCATGTCCATGTCCCTGTCTTCCCCATCAGAGATTCGTTGTCTGCTCCCTCCAAAGTAAATAAAAATATAATGTATAAGCATCCCAAAGTGATAAAGCAAAATATTGGTAAAACTCAAATTAAACATAAAGCCTCTAAATTGAATGATTTGGCCTCTGTTCCTCCTCATAATTTAAAAATTAAATGTGGTTTATTAAATATTAGGTCTCTAACTCCCAAGTCTCTGTTAGTCCATGATCTGTTAATTGATCATCAGGTTGATTTAATTTCCCTTACAGAGACTTGGTTAGGGCAAGAGGATTATGTTGGTTTAAATGAATCAACTCCCTCTGGTTATTTAAACTGTCAAAATCCCAGAAGTTCTGGTCGTGGAGGAGGAGTAGCAACAATTTACCATTCCAAATTACTAGTTAATGTAAAGCAAAAAACATGTTATAATTCCTTTGAGGGCCTGGTCCTCAGTATTGGGCACTTTAGCAATTTTAGGTTAAACCCAATTTTATTTGCCATAGTTTATCGTCCCCCATCAACCTACTCAGAATTTTTATTCGAATTTGCTGATTTCTTAGCTGATTTAGTGCTGAAATCTGATAGAATAATTATAGTAGGGGACTTTAATATACATGTGGATGTAGATAGTGACTGCCTTAATGTGGCATTTAATTCAATATTAGACTCGATTCGGTTTTCTCAGAAAGTAGGAAATTCTACTCATTACCTCCACCATACATTGGACCTTGTTCTGACATATGGCATAGATATAGAAAATCTTGTAGTGTCTCCTCATAACCCTGTACTGTCAGACCATTGTCTGTTAACCTTTGATTTTACTATTTCTGACTATTTGGCTCCTAAAGAAAAATATTATTACAGTAGATTAGATTAGATTAGATTAGATTCAACTTTATTGTCATTACACATGTATGAATACAAGGTAACGAAACACAGTTTAGCATCCAATCAGAAGTGCAAAGGACAGCAGGGCAGTATATATGGTAATTAACAGTATGTGCAATTTAAGCAAATATATGCAAATATATGCAGCAGTGCAGAAAGTTAAAAGTACTGTTATGTGCAAATAATGTGCAATAAGTTAGATGTAGTTATGTAGTTATGCAGTTATGTACAGGTGAGGATGGTAAAAGATGATTGTAAGAGAGTCAGCGGGGAACTAAGTTCAATAACGTGACAGCTGTTGGAAAGAAACTGTTCCTAAACCTGCTGGTTCTAGTCCGAAGGCTTCTGAAACGTCTTCTGGAGGGGAGAAGCTGGAACAGTCCATGAGCAGGATGGTTGGAGTCCCTAAGAATGCTGCGTGCCCGGCGCAGACATCTTTTCCTGTAGACGTCCTCTATAGCTGGAAGTGGAGTCCCTGTGATGCGTTGGGCGGTTTTCACCACCCGCTGCAGCGCCTTGCGGTCAGCTACAGAGCAGCTCCCATACCAGAGTGTGATACAGTTGGTCAGGGTGCTCTCTATCACGCAGCGGTAGAAGTTGTCCAGGATGTCAGTTGACAGATGGTTCTTCTTCAATGTCCTCAAGAAGAAGAGGCGCTGATGGGCCTTCTTGATCAGGCTGGTGGTGTTAACTGACCAGGACAGGTCCTCCGAGATGTGGGTCCCCAGGAATTTGAAGCTGGGGACACGTTCAACAGCTATGCCATTGATATGGATGGGGTCATGTGTCTCTTCCCTCTCCTTCCTGTAGTCCACTATGAGCTCCTTGGTTTTGCTGGTGTTAAGGAGCAGGTTATTGTCAGCACACCAAGTAGCCAAGTGCTCAACCTCTGCCCTGTAATCTGACTCGTCGTTGTCCCTGATGAGTCCAATCACCGTGGTGTCATCTGCGAACTTTATGATGGAATTGGATCCATACATAGGCCTGCAGTCATGGGTGTAGAGGGAGTAGAGGAATGGGCTGAGCACACAGCCCTGTGGTACACCAGTGTTGAGTGTGATGACGGAAGAACTGAAATATTTAAGTGTGACAAACATACAAAAAATGATAAATCAGGAAGGGGGCAGACACTTTTTCCACACCACTGTATTCTCTGGACAGAGGAAGGAAGACAAGGAGACTTGGTGGTGGAGTGAGGAGGTACAGGAAAGTATTCAAAGGAAGACGTTATCAAAGAAAAAGTGGAATAGTCAGAGAGATGAAGAAAGTTGACAGGAGTATTTCGAAGCAAGGCACATGGGAAAGATAGAGGTGGCAAAGGCAAAGGAAAAGGCATATACGTAGTGAGTTGTGACAGGCTGGACACTAAGGAAGGAGAAAAGTACTTGTATCGATTGGCTAGACAGAGAGATCAAGCTGGAAAGGATGTACAGCAGGTTAGGCTGATTAAGGACAGAAATGGTAATGTACTAACAAATGATAAGAGTGTATTGAAAAGGTGGAAGGAGAACTTTGAAGAGCTGATGAATAAAGAAAATGAGAGAGAGAAGCAGATAGATGAAGGAAACATGGTGAACAAGGAAGTCCCGAGGATTAGCAAGGCAGAAGTGAGGGCAGCTTTGAAGAGGATGAAGAATGGAAAGGCGGTCGGTCCAGATGACATACCTGTGGAGGTATGGAGATGTTTAGGAAAGATGGCAGTGGACTTTTTAACCAGATTGTTTTACAAGATCTTTAGCACTGACCTTTTGTGGCGTACCCTCTTTATGAAGATATGTCTGTGATGGTGTTCTGGACAACTGTCAAGTTAGTAGATTGTGTGTAGACTACTGGACCCGACTGAGAGACCATTTAAAGGTTCAGGAAACCTTTGCAGGTGTTTGGAGTTAATTAGCTGATTAGAATGTGACACCATGAGTCTACAATACTGAACTTTTTTCACAATATTCTAAGTTTCTGATAAAGTGAATTTGGGGTTTTCATGAGCTGGAAGGCATAACCATCAAAATTAAAAGAAATAAACATTTGAAATCACTCTGAGTGTAATGAATCTAATGTATGAGTTTCATTTTCTGAATTGAATTATTGAAATAAAATAAACCGCTCGATGACATTGTAATTTACTGAGATGCAACTGTAGGTGTCTGAAATCTTGGTTTCTTTTGACTTTTTTCTGTGCAAACTTTGTTCATTTTCCATCCATCCATCCATCTTCTACCGCTTTTCCGGAGGTCCGGGTCGCGGAGGCAGCAGTTCAAGCAGAGAAGCCCAGACTTCCCTCTCCCCAGCCACCTGCTCCAGCTCTTCAGAGGGGATACCAAGGCGTTCCCAGACTAGCTGGGAGACATAGTCTCTCCACCGAGTCCTGGGTCTGCCCCGGGGTCTCCTCCCAGTGGGACGTGCCTGAAACACCTCAAGTGGGAGGCGTCCAGGAGGCATCCTAATCAGATGCCCATACCACCTCAACTGACTCCTTTCAATGTGGAGGAGCAGCGGTTCTACTCTGAGCCTCTCCCGGATGACTGAGCTCCTCACCCTATCTCTGAGGGTGAGTCCAGCAATCCTACGGAGAAAGCTCATTTCAGCCGCTTGTATCCGCGATCTCGTTCTTTCGGTCATTACCCAAAGCTCGTGACCATAGGTGAGAGTAGGAACGTAGATTGACTGGTAAATCGAGAGCTTTGCCTTAGAACTAAGCTCCCTCTTCACCACAACAGACCGGTACAACGTCCGCATCACTGCAGATGCTGCTCCAATCCGTCTGTCGATCTCTCGCTCCATTTTCCCCTCACTCGTGAACAAGACCCCAAGATACTTAAACTCCTCCACTTGGGGCAGGAGCCTGTCCCCAACCCGGAGAGGACAATCCACCTTTTTCCGGCTGAGGACCATGGACTCGGACTTGGAGGTGCTGTTCATTTTCAATGGGATAAATTTTGGAGTTGTTTGGGAATATTTCAGACACCAAGGGAAAAATTAAAATAAAAGTAGATGCATAAGTCACTGCATTGAGCTGCACATTTTGATATATAGTATGTTGTGGGGGTTTTCCCAAAGCTGCGACAGGAGATACTGTATGTACCAACAATTTGTCAGAAACTGGAAAAAAATAACTGGAATAAAAATAAACTGGAATAAATTTTGAAAGAATAACAGAGTGTGTTTGCACACTCTAATAAGTGATAAATGAAATGAAAAATGAAGCGTGTGAGCTTGCAAATCCATGATTTGACCGTTAGGTAAATGCACACATTCAACATCCCACTGATCTGCAGACATTTCATGCACTGACTAAGAGGCCAACCCTCTCACTGCTGATCAAGAAGACAGAGAGAAAACATTGCATCCAGCCAGCGCTAAATGTTGTCCCCGGCTGTCAGCTCAATTTCCATGGCCTCTAAAGGCAACAAAACTCCACCAACTGTGACCAAACAATCACGTTAAATTCAACAATGCAACTTCTTCCTCGTCTGTCTTACATGGCAAGTGTCTGCCATTCCCTGCAACTGAATTTTCTTCAAATAACACACTGCAAACAGGATTATTCCTTTTGCACACTCCGTTTAGGTTGTAAACCTGCCTTAGGTTTCTAAAGGACTGTGGATGAAAAACTTGCTGAAGAAATTCTAAACACTCTTCATTCAAGCGTATTTGCTCTTGGCTGTAGGCTGTAGGAATTAACAAGTCACACAAAGAAAGGCAGTGTGTTGTCATTCCATCCACACAGTGCAGCAGGTACTGTACAATGATGAACTTACATGTTCTCACATCAGAGGGGCCGCTGCCACAACCAGCTCTCCTTCCCCCATTCTATTACACCAAGCTAGAAGGCGGGAAGTACCGTTTTTACACAGCCAGGATGTCCATGTGGGCCCCACCAAAGGTTAAACCTGGGCTGTCTTATGGATCCATGTGGGTTTGTCTCCACAGGTTCCATGCTGGCCCCATCTGGGTTTGCCCACATGGACTTTACCTGTGGTGCAGGTGAGCAGGTGATCTGTTCACCTGCTTTGACCCAGTGGGCCCCCTGTGAGTTAAACATGGGTGAGCAGGATTCAGAGGCAAAGTTAGGAAAAAAGTCACAAATTTATGATTTGAAAAAGTGACAATTAATAAGAAAAAACAACTTCACAAAAAAACAGTAACAAATTCATGAAAAAAAAGTTCACAGTGAAAAAAGGTTAAACATTTTTGAGAAAGTTCCAAATTTACGTGAAAAATGTTGCAAATTTATGGGAAAATCTCACAAATTAAAAATAAATTTCCAAGGAGAAAAGTAACACATTTATGAGAAGAAGATTACAGCAAAAAAGTGGCAAATTTATGAGATCGTTCAAAATGTACAAGAAAGGCAGAATTTTCCCAGAAAAGCTAAGACATTTCTAGACTAGAACAGGCTTTCCTGTCATTGTACAGCACAACAAAACTGTGGGTGCTGCACCAGGCTACTGCGCAACACCGTCAGAGAGAAGAATTTGAAATAAAACAGTTACAGAACACACGATTAATCATACAACTGAAGAGAAATAAAAGTCAAAATAGCAACTAGCCCATAGGTGTATACACAGGTACGGCAGCGGCTTCACGGGTGGAACTACTGTATGTACATAAGAGCGCGGAGTGCAGGACGCATAATAGAGTAAAATGGCCCAAGGATTATGGGAAATATAGTATATAGTAGTGATTTCACAGATGGGTCAGTATACATGAGAGTGCGGAGTGCAACGACAGGTGAGTTACAGTGATAATTAGAAGGTCCTCAGTTCTGTGCATGTGAGCGTTTGGAGGGAGGAGGGTGGGGCCTCTGACTGTTTGCAGTCCGGATGGCCCAGGGGAAGAAACTGTTTGTCGGTCTGGAGGTGTGGGACCTGATTGATCTGAACCATCATTCAGAAGGAAGCAGGTCAAAGAGGTGGTGGGTGGGATGTGAGGGGTCTCCTGTGATGGCCTTGATCCTTCTGAGACAGGAGGACAGGAGGATCTGGAGATGTCCTCCAGAGAGGGCAGAGGGCCGCCGATGATTTTATTGGGTGGTGTTGATGACCCTCTGCACAGCCTTCTTGTCCTCGGCCGTGGAGCCAGCGTACCACACACCCAGACAGTAGATGAGCACGCGCTCCACTGAGCAGCGGTAGAAGGCCAGCAGCAGCTTCTGGTCCAGGTTGTTCTTCCTCGGGACACAGAGGAAGTGCAGCCGCTGCTGGGCTTTCTTCACCAGGGCCTTGTTGTTGACAGTCCAGGAGAGGTCAGAGGAGATGTGCGTGCCCAGGAACCTGAAGTTGGGGACGTCTTCCACGCGGTCACCATTTATGGGGGTGGTGGTGGTGGGGTCCTGTCTGTTCTTCCCAAAGTCCAGTATAAGTTCTTTGCTGTTTTGGTTCAGTTTCAGGATGTCTGCTTGGCACCACAGCAGCAGGTTCTCTACCTCTCTGAATCATTTTGCAACAGCAGCAGCTTGAACAGAGAAGAGCTCTGAAAAACAGGAATTCCTCCTCTTCCTTGAAATGCCATTGTTGTTGCTATAAAAAACTGTGCTTCACTCTTCACTTTTATATAGCCGGTGAGCACACTGACATGTTAGCACATCTCCACTACCCATAGGACTGTAAATATACAGTATGTATGTGTAAATATAAATATATGTGTAAATACTGTATATGTAACTAAATTTGTCTACTGTTTTTATCTATGTAAAGCTCTTTGAGCAGCATCCAGTGTTTGAAAAGTGCTATACAAATAAAGTTTGATTCACCGGCTGATAGGACTGGGGTGAAACTACAGCTGACAGACGTGTGCATGCATCAACGGCTTGTCCTGGTAGAGGAAAGAAGTGAAGTCTGGACACAACTGTGTGCATGCAGGCCTCGTTCAAAGCGGACAGGCACGTCAGCGGACCAGAGTGGAGGTGGAGCACGAGTCCAGATTCCGAAGAGCATCTCAGCTCCACAGAGAAACACCTCAGATGAGCAGGGATTCAGTCTGGGAAGCAGCGCAGCAATGCTAACCACTCATCCACCGTGGGTCCCTACAGCAGAGGAGCTGGAGTTTCCACCTGTGGACTCACGCCGTACCATATAGACTCTGACTTGACTTTGTCTGGGTGAGACATCTGTTGATGTGAAATGACACGGAAACGTAATGAAAAATGATACACACCCCACACCCAGGGAACACTGCAATACAGCTCCCCACAAAGATGGAAGACATGTTGGACTATGGCTGCCATGTTAACTATGTGCCAAAATAATTATGTCCTTACACCTTGCAGAAAAGATTTTCCTTTCAGGGCCTCAGAGAATAACTCCCATGGCCTTGCAGGTAATAACAGCCCGTGCTGTATGTCTGCTGCACTCCCCAAGGACACAACATTGGCAGTTCTTTTGCTGTTTTTTTTTTTCTGGACACCTTCCACAGATTCCACCTCTGATTTAGCTACAGTGAAGTTCAGAGAAAAGAAGGAAAACATGAGAAACATATAAAAGTTGAATTTAAGTCCAAACCTCAAGTGTATTCAAGCATGATAAAGGATGTGTCAACACGGCAAAAGAGCAAATTCATGTTGTTTTATATATATATATATATATTTGCTTTCTGAAAACGTATGTGAAACAAATGTATTACATCTGTAAGTAAATAGCAGTGGCTACACTAACCATCAGGGTCCTCACCTATCAAACATCACATAGGACACACACACATGCTGTCAAAAGCTGAAATGGGCACACACACACCAATAAACCACAGTCTGACATACTGGAGCTCCTTTTGCAAGGAGGGGTGAGCAAATATAGCCAAGATGAAAGATGCCGATAGACTCCTACCCAACAAGACTGAGCGCTGGAGAGGTGCTTCAACAAAGTAGGAGTTTAAGGACGTACAAACTTATGTAACCAGCTTAATGCACTTTCTTCATTATTTTTGCCCCAACTAGTGCTGGGAGTGGTAACCTATTAATGTATTAATTATGGCTGTCCAATTAAAGATTCAGAAATACTAACACCAATTAACACTCCCATGGCACTTCCTGTTACAGCGGAGCTTTGAGTTCGTCGCCCACAGTCTTTAGTGCAACACGCCTTTTTTTTTGGGGGGGGGCTCAGTCAGGCTGAACTTCAGAAGTGGAGTGAACCAGGAAACAGTTTAATGTGAGTTCTGTGCTTGAATTATGCAGCAGCTTGAACGTTAAAACACTAATGAGTCAGAAAACAGCAACATCTGATTATTTAAACCTGTTATGTGACTTTTTTTTCTGATGTGCTGTTTGCTTTGCTTAATTAATTTAACATGCTGGACTGTTATTTCTTCTGATTTATTCATTCATGTCAGTTTATTAACTAACGCCACCGTGCAGTGGTTTAGCACTGTGGCAGCACAGTTTTACCCTCGGCCGGGGGACCGCGGGGATCATGAGATCGTGGGTTCGATCCCAGCCCCCGACCAACAGTGAGCTGTGTGGAGTTTGCATGTTCTCCCCGTGTTGCGCGGGTTTACTCCGGGATTTCTCCGGTTTCCTCCCGCACACCAAAAACATGTAGGTTTAGGGCGCTCGTGCACGCAGCGACCAGCGGCCGGTGGCTTGTCACCAGACTGCAAACCAAGTCTACCTACGGGTACAAATAAGTAACAAAAAAAAAAAAAAATGCCAGTAATAATAATTATAGCACAGTGTGACATGGCTGATGAACATGATGATTTAGTTACTTCCTAAAGAAAAGCTGACGCGGTGCTGTGGAATCAAACCCATCCATCTATCCATCCATCTTCTACCGCTTTTCCAGAGGTCCGGGTCGCGGAGGCAGCAGTTCAAGCAGAGAAGCCCAGACTTCCCTCTCCCCAGCCACCTGCTCCAGCTCTTCAGAGGGGATACCAAGGCGTTCCCAGACCAGCTGGGAGACATAGTCTCTCCACCGAGTCCTGGGTCTGCCCCGGGGTCTCCTCCCAGTGGGACATGCCTGAAACACCTCAAGTGGGAGGCGTCCAGGAGGCATCCTATTCAGATGCCCATACCACCTCAACTGGCTCCTTTCAATGTGGAGGAGCAGCGGTTCTACTCTGAGCCTCTCCCGGATGACTGAGCTCCTCACCCTATCTCTCAGGGTGAGTCCAGCAATCCTACGGAGAAAGCTCATTTCAGCCGCTTGTATCCGCGATCTCGTTCTTTCGGTCATTACCCAAAGCTCGTGACCATAGGTGAGAGTAGGAACGTAGATTGACTGGTAAATCAACAGCTTTGCCTTAGAACTAAGCTCCCTCTTCACCACAACAGACCGGTACAACGTCCGCATCACTGCAGAGGCTGCTCCAATCCGTCTGTCGATCTCTCGCTCCATTTTCCCCTCACTTGTGAACAAGACCCCAAGATACTTAAACTCCTCCACTTGGGGCAGGAGCCTGTCCCCAACCCGGAGATGACAATCCACCTTTTTCCAGCTGAGGACCATGGATTCGGACTTGGAGGTGCTGATTCTCATCCCAGCCGCTTCACTCTCAGCGGCAAACCGTCCCAGCAAGAGCTGTAGGTCATTGCTGGATGAAGCCAACAGGACAACATCATCTGCAAACAACAGAGATGAGATCCTGTGGTCACCAAGCATGACACCCTCCATTCCCTGGCTGCGCCTAGAAATCCTGTCCATAAAAATTATGAACAGGATCGGTGACAAAGGGCAGCCCTGGCGGAGTCCAACTCTCACTGGGAATGACTCCGACCGAGTGTTGGCAATACGAACCAAACTCTCACAACGGTCGTACAGAGACCGAATAGCTCGTAACAACAAGCCCGATACCCCATACTCATGGGGTATCTGGAATCAAACCCACTTCAGGTCATTTTGAGAGAAAACAGAGCAGTTTATGAAGCTGAGGGGGGCAGAACATCTGCAATCATCTGATCATCCTGATCTTAGAAATGTTCCACACATCTGGAGCGATGATGGGATGTTTCTGCTCGTTCTTTCTCGCTCGTTTCTGAGCTCCAGGGCGGTGAAGCTGCAGCAGCAACAGGCAGCTGTCAGTCAGCTGAGGACAGAGCAGCTGCACTCCAGCTTCACTAAACCAAAGCAGTTTTCACTCAAATGACGCCAATAAAAAGGAGTGGATACTTTGACTGTGATTTTTTACTGCAACTTACACTGGAAATTAGAAAAAGCAAAATAACAACATTTCACATTTAATATAAAACTACTAGTGTAGCTTAATAAATTAGAATAATGTGAAAAAGTAAATTTTTTTGCAAGATCATTACAAGAGAAACGTTCATGTGTTTATTACATGTAAAGTGAACCATTTTAAGCCTGATTTAATATTGATGACTGTGGTTAAAGTTTTTGAAGTTAAATGACCAGTAATGATGTTCTAATTTAGTGAGATGAACTTAGATGAAGCTGAAGATGGAGTCTGTTCCCCTGCTGCTGAAAATCAGTGAGAGTCATCGTGCTCAAGTCCAGGACTGTGGTCTGCGTCACAACATTAAAAACTAAACGTCAGCGCTGATACAAGGCACAACATCCAAATTATTTAGCTGCATAATGATCAGAAATGATCAGAAATATAACAGTAAACTGCTACATTTTCCACTGGTTATATAATTAAGAATATTTTTTTAGTTCAATCTTATTGACATACAAATTAAAAATAATTACAAGTAGTTTATGTATTTTTGTATTAATTTGCTTTAATTTAAATGTTTACCTGCTGTATATGTGTTGCAATAAAATAACTTATCATGTATTCTGTCTATCCACACTCACCCCACCCCCCAGTTCCCCCAGGATTAATCAGTTTACTAGTTAAAATGTTTTAATCACGATTAATTGAGATTAATTTTATATTTCGTATACTTTATTAATCCCAGAGGGAAATTACAGGGCGTCCACGTGGATGGATGAGGCAGCCACAGTACGGCGCCATCCCTTCACCACTCACACACACATTCACACCTAGGGCCACTTTAGAGTCTCCAGTTAACCTAACCTGCAGGTCTTTGGCCTGTGGGAGGAAACCGGAGTACCCGGGCTAAACCCACACAGACACGGGGAGAACATGCAAATTCCACACAGAAGGGTCACTTATAGCCAGGGGGTGGGATTGATCCCGTGACCTTCTCACTGTGCTGCCACTGTGCCAGCGAGCACTGCCATGTGCCTTGTGATGAATTAGTTTTCTTTTAAGTTCATTGATTCCCGGTACGACCTCAACACATTTTTGGTTTGTTCAGTTGAACTGTGTGGTTTCGGTCAGATTAATGGCCTGGAAGCTATTACCTCCACCAAGACAGCTTGTCTGTCTGTGTGCAGGATTACCGCAAACCTACTGGGCAGATGTTGATGACATTTTCACCAGAGGTTTCCTTTGGGTTATGGATGACCCCATTAGATTTTACAGGTGATCTGAGAGCACATACCACAGCCAAGGCCTGATCTGTCAGAGTTAAAAGAAAGTGAAGAAGTGATCCAGAATCCTGACCCAGACCAGCATTTCTGATGAACACCGTAACCACTAACCACCGTACCCAGTCGTGCTTCAGTCCTCACTAAGATCAAGGAAGTGGATCATATAACTTCAGTCCTCAGATCTTCACACTGGTTTCCTGTCTGTCAAAGAAGCGATTTCAAAATACTGCTGTTGGTTTATAAAGTTCTGAATGGTTTAGGGCCAAAATACATCTCAGATCTGCTGGTCCATTATGAACCACCCAGAGCCCTCAGGTCATCAGGGTCAGGCCTACTGTCTGTGCCCAGAGTTAGAACCAAACATGGTGAGGCAGCGTTTAGTTTTTATGCTCCTCACATGTGGAACAAACTCCCAGAAAGCATCAGGGCTGCTGAAACACTCAGCTGCTGTAAATCCAGGTTAAAAACTCTCCTATTTGCAGCAGCCTTTCAATAGCCTACAATGTACTGTAACTTTTATTTGTCGTATTCTGTTTTAGCCTGTTTTTGTTTCTCTTTAATTTACTTTTAGTTTGCTTTTACATTCTTATGTATTCCTTTTGCAACTTGCTGTAATGCTTTATGTAAAGCACTCAGTAATTGTCTTCTACATGAAATGTGCTGTACAAATAAACTTGCCTTGCCTTCAGTTCACTGGCTTCCTTTCTCAGGACAGTCTTCAACTGACAAGACACAAAGGCTGATAGACATTTCATAAAGGTGATTTTTTTGTCACATGAACAGAACTGCACAAAATGGTGTGATTGTAAAGAATACTGTGAGTGTGAGGTTTCATCTAGCTTGGATCATTACACCAGAAGATAAATCAGAAAAGACAGGCCAAATTAAAATAGTACAAATTCAAAACGGAATGGCTTTTTTTTTTTGTCATTTTAACAACTTTTCATTATCAATATCAGTAGATGATCTCTAATTTCAATAAATGCATTCACTTTGACTTCACTTGCACATTTTAAATGTGCTGCAGGAAACCTCATCTGTAGAGCAGAAGACCAGTGAAGATGAAGTTGTGGAAGAGTTTAGAGATCAGAAGGATGGAGACATTTTGAGTATAGTCCTAACCATTATGGAGATATTTCCCTAAAGGTAAAAGTGAGACACAGTGAGAGCTGGCAGGGAAGGCAGGCAGATGCTTGGAGCCCCAGTCCAGGAGGGGGCGCAGCGATGTGAACAGCTTGGATCACTACAGTAGTGAGAACGTGGTCAGCTGCTGCAGAATTCCGTACAGCCGGATTCATGCTCCACCTCTGCTCTGGTCCACTGACAAGCCTGTCCACTTCAGACCAGGCCTGCATGTTAACCATCCCCGCTGCTAAAGGCTGAGCCATAAAAGGACGTATAATTTGGTGTGTGCATTATGCATGCTGCTGTGAATACATTTGGACTCCCTGCTAGGCAGATTGACTTGTCTTTGAGGCCGCCGGAGGTTTGATTGGACATTTTCTGATGTTGGGAGTTTGGAGAATGAGCAATTATATCCTTCATTATTTGGTTTAACTCACACAAACATAAAGGCCCTCCATCAAGGGAAAGGCTGAACGCACATTTACAAAGACGACCACAGCTGCCATTACACCTGTCATGGTGGGGGGGCTTCATTGTGCTTCCACACACATATTTGTAATTATAGGGTGTGAAAATGGTGCACTGACACAGGCATGTCCATTTGTCCAAGTCTGCTGAGAGGATGGTGGTTCTGGTGGTGGATCACGGTGCTGTTATCTGGGATGGTCCAGCTGCTGGTCTCTCTGGTCATCCAGCAGGTGCTGAGGCTCCACTTCACGGCAATACATCAGCTCTACACAACTCTTCATGGTCAGCTCCTTAAGCATCTCAAGTGCTTCGCAGTATGCACATCTGTTTGCCTCATTACCTAGTGACAATGACACTCGAAGAGCTCTGACTCTCTATGCTCCTTTATTTATAAAACTAGATACCTACACCATAAACGCCACTGCCCTCGTGTTCTGCAGTGCCCCCCATGGGTCGCCACTTCACCAGTGATTGAGGGGTTTGTGTGTCCTAACGAGCCCAGGAGCCGTGCTGCCAGCGTCTGCTGGGGTCTCCTACTACCTCCGCCTGGTGGCTGCCCAGCCAGCATGTCCACGTGGGCCCCCCACAGCTTTGCCTGGGCTGCACAGGTCAAAAATACTCTTCAGGCAAACGCAAACCTTATCACAACACGAGCAGGATGCCTCACAGATGTGCACGAAGACCAGGCTGCTGTGTTGTCGTCAGCTTTTTTTATCTGATAGCAATACAAACGTCCACAGGTTCCATGTTGGCCCATCTGGACTTTACCTGTGCTGCAGGTGAGCAGCTGATCTGCTCACCCACTTTACACCCAGCTGGGCCCCACATGGCTTTAAGATTTGTCAGCAGGTTTCAGGAACAGCAGGACCACAGGCAAAATTAGGCAAAAAAGTCACAAATTTCTGAGAAAAAAATGTGAAAAATTATATGAAAAAATGTAGCAAATTTACAAAAAAAAGTGGCAAATTCATGAGAAAAAAAACTCCCCAATTTATGAGAAAAAGTTGATAGTTTACAGTAAAAAGTTGAAAATTTATGAAAAAGCTCCAAAATTACAAGAAAAAGTTAGCAAATCCGCAAGAAAAAAGTAACAATTTTATGAGAAAAACTAAGAAATTTATGAGAAAAAGTTGCAAGTTTACAGTAAAAAAAAAGTAGAAAAGTTGTGAGAAAGTTTCAAATGTTCAAGAAAGTATATCAGCTTCGGAGAAAAAGTCACAAATTTACCATAAAATGAAAAAGGTAAACAGGTGAAGTCCATGCGGGTGGACCCATAAGACAGCCCACTGTACGCTTTGGAGGGGCCCACCTGGACCTGCTGGCTGGGTGATTCCAACCAACGTGTTGAGCCGAAGGCCAGCATTAAGTGGAGCTTCACTAGTAGAAGAAGCAGGGTGGTGACAGCTGTCCACTGACTCAGGTTACCGCCCCGCCGGTGGCTCTGTGGCCCATACAGTTCACTCCCAATCAGCACCATGCATGCACTCCCATGATTCATTAGGCAGCTGTGCCTCCTATTATCATATCAGACTAAAGATTGCTGAAGAGAAACAAAGAATAAACAGAAGGCTAATTACTGCCATGCGAACAAGACTTTCAAAAAAAAAGAAGAAGCAGCAGCAGAAGGGACACAAGGAGGAAGACACAGGGAGGAGGAAAAGAAAGAGATGAAGATGTTGGAAAGAGAGAGGCATGGGTCCTGGCTGGTTGGAGGGGTTCTGTGTGCAGCTGGACACAGAGCTGGTGGCTCCGCATCAACAGCTCCGACAACAGGAGCAGAAGTGAGTCCTGGCCAGCAGCCAGATGTTAGCGCTGAGCGTGGCTGTTAGCCTCTGTGGCTGGGAGTCACAGCCAAACGCTCTGGAAATGATCCTCCTCTAAATTGAGTCTGGCAGCCAGAATGAAACGGGGATGTGAGGTCTCCAAGATGCCAAGCCACACAATTAAACTTGGCTCCATCAAAGTCAGAGAGCTTTTTCAGGTGGACTGAATGTTAGAAACATGAATGCATACACACACCAGCATGGAATATTAAAGCAAACATATTTGACACACACACACACACTTTACACAATCATGACACAAAAAGAACAAAAAATGGCAAAAAGAGGCTGGATAATTCCGACAAACCATAATGACATAATCCTGTCTTTTGTCAGCAGCAGGAGAATATCACAGGTTTTAGACATGAGTGTGAGTCACTGAAACCTTAGCAACCGAACCTGTGGGGAACTAAGTTCTAAAATAGCAGTGTAGCCATTATAGCACTGTGGGACACCTAGAAAGTGTCCTCATTTACAAAGCATGGAGACTGTTGGGTGACCATTCAGAGATCAGAAATTGGACCAATCTCTCAATGATCTAAATATGGGAAGAAGTCATTTCTGTGTAAATGTCTGGGCTTTAACAAATTCAGTTTTCTGAAACTTTCATGGTGATCTATAGAGATCTTTGAAATATACTTGAGAGATCACTGAGAGACCAGGAAAGGTCACTCTCAGGAAGAATTTCTTATGCGACCAGGAAAGATGCTGAGCATTTGAGAGGTTTCTAGTGCTCCCCTCTACCACTGTTACACAGGGATGGAGATCACTGAGACATTGTTTAGAGATGAAAAAATGGCCAGGCCTTGTAACAACTTTTCATGGATCTCTCAGATATCACTAAATTCTCTCATTGATCTTCCAGTGATCTCCACTGTCACCATGGAATCCTCCACATTTTGAATTAGTCCAAAAGAATCTTAATGATCACGAAAGGAAAGTGATCTCTCAATGAACTCTCAAGGAGCACTCAAAAATCTCATTGATCTCCCAGTGATCTCGGCTTTTAATGAACACTATTGGGCTTTCATCAAACACTCAGTGATCCCTTACTAATTTCTAAGTCATCTCGACAATGGGGGTGGAAATATTTAGCATTCATTAAAAGATCTCTAAGAGATCATTGATCTCGTCAATCTCTGAACGACCTCTCAGTGACCTTTTAATGAACACTAAATATTTCCACCCTGAAGGTTGAGATGGCTGAGAGATCAGTGAGGGATCATTGAGCATTTGATGAAAGAGCAAAAGAGTTCATTTTAACACCACAGCAGAGATCACTGAAAGATAATTGGGAGATTGATGAAATTGTTGCGTGCTCCTTGAGAGTTCGTTGAAGGATCACTTCCATTTGGTGACCATTAAGAGATTGTTTTGGGCTGAGTCAAAACTTTGAGGATTGTGGAGCTCAGTGAAAATCATTGAGAGATCTTGTTGATTGTAGAGAGATTATTGAAAGATTCTTGAGAGATCTGTCCCTTTTTTCATCATTCAATGATCTCTCAGTATAAATGCACTACTAGCATGGATAGAAGATAAGATAAGATAAGATAAGATAAACTTTATTGTCCTTCAAGGGGAAATTTGTCTTGGGCTTGACACCCTTTAGAGAAGTTAGAGAAACCTTTCCCTAACTTGTTTCCACTACATTAACTACATTTGTGCTGAAGGAAGTCCTTGCCTTGAGGTAGATACTTCAGCGAGGCCTCAAAAAACTGCTGAGTGGGGCTCGGAATTGACTCAGTGGTGACTGGATACAACTCAACAGCACAATGTGAGCCAAGCAGAAGCCAGCAACAAGTATACAAAGGCCACTAGAAAAAGTGAATAAGGAGAATCTAATGTATTTTTGAGTATGAAGGAGAAGTTTGATCAACTATTCAACTGCACACAACACAAGCAGTGTGTAGGAACGCTGCTCATTAAAGGTTTCCCCTGACCCTCTTCCTGTTACTGTAGGAGGCCTAAATGTCACATGAATAATAATCTACATCTCTATAGGTCATGTGGTAATTTTCAGCTCTGAGCTCCTCAGAGTTTCTCTTCTACAGGTGCTAAGGTGGAGTAAGGTGTGATAATGGAGCCAGTTGAATGCAGAGCGGTCATCAGGTTCCTGTAGTTGAGAGGCAACACACTACTGGAGACATTTAATGAGATGAAAGAGACTTATGGGGAGGATGAACCATCATATGACGGAATCAGGAACTGGTATCCACAGTTCAAGTGTGGTCAGACATCGGTGGAAACGGCACCCATTCCCGGGGATCACAGTGTACAATTGATGAAGGCACAAGTGGAGGCCACCTCTTTCCAACCATGAAGTCATTTTTGAAGGTGAAGCAATTCCAAGTTGATGGAACGCCAATTTCTGAGGTCAAGTCAGGGCTGGTATCTGATCAAGGTGAGGTGAGGTCTCCACAGCTGCATAAAGTGATGGGAGAAGTGTGTGGCCCTTGGTGGTTCCTACATACATAGAGAAATCCTGATAACTCTGACACGTTTGGTTCCTCTCAGTCCAAGCTGCGATTTGGTCCCGTGCATGCCACCCTCAACTCAGATGAGACATGACAGGTGAGAGGTCCAGCTACAACAATGTTCCATCCTCCAAGTTTTACTCATAGTTCCTGCAATGGAAACACAGCTTCTGTGGAGTTGGGACATCCAGAGTAAAGCCATGCCGTCACAAAAAGAACAACTACAGTATGTTAGATTAAATGATCGACTACATCAGTTTTATGTATCTGTTGCTATTTTGTCACCAGAATAGAGGGCTAATGAGTTTTTTTTTAGCAAAGCATTTTGACTGGTTTATGAGATAAAAAAGAATGGTAACCAAATCCAGCTGAGAACTGGCTCTTTTGGCTTGTAAGAGTAGGAAAGGAAAATCAGTTTGAAAAGGAAATGTAGACATTTGTTGACTCTTAACTGAACAATAACTGGCAGCAGAGTCTGGCTAAGAATAAAAAGACACCTATCATTTTTCAGGACCTGCTCTATCCAACATGTCGACCTAAAGTGTCAAGAGGTTCCCTTCAAGAGTGAAAGAGTGAAGTGTCAGCTCAATCATTTCAAGTTATGAAAGGACAACAACATTCCCCAGACACTTTGATTCAGTTTGCGCTTATTGATTGGTGATCCTCTGTGCTCTCGGAGAGTTAACCTTTTTTTAATTACTACCCCAGGCAGAATTGTCACAGCCTACCCATCGGATTTTACCTGTCATCCAGCAGAATGACTTCACATTCCACTGAGAACTTGTTCCATCCCACTGCTGACTGTTAGAGCCATGATGGCAGCAGCAGCAGACGAGGACATGGTGTTGTACTGCGTCCTCACAACACATTCTGTCTTTGACTTTTCTGTATCTCCTTGTTCAGAAGCCTCCACCTGTGTGACATTATCGCTTGATCATTATTGTCATCTCCCAGCCCACATGACATTTGATGTGAGAGCCTACATGCGCTTACTGTGGCATATATCTACATTAGCGTCCTACAGAGAATATTTTAATATGATTGTGCCCAAGTTCAGCTATACCGCCTGATGCATTAGAGCGTCACCGTATAATTTAACTTCCATACTTTACCCATTGTGTCTGCTTTGAAACAGTGATGCAGGGTTTGTGATGTGAGGACTTCCTGTTGTTTGAACATCAGAGTCACTGTATGGCTCACTCGACCACAAAGGGTGTTCTCCTGCTGAACGTCTGTGCAACATCAGACCTGTTAGGAAGTAGAGACGCAGCATAGTCCACTACAGTCTTGTGTTACTGTCAAGACCACTGTTGGACAAGTTACTACAAATTAGTAACTAATTACACTTACTAGCTACTTCTTTTCAAAAGTAATTGAGGAACTTTACCAATTATTGCATGATTAAAGTAATTAGTTACTTGGAAGCGTAACTTTCACGTTACTTTTAAATGCATACTTAAAATCATCTTGCACACATAACAGAATAATTTAATTAATGGATTACATTATGGGCTTATTGATGTCAGGCTGAAAATAGACTTTTCAGACGCCACAAAATTGTATATATATATATATATATATACTATATATATATATATAGTATATATATATATACAGTGGGGCAAAAAAGTATTTAGTCAACCACCAGTTGTTTTTTTTTTGTTTTTTTTGTTTTGTTACTTATTTGTACCCATAGGTAGATTTGGTTTGCAGTCTGGTGACAAGCCACCGGCTGCTGGTCGCTGCGTGCGCGAGCGCCCTAAACCTACATGTTTTTGGTAGTTGTGCAAGTTCTCCCACTTAAAAGATGAGAGAGGTCTCCAATTTTCATCATAGGTATACCTCAACTATGAGAGACAAAATGAGAAAAAAAAATCCAGAAAATCACATTGAAGGATTTTTAATGAATTAATTGGTAAATTCCTCGGTAAAATAAGTGTTTGGTCACCTACAAACAAGAAAGATTTCTGGCTCTCACAGACCTGTAACTTCTTCTTTAAGAGGCTCCTCTGTCCTCCACTCGTTACCTGTATTAATGGCACCTGTTTGAACTCGTTATCAGTATAAAAGACACCTGTCCACAACCTCAAACAGTCAGACTCCAAACTCCACTATGGCCAAGACCAAAGAGCTGTCAAAGGACACCAGAAACAAAATTGGAGACCTGCACCAGGCTGGGAAGACTGAATCTGCAATAGGTAAGCAGCTTGGTGTGAAGAAATCAACTGTGGGAGCAATTATTAGAAAATGGAAGACATACAAGACCACTGATAATCTCCCTCGATCTGGGGCTCCACGCAAGATCTCACCCCGTGGGGTCAAAATTACCATGAGAACGGTGAGCAAAAATCCCAGAACCACATGGGGGGACCTAGTGAATGACCTGCAGAGAGCTGGGACCAAAGTAACAAAGGCTACATCAGAAACACACTACGCCGCCAAGGACTCAAATCCTGCAGTGCCAGACGTGTCCCCCTGCTTAAGCCAGTACATGTCCAGGCCCGTCTGAAGTTTGCTAGAGAGCATTTGGATGATCCAGAAGAGGATTGGGAGAATGTCATATGGTCAGATGAAACCAAAATAGAACTTTTTGGTAAAAACTCAACTTGTCGTGTTTGGAGGAGAAAGAACACCATACCTACTGTGAAGCATGGGGGTGGAAACATTGTGCTTTGGGGCTGTTTTTCTGCAAAGGGACCAGGACAACTGATCCGTGTAAAGGAAAGAATGAATGGGGCCATGTATCATGAGATTTTGAGTGAAAACCTCTTTCCACCAGCAAGGGCATTGAAGATGAAACGTGGCTGGGTCTTTCAGCATGACAATGATCCCAAACACACCGCCCGGGCAACGAAGGAGTGGCTTCGTAAGAAGCATTTCAAGGTCGTGGAGTGGCCTAGCCAGTCTCCAGATCTCAACCCCATAGAAATCTTGGAGGGAGTTGAAAGTCTGTGTTGCCCAGCGACAGCCCCAAAACATCACTGCTCTAGAGGAGATCTGCATGGAGGAATGGGCCAAAATACCAGCAACAGTGTGTGAAAACCTTGTGAAAACTTACAGAAAATGTTTGACCTCTGTCATTGCCAACAAAGGGTATATAACAAAGTATTGAGATGAACTTTTGTTATTGACCAAATACTTATTTTACCGAGGAATTTACCAATTAATTCATTAAAAATCCTTCAATGTAATTTTCTGGATTTTTTTTCTTATTTTGTCTCTCATAGTTGAGGTATACCTGTGATGAAAATTGGAGACCTCTCTCATCTTTTAAATGGGAGAACTTGCACAATTGGTGGCTGACTAAATACTTTTTTACCCCACTGTATATACATATACCGGGATCAAACTTAGCAAACTTAGAGAACAGTATGTTAATACTTGATATATTCTAACATATGTTATTTTTCATTGTTCCAAATTTGACAGACTATCAGCTGTGGCTATAACACTGCTGTACTAGCATGTTGTTTTAAATAACCAAGGCACTTCAACACAAACATTTATTTTGCAAAAAAAAACAAAAAAAAAACAGTGATCAGAATCAGAGTACAGTGGTACCTCTCCTTACGAACGTCTCTACATACAGAATTTTCAGGTTACGAGACGCCTCAACGGGAAAATATTGCCTCTTGTTACGAAAGAAATTTCAGGGTACGAAAGGCAAAAAAGTACGCGCTCCTCGCAGCTCCCGTAGTTTACCAAACGTAAACATACCTGTAGCTGCTCTGCCATTGGCTATCGCCTAGCATCTTCCTGGTATCCCATTGGCCACGAAGTGTTCGGGCAGTTTTACGTGTGTGTACATTAAAGTATTAACATTTACTCACTATGGGCCCCAAGAAAGTGATGGAGATAAGTGGAAAAGGAGAAAAGAAGAAGAAGAGAGTTTTTTTGTCCATACAAACAAAGAAAGAGATAATAGAAAGGTATGAAAAGGGGATGTGTTTGGTTGATCTCGCCAAAGAATATGGCCGTAATACATCTACGATCGGCACATTTTCGAAGGATTGTTAAAAGCCGACAAAAGCAAACGTCCTTGGATCGGTTCTTCACAAAACGTCAGGCAAAAACCACTGATGAGAGAGAATATGAACCAAAGAATGTAAAAGGTGACGACGACGACGATAGCAGTTAAAAGGTAAATGAACATAATTTTTATTATTCTTTACTTTATACTTTAGTCTTTGTTTTTTTTAAATTACAACTCTCATTTTATGTTTATTGTGCAGTAATCTAATTGTAACATGTATTTGTTACATGTTTTGATGCATTTTTATGATTTATAAAAAATTTATGCCCGAATTTTTGGGGCTTGGAACGGATTAGGGCATTTACATGTAAAACGCGTCTCTACTTACGGAATTTTCACGTTACGGAAATACTTCCGGAACGAATTAATTTCGTAAGTAGAGGTACCACTGTACAGTGACCACTGTGTCAAACGATTAGATTTAAACAATGTTTTTTTAGGGCTATAGGACTCAAAAATTAATAGGAAGTGTAGAGGCCCGTGCTGTGAATGACTTCAGCACATCTGCACCCACAGGACATCACTAGTTTCTCACACTGCTCTGGTTTGGGGGAAAGGATGATACAAAGACTCTCAAAACTGCAGCTAGATGTTATGAATGCCCCTTGCAGGGCATTAGTGAGACGCCAGACACCAAACAGTAAGTTTGCTTGTTTATTTACAAAAGACAAGATGACAAAATAAACCGCCAAGTGGGGCAAACACGAAAATATACTGAGCACCAAAATAATAAACACTGAAGGCTAACGAGAAGATGCAGCGAGGACGGAGCCAACGCTGTACAATAAACACTTACGAGAGGATGAGCAAAGATGAATCACAGAGAAGACCGGAGTCGGGAGTAGGAACTCCAGTCGCATACATGGAGGTGCACAAGGTTGCAGGACGCAGCGAGGAGTGAGCCTCAGCTGCTCCCTTAAGTGTAAAACATAAACCAATCAGGAAAGGGGAATGTAATTAGTGAAATGACAAACAGCTGTCACAGCGCCGGCTCGGCTTTGACAGCCGGAAGTCCCGCCGTGACGCTGTCATAATAAAAGCCCTGGAGAAGGCCACATAGCAAGACCGGAAATAAAACGGGTGAACAAGGAAAATACTGAGCAACCCGAGCGCGGATGGGATCAGCGATCAGATCACCACACTAGAATTGTAAATTGCTCTTTTTAAAGACAGTGCAAGTTGATAAACATTGATATCAGTCAATGTAAACTTGCCAGATTGTAGCCAGTGGCTAATTTCCATCTGTTATCCGTGGGTTCCAATTTTTCCTTCCCCCAGTCGATGCTGAGCACCAAGCTAGAGTGCGGGAAGTACCATTTTTACTGTATATGGTCTTTGGTATGACCTGGCCAGGGCTTGAACCCATGACCTCCTGGCTGAGGGGCGAGTCTTGTGGTAGAGCCACAAACTGCACCAAGTGCTTCCCGAACCGAATTACTCACCAGTTCACTGCTGAACAGGACAAGGATCTGTCTCGGCTCACAGTGTCTCTCTGTTTAAGACAATGTGGCCTCAAAGCTCACTCTGCAGTGACCGAACCACTCATCAGCAGAAAGAATAAAAAGGTTAGACTTGCCTTTGCTGAGGAGCATGTTGTGTCAACAGAGGAGAACTGGTCCAGAGTGCAGTTCAGTGATGAGAGGAAGTTCAGTTTATTTGGGTCTGATGGGAAACATTAAGTTTGGTGTCAAACTGGGGAAAGGCTGAACCCAAAGTGTGTGAAGAAGTCAGTTAAATTTGGAGACAGAAGTGCCATAGTTTGGGGGATGTTTTCTGCAGCAGTAGCTGGGCCTCTTGTACAGCTACATGACAGGTGAATGCAAATGTTTGTGTGAACCTCCTTCCGCAACATGCAGTTCCTTCACTGCAACTGTCTCCCAATCAGCCCACAATTTTCATGCAAGACAATGCCCCCTGTCATACTGCAAAATGGATTAAACAGATCCTTGAATCTAACAATATTGAAGCAATGAAATGGCCAGCCCATAGTCCAGATCTAAACCCCATAGAGAATCTCTGGAAAATCCTTGGTGACAATGTAAAGGCTGAGAAACGCACTACATTTACTGAGCTGCTGAAGAGACTGACGAAGAATGGACCAAGATCAACCCAGAGCAGTATGAGAAACTAGTGATGTCCTGTGGGCACAGATGTGCTGAAGTCATTCAAAGCAAGGACCTTTACACGTCCTATTAATGTTTGAATCCTATAGCCCTAAAAAAAAAAAAAAAGCATTGTTTAAATCTTCTCTTCTAACACAGTGGTCACTGTTCTCTAATTTTGCTCACTGTTTTTTTTTTTCTTTACAAAATAATTGTTTGTGTTGAAGTGCCTTGGCTATTTAAAACATTTAAAACATGCTAGTGTAGGAGTGGTATAGCCACAGCTGATATTCTGTCACATTCTGAACAATGAAGAAAAACATACAGTATGCTAGAATAAATCAAGTATTTATACACTGGTCTGTAATTTGGATCTCCACTGTATATTTTACTGGCGCAGGCTCATGTCATTCATTTGTACATGCAACAGATACTTCTGGTTTCTGATAGAGTTTTTTTTCTTGACTTGAATGTGAACCCTGATATGCTGCACTAGTTCCAAAGATCCAATGTGTAGTGAAAACACAGACCTAAAGAACATCTCGTCAGTGGAGGGGAAGGGTGAAAGTTTCTGTTAAAAAGCATGGACGAGTGTCTCAGCATCACTCTGAGACAAGACGATCCGAATCGTGGTGAGACAGCCAGTCCTGCACATGTGACTGAAATGTGAATTTAAGGACAAATCCTGGTCCAGAGTGACGCTGAGGTTCCTTGTAGAGCTATTAAGCGTTCAGTTCAGTCCTCATCATACTGTATATTGTATATGCTGTGGGTGTTGAGTTCTCCAGCAGGTCACTGTTTACTCTGTGTGTGTGTGTGTGTGTGTGTGTGTGTTCCAGTGCGTGTTGAGTAGCCTCGTTGGACTCAGTTGTCATGTTTCCTCATTTCACACTACACTGACCCCCCCCAACACACACACACAAACACACACACAGAGTGAGAGAGAGACTAAATCGTAAGAGGAAAGCAAATTGGTTTGAGAGGCAGAAAGAAATGGACTCTCACCACAGGTCACTCTGTGTCTGCGTCTGATGGAACTGACTTGTTTTACAGTGTGTTTGTCTTGTCTTAGATTACCTCTGCTGTGTCCAGGTTTTTCCACGCGTGTGCGTCATTGACCCTGCTCCGGTGAACACTGTGCCGCTTTATGTGTGTAGCTTGCGAGGCCCGTCTGTGCACGTGTCCTCGTAAGTGTACACGGGGCGCTCCATCAGAACAGATAATTACTGTGGGCACAAGCAGCAGATAGAAAACCACTGGGAATGTCTTCTGGATGAAACTGCCTGCTCAGACACACGTACACACGCTCGGTCAGCTACATTTAGCTGCTTGTTACACGATACAGTCAGAGCAAGAGAGCTGTAGGTGATAGGCAGTGTCTGTATCACACCCAGAATGGCTGCAGGTGCCTGTGATAGCGGGTAACTGTGTACATGTGTGTTCACAGAGCTGTGTGCGCTCATGCTCCGCTGGCTCCTCTATCCTCTATCTGTTATGTGACTATTTCTCATGGATGTGATTAGCTACTGACAGGAGCCCTCCAGTCTGACACTGTAATGTAAAAGAACAGCATGAGATCCACATTCTCCTCCGGCCAACGGACGAAGCCAACCCCATCCTCATTCCACCTCCATTTATTTTCAAAATCTTATTTCATCTTGGCTTTTGGAGCAACAGAGGACAAATATAAACTTCAGTCAAAGCTTTGCCTAGACTTTTCAAAGAGTAATGCATCAGTGCAGCCATGTTTCTGAGGATATTTAAGCTTAATACCCCCTTTACACAGGGGCGGAGATTGTTGAGAGATTGTTGACCAGATGGCCAGATCTCTCATTGATCTCTCAGTGATCTCGACATCACCACGGTTTTTACTCAGTCCAAACCTTCCCAGCACAAATTGGTTGAAAAAATATTGAAAAGACAGCTTTGCCGTGGTATGCGGCCTTTGAAAACTATCTTATTGCTCTGCACATCGGCGAGATTGAAAAGCTGCGTGCCAAGGCGAATCTTGGAATGGAAGGCCAGAGGATCCTGAGTACGCTAGGAGGTGGTGACACTTTTGACAATGTAGTGAAGCTAATGGCGGGCTATTTCCGCACCCCGGAAAACAACACCATGAAGAGAATTCAGTTTCAACAATGACACCAGTGGCCGGGTGAGTCAGTGCAACAGTTTGTTGCAGACTAATGACAGCTGGCAGGAGAGTGTCAATTCAATGTTTTAGAGGAAGAAATGATCCACGACCAGCCAGCGGAGCATGTACTTAGTTCATCCGCGAGGGCACGTCTCCTAACATACACCGGGGAATTGATGCTGATCGCCGCCATGGAATTAGCGCAGCAGTACGAGGCAACGGAGAAGTGGACCCAAACTCTCGGCAAAGATGGAAAGCTGCGGAGGGACGAGAAACAGTGGAAGGCGCTGGCCCCGAATCTGGACGGCAAAGACGGCGAAAGTGATGAGGAATACGCTGCCACCGTAAAAATTAGGTCCACCCTGGGGACGCCAAGGTGTTACAGCTGTGGGTCTGCCAGGCACCGCTGCAAGGCAAGAGATTGTCCTGCAAGAGGGAAGCACTGTGGAAAGTGCGGTCTGTTCCACTACTTCGCTAGGGCCTGCAAAAACTTTGAGCAAGGGGACCGGAGACCAGAAGGGGGCTCCTCCACAAGGGAACCTGCAGTGGTCCACACGGTTTCACCAAGCACTGATGGACGTATTTATTATAACGTCGAATTGGATGGAGTTGAGGTGCCGCTGATGCTAGATACGGGATCGGTGGTCTCTATCCTGATTTGGTCCACTGTGAAGAACTTTTTCCAACACAACAGGGTGAGCAAACCAGACACAACCTGCTACAGCTACAGAAACAACCCTTTTGACATTGTGGGCTCACTAATGCTGTCAGTGAGACACAGGTCAGAAGTGATGTGTGCTGTTGAGGTCATGGTGTCCACTGAGGGGTCAAATCTGATGGGCTGTGACCCATTTTACGGGGTCAGGTTCTCAATAGCGTATGGCATCGAGGAGGAATGGTCCGGCTGTGGGCTATGGGACCAACCCTTTTTTGTGGGAGATGATAACAAAGTGTGGGACTGTGATTTGCCCGGAACAAGTGAAGACGGGCTGGACCAGCACTATGGAGTGCCATTGTGGGGAGTTTCCAGTGCCAGACTTCATGGTGCCCTGGACAAGGAACCCGAATGGCACTGACGGACACCCATGATGGCGAATGGAGCCAGTGGGCAGGCACCTTGTAGTTCTGGAGTGCGGCCGAGTACTACCGTAGAACCGGGCGCTGCTGTGGCTGATTCTGCGCTAAAAATGAAAGAGAGCGGGGCGAGACCGAGTGGTGCGATTCCCAGACTCACCTGTGAGTGGGAATCGAGGCGGAGCTCAGACTGGGTCGGTGGGACTCTCCAGCACTGAAGATAAGCCCGGTCACGACGTGTTGGACCTAGAAAGCCAGTGAGAACTCCCCTAAACATCAGCGATGAAGTCCGCCCTAGGGTTGAGTCTCGGCTTGGAGGAGTCCACAGAACACAGGATCGATGGGATGACCAGGGATGGTTGTGGGTGGTGATGGCCCACAAGGACGGTTATTTAGAACTGTCTGATAGATCCAGGAGGCACCCAAACGAGCTGCGGTGTATGGGGCAGAAGAAACGTCAGCGCAGCCCGTCTCCAGGAAAGAAACAGTGGAGACGTTCTAGGAGAGAACCGCCAGACGGACATTCCAGAGGTGGGCCTCCAGGGGGTCCCTAGAAGGACTTTAAAGGGGGAGTTAGCGGTATATTGTGTTTTGCTATGTTATGCTGATGTTGCTGCTGTTCCCTTAATTGCGAAACCGCGTAACTTTTGTCTGATCTCACCTGTGTGTGCGTGTGTGGTGAAAAGAAGAACAGAGATGTGTGAATTGTTAAAACTAAGAGTAATGTGTGAAAGATAAATTTCCCTCAGCACTGTGTGTGTAAGTTGCCCATGTTGTGGGGTGGGAGTGCTGAGTGGTGGATTTGGGACCGCCATCAGGTTATTGTACATATTGTTTGTAAGTGTTTATAGTTTGACATACATTACATACATTTCTAAAACATGTTTGTAAGTGTTTATAGTTTGACATGTTTTAGAAATCTATGTAATCACTTATGGGATTAATTTTTTTTATGTGGCCTTTTTATGTTTAAAGACTGTAATGATTGAAATGGCAGAATGATCCACAGGGCCTATGTTGTGTGCATGGATAACTTTGCATATTTATGTTGTATAGTTTAATGATTAGCGTGTGAGTCGGGTTGTAAATTTTTGGGAAGGCCCAATTAGTGTGCTTGCTAATTTTTTATTTTTATTTTTTTTTGGAGGGGAGATGTTAGATATTAACCTTTGTTTGGCAAGATTTAATTTACAGATCGCGCCCCTAGTGGCACAGTGCAGTGCTGTGCCTGTCAAGTGATATGACGTGCCCAACACTCCGCAGTTGTGCTGAGGATTGTACTGAGGATTTGTACTGATGATGTCAGCTCACAAAGTGGCAAACACATATAACTTACTGCTCTTACGTTGGTGGAATCATGGCTGACTTGGAAGCATCTGTATTACATCAAAGAGGAAGAAATTTTTCTTCTTCTTCTTCTTTTAGAAGACACAAATGCATATGGACGTTACCGATCGCTGGGAGAACAGCTGTATGAGCATTTGCTTCCAAATTTGCCAACTATGATTCAAAAAAGAGATTATTTAGGTTATGAAGGTTAATGTTTATTATGACAGAGGGTGCGCGAAGCTGCCTGATATTCACCTGCTGGCCCAGCGCCATGTGACCAGGGGAACTAATCACTCCGGTGTTTCCGACTTCCGTGTCATTTTATAACATAAATAGTACCGGAATAAAAGTGAAATTGACGTGCAATAATCCTGTTTCTGGATGTGGGAGAGAAAGCAAAAATTACCGACAGAAGTGGAAATACCGACCAGGATGGACGCAGCAAGAGCTGCCTTCATATTTTTTTGAAATATTTTTTTTTTGCTGGTCATTAACATTTGTTTGTTCTCTCCCATAGATTGAGTCCCCATCGTGCTGTTTGCTCTCTACATGTCTGTTCTTTTCTTCTTCTCTATCCCCTCACCCCCCAGCCAGTCGCAGCAGATGACTGCCCCTCCCTGAGCCTGGTTCTGCTGGAGGTTTCTTCCTGTTAAAAGGGAGTTTTTCCTCTCCACCGTCGCCAAGTGCTTGCTCACAGGGGATCGCCTGATTGCTGGGGTCTTTCTGCAACTGTGGGGGGTCCTCCCTACAGTTGATAGTGCTATGAGATGACTGTTGTTGTGAAATGGCGCTATATAAATAAAGTTGAATTGAATTGAATTGAATTGAATTAAATTCATCAGCGGTGAGTGAGAAATATGGCTTGTTTTGTTTACATTGTACTGATTTTCTGGTTCATATACTTTGAAGATAAGATAACAAAATGCCCAAAACAAGAAATGGTGACAAAAAGCAGAACCATTCTTTGTGTAAATATGTCCAAAGTCCACTTTTGACCAGTTATGTAATTTGATATGGATGCCGTGGCATTATGCAAATTAGATGCATAAAGTTACTCCTATGTCAAACTTTGGATCATATTCTACACCTTTCTAATTGGCAGTAAGCAATTATCTCTTACCACTTTCAAATTATAGCCTGAGAAATCTCTGACATCTGATCTGAATATTTTTTTGACAAAAATCTTTACTACTCTTGACCACTAGGGGGTTATGTCGCCATTTGACGGCTGTGACAGTTAAGAGGATTTAATATTATGTATATAGTTAGGTGTATCAATATGATGGTGCCCTGGGTGTAGTGGGAGGTGATGCTCCACCTTTCTAGTGGTGGCGTCACGGGGAGTATAAGAGGCCATGGCGGAAAGGGCTCTGTCTCTTTTGCTGTGGACCCTTGACCTGTGCGGAGCAACTCCTGTTTGGCTCCTGTTGATTTAATAAAGAGTGTAAACTGTCACCTCGCCTCCTCCCTTTTTACGGACACAACAGGTGGCTAGTAGTTAGCATGCTAGCGATTTAGCACACTTTGCTTGCTTTTTTTGGCATTTTCACATGAAACAAAGAGTCCATTACCACAAAGGTATTGTGGTTTGTTAATCAAGACAATAAATCCAACTCTAGCACTGCCTATTTTTTTAAACGGACATGAAATAGCTTAACGATGTTTATACAAGAGCAGACTGTAAGCTGAATAAAGTTTTTTTTCAAAAGGGCCAGGTCAGAAATCTTTTCAAACAGCGGCTCACTGTGGAAATTAAGGTATTCAACACAGCAATTGTTCCTGAGAGTTAGTTGACAGTGTTAGGAATTAACAGTTACGTGGACACCTTTGAAGCAGAGTGATACTGTTATGTCCATAACTTGGTAGTCAAGGAAGAGGCTCAGGTTGCACTTGAACATAACATTTATTATATAAGAACCACAAACACAGGTGCTCCCTACAGCCAAGGGGTCGACAGCGAAAGAGAGTGAGCCTCTTCCACATCAGCCCTCTATACCCCGGGTGACGGTGGAACCGGAAAGGTGGGCCGTCACCCCCCATTACACCCAGGTACACCCAGTATCATATTTGATACATATCATTTTCACCGCCGTAGAAAAATGCAACTCACACTGATTAGGCCCTCCCAAATTTAGAACCCAACTCACACGCTAATAACACATAATATACAGTATATATATAGGCCTATCCAAACACACAAAATAATTAGACTAGAGGGGGCCAGGTACACTGCTGACCCACCTCAACATGGCTAAGCGGGTTATTCTGCCACCTTAATCACCATAGAGTCCATAAAAAAATAAAACAGCCGTTCTCCTAAAATTAAAATAATCTCAGAGCCAATTTATAGACAAATAACAGTTTAAATTCACACCAAACAGTCGACATGCATGTACATTTACATTCTCGTTGTTAGCCCCCCACCCCAATACATCAACTCCATAACTTGGGTACTTCACAATAATAACATGCAATCAAATGCAACAAAATAAACAGTGTTGAGGACTTTTTTTTTTTTTTTTTAGACAGGACAAACACACAACGATTCCATGTAAAACATGTCAACTACAGCCGTGGACAAAATTGTTGGTACCCCTCTGTTAATGAAAGAAAAACCCACAATGGTCACAGAAATAACTTGAATCTGACAAAAGATAAGATAAGATAAGATAAGCCTTTATTAGTCCCACAATGGGGAAATTCCAGGATTGCAACAGCACAGGGATAGCAACACTCAGAGCAACAATCAGAAGGCAAGAAAAAACAACATCTAGCAAACATATGTCCATATTACTATAAATGTATATATATAGACACACAGTGCAGAGCATTATGGCTGGTGGATGTGCAGCAGAAAGTCTAAGCTCTCTCTCCGCGGATGCAGCGGGCCAGCTGGAAGTCTTTGGGCATGATGGTGACCCCCTTAGCGAAGAAGAGACCACCAGGTGGGTCTCGCTGGTCTCCTGCAGAGCCATGACGGCGAAACTCAGGAAACGCAGGACGGTCTTGAAGTCCTGAGCGATCTCCCTCACCAGGCACTGGACGGGCAGCTTACGGATGAGCAGCTCCGGTAAATAAGTGGTAATAAATAAAAATTCTATGAAAATTAACCAATGAAAATCAGACAATGCTTTTGAATTGTGGTTCAACAGAATTATTTTAAAAAACAAACTCATGAAACAGGCCTGGACAAAAATGATGGTACCCTTAACTTAATATTTTGTTGCACAACCTTTTGAGGCAATCACTGCAATCAAACGATTTCTGTAACTGTCAATGAGACTTCTGCACCTCTCAGCAGGTATTTTGGCCCACTCCTCATGAGCAAACTGCTCCAGTTGTCTCAGGTTTGAAGGGTGCCTTCTCCAGACGGCATGTTTCAGCTCCTTCCACAGATGTTCAATAGGATTTAGATCAGGGCTCATAGAAGGCCACTTTAGAATAGTCCAATGTTTCTCTCTTAGCCATTCTTGGGTGTTTTTAAGTTGTGTGTTTTGGGTCATTATCCTGTTGCAAGACCCATGACCTGCGACTGAGACCAAGCTGTCTGACACTGGGCAGCATATTTCTCTCTAGAATACCTTGATAGTCTTGAGATTTCATTGTACCCTGCACAGATTCAAGACATCCTGTGCCAGATGCAGTAAAGCAGCCCCAGAACATAACAGAACCTCCTCCCTGTTTCACAGTAGGGACAGTGTTCTTTTCTTGGTATGCTTTATTTTTGCGTCTGTGAACATAGAGCTGATGTGCCTTGCCAAAAAGTTGCAGTTTTGTCTCGTCTGTCCATAGGACATTCTCCCAGAAGCTTTGTGGCTTGCCAACATGCAGTTTGGCAAATTCCAGTCTAGCTTTTTTATCATTTGTTTTCAACAGTGGTGTCCTCCTTGGTTGTCTCCCATGAAGTCCACTTTGGTTCAAACAACGACGGATGGTGTGATCTGACACTGATGTACCTTGACCTTGGAGTTCACCATGAATGTGTTTAGAGGTTGTTCTGGGCTCTTTTGTCATCATTCTTCATCAAGTTTCCTCCTGCGGCCACGTCCAGGGAGGTTGCCTACAGTCCCGTGGATCTTAAATTTCTGAATAATATGTGCAACTGTAGTCACAGGAACATCAAGCTGCTTGGAGATGGTCTTATAGTCTTTACCTTTAACATGTTTGTCTATAATTTTCTTTCTAATCTCCTGAGACAACTCTCTCCTTTGCTTCCTCTGGTCCATGTTTAGTGTGGTACACACCATGTCACCAAACAGCACAGTGACTACTTGTCACCATTTAAATTGGCAGACTGACTGATGAGAAGTTTGTAGACACCTGTGATGTTAATTAGAGGACACATCTTGGTTGAACATGTCCCTATGGTGACATTATTTTCATCTTTTCTAGAGGTACCATCATTTTTGTCCAGGCCTGTTTCATGAGTTTGTTTTTTAAAATAATTCTGTTGAACCACAATTCAAAAGCATTGTCTGATTTTCATTGGTTAATTTTCATAGAATTTTTATTTATTACCACTTTTGTCAGATTCAAGTTATTTCTGTGACCATTGTGGGTTTTTCTTTCAGTAACAGAGGGGTACCAACAATTTTTTCCACGTGTGTATGTGACTATGGGCAGTAAAGCATACTAATATCATAACCATCACATTTTAGTAGCCCCCCCCCCCCCCCCCAGTCAACATACAGTCCTGATGAAGAGCCCACCATCTGTCGGATCCCTCCCCGAGTGCCTTCGCCTCTTCGTCTCTGGGGAAGAGCCACGTCGGTGTTTCCTCACATCCACTTGCCGTAGCTTGTCCGGGTGTCTCCGCGATGTATCGTACAGTCTCCAGTAGCTGTCCTCCCGGGCCGCCACCACCAGCAGCTGCCCCTGGCCATCTCGCCACTCCCTTTTCTTGTGGATGCCCCTCAGCCAAGCTTCTACCCTGGGCCGGACCTCATCACCGATGCACAGAGGAGCTCGATATTGATTTTTGATTTGTTTTTGTATACTTTCATGATCCCCAGAGGGGAAATTGAGGGCATCCACCTGGATGGATGAAGCAGCCACGGTACGGCGCTATCCCTTAACCATTCACACACACATTCACACCTAGGGCCACTTTAGAGTCTCCAATTAACCTAACCTGCATGTTTTTGGCCTGTGGGAGGACACCGGAGAACTCCCGGAGTAAACCCACGCAGATACGGGGAGAACATGCAAACTCCACACAGATCACTGTTGGTCAGGGTCTGGGATCGAACCAGGGATCCCATGGCCAAGGGTGAGTTGCTGTGCTGCCGCAGTGCTAACCACTGCACCACTGCACTGCCCATTTAGCTTCAGCAGTCCACCATGTTGTAACTGGGTTCCAGCCCTGGGTTGAACCTCATCACTGACCCGATCCGGAGTCCTCCCGGGACTCCTCCCGGGACTCCTCCCGGGACTCCAGTGTAGTTGCCTGGTGCGTCTTGGAATCACACCGGTCGGTCTCGCCCCATTCTCTTTCATTTCCAACGCTGTCACAGCCCCCCTCCAGCCATCCCGGGTGTCCCGCTGTGCCGTCCAGTTCCCACTTCCAGGGCAACTTGGACGCTGGAATCGGAACCCTCCCGAGATGGCACTCTGTGATGCTGGTCTTGCACCCTTCCCATAACACCAGGCCAGTCACTGTCCCAAACCGCGTCGTCCTCCATATGCGGAGCAGGTCGGTCCCATAATCTGCAGCCTGACCACTCCTCTCCGATGCCGCTGGTGATCATGAACTCCAGGCCATAGAACATGTCACAACCCATAATGTTCGACCCGGTAGCAGTCACCACAAAATGGATGCTCGCCATCAACGCTGACTTGTACCTTGCCGTTAGTTCCAGTGGGCCGACGATGGCTAGCTTGCTTCCTCTATAGCCAAAATACGGCCTCGACAGTCCTCTCACCCGGCGATGCAAGAACAGATTCCTCACAGTGGTCCAGCTCAACACAGAAATTGCTGATCCCGTGTCTACTACCAACGGCACTTCTACACCGTCCAGCAAAACGTTGCAGTAAATCCGCCCATCTGTGCAAGGGGAGACGGTATGAATAACCATAGGAGTCACAGCCGGGAAGTCCGTCTTCTATCTTCCGTCTTCTATCTTCGGTCCCTTCACTTAAAATTCTTGCAAGCCCTGGCAAAATGATGCAGTAGACCACACCTGCCACAGTGTTTACTCTTTGCCGGATACTCTCTTGCTTTGTATCGGTGCCTGGTGGACCTGCAGCCATAACATCTTGGCATTCTCGGGGCGAACCTAATTCTTACAGCAGCGGCATATTCCTCTTCATCCATGCCGTCTTCACTGTCCGAGTCCACAGCCAGTGCCTTCAAACATGGTTCCTCATGCCTCAATGTGCTTCTCTCACGGAGGTCTTCAGATAAATTTTCCATTGCCTCAAACTGCTGTGCTATCTCAATAGCTGTGGTTAACGTCAGTTCACCTGGGTAGGTCAGAAGCCTCGAGCATGCTGCAGAACAACAAGTGTGCTCGGCCAGTTGATCAAGGACCATCTCCTCCTCCAGGGCTCCAAATTGGCACTCCCCTGCCTGCTGACGTAGGTCTGCAACATAGCGCTGTACCGACTCTCCCGTCTGCTGGTGGCACTGCCTAAACAGTATCCTCTGGACTATGACGGATTCCGGGGCGCGAGAGTAGCACGCCATTAACTCCACTACATCTTCAAAACCATAAGCCTCTCCTAGAGTGCCAAGGATCCTGTGACCCTCCATACCAAGACAATGAACCAGAATTGCTCTCGCACGTGAATTCTTGAGCTCACCGAGGTTAAGGACCACCAGAAATTCTGGAAAGCCACCTACCACTTAGCCCAGGGGACCGGCGGCTCTCCCAGAACCTCCAAAAACAATGGAAAATCACAAACAGCTCGCTCCATACCTTTTACCTCGTTGTCAAATGTTATGTCCATAACTTGGTAGTCAAGGAGGAGGCTCAGGTTGAAATTGAACATAACATTTATTATATAAGAACCACAAACACAGGTGGTCCGTATAGCCAAGGGGTCGACAGCGAAAGAGAGTGAGCCTCTTCCGCATCAGCCCTTTATACCCTGGGTGACGGCGGAACTGGAAAGGTGGGCTGTCACCCCCCACTACACCCAGGTACACCCAGTATCATGTTTGATACATATCAGATACATATCCAGTGAAACGTTGCAGTGCCGTTATCATGGACTTTAGTAACTCCCGGAATCCCTATTGTCCAATCAGATTGCTTGGTTCGAACTAACTGTTGTATAATATGTAACAAGCATTATGCCAAGTGTCAAACTTAAAAAAAAAGCTGTTAAAAACAGGCATTTTTATAAAGCACTTTTAACAGTGGTCATAAAATATATTTGACATTTCAGAGACAGACCCCCACCACCATCACCACATACCATAAACTATTTTGAGGATAAATTTGGGCCAAATCCTGTGGACTAAACAACATAATTATTGGACTATTTTTTAGTTTCAACAACTTTTTTCTGATTAAAAATGGTTTGTGGTAGATGGACTAACACAGCCCAGTTTTCAACATCTATTTGTGGGTTAAATTAAGGCTTGAACCGGCAGACCTGATTTAGCACAAAATACAGTGTCTTAATTATGGCTTGCGCTGGGGGGAATGTCCTGAACAGGCTCCAGTATGATCAAAACGCTGCTACCCGGGTTCTCACCTTGTCCCTTGTCAACACATCACTCTAAACCCTCATCTGTCTTCACTGTCTCCCAATTCAACTTCACATCAGTCGCAAAATTCACCTCCTCATTTACAGATGCCTCCATGCCCCGGGCTTTGTGACCTACTCCGCCTTTAAACCTCGTCCCACATCCTACAGTCCTCACACACTGTGGGTGGACCAGACAGCAGACCTTCAGAGACAGAGCTTTTAGCGTTGCAGCACAGACCCTCTGGAAGTTTTTCCCTGTAGACATTCAAGACACCTCATCTCTGGACGTGCTGAAAAACTGTTAAAATGCTGCCAACAACACTGCTCTTACTCCCCTTGATGTAAACCATCCTTGTCTTATGAAATGCACCATATAATTATCACTATCATCATGAGAGACAATTATGAGATAATTGCAAATGCAAATACTAGGTAACCCTAGCAGAGACATGTTATGTATTTCACATTACCATGAAGCCATAGTTATTTGCTTTAAGTCCATACCCCGAGGATGTCATATTGATATACCATATCTGACTCCTGTAAATGATTCTCTACCATACGCACACATCAGGATAGAGAAATCATACCAGCAAAGCAAAACATTTTTGATTGACAGGCAGGAAGATGGGAAGTACTGATCAGTGCTCGAAGCCACTGGACTGCACAGAAATGATAAACTCTCTGTGCGTGTGCGTGTGTGTGTGTGTGCGTGTGAGTCGTCATCGGTCAGCGCTACCAAACTATACTATATGTGCGTCCATGTGCACGTCTGATGCACACACATGCATAACTGAGCACGGTGGGTGCGTCACAGAGCAGGCCACGGCACATGGGCATAGATAAATACTCAGCCAGCGCCTCATTTTCCACCACTATCCCTATATGATGTTCAAGTGGAGATGAATCAGTTTGAGAGCCCTAAAAATCTGCTCATAAGCACCACACAGAGGCCTTCTGCCACCTTACCTGTCTTGTTAGTGAAACAGATTGGTGGCAGCGATTCAAAGCAGCACAGCCTCTAATGCTGGAGTTTTTCTGTTCTTGTCTCCTCCATTTGCATTATTTATCGCCTCTTCCTCTTGTCTCTTTAACACCTGTTAGTAGACACACACAAAGCAGATTTAATAAGAGCCTGTCCTGTGCACTAAAACTGTGACAAAACATTCAAATGGTGTAGAGCCCAGAAGACGGCTTATTCATCATTTTCCAATCACAGTACACACACACACATGCACACACACGCATGCACGCACACACACAATTGTTTGCAAATAAATCTAAGGTCACAGATGGACAAAATATTCATCTGGAATAAGAAACATTATACTACAGTTAGTGCCGACCGAGCGATATGACTGGACAATAGGGACTCCAGGAGTTATTATAATCCCCGGTAAGTGCACTCCAACTTTCAAAGGCTATGTATCACTCTGCTTCAAATGTGTTCTAGTAACTGTTAATTACTAACCGTTATTCACCGTCGACTCCTGGTCAGCACTTTAAGGCAACATTAATGGAACACGGCAAAACGATGGGCATTTTTCTGAATATGATCTAAATTATGAATAGTCATGAGAAGAGGTGGAGGAGAAGGGAAGAAGCTAGGCTATTTCCATGGAAACCTCCCGGTGTGCAAGACGTTCATCAGCTGGCCTGGACGACGTGGAGAAAAGCAAAAACAAGGATAACACGGTAAAACCACAATACTTTTGCGGTGTTGGACTCTTTGTTTCACCTGAAAATGCTAAGAGAAGTGAGCGAAGTGTGCCGAAGAAATCGCTAGCATGCTAACTACGAACCATCATCAAGCTACTGGTGTTCTGCCCACAGTTTGATCTCTGGTGTTTCACAGTACCGACTCATCAGGTATGTTTTATAAACACTTATTACTTTTCCACTTAACAGTATTTAATTTGATTACATGTGTGTGAAATGACAATATACAGTATGTCTTCATGCTGATTGAGACGTTTAGCAACAGTTACTGGCTACATGTAGAAGGGACCATTCTTCTCAGCTGCGCAAAATGTTAAACTTTTGTTTGGTTGGTTGTTGAGTTGGTAGTCAACTGTTTGGTTAAACAAAAAGTACCCAGTATTGCTGTCATTTAATAAATTGTGCTTGCCGGAACTGTTGTATAAAAGCAATATTAGACTCAAGTTTGTTACAAGGTTGTGATACCACAGCTGTAGTTAGTATAATCACGATACCAAACTCACTCTTGTGCAATATTGCTTAAATAATTGTCAGGTCGCACCTTCATATTTCAATGTAGATTACAGTCAGTTGGACACTCCACTAAAATCTTACTAGAATATTGACTTTATGATAGAACATGTGTCACAGGTTCCATTGTGACGACCCCCGGGGCTTCACTCCTTTCTTCACCCTCAGTGAAATATTTTTGATGGTCATTAAAGGAAACCTGTACTGGTCATTATAACAGCATTAAACCTGCTTTAGGTATTACTTTTAAACCAAAAATGTGTTTATTCAGTAAAAATAACCCCCTACAGTCAGTATACTGAATAATTTTATCCCATGAAAACTGCTCAGTCAAAACCAATAGGGAGCAGCCATTGCCAGCCGGAAGTGATGTACAATCGTTGTTTTCGGCTTTACCGTGGAAGAGTAACGTGTTTTCCGCGGATGAGTAAACATGTTCAGCAGATGCTCAGTGGGTCGAGATCAGAGTTGAAAACAGTGCAAAATCTGCACAAATATAAACTGCACAAACCATCCTTGGAAATGGCCTTTAATGACGGCATGATTCACAGTTAACTCCGGGGACCAGCAGCTGGAGGGGACCTGATGAACAGGCAAGTTCCCAGTCAAGTAACTTCAGAACACGTTGAATAAATCTTGATATACCAGAATTTTATTTCATTAAATTATATGCAGGTAGATTTGACTGTACATGGTTGTAAAAATTACATAAAATTCTGATGTTAAAACTTTGCTGACTGCTATACTGCAGCCCAGTCAGTCTCCCAAAGCAATAACTGTGCATCAAACTGGCCATGGAGGAGACAAGATGTCGCTGACCATGACTGACTGAGAGAGCAGTGACTTGAAACTTGCACGTATTTGAGAAGGAATCATGACCAACATCACTGGACGGAACCACTAGTACCATATTTGATCTTTTGAAATACTGTAGCTTTTGATTAAAATTCACTACAGGTACCCTTTAACATCTGTTTGTTCTCTTCCATAGATTGAGTCCCCATCATGCTCTTTGCTCTCTACATGTCTGTTCTTTACTTCTTCTTCTCCATCTCCTCACCCCCCAGCCAGTCGTAGCAGATGACTGCCCCTCCCTGAGCCTGGTTCTGCTGGAGGTTTCTTCATGTTAAAGCGGAGTTTTTCCTCTCGACATCACCCAGTGCTGCTCACAGGGGGTTGCCTGATTGCTGGGGTCTTTCTGCACTTGTGGGGTTTCCTCCTACAGTTTAACAGTGCTGTGAGACAACTGTTGTTGTGAAATGGTGCTATATAAATAAAGTTGAATTAACATTGAAATGACTGTGGGTTTTTTTGTTTTTTCCTAACATTTTTCCATCATCTTCTGTCAGTGCTGCATTATCTTAATTTCTTTTGCTTGTCTGGTGGTTTTCCATATTCTCTAGTCAAATAAATGGTCCCATTCCTCTCTCATTTCACACACAGAGAGAACTGTAAATACATTATTCCCTCATATATGCAACCTAACTGTTTATGTCGTCATACCTGGTTATTACTCCATATTGCAAAGCTACACAGGTGTCTGTTAAGCTGGTTCCTTTATTAAATTGTTAAACAGAGCAATGTGTGGTCTGGGTGTCCAACCTCAGAATAACTTTGTGTCCAAGAACTCACGTATTGAGAGGCTGATAACTGAACACTGACCCTTGATTATTGATTACTGGTTGCTATGTTTTCAGTTCAAATCTTAACAATTCCTCCAGAGTCTGGGGATAAATAAAATAAATAAGCCAATCCAATTCAAATTGACATTTTGTAGCATTATCACTACAACAGAGGACTATCAACTGTGCATCGCAGCACAAGGGTCCTTCTAATCAGAACCTACTGGTAGTTCCTAGAACTGGGCTCAGAACCAAAGGTAATAGATCTTTTGCTGCTGTTGCTCCCAGACTTTGGAACTCTTTACCTGCTGAACTTAGATCTGCACCTTCCAATGATGCTTTTAAGAGGCAACTGAAGACCCACCTTTTTAGCCTGGCTTTTTAATGAACTGTGTGTTGACTGTATTTTTATGTGCTCTTGCTGTCTTCTTTGTTTTTTACTGTCTCATGTGCTTGTATTTTTATTTGCTTTGTTTTTATCATGTTAAGCACTTTGTGTCTGTCTGTGAAAAGTGCTCTATAAATAAACTTATTATTATTATTATTAAGGGTGTAGAGAAAGAAGGATGGGGGTTGGGGAGAATGTTTAGGGTATAATGGGATAATAAAATTGGGAGTAAACTGTTGGAGTTTTGTGTTTTGCATAATGCATCAGGTGAATGCTTTACTGAACAGTATGATGTGTTTCTTTATGGTTGTTAATGTCAGCTATTCAAATCATCTTCACAGAATTACTTTGTGGTACCACTGTGCTTATGAAGGCGCTTCTTTATATCCTACTGTATGGCATAAAAACTCATGCGTGCACACGTGCACACACACACACACACACACACACACAAGCTTGACATACCTGGGAAGAGCAACACATTCATAATCAGTGGACAAGGACTTTGTGTTTGCATTCAGATCCGTAATCCTGAGGAGGCATGAGTGAATCGAGCTAACGTGCATATACATGTGCGCACACAAACACACTGTAGGAGACAGTAATGATACAGAGAAGTATTTCTAGGCCATGCAATATGCATGATCCAAGAGCAGTATCACTGAAAAAAACAACTGCTGAACAACAGGATGGAGAAACTGTCTCATTGTGGTCCAGGTCCCTAGAGATGGTAATGTTTGGAGCACAGCCTTTATTGCCCCTCATAGTCAGTATGTATGACTTCCTCCAATTTTCCCCACTCTTTTTTGACTGAGGAAAAAGTAACAGAGGGTTTCTTCAGTTTTCATTACCTGTGTTTTTGAAAATCATCAATTTTCATAAAAACGTTATGCAGTCCCTTGGAACCCACCATGGCTGATCTCCAATGACTTGGAACCTACTGTGCCTGATTTTCATTTGATCCTTTGGAACCCAATCTTAATTCCCTTCAACTATCCAAGCAGAACCGGCCACCAAAGGATTTCATGCCCCAGTACTCATGGGTTGACAATCTTGGGCAATGAATCTGGAAGAAAACCCTAACCTGGGTGATGTTGATTAATTGAGACTTAGATGCAGTGGCATCTCATGTTTAGTTTGACACATGCGGAGCAACAATGTCTCCAGAGTACTTGACAAAGTTGAGGAGGTCAGGTTTGAGATGGAAACTGTTATCGAGAAATGGAGAACTTGCAGCCAGCATGCAGCTGCAAGCACGCCTCCTGATAATCTACTAAAGCTCAGGGAGTAAAAACTGTTCTTCAATAACAAAATGAACAACACTATCTGTGTAGTTCATTTTATGAAGGACTTGTTGACTTTATTATGGACTTATTATGGGTTATGGACTAATCTCCATTTTGTTTGGGGATTAGTCCATAACCCACAATCTCAAATTCTGCCTACTTTTCTATAGCTGACAGTATGTGACCCTCAAATTAAACAGAGTAATCCAGAGATTAATACTACACATTTAATAAGTGTGCTTTATGGCCATTTATTGGTCTCAAGGATATACTATACAGTGTTTCACATTTGTGTAAGAGGCACTTCATTTGAACCCAACGTGGCATTTATTTTCTAGTCCCCTTTAGGTTCAGCTCATTTCATTTTGTTTCCAGGTGTTGATCTCCGCCTCAGAAAAAGTGTGGGAAAACAGAGCAAGCCACTGTAAACAGATTTAAACATCTCTCTCATTCCAGATGTCACCCTAATTAACAATCCCAATCCTTACAGTAATTAAAGCTAATTAAATAATCCTGCTCGCCCCTCCTCCCCTCTCTGTCCACCACACTGCTCTTTCATTCCTTCTCTCTTTGACAAATCTATACTTTACTCCTTCACCCAGAGGATAATTACAGGGTTTAACACAGCAGTGTGTTCTATTAATAAATAATGGGGGTTAATTTACCTCAGCTGAGTGGAAAAAAGAAGCAGCAGTGCTCACATCGGCAGCACATAAAACACAAGTACAGAGATGAGGATCAAGCACTCACTACTTCTGTTTGATTACGTTCTTCTTCTTGTTATTATCATTATTATGATGATTATTATTATTACTGGTGGATTGCTCGTAGAACTCAAGTACAGTGGAATGAAAAAGTGTTTGCCCCCTTCCTGATTTGTCATTTTTTTGTATGCTTGTCACACTTAAATGTTTCCGATCATCATCATCATCAAAAAAAAATACATTTTAGACAAAGATAACACAAGTAAACATAAAATGCAGTTTTTAAATGGTGTTTGTTATTAAGGGTAAAAAAAAATTCAAACCTACATGGCCCTGTGTGAAAAAGTGACCTCCCTCCTCCGCCCCTTTAAAACATAAATCATCTGTGGTTTATCACATCTTTGGAGAGCTGAGATCAATTTCTCTAGCCACACACAGGCCTGATTACTGCTACACCTGTTCTCAATCAAGAAATCACTAAAACAGCACCTGCCTGACAAAGTGAAGTAGACCAAAAGATATTCAAAAACTACACATCATGCTGTGATCCAAAAAAATTCAGGAACAAATGAGAAACAAAGTAATTGAGATCTATCAGTCTGGAAAAGGTTATAAAGCCATTTCATGACCTTAAAAAGGCAGTTCATGCTCGAAAACCCTCCACTGTGGCTGAATTACAACAATTCTGCAAAAATGAGTGGCCAAAATTCCTCCACAGCGCTGTAAAAGACTCATTGCCAGTTATCTCAAATGCTTGATAGCAGTTGTTGTTGCTAAGGGTGGCCCAACCAGTTATTAGGTTTAGGGGGCAATCACTTTTTCACACAGGGCCATGCAGATTTGGATTTTTTTTCCCCCTTAATAATAAACACCTTCATTTAAAAACTGCATTTTGTGTTTACTTGTGTTATTTTTGTCTAATATTTACATTTGATCTGAAACATTTAAGTGTGACAAACTTCAGGAAAGGGGCAAACACTTTTTCACACCACTGTATTCCTGTCCGAAGTTAGCCCAGTTAGGCTTTACAGGCCCAAATGTAGGCTGTGTTTGAAAGTGGGGTAAACAGGTGTAGCCTATATGTAGGCAATCACACGTTTGACTTGGACAAATATAAAAGGGACTGAACAGCACTAAGATTTATTTGATTTTTTTTTTCATTCATCTTCTTCCGCTTAATTCTTTTCGGGTCGCAGGCGGGCTGGAGCCTATCCCAGCATCTTTGGGCGAGAGGCAGGGTACACCCTGGACGGATCGCCAGTCCATCGCAGGGCCAACACAGAGAGACAGACAACCATTCACTCTCACAGTCACACCTAAGGATAATTTAGAATCCCCAGTTTGATGCTGTTGTTTGATGTTATTTGATTTTGTGAATATTAATTTCAGAATACCTAATTAGTGTAAGTGAATGGGACATCAAATATTAGCGACTGTTTCAGATTCCTTGTTTATTTCTTAATCAGATCACTTATTTTTTCCGGTTCCGGTTCCGCCGGACCGGTGGCGCCACACGAGTTGGCTGCCCGTTGCAACAGCCTTTTTTTTATCTTCCTTCTTCTATCTACACCTTTCACTCTATATATATACAGTATATATATATCACGGACACACAGATCGCCCCAAAGGTCTCCCGAGTCGGCGGACGGAGCCACTGTTTACAGCAGGAGACGTTACAGCAGGAAGAGCTAGTGCTAGCTAGCACTCAACCGCCACCCGGTGCTAACGGTGAAACTTGACATACCGGGAACTGTAGCGAAAATGACGCGGGTGCCGGGCTGGAGTTTAGGCGGCGTGCAAGAAATATAAGATAGAATAATAAAGAGCGATGGCAAGAACCAAGCAGACCGCCCGTAAAATCTACTGGAGGAAAAAGCCCCCCAGGAAGCAGCTAGCCACCAAGGCTGCTCGGAAAAGCGCTCCGGCCACCGGCAGAGTGAAGAAGCCTCACCGTCACAGGCCCGTGGCTCTGAGAGAGATCTGTCGCTACCAGAAATCCACGGAGCTGCTCATCCGTAAGCTGCCCGTCCAGCGCCTGGTGAGGGAGATCGCTCAGGACTTCAAGACTGACCTGCGCTTCCTGAGCTTCGCCATCATGGCTCTGCAGGAGGCCAGCGAGGCCTACCTGGTGGGTCTCTTCTTCGCTAAGAGGGTCACCATCATGCCCAAAGACTTCCAGCTGGCCCGCCGCATCTGCGGACAGAGAGCTTAGACTTTCTGCTGCACATTCACCAACCATAATGCTCCGCACTGTGTGTCTATATATATATATATTTATAGTAATATGTACATATGTTTACTAGCTGTTCTTGTTTTTTCTTGCCTTCTGATTGTTGTTCTGAGTGTTGCTATCCCTGTGCTGTTGCAATCCTGGAATTTCCCCATTGTGGGACTAATAAAGGCTTATCTTATTTGTCTGATTTTTTATCACTTATATTCATAAGAGTGCATCTTCACTTTGAGGAATGGAAGTTGTTCAGTCACCATTATAACTGTTTTAGTTCATATCACTGTTCAGTGATGGAGTTCAGTCTAATATTGAATTTATTCTGTCTATCATCAATAAACTCATGCAATACTATAACAGGACATGTTCTAGTGCATCAGTTTATACTGTAGCAATATTGCAAGTACCAAAGACCCAACATTATTGCACACAGAAGAAGGAGCCGTTTGGCTGCAACTGTTGCATCAGTGTTGCCCATTTTTTTAGTAAATATTTAAAGGGGTCATTGACTGAAAGAATGGTGTGTTTGTAGGCTTTAACTGTCTAAAACGAGTCTACTGGTCACGTAATTATCAAAACATTTTCAAAAAGGTCAGTTCTCTTTATCTCATTTTTCTCTCCCAGAAATGCCAGAAACGTTTTTGTGTTTAGAAAAAGCCAATCCACCACCGTCCTTGAGACCCACCGACTGCTCTATTATTGGCCTGCCTAGCTGTCTGTCATGTAAATGGAAGGGGTGCTAAAGGTAGCCTATTAGCCCCTGAGCTATTAGCCCTCAAGCTAGCACTGGTGACAGGAAGCTCAAACCAAGTGTGGCTTATATTGTTATTTTCTTCATATCCTCGTCTCCCTAATAACCATCCTTGTTACCACCTGGTTCACTGGTCCACAGTCCACAATGGGCCTCACGCTGCTCTGGCCCATCTCCTGGTGGTTTCACCATGGTTCTGCGGCAAGTCACTGGTGCTGGCATGCTGGTTGTGGCAGCCATCTGCTCCGCGACCCAAGACTATTGCCTGGAGCTGCTGGCTCTCACGGCCAGCTCCTCCACCAACCTCCATGGCTCCACTCCACTCTTGTTGGCAGTGTGGGGGAGCCGCTTCGTGACAAGGCATCCCCCAGCTGGCCATGGGAGAGGAGCAGAGTACCGCGGAGAAAGACATTGCCCTTTGAGATCCTGTTTTTTATTACTTTCTTCAAAGTCAGAAGTTTACAGACACTAAGATTACTATTAGGGCTGTGAATCTTTAGAAGTCACACGATTCAATTTAATTCTGATTTTTGGGGTCATGATTCAACTCAAATCAATTTACGATTCAAAATGATTTTCGGGTTGAATTTGGCTCTCAGTTCAGCACAAAAACCCCTAATCTCAGAAAAAAAAGTCCACTGCACTGCAAAAAATGCTGAGGTAAGCTTAAAAGCAGAGTAAGTAAGTAACATTTATTTATATAGCACTTCTCACAGAAATAATCACAAAGTGCTTCACAATAAACTAAAACACACAATCACAAATACAACAATAAAGGCATGAAAACAGGTATCATCATCATCATCATAGCAGTCTGTCAGGGGCGACAATGACTGTTTCATTTAGGTCTGATCAGATTCCTCCATGCAGCTCTGTAATTCGCCTTCCACTGCCAGGAACTCCTGACCTTGTTAACCCGGGCGACGTCTGAGCCAGTATGAGTTGCTCTCTGACTAACCATTTCATGAAACTGCTTGCAAAGTATTTGAGTACCGCTAGCTTTTGCTGGACTAGCGACACATTCTTGGCAGATAGAGATATTATCAGTGGCAAGGACAGGCCAAGACAAACTGACTCTAGTATCTGTTGCAGTGACTGACCAGATGATAGGTTTGTTTATCTCTGTTCTTTGTGTAGTGCATGTCACGATGCACCGACTGGCAAAAGTCCAACATCCGACAGATGTGCTTATCTGCCAGGATGTCCAGTCTCATTTACCCCACTCAGAACTCAGCCAGAGACTGCTCAATAAACACTACAAACTATCTCATTAAGGACTTTCAGTAAGTGACTGTTTAATTGCTTCTCTACACAAGCGTCGACTGACGACGCCCCTCGTTGGGCGCCCAATAACGGATTGGGATAGCGAAGCAAGTGTTTGTCTATCATGGAGAGACAAGAAGCAGGAGGAAGACGGTCAGTCATTAAATGGTGTGGTTGGTGTTGTTTCCTTAGCATCATTATCCTAGGGGTGACATTTTTGCTTTGGTTTCTTTTAGCTACTCCACAAACCATACACTGTAGGACTAGAGATCTTACACACGTCCACCATGATTGGCTGGAACTTCAAGGACATCAGGATCATAATTATGCTGCCAAAACTTGGTGGAGGTATGCTAACTACACAGCTAGGTCAGCTAATCGCTCCAACTGTTATGTTTGTTCCTTGGTGCCACTATCAACTGGGCAGACTTTTGTTATGGCTAGAACAATGGAGCAATCACAAGCTCTCTGCTTCTTACAGAAGGCTATGGAAAGGGACTACACAAGAAAGATTATTCTAAATTGCTCGTGTAAGACCTTTCCTCACTCTACTGTTCAGCTAACCTATGACACCCCTTACTCTGTAAGGGCGAGGTTAGTTTCATCAGAGAACTTCTCTTTCTGTTTGAGGGGAAGTGGCAATAACACTCTGGGCGACTTACCCCTTTCTCGGTGTGCAACGGTGTACAGTGTATACCGCACCTGTACGGCCAATACCCTGACCAACCAAGTGGGCAGGTGGTGCCCGCAAATTAATCGTTGTTATAACAGACCTGTCATAAAGACATTAAAAACATAAAAACCATAATACATCATCATCATCATCATAGCAGTCTGTCGTGGGCGACAATGACTGTTTCATTTAGGTCTGATCAGATTCCTCCACACAGCTCTGTCCTTAGCCTTCCGCTGCCAGGAACTCCTGTCTATGTCCAACTTCTTCAAGTTTCTTTTTACAGTGTCTTTAAATATGAGCCTTGGTCTACCCTGATTGTGTTTGCCCTTGCATAACTGTGAGTAGAGTAACTGCCGAGGGAGATGCTGGTGGTCCATCCTCTCAACATGTCCGAGCCACCTCAGGTTCATCTGTATTAGCATGTCCTCCATTGATGGTAGACCAGCTCATTTCAACACTTCTATGTTGGTTATCTTGTCTTTCCATGAGATGTTCGTTATGGCTCGAAGGTGTCTCACCATGTACGCGTGGAGTTTCTTCACCTGCACTCTGTAGACAGTCCAAGTTTCAGCACCGTATAATAGAGTAGCCAGTACTGTCACGCTGTACACTTTGCATTTCACACGGATAGACACATGTCGATTGTTCCACAGTCTCTCCCTAAAGTTTCCAAACACACCGCTCGCTCTTCCCATTCTGAGAGATATTTCATCTTCCAGCCTAGCATTCTCTGAAACAGTACTCCCTAGGTACTTGAAAGTCTTGCACTTGACTAGTGGCTCCATACCAATGCTGATCTCTTCTGGTAGTGATGTTGATAACTGGAACTTTGGTGGTTGATAAAGGCACTCTGTCTTCTTGATGTTGATTTGGAGGCTGAATTGGCTAGCTGCTCCTGCAAATTTCTCCACTAAAGATTGCATATCTTCCACACTGTGTGCAACTAGAGCACTGTCGTCGGCAAAGAGCATTTCTCTTACTACCTTTATCGATGTCTTACTCTTGGCTTTAAACTGTGCCACACTGAACAAGTCTGCTTCTTTCCTTGTTTGAATGTATTCTCCTTCTGAAGTGTCTTTGAAGGCCACCTCAAGCATGGCTGCCAGATATAGCGAGAAGCGTGTAGGTGCCAGCACACACCCTTGTTTCACCCCATTGCTTACTGAAAAGTCTTTAGATACTGAACCACTCATTGCCATGTTTGCTTGCATACCTGTATGGAGTGCCTCGATCAGGCTGACAAACTTCTCTGTACAACCATATTTCTTGAGTACCTGCCAAAGTCCATCCATCCATCCATCCATCTTCTACCGCTTTTCCGGAGGTCCGGGTCGCGGAGGCAGCAGTTCAAGCAGAGAAGCCCAGACTTCCCTCTCCCCAGCCACCTGCTCCAGCTCTTCAGAGGGGATACCAAGGCGTTCCCAGACCAGCTGGGAGACATAGTCTCTCCACCGAGTCCTGGGTCTGCCCCGGGGTCTCCTCCCAGTGGGACGTGCCTGAAACACCTCAAGTGGGAGGCGTCCAGGAGGCATCCTAATCAGATGCCCATACCACCTCAACTGACTCCTTTCAATGTGAAGGAGCAGCGGTTCTACTCTGAGCCTCTCCCGGATGACTGAGCTCCTCACCCTATCTCTGAGGGTGAGTCCAGCAATCCTACGGAGAAAGCTCATTTCAGCCGCTTGTATCCGCGATCTCGTTCTTTTGGTCATTACCCAAAGCTCGTGACCATAGGTGACAGTAGGAACGTAGATTGACTGGTAAATCGACAGCTTTGCCTTAGAACTAAGCTCCCTCTTCACCACAACAGACCGGTACAACGTCCGCATCACAACGGACGGTACAACGTCCGCATCACAACTGCTGCTGACTTTGGCAGGTACTCAAGAAATATGGTTGTACAGAGAAGTTTGTCAGCCTGATCGAGGCACTCCATACAGGTATGCATCACAACGTCCGCATCACAACGACCGGTACAACGTCCGCATCATCTGATAGGGTCTCCCAAGACAAACTGGTTCTGGGTGAAGGGCCAGACTAAGAACGATCCAACAGACTCTCATGATAAATTGTATATCAAGGATTCAGTGTACCCCGCCCGGTATGGGGTTACCGGGGCCCCACCCTGGAGCCAGGCCTGGGGAGGGGCTCGAAGGCTAGCGTCTGGTGGCCGGGTTTCCACCCATGGGACCCGGCCGGGCTCAGCCCGAAGGAGTTACATGGGTCCGCCCTCCAGTGGGTTCACCGCCTGCAGGAGGGATCATGGGGGTCCGGTGCTATGTGGATTAGGTGGCGGTCAAAGGCGGAGACCTTGGCGGACTGATCCCAAGCTTTCTAAACTGGCAAAACCTGCCAAAGTCCTTGTAGTGAAACAGTATCGAAGGCTTTACTGAAGTTTATGAAGACTACATAAAGCGGCATGTTCTGTTCGATAAACTTTTCTTGAACCTGTTTCAAGCAGAAAATCATGTCCATTGTGCTTCTTCCACTTCTAAAGCCGCACTGGGTTTCCGGTAGTACATTCTGCGAGATGTGTTCACTGAGTCTGTTAAGTAGTACACGTGAGAGAATCTTACCAACAGTGGCTAGCAGTGATATACCCAGGTAAATTCCACAATCTTTCATGTCACCTTTCTTGAACAAAGGCACAATACTTGCATCCTTCCAGTCTTGAGGTACTTTCTGGGCATCCCATATCTCTTGGATGAGCTTGTGCAGGCAGTTGGTCAGCTGAACACCACCAAATTTCTACACTTCTGCTGGAATTCCATCCCTTCCTGGAGCTTTACCATCCTGTGTTGTCCTGATAGCTGCCATTAGTTCACCAAAATTTGGTGGTTCATCCAGACTTGATACAGCTGGTCGCTGCACTAGAGCTTCTTTAGCCTCTTCAATGAGATCTCCAGGGTCGTTTAGTAGTTGGTCAAAGTGGTCTGCAAATCTGTCCAGGATCGTGTCTTTCTCCTGCAAAACTGTTTCACCATCCATAGCCTTTAGTTGGATCAATCCTTTTGGTTTAGGGACGTAGATTTCTCTCAAACCTGTGAAGAATGTTTTCATGTCCTTCCTGTCTGCTGCAGTTTGAAGTTTCTCCACTTTTTCATCCCACCAGTTGGACTTCATCTCTCTGGTGTACTTCTGTAGCTCACTCTGAGCCTTTGAGTATTTCATCTTCTTCGACCTTGTGTTACACTGTAGGTTTTCCTGCCTAGCTGTATTCCTCGCTTCTAGTAGTTTCTTCAGGTGTTCATCATGCTCATCAAACCAATCTTGATGTTTCCTCTCAGGGTAGCCTAATACATCACTCGCAGTCTGATACACCGTATCCTTCAGTGTTGCCCATTTCTCTTCTATGCCATTCTCTGAGTTGTTGCTGTCCCAGTCTTTCAAGTTTTCATCCATTTCCTGTGTAAGTTCTTCCTGCTTCTTTTGGCCTTTCAGTGCACTAGTGTTTAGCTTCCGTGGTGGCTTCGCACCCGTCCTGCAGTGCTGTTTTCATCTGCAAATCCTTAATCTAGATCTCAGCATAACATGATCGGTACCACAGTCCGCACCTCTCATTGCTCTGGTGTCCAATACATCCCTTATGTCTCTCTGCCTGACTATGATGTAGTCTAATAAGTGCCAGTGCTTGGATCTTGGGTGCATCCATGTCTTCTTGTGTGTGTCCTTGTGCTTAAATAGAGTGTTGGTTATCACTAGGTTGTACTCTGAACATAGTGCGAGTAGAAGTTCTCCATTAGCATTGCACTTGCCTACTCCATGACTGCCTAGCACTCCTTTCCATTTCTCAGTGTCTGAACCAACTCTGGCATTAAAATCTCCAATGAGTATCAGCCTGTCATCAGTCGGTACACGCCTGATAGTCTCACGTAAATCACTGTAGAACTCTTCCTTCACCTCCTCTGTGTTGGTCATTGTTGGGGCATATACACTGATGAGTGTGGCTTCTGGTTCTGCCCTTCAGAGAGAACAGACACCTTTTTCTTTGCTCCCTTTTACCCTCCTTCCCTCCCTAACTGAGAATCCCAGCTTGCTGTCTTGTCTGCGTCGCTGTCTTCTGGCTGAATCTTGAACCAAACGAAAAGAATGGATTTGGTGAGCGGCTTTAATAAGATTAACAACATTTTATATAAATTCGGGCCAGGGGGAGCCCCTATGGAGAGACCCATGGATTGGAATGCATGTGTCTGCATGATTCGACTGAGGATGTGGAAACATCTACCTGGTTTGGCTAGGATCACAGGATTTTCTGCTGATTGGCTCTGGAGTTTTTCCTGGTGTATCGAAAAATTAACTGGAAGAGCTAATTAAAAGCGGTCCCGGCATAGCTGCTTCTCAACAATTCGACTAGACGGGGGAGTGCACTGACTATCGGCAATGATAACATGGAAATTACCACCTGCATGCATTGTAGAGGGATGGACCCTACCGGACATGTTTACCCATGTTCTAGAAGGGAAACATCTGGAGTCGTCTTTGGTGCCTCCAAGGAATGGATTTAAAGCCTATGTATGGAAATTATGAACACAGGATTGCTGGAGGTGTAAAATTCTATGCTCTGAGTGATCTGTGTCTATCAGACCTTGAATTCGCCCTGTTGTCTATTTTCCTCCTGGTTTAAGACAAAACAGAAGATTGTGCTTCTCTTTCATAAACATACTGGGACTGCATCTGAACTCTCATTGACATGTGACTGGCTCAGGAAATTTCCATCTGCCATGCCTCAAGGACATGCTTCCGAGTTTCAGACACTAAGACATAACATCTCGGCTGGGAGAGATTTTGCTGCCTCCAGTAACTGATAAACACCCACCTGCATTTAACATACACGAACACACTGATTCATAATACTGAATTACACCCATCCATTCACTGATTCTCTCTGACTTTTGGTCTTTTTGGTTTTTTGTGGTTGATTGTTGCTCTGTGCTATTGAGAGATTTTTTTTCATTGTAATCATAATCTGCTTAAAAATAAGCTGTATTCTGATAACAAAGTTTTTTTTTCTCTCCTCCCCCCTTGTGTCGTTCCCTCCCCTCCCCTCCCTTTCTTACCTATCTCTGTTTGATGAGGCGCCTATTATGACTGCCGTGTCGTTGTGTCGCGCGCATGCGCACCAATGTCAAGTCAAGTTCCTCGTGTGTTTTTTTACATGCTTGGCAATAAAGTTTATTCTGATTCTGATTCTGACATCTTCCGCTGTAGTGGGAGTCTCATAGTCATGATCCTGTTGTTGATTGGCACCGGTTCCTCATCAAGCATTGCTGCTATCTCCTTTCTAACTGCAAAGCCCACTCCTGCTTCTCTCCTTTCTTGAGTTGATCTCCCACTCCAAAAGAAGATGTACCCATGGTCTTCCAAGCTTTCATATTCAGGCAATCTTGTTTCACTAAGTGCAGCTATGTCTACATTGTACCTGTTCATTTCCAGGGCCACAAGCATGGTCTGTCTTTCAATTCAATTCAATTCAACTTTATTTATATACCGCCATTTCACAACAACAGTCATCTCATAGCACTATCAACTGTAGGGGGAACCCCCACAGTTGCAGAAAGACCCCAGCAATCAGGCGATCCCCTGTGAGCAAGCACTTGGTGACGGTGGAGAGGAAAAACTCCCTTTTAACAGGAAGAAACCTCCAGCAGAACCAGGCTCAGGGAGGAGCAGTCATCTGCTGCGAATGACTGGGGGGTGAGGGGATAGAGAAGAAGAAAAGAACAGACATGTAGAGAGCAAACAGCATGATGGGGACTCAATCTATGGGAGAGAACAAACAGATGTTAATGACCAGCAAAAAAAAAATATTTCATTGAGAGTGAGGAAAGGAGTGAGGCCCAGTGCATTACTGGAGGTCCCCCGGCTGACTAAACCTATTAACAGCATAACTAAGGGAGGGTTCAGAAACATATGATCCCTCCCTAATTGTAGGCTATAACAAAAAGGTAGGTTTTAGCCCTATTCTTAAAAACAGAGATCGAGTCTGACTCCCGAATCCAGATTGGCAGCTGGTTCCACAGGAGAGGAGCTTGATAACTGAAGGCTCTGCCTCCCATTGTACTTTTGGAGATTCTAGGTATTACAAGTAATCCTGCATTTTGGGAGCGTAGTGCTCTGTTAGGATAATACGGTAGTATCAGATGTTTTAAATAAAAAGGAGCCTGATTGGTTAGAGCTTTGTAAGTAAGAAGAAGGATTTTAAACTTAATTCTAAACTCTATGGGAAGCCAATGAAGGGAGGCCAGAACCGGAGAGATATGATCCTAACTACTAACTAACTAACCTGCACTTATATAGCGCTTTTCTAGTCACAAAGACCACTCAAAGCGCTTTCATTAATACTAACCCTCTATTCTAAGGGCCTATAGGAAACAGATATCTAGGGACAATTTAGAACAGCCAATTAACCTAACATGCATGTCTTTGGCATGTGGGAGGAAACCGGAGCAATCCCGGAGTAAACCCACGCAACAGGGGGAGAACATGCAAACTCCACAAAGATCACTGTTGGTCGGGGGCTGGGATCGAACCCACGATCCCACGATCCCCACAATCCCCCGGCCAAGGGTAAACTGTGCTGCCGCAGTGCTAACCACTGCGCCACCGTGCAGCCCCTCTAAAAAGATCTCTCTTTTTAGTACCTGTTAAAACTCTTGCTGCAGCTTTTGGATCAGCTGAAGACTTTTTAAAGATGTTTTAGGACATCCTGATAATAAAGAATTACAATAATCTAATCTTGAGCTAACAAAAGCGTGGATCAGTTTCTCAGCATCACTCTGAGACAAGATGCTCCTAATCTTGGCAATATTACGCAAATGATAGAAGGCAGTCTTAGAAACAAATTTAATATGTGAATTGAAGGACAGATCTTGATCAAAAATAATTCCAAGGTTCCTCACAGAGCTATTAAGAGAAAGAGTAACCGCATCCAAACTGAAAGTTTGATTTGGAAAGGAATTTCTAAGGTTTTTTGGACCAACAAGAATGACTTCAGTCTTATCTGAATTTAATAGCAGGAAATTACAAGTCATCCAAGCTTTGATTTCCTTAAGACAGGCTTCTAACTTGGCTAATTGATTACTATCATCTGGCTTCATTGTGTGTCATCTGCATAACAATGAAAATGTACACAGTGCTTTCTAATAATGTTGCCTAACGGAAGCATATATAAACTAAAAAGAGTAGGGCCTAGCACAGATCCCTGTGGAACTCCATGACTAAGCTTTGAGTTGAAAGAAAACTCATTATTTACATGAACAAACTGGAACCTATCAGATAAATAAGATCTAAACCACTGCAACAAAGTTCCATTAAGTCCAACATAGTGTTCTAATCTATCAAGTAGAATATTATGATCGATAGTATCAAAAGCTGCACTAAGGTCTAAAAGGACAAGTACAGAAACCAGTCCATTATCAGATGCGATGAGGAGGTCGTTAGTGACCTTCGCTAAGGCTGTTTCAATACTATGATGGATTCTTTCTGGGCACTGTGATGTTGTTCTGTCCAACAGAGTGCATACATTCCATTCTGCTACACACAAGGCTGCTGTTTTCCTCTTCTTTTGTCTTCCTGCTCCTAGCTTACTTTTCACTGCCTGTCGGAGTGTGAACAGATCAGCACGGACCTTGTATGCCTGGGCGACGTCCGAGCAGGTATGAGTTGCTTTCTGATTGACCATTTCATGAAACTGCTTTCAAAGTATTTGAGTACTGCTAGCTTTTGCTGGACTAGCAGCACTTTCTTGGCAGATAAAGGCATTTTCAGTGGCAAGGACAAGCCAAGACAAACTGACTCCAGTATCTGTTGCAGTGACTGACTAGATGATAGGTTTGTTTATCTCTGCTCTTTGTGTAGTGCATGTCACAATGCACCGACTGGCACAGTCCACCACAGACCTTGCGACAGATGTGTTTATCTGCCAGGATGTCCAGTCTCACCCTGTGTAACTGGGAGTGGTTCACCACAGATCTGTGGCAGATATTGTTTTTAGCTCTGCCAGGATGCCCTGTTTCACCCTCCATGCCCTCGGAAGGGCGGGGATGCCGGTTGAGTCGCCGACGGCCCGACCCCATGAGACAGGTAGTACTGGTTTTCATGGTTATCCGGTAGCAAGCAAGCCAATGCCTGACCTGACACACACACACAAAAAAAAAAAAAATGGATGTTGTGGTCACCCAGCACAATGTAGACTGATACTATTCACGCTCAGCAGAGATTGCATACGGACAGAGAACCCCTGGGGGGACAACCAGAACAATGGACTATTGTTTATACATCCCCGGATTAAGGAGAAGACATCCGGGCGCCAGTTGATCACGCGATTGATATGTATTGACTGACATGTATATGGGTGTTTTTATTTATTAGGGGTCCAATGTGTGACATTGGTGGCAAAATTTAAAATTGATCAAATCTGCACATGAAATTGATTAATCACTATCCAATTGTGTCAGGTTTATGAAACTATTAACTATTTTTGTAACGGCATTCGCGTTCAGGAACTCTTGAGGATGAGCGCTCACTTCAACTACTTGTAAATGGAGACGTAAACGGGACACTCGGGCTTTTGTTTCCCCATGTGCCAATGCACTTTGCAATGGCACACGTTTTACACGAAACAACTTCAACACTTCCAGTATTTTTCACGCATCAAAACTCATCAACAGCTACATTTTCATGACATATTAAGATGTGATAACGTGTATACATACCTTCAAATTCTCCCTGTTTGTTGGATAAGACGTAAAATCACAAAAGGCGTAAATGCGGGACACGGAAGCTTGGACCTTCGATAACTTCAATATAAAGTGACCACGGTTAATCCTCTCCACATGGGTTGAGCACATCCGGGGTAGAGAAAATAAAAGTGCTTTCCCAGGACGCTCACCTCGCCAGACGGGGCTGCGCGCGGCCGACCAAGACCGAAGACGTAAATTTTTTAAAGGACACCATATTCGATGTGTCATAAATGTTTGAGATTTTATTGAAATATTCTACATCTGAGCTTCACAAAGACTGATCTCCTTTTTACGTGTATGGTTTGGGATTTGAAAGGTGCAAAGTGAAAAGCATCAGCACTTCCTGTTTTCTGGTTACTTTACCAAATAACTTGCATGTTGCTGCGTAAATTTGGGGACATGGAAATTTACGTCATACGAGTAAATTTGCAGGGGTCGCCGTACAAAAACCATAGATCCGATCACATTGGGGAATGTTTTATTTTGAATTTGCATTACAACTCTGTTGTCTCTTGCATTTTGAGTAGAAAGAGTTACTCAGAGATCACGTTAAAGTACTTTGAAATTGATGCGATTTTCATGTCACACAAAAACTGGGAAAAATGAGGGGACACGACCAATAGTTTCGATTCTAACGGCAAAATCAATGATTTTTTTTTTTTAAATTGTAATGCAAGTCTGAAACTCTTTTATGTTCCCTTGCATATTATAAAAACGAAACCGACATCTGCAAATTACAGAAAAAGAGAGAGCGCTTGAAAGTCGGATGCCCCTGATATAGTGCACTGGACCCCCCCCCCCCCAAAAAAACCCCCACCCATATCAATATGCAAATGTACCATGCATTCTCTCTCTTGGTATAACATGTATAAAAGAGCTTGCTATGCATGCCTCAATAGCACAACACACACAGCACACGCAGCACAACACAGCACACAGCACTACAGTGTGTCTCATGATGTTGGATGAAAATAAAAATCTGCAACCTCTCAGCTTGTCGTACCTTGCCTGAACTTATTTGTTCCTCCACAATGTAAGTCTCAGTTAAAAGCTGCCAATTTCACTGTCAATTTGGCACCATAATACATAATCAAACTAAAAAGCCTGCTTAAACAGAAGTGTCTTCAGCTGCTTTTTAAAAGAGTACAGTGTGTTGATGTTTTGGGGGAATATATATATATATATTTTTTTTAAAAATATTTCAATTGATTTGCAATAAAATACTGTTCAATGAAAAAAGTAGGCTTAGGTTAGCAACTGCTTTGTTATTTCTTGAAAACTTGTGAGTTTCAAAAATGAAATTGTACACAAGTGAAATAAATTTAGAAAATGTTCCTTTTCAGCATATCACAAGTCCTACCAGCTTTTCCACAGTGTGAAGGTTTGGTTGCCCTCCAGCATTCTAGAAATAGACTATTCATTAAAAAACTAAAGTAAATTCTATCACAAATACTTTGAATATCCATTTAAATAGTAGTGCCGCCTGACTGTATGCAGTCAGTGTCCAGTTACCTATACAGTACCTTAATGCAATGAACACATTCAATAAGAGCTGAATACAATTGATGCATAAGATAAGTAACATTAATTTTAAACATACAAAAATATAAACTTAAGTATCTAAATTCTTCGGAGACTTAAAAACAATTTAAGGCTATAAAACAAAATAAAGTGCTGTTACAAGATTTCATGATTTTTTTTTGCCCTTTCAGAATTTGCTGGGAGTTTGTTAAAGTGCTGCAGTGTGCGTTGTTCAGCAGGAGGACTGACAACTTTTTCCACTTCTTTCAACTCTGGGTGATGGTGGTTAATGTGAGCCCAGCGTTTGTGGTGTTACCAAAGTACTTGACTTTCATTTTGAAAATTTTATATTTTACATGTGTCATGTCTAGAACTTTCGTTCCCACAATGCTGTAGAAACTAAAATGTACCCACACACTTGCCTTCATTGAAGATGGGACTGGCTGAATATTTTGCTGCTCTGTTTTTTTTAATTACGATTGCTTCATCCAGCCGTTAGCTAGTATGCTACTTTGCATGGTTCTCTTGCGTTGGCAGCATCAATGTGTAATTCCGTATCCCGATGCGGCAATACGTGCCACGTGACGGGACCCTGGCACCACCGCAAAAAAAAAAATAAAATATAGAAATCAATTCTTAATTTTTGTCAATCGGTTCTGGATCATGTAAATTGAGTAAAATGAGAATCTAGATTCTTATGTGAATTTATAATTTCCAACATTCCTAATTACTATGCCTTTAAACAATTTGGGAAAGCCCTGAAGGTGCCACGTTCATCTGTCCAAACTATCATACACAAGTATAAACACCATGGAAATGTCCAGCCATCATACTGCTCAGGAAGGAGATGGGTTCTGTGTCCCAGAGATAAATGTGTTTTGGTGTGAAATGTGCGTATGAACTCCAGAGCAAAAGCAAAAGACCATGTGAAGATGCTGGCTGAAGCTGGTAAGAGTGTCATTATCCACAGTGAAACGAGTCCTGTACCGACATGGGCAGAAAGGACACTCAGTGAGGAAGAAGCCATTACTCCAAAAGCAACAACAACAACAAAAAAAAAACAGATTAAAGTTTACAAATGCATACAGGGACAAAGACATTAATTTTTGAAGACACATCCTGTGGTCTGATGAAGCTAAGGGTGTATTCACACTACAACGTTTGGACCGACATTTACTGACGTTCTGGCAGACGTTTGGCTCCGCTGGCAAAAGTTGATAAATGTTGATAAATTACAGTGAACAAACTGGTGTGTCAAAGAAATTGTCACTACCTATGGGCTGGGATGAAACTGCAGATGATGGTTGTGCACATGTGTCAAACACTTGGCCTAGTAGACGTTAAAAAAAAATGAAGCATATATACAGCCGCATCTCATTGTCCAAAGCATGCACACATCATAGACATGCAGAACGGAGGTGGACCATGAACCCAGCTTTTGGGATTCTGCTGCCTCCACACTGTTGAGGCATGCTTGACTCACAACTCGTCAGTTAATTAGTTAACTATTTTATCAACACTGCTGAATGTTGCTGCTGTTAGCCAAGCACTGATTTGCTGTTAAAAATAAGAAAATATGCTTTACTATCAATAACTGTACTGGTGGCAGCTTCATTTATTATTGCTGAAACTACTGCTGTCAAACATGAGCTGCGGTGAGGCAGGCCATCAACAGGCCAAACAGAGATTAGAAAACACTGTTAACAGTTAACTTAGTTCCTCAGCGCACACAGCTCCACCACCACCACCACAGACTACTACGAGGATTGTTATCCCTTGAAATGGGAAAGTTGTCTCCTATTAAGATTTTTTTATATTAACTGTTAAGACCCACTTTCTGGGCCAAGGCCAGAATTGCCTACTTCAGCCTTAGATTATGAATCACAGTGCATGAACCACAAAGTCCGTTTTGACTCTCAGTCAAGGTGGACATACCGACTGGCAAAGAAGACTAGTGTGGTTTATATTAATCATATATTCCATACCTACATATGTATAGACATATTAGAATGTTTAGTGATTACATATGTGCAATGACCTCACGCCTCAGAACAGGACAAGAGGTCTCGACCGCCAGCAAAGATCAAAGAGCATACGGAGTCGCAGCGGTGGAGACCAGATCGATCTCCCTGACTACCCAGGGTCAGGTGGAGGAGACAGAGGACAATGGAGGAGATCGATCTCCCTGACCACCCAGGGTCAGGTGGAAGAGATGGAAGACAAAGGAGGGGGGATTAAGTTAATGCGGGATGTCAGCTTTGATATGCAATGTCTTTTGTTGTGTGTAGGTATAAGTATGAAGGTCTGAATGTGTTCGACCTCTTATTCAGCTTCTGCACTGAGATGAGACTTGTTAGAGGAGCGAAGCTGATATTAAACTTTGGTTTATAAATCACATCGCCTCGTTATTCCAAGCTCTTCTACACTAGCACTTCTTCATCGTCTCTTTTAGCTCACAGCAGGTAGACCTACACTTACATCCCAGGCTGGGATTCAAACCCATGACACCATGATCTAAATCCTCTCACTCTTACCACTGAGCCAAAGAAGAACTCCTCACTAGCTCTCGGCTAGTAGCGGAGGTGTACTCTGACGGTCATGAACTGCACCACTGACTAATTCCACATGGAGGGGTGCACAACATTAACCTTATCAATCACACAGTTATTACAGCCAAAATAAATGCTTTTTGATTTAAAGCAATTTATTAAGGTGACATTCAAATTTGTACTTCCCTCACTGATAATGTCATTTGAGCTAACAAAACTGCTGAAGTTATTTTAATGTGGTCAGTGTGTTTGCCTGCTTATTTGCATAAAAATGACTCATGGATTAGCAGTCCAGTTTATCAGAGCTGCAGTTTGCTGTAACTTCAGAAGGAAAAAAATTGGAATTGAGCCAAATAATGTATTTTTTTTTAAATGTCTTTTCATTCAAAAATGTACTCCAGTCCAGTTGGTGGTGCTAGCGCACAAAAAAGCTGATGTTTCAACATTGACAAAAAAAGAAAATCAAGAAAACGTCCCAACGGAGATATGCAGCCTTGTACTGCTCTTGTTTTAGTTGTAACTGCAGTGTAATCTTAATGGATACCTGATATTTTATTCTTTATCACAACTGAGTCACACATTTTTTACTGGATTTTAATTTAAAAAAAAATTAAAACTAGAAGCATCCGGAGACATGTAAGGCCACCAGAAACATCTCTGAGATTAATCTTGGGTAAAGTCCAGCACTCTGCTCTAACTTCCATAACACCGTGTATCCATATTTCCTCCTGGATTTGAGGCTTCTCCGTCACTCACTCAGGCACTCAGCAGCCATATTGTTTAGAAGCTCCAGTCTTTCATCTGGATTTCCAATCGATAGGGCACATGGGGACAGCAATGGAGGAGAAAATCGAGTGTTAGTCCACGTTTTCATGTCCCCCAGCTCTGTCTTGTACTCATATTGGCTTTCTTTTACTGTCTTCAGTGTGTGTGTGTGTATGTGTGTGAGAGACAGAGAGTGTGAGTGAGTGAGTGAGTGAGTGAGTGAGTGAGTGACTGACTGACTGACTGACTGACTGACTGACTGACGGAGAGCAATGGTCTCTCTCTGCCATCATTTTTCTGTTTTCTAATGTCTTACTGCATCATTTCCCCCTGTCCCTTATCTCCATGTCTATGTTCTTTTCATATTTTCTCAATCCCCCCATGTGTTTTGTGCCCCAGCTCCCCAGTCCCCTTTTTCCTTAAGTAGCTTTACCTCTCTTTTTGTTCCTAAAGCAACAGTCACAAAGATTCTTACAAACAGTGCATTCGTAAGACTCTCCCACTTCCTACAAATTCTGCAGTTCATAGACATTTGTAGAGGGGGGCATAGTTTCTTACGGTTGCCATTCAATTCCAAGAGCAATTTGAGGCATTCTTGAGAAATGAGGTGCTTTTCTGTTGTGCGATGACCCTAGAGGTCTTATGTTCTTTGTAAGAGTGCCTTGGGATCTTTTTACGGCATACTTACAGCCATCTTATAAAAATTTTTGTGCAACTCACGGCACACTCAAGTCATTGGTAGGAAGATCTTATGGCTTTCAGCACAATGTTGCACGAATGATGTACTTCCACTTTATGAGTGCCTCACTACTGCCTTATGCATGCTGCACAAATCTCTGTACAAACAGGGATTCATACGGCGTTTCCTACGACTACTGAAAGGGGCCCTCAAGAATAACTTAAGCTGTTCTTGAGGCATACTTATGGCCAACATCTTCTGTAATTCTTACATTGTTCCTATGCATTCATACGATCGCCTTATGGTGAGGAGTTTTTGTGGGGTGTTCATAGAAATCTTGGACAAGCCCATTGACCTGGCCATGAACTTACAGTCTATGAATGCTGAATTATCCTATGGTCGCCTTAACAAGGCTGTACGAAATGGCCCAAAAGTCATTCGTACAGTGTTCACAGCTGTTCATAAGGATATTTTTGACCGTAGCTTAATCTGACTGATTATAGTAAACTGTGCAGAGAACTATCACCCCATCAATGCATTGGCTTCTTTAGTGAGAAGACTGATTGGAGGCTATATACTGTATGTGTCCACCCTGTGTGTATGTGTGCGTGTGTGTGTGTGTAGCTTTCATTGTTGTTCATTAAAACCAATACAGCAACATCAAGAAAAAGTGAGGCCTCAGCAGTCCTAGAAAGATATCATCGAGCAGGAGGAGAAGTAAGGCTTCTAGTTTTCAAAGAGAAGGACAAAGCAATGCACCTTAACTCAGTTGAAAGAGAGCTCACGGTTCAAGTTGTTAATGCCACAAATGCCTTTAAAAGCCCGCAAATCATATGGAAGTCAAAGATCAATGTGCAAACAAAGATGAGGATCTACAAGGCAGCAGTTACCTCTGCCCTACTGCATGAGCAACCACAAACTGTCAGGAGGAGTGACTTGATGCTTTTACTCAAGATAACTGCAGGTAATCCTAAACATCAACTGGTGGCATAAGAAGCAACAGCCAGATAAGAGAAATCACAGAACAGCCTCAACACTCCTGCAGAGAAACCACCTTCAGTGGCTCTGGCATTTGACATGGATGGACAGACGGAGACTCCCTAAGATCTATGGATGGGACCCAATATTCGTCCACGGAAGAAGGAAACAAGGTGGTCTGAGATGGAGGGACACATGTAACAGGGATGTGGCATCCATCGGCCTGACTATGCAAATAGTGGAGGAAGCTGCAACAACACAGGATGCAACAGCTGCAGGAATCAAGTGACAGCGAGTGACTTGCAGTGTTCAGAAAGAGAGCGAAAGATTTTACAAGGGCATCATGTCAAAATCACAATAACTGTCACTTACTGTAATTTCCCAGTTTGGGATCAATAAAGTACATCATTCTATCTATCTATCTTAAAAGGAAGAGGATTTCTGTTGTTAGCCTAGCATAACAGGGACAAAATGAAGAAAAGTTCTCTACACTTCTAAGGTTTCTCTATGAATCAAGTAGAACCCAGCGCTACAAAAACAGCTTTGTCCCTGCTGCTGTCAAAGAGTTGAACAAGCTATAAAAATTATATTGTACATATTTTATATTTACCTATTTTGTAAGATGTGTGCCTGTGTTTGTGTCTATGTTGAATGTAATTAGTGGCTTGTAAATATGGATGTCACCAACTGCAAAACAAATCTACCTACGGGTACAAATAAAGTAACCTGAACCTGAACCTGAACCTGAATCATAATGTTGAGAAGAAGAACATAAAACACTATTCAATCCTTGCTCTCCATATTGCAGTGCTCAGAAGTATGCATTTCCTCTATTATAAGGCAAAAAGGGTAACAGATACTTCACTATTAATTAAAACACTAATGGTGCTGCTCCAACAAATGTTCTCTTGGTTGCCTTTAAGAGGAAAAAAGTCTCATTAAAAAGCAAATTTTCAACTGAAAACTCCAAGTTATGGGAAGAAAAAAGTGCACATTTACCAGAAAATGGCAAATTAAAAAAAAGCTTAAATTTACAAAATAAAGTTGTTTTAAAAGTAAAGCACACATTGATCACTAACAATGACAGGCCTGCCTATACTCAGAACTTGTTTTAGCTTTATTTAAAGCCCCAGATCTGATGTGCAGCACTATATGGTTCTTTTTGGGAAAACAATTACTCAACAGGGTTCTTTCCAAGTTTTTCACTCCCCCTGGCCTCAGAAATCTGTCATCAGAACATTTTGCCGCTGCTTTTTACTTTTAACTCGAGTTTTTGTGACAAAACTATGTAATTTTACGGTAAAAATACAACTTTTACTAATGAAATTGGCTTTTTTTGTCACAAAGTTGAAAATTTTTACTAATTTCTTTACAGCTGAGCCATATTAGAAGAAAAATCAAATAAGTTTCCATGACCTGTAATTATAAATTTACCAAAACATCAAAAGTTGCAGTGTTTATATAAGTAAAATACCTTAATTTTTGGAGACATGTCTGGTGGTCTGATGAAACTAAAATTGAACTGTTTGACCATAATGACCATTGTTACATCTGGAGATAAAAGGGGGAAACTTGGATGGATATATATATAAGATAAGATAAGATAAGCCTTTATTAGTCCCACAACGGGGAAATTCCAGGATTGCAACAGCACAGGGATAGCAACACTCAGAGCAACAATCAGAAGGCAAGAAAAAAAAAAAAAAAAAAAAACAAGCAAGCAAGAGCAGCTAATATACATATGTACATATTACTATAAAATATATATATACACACACACACACACACACAGACACACAGTGCAGAGCATTGTAGCTGGATGGAATAAATATATGAATATATGAACACACAGTGCAGAGCATTGTAGCTAGATGGAATAAATATGTAAATATATAAACACCCACAGTACGGAGCAATGTAGCTAGATGGAATAAATATATAGATATATAAATATAAATATAAACACACCCAGTGCTGAGCATTGTTGCTAGGTGGGATGAAACAGCATAACCAGGGGCAGGTCTAGGATCAGAGCTTTAGGAGTGCTGAGCACCCAATGAGATCCTCCACCACACACACACACACACACACACACACACACACACACACACACACACGCACGCACACGCACACATTATCTGTCACTGTTTTTATGCATCAACATGGTACATGATGATGCATAAAAACAGTGACAGATTGGATTTAATATTTTGCTGATACCAAAATGACAACCGCTTCTTTCTCTTGAATTGAAACAGAGCATAGTGGTTGACTGACAATGCAACCATTAAATTGGCTGCACGGTGACGCAGTGGTTAGCACTGCGGCAGCACAGTTTACCCTTGGCCGGGGGATTGTGGGGATCGTGGGATCGTGGGTTCGATCCCAGCCCCCGACCAACAGTGATCTGTGTGGAGTTTGCATGTTCTCCCCGTGTTGCGTGGGTTTACTCCGGGATTTCTCCGGTTTCCTCCCACATGCCAAAAACATGCATGTTAGGTTAACTGGCTGTTCTAAATTGTCCCTAGATATCTGTTTCCTATAGGCCCTTAGAATAGAGGGTTAGTATTAATGAAAGCGCTTTGAGTGGTCTTTGTGACTAGAAAAGCGCTATATAAGTGCCGGTTAGTTAGTTAGTTAGTAAAGAAAAATATCTGCTACTAGCTGTCTTAGCAGGGCTGGACTGGGACAAAAAATCAGCCCTGGCATTTTTGGTTCAATTTGTTAAGTAGCAACATTCAGCCATCACACTTAATAGTCTAACAAAGGTCAGAATTATCCCACTTATGCCCTTAACCCTGTGATTTTGAAGAAAGAAAGAAAAAGAAAGAAAGAAAGTTATATTATCTATTTTGCATAAATATTTTGTCATAATTTTAAGGTCTCAAAATGTTCCAAAGGTGCAAAACTTTGAGAAAAAGCTACACAATTACAAGGAAAAAAAATCCATCACAAACATATATACAAAAAAGCTTCAAATTTACTAGAATAACATAAATTCATAGGGACGACTGTCCATTTATTTAAAATATGTACTAAATTCTTGAAAGAAAAAAATGAAAAAATTACAAGAAAAACAACCTTGAATTTAAAAACAAAAGTTATAAATTCATGGCAAACATTGCAAATTTATGAGGAAAAATTCACATACAGTCATTGAGAATGCAAGTTATTTAAAAGGTTTACTAAATTCATCAAGAAAAAGAAAATTAATAAATTGTTGAGACAAAGGTCAGAAAATCACAAGAGAAATGTTGCTCATATGCAATAATCAAAAAGAGATTAAGGGAAAAAAATCAATGGAAAGATGAAGGAAAATTAATTAAATGATGACTCCCACCCTTTGCACTGCAACTTTAAGCTTCTTCCCTCCAGACGGAGGTTTGCTGTCCCAAAATATAAAACCCAGCGCTACAAAAACAGCTTTGTTCCTGCTGCTGTCAAAGAGTCGAACAAGATGTAACAATATATTGCACATAATTTAGTTACCTATTTATTAATTTTATTTTATATTTACTTATTTTTGTAGGATTTTTATTTGGGTGCTAAATCTTTTATTGGGTTTTAGACTTTTGAGTTTTTAACCTCTTTGACTAGTCTTTAACTTTTTAATCTGACCCTTCTCTCTTACCTCTTTGTTTTTTCTCTCATCTCTTTGTCTTGTGTCCTGATTGGTGGAGCCTTGAGTATTTTTATCATATTCATAGTCAGCTTCATGTGTGCCTGTGTTTGTGTTCATGTTGAATGTAACTGTGGTTTGTAAATATGGATGTCACCTGACTGCAAAATTCAATTCAATTCAATTCAACTTTATTTATATAGCGCCATTTCACAACAACAGTCATCTCATAGCACTATCAACTGTAGGGGGGAACCCCCACAGTTGCAGAAAGACCCCAGCAATCAGGCGATCCCCTGTGAGCAAGCACTTGGCGACGGTGAAGAGGAAAAACTCCCTTTTAACAGGAAGAAACCTCCAGCAGAACCAGGCTCAGGGAGGGGCAGTCATCTGCTGCGACTGGCTGGGGGGTGAGGGGATAGAGAAGATGAAAAGAACAGACATGTAGAGAGCAAACAGCACGATGGGGACTCAATCTATGGGAGAGAACAAACAAATGTTAATGACCAGCAAAAAAAATATTTCATAGAGAGTGAGAAAAGGAGTGAGGCCCAGTGCATTACTGGAGGTCCCCCGGCTGACTAAACCTATTAGCAGCAAAACTAAGGGAGGGTTCAGAAACACATGATCCCTCCCTAATTGTAGGCTATATCAAAAAGGTAGGTTTTAGCCCTATTCTTAAAAACAGAGATCGAGTCTGACTCCTGAATCCAGATTGGCAGCTGATTCCACAGGAGAGGAGCTTGATAACTGAAGGCTCTGCCTCCCATTGTACTTTTGGAGATTCTAGGTATTACAAGTAATCCTGCATTTTGGGAGCGTAGTGCTCTGTTAGGATAATACGGTAGTATCAGATCTTTTAATTAAAAAGGAGCCTGATTGTTTAGAGCTTTGTAAGTAAGAAGAAGGATTTTAAACTTAATTCTAAACTCTATGGGAAGCCAATGAAGGGAGGCCAGAACCAGAGAGATATGATCTCTCTTTCTAGTACCTGTTAAAACTCTTGCTGCAGCATTTTGGAAAGCTGAAGACTTTTTAAAGATGTTTTAGGACAGCCTGATAATAAAAAATTACAATAATCTAATCTCGAGCTAACAAAAGCGTGGATCAGTTTCTCAGCATCACTCTGAGACAAGATGCTCCTAATCTTGGCAATATTACGCAAATGATAGAAGGCAGTCTTAGAAACAAATTTAATATGTGAATTGAAGGACAAATCCTGATCAAAAATAACTCCAAGGTTCCTCACAGAGCTATTAAGAGAAAAACAAATCTACCTACGGGTACAAATAAAGGAACCTGAACCTACCTGAACCTGATGCAAAAATGCAAAGATGGAAGAAAAAAGATACCAGTTTATGATGCAAAAGTCACAAATTACAAAAAAAAAAAAAAAAAAAATTCAATGTCAAATTTTTCACAGTTTCAATTTTCATGAAGTTTCAAGTTTTCTTAAAAAGTCTAATTTAAAAAGAATAAAAATAATCATAAGAAAACGTATTTAATTCATGAGAACTCCAAATTCACATAAAAATTTCCACATTTTCAATTAAAAAAATCTCTAATTTAGATGGTAGAGTAGCCTGAAGCAGTACACAAGTAAATGTAGATTATATTTCTATATTATCACTCAAATATACATAAGACTTGTTACCCCACAATAGTCAAGGAGTTACTGCTACTCTTCTACTTAGCACGTTAGCCAGCAGAACCGAAACAGCTCAGCCACCAGCAACCATCATCCAAAAGAGATTATTGTCCGACAGGTAAACTAACATAAACAGCACATGCTAGCAGTTTAATGAGTTTTCTATAGCTGAGACAGTCCCTCACTGAAAATAAGAAGCACTAAATTTACTCGCAAAAACTTGCTAACCTTAACAGTGCAGGGTTTAAAAGTGGCCCAACTTCAATCATCACCGGGACGGAGCGCAGCAGAGACCTGCTGGCAGGGGGCCGAGTTGACGGACAGAGAGGAGGGAGGAGGGGGAGGAGGATGGATGCGTCGCTGTAGTGCAGATGTCATGATGACAACTCTGCTTTATAGAGTTTGCATTTAATTTGTTTCATGTTCTTGGTAAAATGCTCCCATACTTTGGAAAGTTTTGGCCTCTTCTCCATGATTTTCTCTTTTCTGTGTTGCCATGATGCACTCCTCTTCTTCACTGGAACTTTTAAACTGATCATTTCTGTGGCATGCATAAAAAACTTTAAAATTAAACGATTTACTGACAATGAAAATCTGCATCAGCAAATTTTTATGATCAACGTTGTCGATGACATCGATCGTTCTAGCGAACATCACGCACAGTGGAGTTCCGCCCTGCTGCATTATACCATAGCACAGGGGAGAAGAGACAGAAATGAGCTGCTGTTGTGTAAATAAGATAAATAGCAGAAGGATATTTAGTTTGTTTAATAAAAGGACAAGGTAAAGATTTGTTCTGTAGTGAATGCATCTTAAAATGACTTCAGTTGTGATGTGGCACTATATAGAAAAATAAAATAAAATAAAATTAATTTGACACGCTACGGGGTGGGGGGTCCATTGGTGAAAATATAATGGTAGGGAAAGCACTGATGGTGCAGCTTAGCCTCTGGCTAGCAAACATCACGGCTAGCAATTAGGGCTGTGTGCGGTAGAGGAATACCGTGGTATTATTGCAAATGTTTTTAGGACCCTGTGGATTCGTAATTTAAACAGGGTTTATAACTTAGATAACTTATAACTTAAATGAGGGAAGCTGTAAGTCTCGCTGCAGCTCGCTCTCAACTTTATGTGCGTGTTGTACAACTGTGCGGCGCTCCGCTCTTTATGCAGGCATGATTATGTAAAAAAAACAAACAAACAAAAAAAAGATACTTTTCATAAAGTATTGGTGGTAACTAAAGGTGCGTTCACACCAGACATGAACGGACTAATTTTTCGTGCAGCACGATTACATTAAATTCAATGTAAACACACATGTTCTGCTGAACACTAAGTGACTTATTGACTCTCGTGCACTATGTACAGCAGCTCAACCAGTCTCATGTCAATCATCACTGTTTTCTTCCTGCATTACCGACTGCACTATATGGTTCTCCACAGTATCTGCTGCTCGCTAATATATTTTAACTGCTGACCAGTATCACTCACTCTTATTCTACACTTTATTGCATGTATAGTTTATTTCCTTTATTTTATCATGTTTAATGTTGCAGCATTGCACCGAGACAAATTCCTAGTTTGTGTATTACATGAACAATGGCAATAAATCTGATTCTGATTCTGATTCTGAAACAGGTATGGCATCCCTTTTCTGAGTGAGATGTAGAAAGGCGAAGTTGCCTTTATAACTTCTGCAGCTGTGTTCAACCTGCTGTGGAAATTCCCAAAATAACGTCATGCTTAGGTTTACATTATCTGACCAGGGGCTCACCTCAAAATGTTGTATCAAGTCTCCGAAACTTCACAGAAGATGGGTTTTCACTGCTAGCTTGCTGGCTTGCTAAGGGCGTCCGTAGGTCGTAGGTCCGTAATTATTTACCGTGGGTAAATAACTCCAAAATCTGATTCAGCTAAAGAGTTCCTGGTCCTCTTGTCTCCCAGTGAGTGAGTTTCATTTTCTAACTAGTTTACTCTGCAATGGTGATAATTTTACTCCGTCCGCTAGCTAGATGCTAGCATAGCTAGAAAAATCTCGTTCAAACAAGCTGCTCTTGTAGCTCATACACAGTCAGGAGCATACACACTCCGCTCAGAAGGAAATAACATGCTTTGTGCCCTTTCAGTGCTCACTACTACGGCTGTATTTAACAAGGAGTCCAAACACTTTCGCCACTAACTGCCTGCCTTAGCAATTTATTTAATAATCAGTAGTGACACATAAGTAAACAACGAGATATAGCCACACACACACAAAAAAAAAAGTGAATACCGCCGTTACTGCGATTGGTCATTTTCCTCCTGGGTAGGCATGTCCATAGCGGTATTACATAATTGCGGTTGTCGCGACAGCCCTACTAGCAATAATGCGAAGATGAAGCCAGAGCTTGAAGACCCTCTTACGTTGTTGAAGTTTCCTGTCAGGGAACACTTCGGCTTTCCGGTGAAATATGTAAACAGACAAAGGCAAATGGATAAGACGAAAGCAGTGCGCCAGCATTCGTAGAGATCAGATATGCTTTTGGCAGTATGTCAAACTTAACCATTTGAGTGTGAGAATTTCCGTGCCCCTAGTTGCCTGCACTTGCACTACCTTGCACTGTGCCTGCCTTCTCACTCTGACAGGATCGCCTGCATTGGGAATTTGTACTGATTTGCCAGTTTCAAAAGGTGGCAGACATCGGTTGGAGGACTCAGTCGATAACACGTAATACACCAAAGAAGAAGAACTCCTCATTTCCTTTTCCTCTGTTTGTAGCAGTTAGCACATAAAGCTAATATGTCCACGATCGGACACCGCCACGTTTTGTCGGCTTTGTGTGCCGAAAATACATAGCTGCGGGATACAAACGAAATTTATGTGGGATAATCATAAGACTTTGTAGATGTGGTAGAGATTTTATATTACCGACAGAACGCAAAGTAAGGACCATAATGGGTGAAAACGCAGCAACCACGCTAGCCCACTTTGTCAACAGACTGTACAACAGTAAGTGACTTATTTTTTTTTTTTAAATGTACCGATTTCTTGCTCATATACTTTGAAGATAAGATGATGAGGTACCTCTGTACAAAAAACGGTGTCGAAAGACTGAACCATTTTTTGTGTAAATACATCCAAAGTCCAGTTTTCACAAAGTTATGGAATTTAAAGAGGTGCCACAACATTATGCAAATTAGATGCACAAATTTATTCCTGTCTGTAACTTTGGATCATATTTTACATCTTTCTAATTGACAGTAAGCCATTATCTCTTAACACTTTCAAGTTATAGCCTTGGAAATCTGAACTATTTTATTGACAAAAAATATTTACCCTACTTGACCAATAGGGGTTATATGTCAATTCGGCCACAGACACACTCAAAAGGTTAACTCATTGGAAACCACGTGAACATGAAAAAAACTAACGCGGTATAAGCGCAGCTTCCAGCAGCATTAAGACTTCAGATGGAGCCAAAGCAATCACAAATGCCATTGGTGTTTTTCTAGCAGCGGACCTAAGGCCATATTCAGTTGTTGAGAACTCCAGCTTTAAACATATGCTGAAGGTAACTGAGCCCGATATGAAGTTCCTTCTCGTGCTGACTTCAGCCAGAATGCCATCCCTTTATGAAAAAGCAAAATTTGTTATTGCTGCACTTCAGGCCAGTGTTTTTCAGCCAGGGTGCCCTGGTATGTCCAGTTTTCTGTGGGACATTATTTAACTTCTTAATTGTCCAAAAGATTGCAAATACGTAATTTGCTGTGGTTGTGCATGGGTGCCTTCAGAACCTACAGTATGCACAATGACAAATTATTTGCCATTTTTTGACCAATTAACAAGTGAAATTATATAATTAATTTAATAAGGAACTTTAATTTCCTAAAATTCCTAAAACTAAAGTCCCATAAAAAACACTTTTTTTATTGTATTTATTCTTTTGCTTTCAGTCATTTTTTTTTCTGATCTCTGCGCTGCTGTGCCAAATGAACTTCCCCAGTGTTCCCGCATATACAAAAAATAAGCTGTTTTATGTTTTCCATTTTGCTTCCTTGCTGTATGAAAATGAACCAAACCGTGACCTTAAAGACATACTGAACTCTGACTTTAGGCGTACCCTTATGGCACACACACACACACACACACACACACACACACACACACACACACACACACACATACAGAGTGGTGTGAAAAAGTGTTTGCCCCTTTCCTGATTTCTCATTTTTTGTATGTTTGTCACACTTAAATGTTTCAGATCATCAAACAAATTTAAATATTAGACAAAGATAACACAAGTAAACACAAAATGCAGTTTTTAAATGAAGGTGTTTATTATTAAGGGGGAAAAAAATCCAAACCTACATGGCCCCGTGTGAAAAAGTGATTGCCCCCCAAACCTAATAACTGGTTGGGCCACCCTTAGCAGCAATAGCTGCAATCAAGTGTTTGTGATAACTGGTAATGAGCCTTTTACAGTGCTGTGGAGAAATTTTGGCCCACTCATCTTTGCAGAATTGTTATAATTCAGCCACATTGGAGGGTTTTCCAGCATGAACCGCCTTTTTAAGGTCATGCCACAGCATCTCAGTCGGATTCAGCTCAGGACTTTGACTAGGCCACTCCAAAGTCTTCATTTTGCTTTTCTTAAGCCATTCAGACGTGGACTTGCTGGTGTGTTTTGGATCATTGTCCTGCTGCAGAACTCAAGTGCGCTTCAGCTTGAGGTCACAAACAGATGGCCAGACATTCTCCTTCAGGGTTTTTTGGTAGACAGCAGAATTCATGGTTCCATTTACCACAGCATGTCTTCCAGGTCCTGAAGCAGCAAAACAGACCCAGACCATCACACTACCACCACCATATTTTACTGTTGGTATGATGTTCCTTTTCTGAAATGCTGTGTTACTTTTACGCCAGATGCAATGGGACACACACCTTCCAAAAAGTTCAACTTTTGTCTCATCAGTCCACAAAGTATTTTCCCAAAGGTCTTGGGGATCATCAAGATGTTTTCTGTCAAAACTGAGATGAACCTTTATGTTCTTTTTGCTCAGCAGTGGTTTTGGTCTTAGAACTCTGCCATGAAGGCTATTTTTGCCCAGTCTCTTTCTTATGGTGGAGTCATGAACATTGACCTTAACTGAGGCAAGTGAGGCCTGCAGTTATTTGGATGTTGTTGTGGGGTCTTTTGTGACCTTTTGGATGAGTTATCGCTGTGCTCTTGTGGTAATTTTGATCAGCCAGTCACTCCTGGGAAGGTTCACCACTGTTCCATGTTTTTGCCATTTGTGGATAATGACTCTCACTATGGTTCACTGCAGTCCCAAAGCTTTAGAAATGGCTTCATAATATACTGTATATACCTTTCCAAAGATGTGATAATCTTGTGGGCTAATGTGTGTTTTTACAGGAGGGGGGGGGTGGAAATCACTTTTTCCACACAGGGCCATGTAGGTTTGGATTTTATTTTTTTTTTACTCTTAACAATAAACACCTTCTTTAAAAACTACATTTTGTGTTTACTTGTGTTACCTTTGTCTAATATTTAAATTTGTTTGATTATCTGAAACATTTAAGTGTGACAAACATACAAAAAATGAGAAATCAGGAAGGGGGAAAACACTTTTTCACACCACTGTGTATATATATATATATATATATATATATATATATATCGGGCTTGTTGTTATGAGCTATTCGGTCTCTGTATGACCGTTGTGAGAGTTTGGTTCATATTGCCAAAACTCGGTCGGAGTCATTCCCAGTGAGAGTTGGTCTCCGCCATGGCTGCCCTTTGTCACCGATCCTGTTCATAATTTTTATGGACAGGATTTCTAGGCGCAGCCAGGGAATGGAGGGTGTCGTGCTTGGTGACCACAGGATCTCATCTCTGTTGTTTGCAGATGATGTTGTCCTGTTGGCCTCATCCACATTGCACAGAATGAAGAGAGGAAAATTCTATTCTCTGAGTGCACTGTGCAGATTTGACCTTGTGTTTTGGTGCCCCTGTTTACATTCCTCCTCGATGAAGGATAAGGCTGAAGAAGTGGCTAACCCAAACAATCGACACAATCGCTGTTGTTTCAGCAGACTGGACTCTCAAGGACAGTGTACCATGTGTCTTCAACTCGCCACCTGCAAGCAGGAGAGAGAGACTCTGGACTTGCTTATAGATCACATGATTAACATCCATCCACTGCCAGGAGGCGCCCTCTGCTGTTCACTAGCGATTGACACACCTACACTACACTGCATACAACATTACAGGACTGATACATTCACTGATATATAAACATACAATGACTCTCTCAACTCCTGTTTTGTGTGATCTATTGTCTGCTAATTTATATGTGCATTAGAGAGTTTTTTTTCTAGGTAATCACAATTTTGGTCATATAATGAGCTTTATTTTGATTAACAATGCTTTTTTTCTCTCTGCCCATTGTGTTTCCCTACCCCCTTTCCCCCCTCCCCCTCTTAACCCCCCACTGTATGACAGGCGCCTTGCATGGCTGCCGCGTCATTGGGATGCGCTTATCTAGCGCGCCCAATGTCAAGTCAAATTCCTCGTATGTTTACTTGTGTCTCCTTGTAAATGTGCTTGGCAATAAAGTTCATTCTGATTCTGATTCTGATTCTGATCCAGCAATGACCTACAGCTCTTGCTGGGACGGTTTGCCGCTGAGTGTGAAGCGGCTGGGATGAGAATCAGCACCTCCAAGTCCGAGTCCATGGTCCTCAGCCAGAAAAAGGTGGATTGTCCTCTCCGGGTTGGGGACAGGCTCCTGCCCCAAGTGGAGGAGTTTAAGTATCTTGGGGTCTTGTTCACGAGTGAGGGGAAAATGGAGCGAGAGATTGACAGACGGATTGGAACAGCATCTGCAGTGATGCAGACGTTGTACCGGTCTGTTGTGGTGAAGAAGGAGCTGAGTTCTAAGGCAAAGCTGTCGATTTACCAGTCAATCTACGTTCCTACTCTCACCTATGGTCACGAGCTTCGGGTAATGACCGAAAGAACGAGATTGCGGATACAAGCGGCTGAAATGAGCTTTCTCCGTAGGATTGCTGGACTCACCCTCAGAGATAGGGTGAGGAGCTCAGTCATCCGGGAGAGGCTCAGAGTAGAACCGCTGCTCCTCCACATTGAAAGGAGTCAGTTGAGGTGGTATAGGCATCTGATTAGGATGCCTCCTGGACGCCTCCCACTTGAGGTGTTTCAGGCACATCCCACTGGGAGGAGACCCCGGGGCAGACCCAGGACTCGGTGGACAGACTATGTCTCCCAGCTGGTCTGGGAACGCCTTGGTATCCCCTCTGAAGAGCTGGAGCAGGTGGCTGGGGAGAGGGAAGTCTGGGCTTCTCTGCTTGAACTGCTGCCTCTGCGACCCGGACCTCCGGAAAAGCGGTAGAAGATGGATGGATGGATGGATATATATATATATACACTGCCGTTCAAAAGTTTGGGGTCACTTAGGAATTTCCTTATTTTTGAAAGAAAAGCACTGTTTTTTTCAATGAAGATAACTTTAAACTAATCAGAAATACACTCTAATATCTAATATACATTGCTAATGTGGTAAATGACTATTCTAGCTGCAAATGTCTGGTTTTTGGTGTAATATCTACATAGGTGTATAGAGGCCCATTTCCAGCAACTATCACTCCAGTGTTCTAATGGTACAATGTGGTAGTAGTAGTAGATTAGTTTATTTGACAGGGACAGTGCAATAAACATAGACAATTAATCAAAGACAATCAATCTGATGTGTTGCACATAGAGTGTATAGCTATTAGCTAATTTGCAACTCTTGTCCCTGGATGGGCTTTAGAAAAAAGAATCAAGATAAAAAATATACACAATAACCACATACATCAATGCAGAAAAATTATAAATACACAATTATAAATATTATAAATATTATAAATACACAAATATAACAGCCTGACTCACATTTAACACATATAACATAACTCACATTTGCCTATTTCAGGCCTTCCTCCCTCCGTCACTCACTATAAACAAACACATTTATTCCTTCCCTTCATTCACTCTCACTTTGCAGACAAATAATTCATACATGAGTACATTCTTGTTTATTTTTCAGCCAGTTTTTAACATTTTTAGTGAATGTTTTAAAGTCCGTTATTATTTTAATTTCATTTGGCATTGTGTTCCAGATGTGACTGCCCTTTATAGAGAAAGCTGTTTGTCCAAATGTGGTTCTGCGGTGGAATATTTTACAGTTATTGTTAACAGAACTCCTGGTGGCTCTGCTGCTGTCCTGTCTTTGGACGAAACCAGCAAGTGGCTCGGGTGCTGATTTATGGAAACATTTGAACGTTAATTTCAGAAGACAGAGGTCAATGAAGCTCTCAAAACTCAATAGGTTGTATTTTTTTAAAACATTACAGTGATGCCACCTAATGGGCTTTTTGTCCAAGATTTTTAGGGTTTGATTATATAATGAACTTATATGTCTTATTGTGGAAGGGGCTGCTTGAGCCCAGACTGTCAAACAGTATGATATATGAGAAAAAACCATAGAATGCATATACAGTGCAGCTGCTTCGTAAGGTATGTAATATCTAATTAATTTAAAGCAGTTCAGATTTTTTTTTTACTGTTTTTGAAATTTTCTTTATATGAAGATTAAATTTGAGTTGAGGATCTAGTACAATGCCAAGGTATTTGAATTCTGTAGCTAAACTGATGTCATGATCATGTATATTAACTTTAAAATGTTGCAGGTTACATTTTTTGATTGAAAAGCACATTGAGACTGTTTTCTGAAGGTTCAGCAATAGATGGTTCTTGAGGAGCCACTCTTGGACATCAACCATACTTGTAGACAGTACATCTGCAGCCTGTGCTGGAGTCTTGGCAGCTGTGTAAATAACTGCATCATCTGCATAAAGTTGGCATGTTGCAGCTGAGCAGTGTAACGGCAAGTCATTAATAAAAATGCTGAAAAGTAAAGGACCAAGAATGGACCCTTGTGGGATACCCATGCGGTTGTTTAAAAATGAGGATTTATCCTGGTGAACTTTTACACACTGTTCTCTATTCTGGAGATAAGATGCAAACCATTCTAATGTATTTGGGGAGAAGTTAAAAGATACCATTTTGGATAAAAGCAAACTGTGGTTTACAGTATCGAAAGCCTTTTTGAGATCTAGAAAAACAGCTCCTACCACTTTACCCCTGTCCAAGGACTGTTTGACGTTTTCAATAAGGCAACAATTTGCTGTTTCTGTTGAGTATCCTGGTCTAAAACCAAATTGATGTGGATGAAGAAGTTGACTGTCTTGTAAGTAGTCTATCAGCTGTGTAGCTACAACTTTTTCAAGAACCTTAGATAGGACTGGTAAGATAGAGATTGGGCGGTAATTGCATATATCGTCTTTACTGCCTGATTTATGAACTGGTATGACGACAGCTTTTTTTCCAGCCAGATGGAAATGTACTAGACCTAATGGAGAGATTAATGAGATGAGTCAGTGGTTTGATTAATATTTTGCTGTGCATTTTGAGAAAGGAGGTGCTCATATTGTAGATATCACTAGTTTTTGAGTTTGACAGTGTTTTAACAATACCAGCAATTAACTTCTCATTTACCTCATCGATGTGAAAAGTATCTGTTGGGAGTATGGAATTTGTGTTGTTGAGCACATTTGGCAGCACAAAAATTTTTGTTAAGTCTTCCACAGAGCCCACAAAGTGTGAATTAAATTCATTTGCCAAAGTAGCCTTGTCACTGACGGTCTTGCCATTGATTCTAAGTTCCTTTACCCCCTTCTGATCGTTTTTTTTATTAGTTAAGTTATTTAAATGCCTCCATAGGGAACTGTTGTTACCCTTTGCATGATCTATCAGTTTATTGTAATAAGATATTTTTGATTTTCGCAGCTCATGTACCACTTTATTTCTTAAACTTTTGTACACAAGGTGATCATTTTGTAGTTTGGAGGTTAGTGATGTTTTCAGTGCATAGTCTCGCCTCTTCATAAGTTTTCTTATTTCATTATTTAACCATGGTAGGCTAATCTTCTGTTGTCTACTTTTAATTTGCTTTGAAAATTTTTCTATAGACTTTGTGATTGTTGCAGTTATAAAATTACAACAATCATCTACTTCACATGTTGCCATGAGCTGCTCCCAATTTTGATTCTCTAAGTAATGTTCAAACTCCTCATTTTTTGATTTGGGGATAATAAAATTTGATTTGTCAATATCGACTCCCCCAAAATACTGTAGTCGCTTTTTAGTAAGTTTCCTGACAGCAAGAACCATGTTATGATCTGAGAGACCAGTTACAAGATTATAGGTTCTGGTTATTCGTTCTGGTTTATTAGTAAATACCATGTCAATAAGTGTTCTGGATTGTTTGGTTATCCTGGTGGGTCCTTTGATGATTTGCTGGTAATTAAATTTAGTCATGAGGCTTTTCAGTTTTTGTTTGTCTTTTTTATCAGACCAGTTGATATTAAAGTCACCATGAATTATTGTTTCTCTGTTCTTCTCAAGTTGTTTAACCAGATCACTTAATTCATTATAAAAGGAAGAGTTGTGTGACGGTGGGTTGTACACTACTGCAATGTTGAAATTCATTACCGGAGAGAGACATACATTAACAGCTAAACATTCAAGTGAAGTATTCAAATCAACCAGTTGACATTTATATTTCTCTTTGATGTAAATTAAAACACCTCCTCCCCTCCCTACCTGCCTGTCTTTTCTAAAACACTGGTAGCCCACAATATCGATCATATTAGTGTCTATGTTCCTGTGTAGCCAGCTTTCTGAGAGACAAAGGTAGTCCAGATTTGAGTCCAACAGCAACACCGAAATCTCATCTCTTTTGGGGATTATGCTCCGTATGTTTAAATGACCGCCGAGGATCCCCTTTGGTTTAGCCTTGGTGTCCCAAAGAACTCGTGCATGATTAACAGTTTGGAAAAATAAATGTTGTTTTTGCTTTTGTACAGCTCGGTTTTGTGCTAACCCAGTGGTCTGCTGTTTAATAGTGGCAGGTCCAGGGTTAAGGTGAATATCTCCTGCCAGAAGTAGCAGAACTAACAGAACTTTAACTGTATATCCTCTGCCATATTGTGATTTTTGCTTAACAGCCATGTTTGCCTTAATTTGGAAGTTTTTGCTCAGGGCTTTTAAAGACCACATAGAGTGTAGGGTGAGATGTCTAAGCCCAAATCCATACAGATAAAACTTTTTAACTTCACCTTTGGTTGAGTTTGTCGGAAAATCCTTCTTGTTGCAGGTCCAGACACACAAAGACAAAACGAAGAGGAAGTAGAGAAGTAGAGAAGGCTTATTAGTGGTGCCCATCAGCCCACTTTTTAATCCGGTGGCAGCCATCTTCAGTCCTTCTTGGAAAGAAGGAAAAGGAAAATCTGTGGATAGTAAAATAAATTCTGCTTATATCGCCAGAATCTGATCCGATCGTCCTCGGATCCAGCTGGGCCTCAGCTAGCCAACTAGCCCCTTCCGTTGCTGGTCTCGTTGCTCATAGTCGCCGTAACTGGTCTCCCGTCCCGCTCCTCCAACCGAGTCTCGTCACACACCGCCGCTGCCACCGAGCTCCGCTGAGGTCACGGTAAATCCTCCGCTAGGCACCGCCTACCGCCTACCGTCGTCTGCCTGGGTGAAATCTCTGCTGAGCCCCGTCAACAAATAGCCGCTTGCCTGGTAGTATCTCCGCTGGGCCTCGCAGCTGGGCTTCAATTCAGGCTGGTGTAAGGTGGAATGACTGGCGCCAGCATTAAGCTAACTAGCGTTAGCTTAGCAATCGCTTCGGGTAGTCTCGTCGCACACCGCCGCTGCAGTCACGGTAAATCCTCCGCTGGGCACCGCCGCCTACCGCCGTCTGCCTGGGTGAAATCTCTGCTGAGCCCCGTCAAACAAATAGCCGCCTGCCTGGTAGTATCCCCGCTGGGCCTCGCAGCTGGGCTTTGATTCAGGCTGGTGTTAGGTGGAATGGCTGGCGCCAGCATTAAGCTAACTAGCGTTAGCTTAGCAATCGCTTCAGGTAGGGCACATCAGTGAATCACAAGGAAGCGCTGGAATCGCTGGTCAGTTTACTCACAGTGGCCGGATAAAAGCGATCAAAGGGGTAATCCACCGGAGGTATATCCGATCGCTGTAGGTAGTTATTTAGAGACTGGCGCCAGCATTAAGCTAACTAGTGTTAGCTTAGCAATCGCTTCAGGTAGCATTAAGCTAACTAGTGTTAGCTGAGCAATCGCTTCAGGAAGGCGCAGGAAGTCGCTGGAGAAAGGCGATTAAAGGGCAATCCAACGGAGGTGGCAATTCAGCCCGTGCGTGTTCGCCACGAGCGCCGATCGCTGCAGGCCAGCCACTTTTAATGGCAAAATCAGTGACTTTGTCTCAGCACTGAAAAGTGTGACCATCCCGGTCGCCATCTTGAGAGACTTCTTGAGCCATCTTGAGTGTTTGCTCATTGCATCAGAAGGCTAATGGATGATTAGAAAACCCTTGTGTAATCATGTTAGCACAGCTGAAAACAGTTTAGCTGGTTAGAGAAGCTATAAAACTGACCTTCCTTTGAGCAGGTTGAGTATCTGGAAAAAATTATTATTTCAAAATACAAATCATTATTTCTAACCTGTCAATGTCTTGACTATATTTTTCTATTCATTTTACAACTCATGGTGGTAAATAAGTGTGACTTTTCATGGAAAACACAAAATAATTGTCTGGGTGACCCCAAACTTTTGAACGGTAGTGTATATACATAAAATTTTGACCCAAAGACAACGGGAGGATCCCCAGTTCCAGCACAATACATGCTGTACTTTGGAGGTTATAATCTGGAAGTAAAAGTCTTTTATATTGTGCAGCTCCATGTGTTCCTCCTGGCTGTCATGAGTCATTTGGATTCTGACACAGATTTGGTTTGTAACTAGTAGAAATTCACCTGTCAGATTGGAGTGGTACTTTCCTTACTTTCCTCAGTAACATCACGTCTGTCTGTTAAGACTACCGCGGGCTTTCTTTCACAGCATTTTTTCACTGGTGTCGGCCCCCCCCCCCCAGACCATGCCTCTTCTAGTGGCTGCATTAACTGCCACTGTAACACTGTCCACTCGGTAAACTTAGGTTTATTGTTGATTCCGGAGGGTCAGAACAAAATAAAATATTTTTTCTGACCTCCACCTCCGTTATCAACACATCAGAGTCACACTGTTATTATTTTTTATGTTGCGCTTTCCTGCAAGATTGACAATCACTATTTGACAGAAGAGTAACAGAAGGGTGTTTTTGTTCATTTACAGTCATTAGTGGGAGGAACCAGGGCAGAGAAAAGAGACTGTGCACATGCACTGGTTTTCGTGGTGAGGTGAGATGCACAGAGAATGAGCAGAGAATTGGGCGTGCTCACAGGTTTATGCATCTGAAAATTTTTGTGCACACGTACTTTTCAGATATTGTGAGTATGCCATCTTTGAGCACGAAAGCTGCACAGTCCTTTATACATGAGGCCCCAGATCAACTGTTTATCATCTGCAGCCACACATGCATCAGGGTTGCATGAGTACAGTGAAGAGGCAAGGCCAGCAGCTCTGGCCATTTGTAGCCAGAGAGGGGACAGATAATACGGTTTGCCTGCTGGGGGCAGAGGCAGCCACGGTCCTCTCTGCAAAACTACACAACAGCAAGTTGATCCCTTACACTCTACTTTACATTCATTCCATGCACAATCATTTCTGTATGATTTCACTGTGTTTTAAATGTATTATACTTTTCTCCGCCGCGTCGGGGCTGAAACTGTCAAACGATTACATCTCCAACTGACGGTTTCTACCCTCCAATGGAGAGGGCCAAATACGGGGAACAACCCTTAAGGACGTTCCTGGTCCCTTCAGTTGGGTTCCTGTGAGTGGAAACAGGGGGGTTATCAGCAATGCAATGAAAGAGGGAGGGTGGAGTTAATTGCAGCTCCTGGACATTTAAAGAGGACATACTACTTCCGGCGCCACACGAGTAGGCTGCCTTTTTGCAACAGTGGATCAATTTCTTCCCATTTCTATTTACTATCTGGCTCTCTTGCTAACCTTTCTGGCCCAGTGACACCTTTATTCCATCCAGACACGTAGATCGCCCAAATGTCTCCTGAGCCAGCGGACTGAGCCACTGTTTCTTGCAGGAGGCAGTACAATAGAGACCAGGCTGTTAGCACTTGACCCGGGCCCATGATGCTGACGCAAAAAACTCGACATACCGGGAGAAATAAGACGGGAAACGGCGTGGATGTCAAGCTGGAGTAGAAGACGGCGGGCGAGGAATATAAGGTAACAGACCGCCTCCTCTCATCCGTAATTATGGGGAATGTACGATCGCTACTCATTAAGACTGACGAGCTAGCGGCTATCTCCCGCTACGGGAGAGAGTAGTTTGATGCTTTTTACCGAGACTTGGCTAACAGAACTAGCAATAGATGCTAACCTCGAACTGGAGGGTTTCCACGCAATACGGGGCAGACTAAACACCAGACAGTGGGAAGGCAAGAGGCAGGGGGAGTGATAATGTATGTCAATAACTACTGGTGCAGACCTGGATATATCACGGTTAAGGGAACAGTACTGCAGCAAAGACTCGAGTTGCTAGCTGTTAGCATGCGGGCCTACCAATCTCCGCGAGAAATCTCACACGTGATCTGCATTGTTATTTATGCAAATCCAACGCGCGAACGCTAGGACAGCGGCGTGACGTCATCCATTCAGTAACTGGCAGGCTGCTGACAGAACACCAGATGCTCTTCTCCTCATCACAGGTGATTTTAACCATATTTCACCGTCCACCATTCTACCCATGCTCACCCAGTTTGTCACATGCCACACTAGAGACAATAGAAACACTGGACTTATTCTATGCAAACACTAAGGAGGCGTACACCTCATCACCACTCCCCCCACTCAGGAGATCGATCACAACTTGGTTCATCTCCTGCCGGTGTACATGGACCTCTAGTACACAGACAACTTCCAGTCATGCACACAGTGAAGTTATGGTCTGAGGAGGCAATGGAACGTTCTAAAGGGCTGTTTGAAACCACCCGCCTGGAGCAGCTCTGCGATCCACATGGTGAGGGACATCGATGGGCCTCACTCACACCCATCACGGGGACTACATCAGCTTCTGTGTGGACAACACCGATCCACCAAGACCATACGGTGTGCTCAAACAACAAACCCTGGATCAACCCTGAGATAAAAAACACTTCTGAAGTGAGAAGAAGAGGATCTTCAGGTCGGGTAACAGGGAGATGCTGAAGTCCGTACAGAGGGAGTGAGGAGGAAGATCAGAGAAGGCAAGGACAGCTTCAGGAAGAAGATGGAGGACAAGCTGCAACAGAGCGACATCAGCGGGGTCTGGAGAAACCTTAAAACCATCTCTGGACTCCAGAATACCTCCCCTCAGGCTACGGGGGCAGGGAGTGGGCAAACAATCTGAACCCTGTTTTTAAATAGGTTTAACCAACTGCCCTCCACCCCGACCCGCACAACAACCACTGCTGCCTCTAAAGTCATCGGACCTGCTATCCACACCCCACTCCACCAACACCCCCCCACTCCTAGCACACTGCCCCCAACCTGACCCTCACTAAGACCCAGGTGAGGACGGAACTGAGGAAGATCAAGGCGAGGAAGGACTCGGGGACCGGGACGGCCTCAGCACGAAGCTCCTCAAGTCCTGCGCAGGACCAACTGTGTGGGATTGTGGAGCCCATCTTCACCTCAGCCTGAAGCTGGGAGGGTACCACAGTTGTGGAAAACATCTTGTGTGGTATCTGTACCAAAGACTTCCCACCCCAAAGACCTGAACAGCTACAGACGAGTGGCCCTGACATCTCACTTGATGAAGACCCTGGAGAGACTGCTCCTTGCTCACATTCGCCCCCTGGTGGGACCAGCGATGGATCCACTCCAGTTCGCCTACCAGCATGGCATTGGGGTGGAGGATGCAGTGATCTTCCTCCTTCACCATTCTCTGTCCCACCTGGAGAAGCCCGGGAATGTGGTGAGGATCATGTTCTTTGACTTCTCCAGTGCTTTCAACACCATCCAACCGATGATCCTGAAGGACAAGCTGCTGTGTGCAGGGGTGGACCAGCACCTGTCATCATGGATCCTGGACTACCTCACTAACCAGCCACAGTTTATGAGAACCCGAGATTGTGGTGTCTGACATGATCATCGGTAGCACGGGGGACCCCCAGGGAACGGTCTTGCTCCCTTTCCTGTTCACCTTTATACTGCGGACTTCTCACACAACACAACACACTGCATACTACAGAAGTTCTCTGATGACTCTGCGATCGTCGGCCTCATCTCCAACGGAGATGAAGCTGAGTACAGAGGACTTATCCAGGACTTCGTGGACTGGTGCCATCGGAACTGCCTCCAGATCAACGCGAGGAAAACTAAGAGGCTGGTGGTGGACTGCTGCAGGCAAGGACAACCCCTCACAGCACCAGTAAACATACAGGGAACAGACAGTGAGATGGTGACATCCTACAAGTACCTGGGTGGTTCATCTGAACATAAACTAGACTGGTCACACAATACCGACACACTCAACAAGAAGGGACAGCGCAGGCTGTTCCTACTGAGGAGGCTCAGGTCTTTTGGTGTACAAGGGGTGCTGCTGAGACATTCTATGACACGGTGATGGCATCAGCCATCACTTTTGGAGTGGTCTGCTGGGCAATGACACTACAGCAGCCGATAGGAAGAGGACTGAACAAACTGATCAAGAAAGCTAGATCTGTCCCTGGGGGAAACGCCTTGACCCAGTGGAGGAGATAGGAGAGAGAAGGATGGTGGCTAAACTGTCATCTCTGCTGGAGTCCGAGTCCCACCCTATGCAGGACCATACCTGAACGCACATGAGGAGGCTCATTTAGCAGTAGACTACATCATCCTAGGTGCGAAACCGAGAGGTTTCGCAGGTCCTTCCTACCTACGGCTGTCAGGACTGTACTACCTAAGCAGGGCTACTCGCAGAGATAGCAAAAAAACGTGACAACCTAATAGGATTTGAATGCAAAGACGCATCAGACTTACACAATGGTCCCCTCCAGTATACAACTAGGACAATACCAGTCGCTGCAGAGGGTGACAATATGTATGGGTACATATTCATATTATGTAGGATAACTAAGTAGACGGTTATGCTGTTTATTCCATCTTGCTACAATGCTCCGCACTGTGTATATATATTTATATATTTATGTGTACGTATGTATATTCACTGCTCTTATTATTATTTTTATTTTATTATCTTCTTAATTATTGCTCTGAGTGTTGCTATCCCTGTGCTGTTGCAATCCTGGAATTTCCCCATTGTGGGACTAATAAAGGCTTATCTTATCTTATCTTATCTTACATGCACTGAAACGAAGCATTCTGAGGAAGGCTGCCAAAGATGATTCTCAATAATGCTGCAATAATTAAATAACTAGAGGCAATTTGGTCAAAGTTTGTCACAAACATTTCATTAAGACTTGTGGGAGCTTTCAAAATGTGGAGAAAAGCAAGTGAGTAAATTACCTCTTTAACAAAAAAGTGAGACATAACTACTGTCTACATTATGGACTGCCTTTGTAGGCAGGCTGCGGACACTCATCTGCTTTTGTTGTGCAGCCTCCACACCTGATGGTGAAGTCATTATGGGGTCCTGCTGATGGTCAGGCCACATTCTAGTAGAAACTGTTAGAAGACCCAGAGGAAACAGAAAGCCTCTCTCCGGACACACTCATATGGACACATGGAATCACGTGTACAACATATCTTTCACTACTGTAAAGGCCACCGAGGAGTCCTGCTGTTTGTGTGTGCATGTGTGTGTGTACAGATGGCACTTTTATGACAAGTCATAAAGCAAAGGCAGTAGCCGTGGCCCCAGGAGAGGTCATTTGGTTGGACGTGGCTACCAGTCACACACACTCCCCAACCCGCTGCCACAGCAGGAGCCAACCTTTAGTGGTGGCCCTTAGATCAAATAAACGGGTGGAAAGACGCGAACAAACAGGACAAGAAAAATACAGAAAATATGGAAAAGTTAAAGACATATATTCCTAGTTCAGTTTTTCTGCTCTTTTTGTGGGATTTTCCTCCTTCATCTCTTTCCTCTTTTTCTAGACTATTTTCTTTTTTATGATTTCTGTTTTTATACCGTGTGAATGAGACATCATTGTCAATTAAGGCTGTTTGGTATAACAGCGGCCTGCCTCACCCCAGCAGTATGGCAGCAGAACCGGTGTAGACGGTTTCGTTTCAGTGGTTAGCACCGCAGGTAACTTCACACTCCTGGTCTGGTCAAATAGCGGCTACTTCTGTTAACCAGGGATGTGGGACTGTTTTCCACCATGCTGCGTCAGAGAGGATAGTCTTCTAACCTCATTTTAATTGGAGGTAAGTAACGCTAACACCATCTCACTCTTATCACTGCAAAACAGTAAATGCTAAATGACAATGCTAAATTGTCACATATAGGAAATATTATTATAAGACCATTGTTTCTTTGATTTAAATTACTGCTGAATTTCTTAGCTTTGTCTGAAAATAAAAATACATTAAAATTACATTAAAGCTGTGTGTGTGATGGGGCACATGCATGATAATAGAATATAAAATAAATCAATTAAAACATGTCATGAGCAATCTGGCTCTTGTACCTTACTTGATTTCTAATCATTTTAATTAGTCAAGTACTGATCATAACGTTGACGTCATCACTTGTATTTTATTACATTACCTTTGATGCCTTTGATTTTCAGATCATGGCCAGTCTGAAATATTATGTCTCAAATTCACATTAAAAATACAATTTTATAAAAAAACACAGCAAAATTATGAAGGAAAATGTTGCATAAAATTAACAACAGAAGAATTTGTACAACTGATTTTTTCAGAATGTAATTTAAAATTTAAAAAAGAGATCGTCTTTGTCATGAGCAGTGGGAGCGCGCCCCTCCTCTCCAGTCCCAGCTCCTCCAGCTCGTCACGGCACCTGAGGCAGAAGCCACACCTGCGCCCGCTCATCAGCCAGCGTACTTAAGCAGGTTCCCTCCGCGCAGTCTACGCTGGCTCGTCTGGGTATACAGCCTGTCTTATGGACTAGCTACTAACCGGAATCGTTAACCTCTGTGTTCTCCTTTCTTTCAGGTTGCTGCCGCCGTGCAGGTGTGTTCTCGGGACTGCGCGCGCTCTCCTGCTCCACCTCACAACCCATCAGTAACTTCTTCTCCCCGGTCAGGCACCACCAGCTCCACTACTCCCCTCCTACCCTACTGGTTTGTCTATTTCCCGCTGGGTCCTGCCGGTCATCCCTGGATTTCCCAAGTAAGTGGCATCGTGCGCGTGAGCTGTCAAAAACTAACACGTCATGACAGTCTTTATGTAATTACTATATATTAACTATATAATTTACAGAACATGTATATCATGATATATGTTATCAGGATATAAGATTAATTATGATATGGAATTTTGGCCATATCGCACAGCCCTATCTTCAATCATCACTGAATTAAATGCATTCCTCTTCTGGGCTGCACGGTGGCGCAGTGGTTAGCACTGCGGCAGCACAGTTTACCCTTGGCCGGGGGATTGTGGGGATCGTGGGATCGTGGGTTCGATCCCAGCCCCCGACCAACAGTGATCTGTGTGGAGTTTGCATGTTCTCCCCGTGTTGCGTGGGTTTACTCCGGGATTTCTCCGGTTTCCTCCCACATGCCAAAAACATGCATGTTAGGTTAATTGGCTGTTCTAAATTGTCCCTAGATATCTGTTTCCTATAGGCCCTTAGAATAGAGGGTTAGTATTAATGAAAGTGCTTTGAGTGGTCTTTGTGACTAGAAAGGCGCTATATAAGTGCAGGTTAGTTAGTTAGTTAGTTAGTTCTCAGATCTCCCCTTTGAACTCACGCTTCCTGTCATCCTCTGATCAAGTCTCTAATATAAGACCAACATAAAGTTGTCATGTTGCTACGTACAGTAAAGGAGAAAATATTGTTCCAAATATTGTTAGACTGACTCAGACGGGCCAACAATGATCTGGTTGTCGTCTGTAACAGCAGGGCAGCAGCTGTTAAAAACGTTTCAAACGAACTCAAATTAAGGCTGGAGTGTCACAACACCCCACTGATGAATAGTCACCCACTGTGCAGCAGTACCAACCCCATTACACAGAAAGCTTCACAACAACATCAGCTTTCTACCAACAGAATGGAACACTTCACCTCAACATCACTGCTGTCTGAAAAGTGAAGCTTAAGATGACCTTTCGAGCCCCTGACACAGAGTTAGTTATTCCATCCAAATCTGAGGCAGAGCTTAGGGTGGGCCTGCCTCTGCTGCAGAGTGAAACTAGAAAAGCACTTGGAGAGCGCAGACCTCCGCCAAGCGCCGCAGTTCCCCCCATACAGTCTTCAGATTCCTTGATCATGAAAACATATGACAAGCAGTGGTTCAGTAGTTATTGACGAAAATGGCATTTTCTGTAATGGCGGCCACAGTTCCTCCCATACAGTGTTTGTGTGTACGTTTTCAGATTCCTTGAGCATGAAAACATATGACTAGCAATTGGATTGACAATGATAGGATTAGTGGTTCAGTAGTTATTGACGAAAATGGCATTTTGCGTAATGGCGGTTTTCTTGTGGACGGTGATCCGGATCACCACCAAAATCTAATCATCTGTAGGATACCCCATTTCTGACAATGTGTGAAAATTTCATGAAAATCCGTCCATAACTTTTTGAGTTATCTTGGTAACAGACAAACAAACAGACAAACAAACAAACAAACAGACAGACAAACAAACAAACAAACAAACAAACAGACAAACCAACGCCAATGATCACATAACCTCCCCCTTTGGCGGAGGTAAATATCAATGAATATTCCCACTGGGCATGATGATGGCTGAGCTAATCCGCTGTCTGACACACCTAAGTGAGCAATGTTCTAGTAAACATTTTTGAAAGAATAATTGTGTTTTTAAGTTCTTTGATTTCATCTTTGTTCTTCTCCTGAATGATCTTTGTATTTGTCATACAAGAATGTGATGTAATATGCTTAATCATGCTTAGGCCTTCAGGGGCACCAAGAAGATGAGCAGTATGAATGTACTCTGTGATTAGAATGTTTTAGACATGTGAAGGCCTCATGTTCAAGGTAAACGCATCATGTGATACTTATCTCGTGCTGAATAGGCCTTGTGTGGAGTTGAAAAAGGAGTCAGATCTATGATTGTTGCACACATCACTCAGACGGTGAGTGATTACTGTGTGTTTCTTTTTGGCCAAAAAGATTAAATAATCATTTTGATCTAACTTGGTTCTCTTCTCTCGTTTTTTAAAATTACAATTACACTCAGCATCTTTCTCACAGTTTTATTTATTAGGGGCCGAGCCACTGATGTCAGTGGGCAAAATCCCTATTGTAATTGTTAGAATTCATTTATTTATTGCACACGCTCCTACATAAAAATGATTGACAAAAGTTATAGCGCCACCTACTGCCCACAGATAGACCTGCGCCAAATGGTTTACTTTATTATTCAGCGGCGCTTGCCGCAACAATGGCAATTTTCTAAGCCAGCTAGGTACGACGGGTGCTGGGGTCTGTGATTGTGCAGGGGCGGGGGGGCGGGCCTGCTTACAGCTGCTTGCAGCTTTAATTAGGGCCCGAGCCACTGACAAAGTCAGTGGGCGAGAGCCCTATTGTAATTGTTAGAATTTTTTTTTCCCTTCTTCTCCATCTAAGGTCTCATTTTTGGGGTAGTGAACGGGCATGAAAACTCAAATTTTTTGCAGTGACCTCAAGACTGGCGAAAAATTTAATATTTTGGAAGAAATATGAATGACCCCACAACCCCTCATGGTCTCTGAGATCCTTGGATCAACTTTTACTGGCTGTCCCTCGAACCCATTTTAAAACTCGAGGTCACAGAGCTTTTCAGGCAGTGGCACCAAAATTGTGGAATGCTCTACCACTGCCTTTGCGCTCAGTAGACTCTGACACTTTTAAAAAGTAGCTGAAGACACTTCTGTTTAAACAGGCTTTTTAGTTTGATTATGGTTTTTATGTTTTTAATGTATTTATACTTGTTTTTAATGCTTTTATTGTTGTATTTGTGAAGAACTTTGTGATTCTGTGAGAAGTGCTATATAAATAAATTTTGCTTACTTACTTAAAATGGCTCTACAGTGCCGCCTAACATGTGAAGTCAATAGGGCGTGGCACACGCCTACTTTCACGTAGAAAGATGAAAATTGGGTGAGATGTTGATCATGTCAAGACATGCAAAAAAACTCCATAGAAGTGATGGTCTACACCCAACAGGAAGTTGGCCATTTTGGCAGGAAGTGGGGGTGACCAAATTTCCACCTCACGCATTTGGTCGAACTCGTCCTAGGATTTTAGTCCGATTGAGCTCATTTGTGGTGACAATCATCTATTCCCATTTGGCATTAAAAGTTAATGAAAACTTTTCTAAAAGCTCAGTGGTTTGGCCGTAGGGGTGTGGCAAAATTTGACGCCTCGCAATGATCCTTCTATGACCATTCTGACGGCAATAACTCTGGTATGCATTGTCGGATTTCAACCAAATTCAATATTATGGATATCAGTCCAATTCCAAACAGTTCATAACAGTTCATCCAATATTCATAGAAATCTATAGCACCACCTAGTGGTTAAAGGAAAAATTGCTGAAAACTGTTTTATTACTCATGTGCCACTTGCCAGAATGATGTGAAATTTTCTGATTCATCAGACCACAGGGATGATCATAATTTCACATCAACTTTACCATGATGTCACACTTGTTACCATGGACACGCCCTCCTCGCCATTCAATCCATGATCTTGTGGGGAGGGTTGGGACGGTCCTGGAGTCATGAAATTTCGAGCAGAAGTAGAGGTGACTGTCATCTGTAGTGCTACATTGGTCAGCAACACATAACTGATAGATAAGTGTTACCATGGCGACGGTTGACTACTCACCATAGAAAATTGAAAAGTTGCAACTTGGACAAACTTAATCCGATTTTCACCAAATTTTCTATGATGGATCTTAGTCCGACCCCACACACTCCTACATAAAAAAGGTTGACAAAACTTATAGCACCACCTACTGCTCACAGGAAGTACTGCGCCAAACGGTTTTCTTTACAATTCACGCAGCGCATGCCGTGACGACAGGAAATTTTCAGTGCCGGCTGGCTCCAATGGGCGCCAGGCTCTGTGGGTGCTTGGGGGGCGAGGGCCTGCATACAGCTGCTCACACCTTTAAGAGATTTTTTTTTTTTTTTTCCCATCTAAGATCTCAATTTTGGGGTAGTGAATGTGCATGAAAACCTCAAGACTGGCAAAAAATTTAATATTTTGGAGGAAATATGAATGACGCCACAAAAATGGCTCTACAGTGCCACCTAACATTTGAAGTCAATGGGGAGTGGCACACACTTACTTCCGCGTAGAAAGATGAAAATCGGGTGAGATGTTTATCATGTCAAGACATGCAAAAAAACTCCACAGAAGTGATGGTCTACACCCAATAGGAAGTTGGCCATTTTGGCAGGAATTGGCAGTGACCAAATTTCCACCTCAAGCATTTGATTGAACTCGTCCTAGGGTTTTAGTCTGATTGAGCTCATTTGTGGTGACAATCATCTATACCCATGTGCCATTAAAAATTATTGATAACTTTTCTAAAAGCTCACCAGTTTGGCCGTAGAAGCGTGGCAAAGTTTGATGCCTCGTAATGATCATTCTGACGACAATAACTCTGGTATGCATTGTCAGATTTCAACCAAATTCAGTGTTACTGTATGGATATCAGTCCAATTCCAAACAGTTCTATAGAACAATATTCATAGAAATCTACAGTGCCACCTATAGGAGGCATCAGAAAGTTTGCATCATGTTTTTTTTTTTTTAATACCTCAGGAATGGAATGTCAGATTTGCACCAAGATAGGTATTATGTACAGTATATGGGTATGCCTCCGAGCAATTGCAGTTATGAATATTTAAGAATAGCAAAAGCTGGTCTCTTGGAGACATGAAGGTTACACCAAGGGTTTTCTTCAATATCTCTGAAATAAATAGTCTGATTGGTACCATTTATGGTGACATTCATCTATACCCATGGGCCATCAAACACTGTTGAAAGCATCCAAATGCCCAACGGTTTAGCAGAAGGGGCGTGGCCAAGTTTGCAGTATGGCCATCACCCTTCCAATGGCTTTTACTCTGGCATACGTTGACTGATTTCAACCAAATTTTGTGTGGTGAATAGGTAGCCAGTACTGATAATTTCTATAATAAAGAATGACACATAGCTCCAGTGCACCCTCCCGCCAATGGACAGGAAGTTGCCATAACTCACATGTAGAATGTCCGATTGCTGCTCAACATTGTATATGATACTAGTTAGACCCAGAAAAGATTTTTGTAATGATAACAAACATCGCGATGGCGCCCCCTAGGAAAAAAAAATAAAAAATAAAAAAAAAACCTTATAACTCTGAAATACTTTGTCCAAATTCAACCAAATTTTGTATGGTGCATGGCTAACCAACTCTGAACCTTTCTGTAATGAGCAATTACTCATAGCCCTCACTCCCCCTAGCAGAAAAACAAAACTTAATAACTCTGGCATATTTTGTCCGAAGTCAACCAAATTTAGCGTGTTGAACAGGCAGCCAGTTTTGAACATTTCTATAATATACACTGAGATGCAGCAATAGCGCCCCCTACCACCAATGGACAGGAAGTTGTCATAACTCACACGTGCGCCGTCCAAATGGACCCAAACTTTATATACATGGTACTAGTACCACCTGGAACAGAGTTATATGACTATACCACATATAACTATAGTGCCCCCTAGGTAAAAAAAAACAAAAAAACAAAAAAATAAACACAATGGCATAGCTTATCTAAATTCAAACAAATTTCCTGTTGAATTTTTTTTTTTGCATACTTTATTGATCCCCAGAGGGGAAATTGAGGGCATCCACCTGGATGGATGAAGCAGCCACACTACGGCACTATCCCGTAAACCATTCACACACACATTCACACCTAGGGCCACTTTAGAGTCTCCAATTAACCTAACCTGCATGTTTTTGGCCTGTGGGAGGAAACCGGAGAACTCCCGGAGTAAGCCCACGCAGATACGGGAAGAACATGCAAACTCCACACAGATCACTGTTGGTCAGGGGCTGGGATCGAACCAGGGATCCCATGGCCAAGGGTGAGTTGCTGTGCTGGTGCAGTGCTAACCACTGCACCACCGCACCGCCCAAATTTTCACCAGAAGTGGCCTTTAGGCTATGAATAAACATAAGGTTTTTGAGGTAATCCCCATCATAAGGTTTTTGAGGTAATCCCCAAGCTTATACAGAACTTCTGTCGAGGCACTATCTTGCAATGTACAGATGGACAGATGGATGGACTGATGATGGATTGCGGTTTGGATGGATGGACGGGCAAATGGATTGATGGACAAATGGATGGCAGATGGATGGGGGTATGGCGTTATGGAAGGATGGATGGACAAAGAGCGGGATGGAGAGAGTTGGGGATGGAGGAATGGAGCCTGCCTGGAGTTACACACTCTAAGTGGCAAGGCCAAGGTCTAGCAACGAGGGCCCGTTAATTGCTGCCCACAGCTTTAATTGATCTTGCTATTGCAAGATTTCTATTGTATTAGAAGGCACATGTGACTTGTTTATATGTTACTCTGTCTTGTACATGAATGGGAAAATCTTCACAAATTGAAAAACTACAAATTTAGAGGAAAGACAATGTAAATTTGCAAGTGTGATGAAAAAACATTTAAAAGGAGAAAAAAGCTACAAATTTACCAGAAAAAAAATGGAAATGTATGAGTAAAAAGTTCAAATTTGCGTGACAAAGTAGCAGCACAGCAACTCACCCTTGGCCGGGGGATCCTGGGTTCCATCCCAGCCCCCGACCAACAGTGATCTGTGTGGAGTTTGCATGTTCTCCCCGTGTCTCCGTGGGTTTACTCCGGGATTTCTCCGGTTTCCTCCCACATGCCAAAAACATGCAAGTTAGGTTCATTGGCATCAAAACTGGGGATTCTAAATTGTCCTTAGGTGTGACTGTGAGAGTGAATGCTTGTCTGTCCTTCTGTGTTGGCCCTGCGATGGACTGGTGATCTGTCCAGGGTGGACCCTGCCTCTCCCCCAAAGATGCTGGGATTGGCTCCAGCCCCCCCCCCCCCCCCCGCGACCCGAAAAGGATTAAGCGGTAGAAGATGAATGAATGAAAGTCCCACATTTATCACAAAATAATGCAGACTTGATCACAAAAGGTTGTAGATTTAAGCCACAAATTTATGAGAAAAAAAACTAAGCTTTTTTACACAGTAGTTTCTTATTAGTTACTACTACTCAAGTTATTTTTTGATGACTACTTTTACTTGTATTTGATTTAGTAATATCACAAGGTGACACTACTTTTGAGTAGTGGATCGCCAGGATGTATGATGACAAGGGGTGATGATTTTAGCCAATTAAAAATTCCGTAATAATGTAGTTTCTTTCTCACCTGAACAGTTATAATTTAAACTAAGGTCAAAAATACCCTTAAGAACAGCTGTGAACACCGTATTAATGATTTTTGGACCATTTTGCATGGCCTTCTTAAGGCAGCCCAAAGAGAAACCAGCATTCTTAGACCATTCATAAGACTGTGGCACAGTCGATGGTCTTGTCCAAGATTTATGCCCCACAAAAACCCCTCATCGTAGGGCAGTCATAGGCGCTCCATAGGGACAATGTAAAAACTTTGCAAGATGTTGGCTGTAAGTATGCCTCAAAAAAACGTTGTATGACTCCCCATTCGTAGGGCGATTCGTACAGCGTGCTTAAGGTGGTAGTGAGGCACTCATAAGGCAGCAGTACGTCATTTGTGTGACATTTGTGCCAACAAAATGTCCCGAAAACCATAAGATCTTCCTACCAGTGACTTGAGAGTGCCGTGAGGTGCGCAAAATATTTTCGTAAGATGGCAGGAAGTATGCCGTAGGAAGATCCCAAGGCAACCTTATTGAGAATGTAAGAACTCTGGGGTCATCGTACGATAGAAAAGCACCTCATTCTTCAAGAATGACTCAGGTTGTTCTTGTTAATTGAATGGGAGCCATAAGAAACTATGCCCCGCTCCACAGATGTCTGGAAACTCCAGAATTTGAAGGAACTGGAAGATTCTTACACACCCATCATTCGTGAGAATCTTTGTGACCATAGCTTTAGTTATACTCCATATGCATACTGTCTAGTGCCGGTATTTTCAAGTCAGTATTTTTTCATTAGAGTGCAACAGCGCAAAACACATAGTTCCATATGGGGTGGGGGGTAAGGAATCTTGAGGTCCTTTCCCTCCCCAGGTAGATGGGACATTTATTATACTGTGTAGAGTTAAAACAGGTCAAATATGGCTCCTCATACCTAGCTGGCCATGGAATTACATATTTGCTATTAAGGTGCGTGGTATGACCCATAAGCAGACACAGGAGGAAATGATAATTGTAATGAACAAATAATATTTATTACAATTACTGTGCAAGGAAATGTGCAATGTGGATAAAACCATGGAGCTGGCAACCCTAAGGGGGGGGGGGGGGCAGAGGGACAGGTAGATGTAACTGATAACAGTACGATGGCATTCTAAAGTTAATTTCTGTGTGTTTACACTTCTTCAGGGGAGAGCGTCTGGTTGCAGGTGAAGGACCTCCACGCTGGTGAAGCAGGTTGCCAGGGGGAGAGGTGAAGAGGTGCAGCTGGGATAATCTGAGGGCAATTGAGGCAAGCTGGCCAGGCCACCGAGTTGAGGAGTGAAAGTGACAAGCAGTGACGACACGGTAGTAAGTCGGCTTACTTTGGGTAGAATGAGGATGTGCAAAAAACAGAATATCCAAATCAAGTCCGCCTGGCTATTTCCAGAATCCAGTGGCAAGCAAAGGTCAGGGCTCGGCAGAAAAAATGCAGGCTGGTAGATAAATCCAAAAGGGCAGGCACTCTCATGGTCTAGGGCAGGCAAAGATCAAAAGTACGTCAAGGCAGAAATAATCACAAGATACAGAGCATGGCTCAAGCTGTGTACAGGTTAATGTCACCGGACAGAGTGAGAGGAGAACGACCTATATATATATATATATATATATATATAGGGCCCCCCTTAATTGGCAGCAGATGGTGCACAAGGCTGCAGGAGTGAGTCTAATCAGAGGGAGAGAGGGCAACAAAGCACACACAGGAACCATTACAGTACTCCCCACTCAAAGGACACCTCCTGGCATCACCTTGGGTTTGTCGGGGTGTTGCTGGTGGAAGATGTTTATGAGAGAGTCGTTCATGATGAAGGACCTGGGGATCCAAAACCTCTCCTCAGGTCCATAACCCTTCCAATCCACCAGATATTGATCTGTATCGATGGTATCAATGATACAATTAACAGAGTAAACCGAGCCCCCGTCAACCATCTTGGGTGGTGGTGGGGGTTTGGATGGCGGACAGAGAGCGGTGGTAAACACCGGTTTTACCTGGGTGATGTGGAAAACTGAGTTGATGCAGAGGGAGGGGGTAGGTCGAGCCGGACAGAGGCAGGATTGACAATGGCCATGATAGCAAAGGGACCAACAAAACAGGGGGCCAATTTCTTGCTATCCATCTTCAGGGGAAAGTACTTGGACAACAAAACCCTGTCCCCGACCAAATAGGCAGGAGCAGAAGACCTCTTCCTGTTGGCCCACGTGATATTCTCCTCCCTGGAGTGGAACAGCGCCACCTTAGTGTCCCTCCGAAACTGACAACACCTGGACATATGGTCAGCGACACAAGGCACAGTGATCTCCTCCTCTGTGATGGACAGCAGAGGGGGACTGTAGCCCAGACACATTTCAAAGGGGAAAAATCCGGTGGCAGCGGAGGTGGCGGTGTTGTGGGCATATTCCACCCAGGGGAGGTGAGTGCTCTACGATGCGGGGTCAGAAGTCGTGACGCACTGAAGAAAGGCCTCCAGCTCCTGGTTAGTCCTCTCACACTGTCCTTTGGACTAAGGGTGGTAGCCAGAGGAAAGACTGACCGTGGCCCCTATGGTATGGCAGGAATCAGCTGTTAGCACTCAACTGCCCCACGGTACTAACACAAGAACTCGACATACCAAGAGAAATCAGGCAGAAACGATACAGATGTTGGGCTGGAGTAAGGCGACGAGCGAGGAACATAAGGTACAGACCCATCCGTTATCATGGGAAATGTACGATCGCTACTTAATAAGACGGATGAGCTAGCGGTCTTGTCCCGTTACGAGAGTGTCTTCAGAAAGGTTAGCATGATGTTGTTTACCGAGACATGGCTAACAGAACTAGCAACAGATGCTAACATCAAACTGGAGGGTTTCCACACAATACGGGCAGACCAGACACCAGACAGTGGGAAGACAAGGGGCGGGTGGTTGATAATATATGTGAACAACAGATGGTGTAACTCTGGGCATATCACGGTTAAAAAGCAACACTGCAGCAAAGACAATGAGTTGCTAGCTGTTAGCATGCAGCCTGTTTACCTCCCTAGGGAATACTCACACGTGATCTGCATTGTTATTTATGCAAATCCATCTACGAACGCTGGGGCAGCGTGTGACGCCATCCACTCAGTCACTAGCAGGCGGTTGACACAACACCCAAATGCTCTCCTCCTGATCTCGGGTGATTTTAGCCATGCTTCACTATCCTCCATTCTGCCCACGTTCACCCAGTACGTCACCTGCCACACCAGAGACAATAAAACACTAGACTTATTTTATGCAAATGCTAAGGAGGCATACACCTCATTGCCACTCCCCCTGATTGGGAGATCGGATCACAACTTGGTTCACCTCCTGCCTGTATACAAACCCCTAGTACACAGACAACCTCCAGTTACCCGCACAGTGAAAGTGTGGTCTGAGGAGGCGATGGACACTCTAAAGGACTATTTTGAAATCACTGCATGGGAGCAGCTCTGCGATCCGCATGGTGAGGATATCGACAGCCTCACACACACCATGACAGACTACATCAGCTTCTGTGTGGACACATCATGCCCACCAAGACCATACGGTGTTGCTCAAATAACAAACCCTGGATCAACCCTGAGATAAAGTCCCTGCTGAAGGAGAAGAAAAGGATCTTCAGGTCAGGAAACTGGGAGGAGCTGAAGTCCGTACAGAGGGAGCCAAGGAGAAAGATCAGAGAGGGTATGGACAGCTACAGGAAGAAGATGGAGAACAAGCTGCAACAGAGTGACATCAGCGGGGTCTGGATAAGCCTCAAAACCATCTCTGGGCTCCAGAATACCTCCTCCCAGGCCACAGGGGGCAGGCAGTAGGTGAACAACCTGAACCTTTTTTTTTTTAAACAAGTTTGACCAACTACCCTCCCCTCCGCCTGCACACCAACCACTGCTGCCTCTACCGTCATCTAGTCCTGCTGTTCACGCCCCCTCCCACCAACACTCCCCCCCCACTCCCAGCACTCAACCCCCTGCCCCAACCTGACCCTCACTAAGACCCAGGTGAGGGCGAAGCTGAGGAAGATCAAGGAGAGGAAGGCCTCGGGTCCGGACGGCATCAGTTAAAAGCTCAAGTCCTGTGGAGACCAGCTGTGTGGGATTGAGCACATCTTCAACCTGAGCCTGAAGCTGGGGAGGGTACCACAGCTGTGGAAAACATCCTGTGTGGTACCCATACCAAAGACCTCCCACCCCAAAGACCTGAACAGCTACAGACAAGTGGCCCTCACATCACACCTAATGAAGACCCTGGAGAGGCTGCTCCTTGCCCACCTCCGCACCCTGGTGGGACCAGCGATGGATCCACTCCAGTTCGCCTACTAGCATGGCATCGGGGTGGAGGATGCAGTGATCATCCTCCTACACTGTTCCCTGTCCCACCTGGAGAAGCCTGGGAGCATGGTGAGGATCATATTCTTTGATTTCTCCAGTGCTATCAAGACCATCCAACTGGTGATCCTGAAGGACAAGCTATTGTGCGCAGGGGTAGACCAGCATCTGTCATCGTGGATCCTGGACTACATCACAAATCGCCACAGTTTGTGAGAACCCAGGATCGTGTGTCTGACACTATCATCTGCAGTATAGGGGCCCCCCAGGGAACAGTTCTGGCTCCCTTTCTGTTCACCCTTTATACTGCGGACATTTCACACAACACACTACACTGCCATCTACAGAAGTTGTCGGCCTCATCTCTGATGGAGATGATGTGGAGTACAGAAGACTTATCCAGTACTTTGTGGACTGGTGCCATCGGAACCTCCTCCAGATCAATGCAAGGAAAACTAAGGAACTGGTGGTACACTGCCGCAGGCGAGGACAACCCCCCACAGCACCAGTAAACATCCAGGGAGCAGACATTGAGATGGTGACATCCTACAAGTACCTGGGTGCTCATTTGAACAATAAACTGGACTGGTTACACAATACTGACGTGCCCTACAAAAAGGGACAGCACAGGCTATTCCTCCTGAGGAGGCTCGGGTCTTTTGGTGTACAAGGAGCGCTCCTGAAGACCTTCTACGATTCGGTGGAGGCATCAGGCATCATATTTGGAGTGGTCTGCTGGGGCAACGGCATCATGGCAGCCGACAGGAAGAGACTGAATAGACTGAACAAAAAAGCTAGCTCTGTCTTGGGGCGGCGCCTCAACTCAGTGGAGGAGATAGGAGAGAGGAGGATGGTGGCTAAGCTGTCATCTCTGCTGGAGTCCGAGTCTCACTACAAGCAGGGCTCAGTGAATGCACTGAGAAGCTTATTTAGCACTAGGCTGTACTGTAGGTGTGCGACCGAGAGGTTTTACAGGTCCTTCCTGCCTATGGGTGTCAGACTTCATAACTTAACTAGGGCTGCTCGTAGAGGTCATATTGACTGCACAAAACATAAACAATAATGGTCCTCTCTATTATACAACTAGGACAATATCAATCGCTACATAGGGTGATTCAAATACGAAATATACTGTATGCAATAGACCTTTATGCTGTTTATTCCATCTAGCTACAATGCTCCGCACTGTGTATATTTCGGTATACATATGTATATTCACTGCTCTTATTTTATCTTCTGAATTATTGCTCTTAGTGCTGCTATCCCTGTGCTGTTGCAATCCTGGAATTTCCCCATTGTGGGACTAATAAAGGCTTATCTTATCTTATGGACTTGCAGAAAGCCCGCCATACATATGATATAAACTGGGGTCCACGGTCCAAAGCGATATCACTGGGTATGCAATCCAGCTTGATAACATGGTTGACGAGCAGGTTGTCGGTCTCCAAGGCAGATGGTAATTTATGTTGAGGGACAAAATGTGCGGCCTTGGAGAACCTATCCATGATCGACAGGATGATGGTGTGGTCGTTAGAGGGTGGCAACCCAGTGACAAAGTCCAATGTAATCCTGTCCCAGGGGTGGCTGGGGAGGAGGAGTGGATGGAGCAACCCAGCGGGGGTGGTGGTGAGGGACTTGCCTGCAGAGCACTGTGGACATGCCTTGATGTAATCCTGTATGTTGCATTCCATGGTCGGCCACCAGAAGATGCGGCACGGGGAGGCGAGTGTCCGAGCCACTGCAGGGTGACAGGAGAATGTAGCTGTGTGTAACCAATGGATAACCTTCCCCTTGACAGGGCTCAGAGAGGGAAAGATGAGATATGTATATGGGAAAGAAACATTCTCTTATTTTACTCCTGTGTTTTCTGTTTAACCATCTTCTTACCATAGAATATATTTAACTGTATGCGCTTTTGTTTTATGTCACACTTGCTTTGGCAATGTAAACATACATTTCGCAGGCCAATAAAGCCAAATTGAATTGAACTGAAAGCTGAGACAGACAAGATGAGCCAAGGAGATGAAAGTGTTCAGGCAGAGGGTTCAGGACAGCTGAGAGCAGAGGGAGGAGAGAAGGATGACACCAGTAAAAAGTCCTAACACAGGACGTCGGGATGGGATCCCAACAAGTCCCATATTCCAAGATTCAAGCCTTGGTTGTACAATACTTCAAATGGTAAGTTCCATATGCAAAGATACTGTGCAAAATTAAAAAAAATAAAAGAAATAAATGGTATAAAATTAACATATTCCGGTTATAATAGTGTCATGTGTTTTCTGTCCCCCCGGAAAAATATGTTGCCACCATACCAAGGTCTTTAAGCCAGAGGAAACACTGCAATATATAGTTTTTGTATGGCAGCGCAAGAGTCGACTGATGCATGTTTAGAAAGGAATGGTGAGAGCCAAATTAAGGACCATTTCATACCAATATAATACCCCCCCCCACACACACACACACACACTCTTTGTCTGGTGAATCTACCCTCTTCATTTGTGAAAACTGTCAGTGCGTCCCAGCAGGAAGAGCCCTGCCATTAAACAGAGATGAGTGGAGCTGACATCTCCTCTACTGATTTATATCAGCTTCTAATTCACCTTTTCCAGTAATGGATGCCATAATTGCATGCAATGATATGTATGAAAACTACAGAGGCACTTTTTAAAACTTTAACAGCCTGCCTCAATTGATGAGAAATAAGACCTCAAATCAAGCAATTTTTGCTCTTGCAAATTCCATGAGGATCGTTTTCTGGGGCAAAAATCCCATTTCACTGTTGGGGGGACAATAAACAGGAAAATTTGAGAGCTTAATTTTTGAGGGCGACATAAAAAAATGCCATTTTTGCTGTGTTGTCTGATACTTTCTCAAATCGTTTATATAATGATATTAGATAATTATGTCATTGTTCCTTATTAGTCCGTATCCTACCTGTCTACAGGTTTTTACACGATCAACCAGCAATACCAAAGTTGTATTGGGTGGTCGGTGTCAATTACACCATGTATGATCGAACAAAATGTCTTTGCTCAACCTGAACACTGGTCTGATCCCCACCAAAGCAGCTTTACAAGAATTTAAAGCTCAAAATAAGTTCTAAAACTAGAAGAAATACCTTAATGAATAACTAAACTACGTCAAACTGTTCTTCAAAAATATGTATTTATTAACAAGCAACAACAAAACAAAATCTCAATGTGTCTTACAACTAGGGCTGTCAAACAATAACATTTTTTTAATCTGATTAATCACAGTGGTACTGTGGATTATTTTACAGTAATCATGATTAATAACCATCCATTATTACTTATGTTTCTTTTTGTGGAGGCAAAAAGACTCATGACTGAAGAAATGAATAAATATAGACAAAAATGCATCAGTTGAGTTTATGTAAAACATGCCGGTGTTATGCCGAGAATTGCTCGCTTGCCGAGAATTGCACCTCATACTGTCAAAGTGAATACAACTAAATGAGATGAAATATCACTTTTCATGTTCTGTATGTGACTGTTGAAAACATGGACTGATAAATAACTTATTAACCGGTCACTCATTAAGCTTTCAATGCACTTACTTGCTGCTCTCTGCCTCTCTGTCAGAGTGTGTGTTGGAGCCGCAGCAGCCCCGCCTGCGAGGGAGAAACAGATTGTAGAACCCCCCCCATCCTCACAGGGGTTTAGTAATCTTTCAATAGTTATAAATGTCAAACAATGTGTTTTTAAGTCGTACCACTTGTATTGTGCCTTCAACGAGCATTACTACACTGTTCAAATAAAACATGTTTGTGTTTACAGTGTGATTTTTTTTTGGGGGGGGCAGCTTTATGGAAGGGGGGGCATTACCCCTACCCCCACCCCCCCGGGATTTACGTCCCTGATCTTTTTTCTTGTTCTAGGATAGGTCTCTACCTGTCAGGAGACAGGCATTCCTGCTCACAATGTGACGCACGGCTCTTTGTTCATATTAGTGCCGGCTCCTGCACTCCACAGTCTTTTTCTTGGGGTATCGCCAGGTTTAGTGCTAGGCCTAAGGTTGCTAGTTCCTCCTCATAGATCTTCATGAGGTTAATTCTAGGATGGCCAGTGCCTCAGGGACCATGTTATAGGGCATCTGGGCTATGTGACAATAGTACAGAAGCAACTTACTCTTCTCATCACCTCACAGTTCGAGATACGGTCTTCCCGTCGAGCTCGTAGGATTCTCCACTGACAAAAGCAGTGGAACGAATCAAGGCACTGCAGTTGTTGCTGCTTCAGGGCCCATGTAGCACAGCCATAGAGGAGTGGGGTGATAATGCCATACTTGTACATTTTAATCTTAGTACCGAATGACACTCCTTTGCTGTTCTGAACATGGTTGAGCATATTAAAGGCATTGGACTCTGCACCAGTTCTAATGCGGATCTCGATGTCAATGGAGACATCAGTAGATATGGTGGAACCAAGGTATTGAAAGTGGTTTGTTTGCTCTAGACCTGAATGTCTAAAACTGTCTAGCACTGAGACACTGAGGTCCAAGAAGATATAGAAAGAGAAGTATGCAGTTTTTCTTGAATAATTTTTTTCTCTGTAAGATGAATCTCTAAGGTTTAGTTTACAAAAAAATTGAGTTGATGACAATGGGTGATGGCTGAGTGCTCAGTGAGACCAGTATTGTGTTTTGTTCACAGTTTGCACAGTGAGTTATGGCATCCATGTTGTTGTTTTTTTATATGCTTAGTAAATAAAAAGTATGTATTTATTTATTTATTTGAACATCAAGACAAAAAAAAACTAAAAACAAGGAATCAAAACAACAAAAATAAATATAAAAAAAAATGCTAATTCGCCGAATTCCGCTTTATTTTATCTTCCAGGAAGATAAAGTACGTTAAGTACGTTAGCGGCTTGTGGTCCACGAACGCAGTGAAGGTGCGCCCTTTCAGGCAGAACTGGAAGTGGCGTATGGCCAGGTGGAGAGCCATTAACTCTCTGTCGAACACGCTGTATTTACGCTCACTGTCGTACAAAGACCTGCTAAAAAAGGTGAGCAGCTGCCAAGAACCGGCAACGCATTTTCCACGACAGCCGCTATGGCCATGTCCGAGGCGTCGGTAGTGAGCGCTATCCGAGCCACCAGGTCTGGGTGCGCCAGTACTGCAGCGTTTGCCAGAGCTGTTTTAACGTCAGAACCCCTGCACCCGCTCAGGAGTCCAGTCGAGTCTGTCCGCCGGTTTCCGTTTCTTGACTGCGGCGTACAACGGCTGTATGAGCTGGGCTGCGCGGGGGAGGAAACGGTAATAAAAGTTAACCATCCCCCAAAACTCCCGCAGCGCCCTGACATTGATGTTGAGGAGAAAAAAATAGCAAAACAATTTAGTTAGATTACTTTTATGATTCCAAACAGTTTGAAATTGACAGTGCACAGTGGACATTGACTCATAACTTTTGAATATTTCTAAGACTTGGCTGCATCAGTGATTGTGCAAAATTAACTGCTCAAGACTCAGTGGAGATTGAAACTGGTGATCTGAAATGAATGCTGAAATTACAAAAAGTAATGGTATGTTGGAATTTTATTTCTATTATGGAATAGATAAAATTAACTGATTTTGATTTGATCAAGTGTTAAAGCATGTGATGGATAATGCTTGTTGGAATATTTTAGGAATGCTATCTTCTTGGAACATAAGTCAATATTATACAGTAATAAGTGGCATTCAGCTGTTTGTTTTATGTCATTTAAGCACAGTTCTGGTACTTAAAAATCATAAAAACCCAGGAGCTTCCTGGGTCCCCCAGACCCCCTGCTGAAATTTCAGATAATTTCCCCAAACCCAAATCACATCCCTGGTTCGTGTTGGAATTCTGAGCTTTCGGTATTGTTTTCAGAGGAATTGTGAGATTTTTATCGAAGGATCGGGAGTCATCAGTGCTAGAAATAGACAAAAGTGTCAAAAATAAGTTCCGATGGAATTGGCTTGAGAGAAAAGTGACGGTAAAGGTGAAAATTGGCCCAAAGTTCGACGAGGTAACAGAAACACTCGGACAGTTTCTGAAGAAACCAGAAAAGGAGATGAAGTTCAAAGTTCAGAGACTGACACAGCTTGCTGCCAAAAGGAAGAAGGTTTCACATTAGAAGTCACTTGGTGACCAGTGTAAATAGTGTAAATAGTGTATTAAACTCTTATAGAACTGTTAAATATGTTGGACTAAAGACAGTGAGACAACATTGAAGAAAAAGTAAGTTAACTTTTCATTAAATTTAATGATTTATCTAAGTCTAGTATTTCATTTTTTTTATCATTTTTTTCAGTCTAAATTACTTCTGTTTTACTGAAAACCTCCCAGCTTCAGGGGGGCTGCGCCCCCCGGCCCCCCCGTAAGTCAATCGACCAAATTAGATTTCAGCTGAAATCAGAATTTCCTGTTGCCATCCCTGCAATAACTCAGCATATACACATACATATATATATACGTATACACACACACACGTATATATATACACATACGTATACACACACATACATTATGTGTGTGTGTGTGTATATATATATATATATTTATTTATAATAACAACCTTTCTTCATTGAAGACACATTGTAATATTACTGTCCTTTTTTATATCGTTCAAAAATCATTTCTTTACACAGTGGTGTGAAAAAGTGTTTGCCCCCTTCCTGATTTCTAATTCTTTTGTATGTTTGTCACACTTAAATGTTTCAGATCAAACAGATTTAAATATTAGACAAAGATAACAAGTAAACACAAAATGCAGTTTTTAAATGAAGGTGTTTATTATTAAGGGTAAAAAAAATCCAAACCTACATGGCCCTGTGTGAAAAAGTGATTGCCCCCTAAACCTAATTACTGGTTGGGCCACAACTGCAATCAAGCATTTGTGATAACTGGTAATGAGTCTTTTACAGCACTGTGGAGGAATTTTGCAGAATTGTTGTAATTCAGCCACATTGGAGGGTTTTCCAGCATGAACCGCCTTTTTAAGGTCATACTGTGTGTGTGTGTGTGTGTGTATTTTCTCATTCATTCATCTTCTTCTGCTTAATCCTTTTCGGGTCGCAGCGGGGCTGGAGCCTATCCCAGCATCTTTTGGGTGAGAGGCAGGGTCCACCCTGGACAGATCACCAGTCCATCGCAGGGCCAAAACAGACAGACAGACAACCATTCACTCTCACAGTCACACCTAAGGACAATTTAGAATCCCCAGTTTTGATGCCAATTAACCTAACCTGCATGTTTTTGGCATGTGGGAGGAAACCGGAGAAATCCCGGAGTAAACCCACGCAGACACAGGAAGAACATGCAAACTCCACACAGATCACTGTTGGTCGGGGGCTGGGATCGAACCCAGGATCCCCCGGCCAAGGGTGAGTTGTTGTGCTGCTGCAGTTCTAACCACTCCGCCACCGCACCGCATATATATACTGTATATACACTACCGTTCAAAAGTTTGGGGTCACCCAGACAGTTATTTTGTGTTTTCCATGAAAAGTCACACTTATTTACCACCATGAGTTGTAAAATGAATAGAAAATATAGTCAAGACATTGACAAGGTTAGAAATAATGATTTGTATTTGAAATAATAATTTTTTCCTTCAAACTTTGCTTTCGTCAAAGAATCCTCCATTTGCAGCAATTACAGCATTGCAGACCTAACATGATTGCACAAGGGTTTTCTAATCATCCATTAGCCTTCTGACGCAATGAGCAAACACATTGTACCATTAGAACACTGGAGTGATAGTTGCTGGAAATGGGCCTCTATACACCTATGTAGATATTGCACCAAAAACCAGACATTTGCTGCTAGAATAGTCATTTACCACATTAGCAATGTATAGAGTGTATTTCTGATTAGTTTAAAGTTATCTTCATTGAAAAAAAGTGCTTTTCTTTCAAAAATAAGGAAATTTCTAAGTGACCCCAAACTTTTGAACGGTAGTGTATATATATACAGTATATATATATATATATATATATATATATATATATATATATATATATATATATATATATATACGTATATATATACACACACACACACACACACACACACACACATATACATATACGCACACACACACACCGTAATGGTATGTTTGGTTTGTTTTTAAGGTCATGGTTTGGTTCATTTTCAGTACAGTAAGGAACCAAAATGCAAAACATAAAACAGTTTCTTTCATATACAGTACGCGGGAACACTGGGGAAGTTCATTTGGTACAGCAGAACAGAGATCAGAAAAGGAAACAACTGAAAGCCAGAGAATAAATACAATAAAAAATTGTTTTATGGGAATTTAGTTTTAGGAATTTTAGGAAATTAAGTTCCTTATTAAATTAATTACCAGATTTCACTTGTTAATTGGTCAAAAAATGGCAAATAATTTGTCATTGTGCATACTGTAGTTTCTGAAGGCAATGAGTCTTTTACAGCGCTGTGGAGGAATTCTGGCCCACTCATCTTTGCAGAATTGTTGTAATTCAGCCACACTGGAGGGTTTTTGAGCATGAACCGCCTTTTTAAGGTCATGCCACAGCATCTCAATTGGATTCAGGTCAGGACTTTGACTAGACCACTCCAAAGTCTTCATTTTGTTTTACTGAAACCATTCAGAGGTGGACTTGCAGGTGTGTTCTGGATCATTGTCCTGCTACAGAACCCAAGTGTGCTTCAGCTTGAGGTCACTAACAGATGGCCGGACATTCTCCTTCAAAATTTTTTGGTAGACAGCAGAATTCATGGTTCCATTTACCACAACAAGTCTTATTTATCTTTTGTTCTTATTGAATACAAAAAATAGAATAGAAAGGAGATGTCTTTACCTTCTTAACATGTTTCGACTGTACACTGCAGCCTTCGTCAGAAGAGTCAGCTGATTGCTGCCAGGTGACATTTATCAGCTGACTTTTGTAGGCGGGGCCAGCTCAGCAGATCTGTCAGATCCACCGAGCCGGCCCCGCCTTCCGCCGTCAAATGGTCTCTGGAGAATGTGGTCCCAGGTGTGGGAAAGCATAAAGTCTCCCTCATCTCGGTTTATGGTGTCTTTTCCCCACTTCCTGATCTCTACGGCCTCCTTGATCCAGCGTTTGTGTCTGTTGCTCTCCGATCCAATAATCCTTGTGTTGTCCCAGTCCATGAAGTGATTATTTCTTTTGCAGTGATCTGATATTGCTGATTTTAATGTTTCTTGTTCTGCCTTTTTCTTTTTGTGATCTTGTGAGTTGTCCTTGTGTTTCCTTCTCACATTCCTTCCGGTGTTCTTTTTTCATGTGGTGAATAATCTTCCAGTTTCTCCAATGTAGGTTTTGTTGCATGATCTGCATGATATTTCATATATTACATTGCATTTTCTGTCTTGTTCTATTCTGTCCTTGGGGTGTACTAATAACTGTCTTAATTTTTTGTGTGGTTTGACTGCTGTGTTTATTTAGTATTTTTTCATGATCCTTTGAATTGGTTCCGTGATCCCTCGTATGTATGGTATAGTTATGGTGTCCTTGTTTTTGATTTCAGGTTTTGTTCTGTCTTATTTCCTGTTTGTTTTCTTTGTTTTTGACTTACTGTTTCCCTTTGTTTATAGCCCATATTGGCAGCATATAAGTGCATGTTTTATGTCATTTTCCTCCTCCTGTCTGTGATGATGGTGGCTCGTTCATATAACTTCCTGACAACTGATAGCTTGTGTGCTGTGGGGTGTTCCGATGTCCATAGTAGGTATTGATCCGTGTGAGTTGGTTTCCTGTAGACTGTGATTTTTATGCTGCCGTCATCGTTGTGGTGGATTTTCATGTCCAGAAAGGCTATGGTGCCATTTTCCTCCTCTTCATGTGTGAATTTTATATTCCCAGTGCTGTCCGTGCTGTTCAGATGGTCAGTGAGTTCTTGTATGTGTCCTTTCCTTATTTTTTCCAGAATGTCATCCACGTATCTCTTCCAAAGGGTGGGTTTACATTGTGTAGGTGCTGTGTTGATGGCTTTGTTTTCCAGATCCTCCATGAAAAAGCTGCTCATAATGGCTGATAGTGGGTCTCCCATTGCAAATCCTTCTTTTTGTCTGTAAATTTTTCCTCTGTATTGAAAATAGGTGGATTTTCTTTTTAGGGTACTGTCATTATTGAGGCGTTCTTGCACTATATGTAGTGTGACGTCAACAGGTGTCTTTGTGAATAATGAAATGACATCATGTGAAATGAGGATCTCGTCTGATTCTATTTTCATATTTTTGAGTTCTTGTGCCAGCTCTTTTGAGTTTTTGCAGTGGAAATCTGAGAGTCCAAGGAGGGGTTTGATGATTTCAACCAGGGCTTTTGATAAATTGTACGTGACTGATCCAACACTGTCTATTATTGGCCGCAGTGGGATATCCTTTTTGTGTATTTTTGGGGTTCCATAGATCCGGGGGGTGACGCTGGCTGTGGGGATCAGGTGATCATATGCGTCCTTTGTGATTTTTTTTTGCTTTCTAATATGGGTTTGAGAAGGGCTTTTAGCATTTTTTTCTTTTCTTCTGTGGGGTTTGTTTTAATGATTTCGTATGTGCTTTCATCTGCCAACATGGTTTCCATCTGTTTTTCATATGTTTCCATGTCCAATATTACTGTCGTTCTGCCTTTATCTAATGGGAGGATTGTGATTGTTTTATCTGTCTTGAGTGAGTTTAATGCTTTTTCTTCTTCTTTTGTGATGTTGCTTTGTGGTAATTTGGCCGTTTTGAGGATTCCTGCGACTGCGTTCCGGAGTGCTGCTTTTTCCCCTTGATCCTGGATTTTTTCCACATGCTAGTTCTGTTGCGAGGATGTATTCATCATGAGGTATTCTGGCTGGTGTGATGGCGAAGTTCAGTCCTCTGCTCAGCACTGTTTTCTCCGTGTCCGTGAGTGTGCGTTGTGATAACTTTTTGATCCACTTAGCGTTCGTTTCCGTGTGTGTTTGTTTTCATCTGTTCTTCCTTTCTGTAAGTTTTTTTAGATTTTTTAACCCCTTGAGCTCTGTGAATTCCGCGGGCGGTCACATCTCTGCATCTTAGTGCGTCTCAGTGCGCACTGAAAAAAAAAAAAAAAAAAGCTGTATTTCCGGTCTTCCAGTACAGACACAGCCTTGTTACAACCTGAGAAAAAAGCTGTGTAATATATTCATTTTTTGTGGTATTTTTACAAAATTTTGACCTGAGCTTGAAAACACTTGGTTCTACATTTCTGTTGTGTTTTCCAGCCAGTATCTGACAGCTGTATGTTATTTGCAAGCATCTGTATCTAAAAAAACACGGCGAACTTTCTTGTTACTCAGTGGCAGTAACAAGAAAAGTTTTTCTATTAAATGAGGTTAACCCCATGAAGATGCTGCAAAGGGTTGAAGAACAGCTTTTGATTTACTTTGGGCACGTTATTTTTAGGCGTTTTTAGGAAAGTTGAACAGAGTTCAACAGGTTAATTGGCGGTTTTTCGTTTTAATGAATTCTTGTTCGTGTGCGTGTTTTAATTGTGCTTCTATCTGCTCCTGCATTTCCTGGTCGGTCGGGTAGTGTTTCTTGAAACTGTCCATTTCCTCCTTGATCTGGTTGTTGATTCTGTTCACTTTGTTTGCCGTCATTCTTATCCGTTCTTTGATCAGGTCTTTCCGTGCTTTACTGATAATTTTCTCTGCGTTTTTGGTCGGGATTGGATTTCTTCTGTTGAGGCTTGCTGGTGTGACATCCTCATCTCTGCAATGGAGGTTAAACCTCAGGTGGTTTCTGAAGCGTGCCCGTGTTTTTTCCAATTTCTCCAGCCGGCGGAAGTCTTTAATGCAATCTTGTCCATAACTTCCAAGTAATAGCTCAAATAGGTTCATTTTGTCTTCTTTTAATTATTTATCTTTTGTTCTTATTAAAGACAAAAAAATAGAATAAAAAGAGATATCTTTACCTTCTTAACATGTTTCGACTGTACACTGCAGCCTTCGTCAGAAGAGTCAGCTGATTGCTGCCAGGTGACATTTATCAGCTGACTTTTGTAGGCGGGGCCAGCTCAGCAGATCAGGAAGGCGGAATGCGGGGCCGGCTTGGTGGATCTGACAGATCTGCTGAGCTGGCCCCGCCTACAAAAGTCAGCTGATAAATGTCACCTGGCAGCAATCAGCTGACTCTTCTGACGAAGGCTGCAGTGTACAGTCGAAACATGTTAAGAAGGTAAAGACATCTCTTTCTATTCTATTTTTTGTCTTTAATAAGAACAAAAGATAAATAATTAAAAGAAGACAAAATGAACCTATTTGAGCCACAACAAGTCTTCCAGGTCCTGAAGCAGCAAAACAGCCCCACACCATCACACTACCACCACCATATTTTACTGTTGGTATGATGTTCCTTTTCTGAAATGTTGTTACTTTTACACCAGATATAATGGGACACACACCTTCCAAAAAGGTCAACTTTTCTCTTCAGTCCACAGAATATTTTCCTAAAAGTCTTGGGGATCATCAAAATGTTTTCTGGCAAAACTGAGATTAGGCTTTATGTTCTTTTTGCTCAGCAGTGGTTTTTGTCTTGGAACTCTGCCATGCAAGCCATTTTTGCCCAGTCTCTTTTTTTTTATGGTGGAGTCATGAACGGCAAGTGAGGCCTGCAGTTCTTTGGATGTTGTTGTGGGGGTGTTTTGTGACTTCTTGGATGAGTCGTGGTTGCTCTCTTGGGGTAATTTTTGTCTGCCAGCCACTCTTGGGAAGGTTCACCACTGTTTTATGTTTTCGCCATTTGTGGATAATGGCTCTCACTGTGGTTCACTGGAGTCCCAAAGCTTTAGAAATGGCTTTAAAACCTTTTCCAGACTGATAAGATCACAATTATTTCGTTTCTCATCTGTTCATGAATTTCTTTGGATCACAGCATGATGTCTAGCTTTTGAGGATCTTTTGGTCTACTTCCCTTTGTCAGGTAGGTCCTATTTAAGTGCTTTCTTGATTGAGAACATGTGTGACAGTAATCAGGCCTGGGTGTGGCTAGAGAAATTGATCTCAGCTTTCTAAAGATGTGAACCACACTTTCTTTATGTTTTTACGGGAGGGGGGATCACTTTTTTCCACACAGGGCCATGTAGGTTTGGATTTTTTTTTTCCCTTAATAATAAACACCTTCATTTAAAAACTGCATTTTTTGTTATCTTTGTCTAATATTTAAATTTGTTTGATCTGAAACATTTAAGCGTGACAAGCATCCAAAAAAATTAGAAATCAGGAAGGAACACTTTTCACACCACTGTATGTTGATTTAAATATATGGATGTTTGAACATCACCTGTGTTTCTCCCCCAACCCATTCCACAATTTTACCCCACACACAGACACACAAAAACTTTTCCTAGTAGATCTTACTAGGTGCATTTTTAAGTATGTGTTGTGATAATGTATGTTTTTTTTTCTTTGCAGTGTTGTAGTTGGGTCACCGCATTCCACAGTCAAGACCGAATCCGAGTCACCACATTCTGAGGCTGAGGCCGAGTCACCACATTCCAAGTCCGAGTCACCACATTATTTCAGAGGTGAACTTCAAAGTGCTTTGCAAAATTAGCATTTCGCCCTGTTTCCTTTTCCCTTTCTCCTCGTACTCCTCATGATCGGTGAATCCAAACTGAACAATTCATGATTCAGCATATGGCTTTTTTTCCTCGATAAGAAGCAGTGTCGCAATAACTCGTGCAAGAAAGGTCAAAATCAGGTGTGTACTGCACAACACGGTACTATTTGCAGAGGTCATTTATGCATGCACTGCAAAATGTATGCATGCCCTAAGCAGCAAAGTAGTGCATAATATTTTCACATTATGCACCATGTACTGTACCACAAGCACGTTTGCATAGCGAGCGGATACATGTATTAATGCATGTACTGCCAAAACTTGCTAGTCTGTACATGTACAGTGAATCGACAAGAGAAAAGATTAATCCCCCACGTACATGTACATGTATTAGTACCTGCAGGGGTCATGTATGCATGCAGTTTGCATGCAGTTTGCAACCAGGCGTTTTTGATACCTGTTTATGCTTTAAAAATGTTTATAACTTTTGAATGCTTCAACATAGAAGTGTCATCTTTGGCTCTAATGAAAGGTGGCACTGAGGGCTACCCTGCCCCATGTCCAGATACACTGTCAGTAGTAATGACACAGGAAGTAAAGTCGAAACATTACACACAAGGTTGGTAGAAGTGACTCAGCTTTGTAGAAGAAACCAAGCATTGCATACGGGAGATGCACAGGCTTTATGGGAGCGTGTGTGATGAACCCAGACCTATCAGGTATTGTTACATTCAGAAATTAACTGGCTACTCGACACATGCATAATCAGCATACTCAGCTGCAACTGACTTGTTTTGTTTGTGTTAGCTGTCTGGCTGGTCCTTCATGCTAACTAGGCACTCAATGAGTGTTGAAGGCTGTGAAAACACAAAGGAAGAAAATTGCCTTTCTAAGGCCTTCTGAAGGACACCAAGCGCTCACTGTGGTTTTGCACATTTATTAACATAAAGATAGACAAAACACGAAAGACTAACTTACATTTAATGACAGAAGGTGCCAGAGGAGAGCGGAGCTCACGACCAGGGGGAGGCAGAACAGCCAGGGTAAAATACAGCTGAGGCACTTGGGGAAACAGAGACAATAACAGCCGGAGGACACCCGAAGAGAAGTGGGGCTCACGGCTGGGGGAAATAAGGGAAAGGACAAATTACCTGGTCGGAGCTCGACGACCACCTCAATGGCTACCCAAAATACATTCCGTGTTTGACAGGCAAACTGAGGAATGAACCAGTAAGACACAACAACGGAAAAAGGTTTTTGTGCCCCTAGTGGCAGAGCGCGGCACTGCGCCTGTCTTCTCACTCTGACATGATCGCCTGCATTGAGGATTTGTACTGATTTGCCAGTTTCAAAAGGTGGCAGACATCCGTTGGAGGACTCAGTGGATGACACGTAATATACCAAAGAAGAAAAACTCGTCATTTCCTTTTCCTGTTTTAGCATTTAGCCCAGAAAGCTAATATGTCCGTGATCGTCACATCACTTTTTCGGCGTTGTATGCCGAAAATAGCCGTGGGATACAAGCAAAATTTATGTGGGATAATCATAAGACTTTGTAGATGTGGTAGAGATTTTATATCACCATCCATCCATCCATCCATCTTCTTCCGCTTAATCCTTTTCGGGTCGTGGGGGGGCTGGAGCCTATCCCAGCATCTTTGGGCGAGAGGCAGGGTCCACCCTTGACAGATCACCATGCCATCGCAGGGCCAACACAGAGAGACAGACAACCATTCACTCTCACATTCATACCTAAGGACAATTTATAATCCCTAGTTTGATGCCAATTAACCTAACTTGCATGTTTTTGGCATGTGGGAGGAAACCGGAGAAAACCCCGGAGTAAACTCATGCAGACACGGGGAGAATATGCAAACTCCACATAGATTACTGTTGGTTGGGGGCTGGAATCAAACCTGGGATCCCCTAGCCAAGGGTGAGTTGCTGTGCTGCTGCAGTGCTAACCACTCCACCATCGCGCTGCGACAGAATGCAAAATAAGGACCATAATGGGTGAAAACGCAGTGACTAAGCCAGCCCCCCCTTTGTCAACAGACTGTACAACAGTAAGTGACTTTTTAAAAAAAATGTATTGATTTCTTGTTCATATACTTTGAAGATACGATGATGAGGTACCTCTGTTTAAAAAAAAAAAAGTGTACACAGGGGTGGTGGAGAAGTTCAGTTTTGTTGGGTTCCTGCACATGAAGGGTTGAAAGGGAATGCATGTGCAGACAAATTAGCAAAAAGTGCACTTGGGAAAGAAATAACTATACCATTGTCTCTTGGAAAAGGTGAAGGGAAAGCAGTAATCAAGAAAAAAGGAATTGAGCTATGGCAACAAAGATGGGATGAAGATCATAAAGGTAGATCATATCCCAAAATACAAAAATCTATTGCAATAAAGAATTATAAAACAAACAGGAGGGAAGACATCATTATGGCAAGACAGACTGGATCATACAGGTTTAAATGGCACTTTATTCATTATGGGGAAAAGCAAAAGTGACAAATGTAGAGAATGTGGAGTAAAAGAAAATGTCGAGCACATCTTATTACATTGTCACAAGTATGAAAATGAAAGAGAGAATGAAAAATTAAGTTTGACAGGCCAGTAGGGTATGGGATTTAACTGGGATTCTCGGAACAGATGGAGATGGAGAGGCACTAAGAGTCACGAGAAGGGCTCTTTTCTCTTTTTTAAATAACACAGGATTAAGTCATAGAATTTAGGGGTCGGGCTAAAATGACATAATGTTAAACACTCTTGTACAGTAGGTGGCGGTATGCACCTTTCAGTTGTTTGCTATCCGCCAGTAACCGAGAGAAGAAGAAGAAGAAGAAGAAGAAGAAGAAGAAGTAACACAATCAATGACAGCTGTGCAGCCCACAAACCAGTCTGACAGCCGGAAGCTGCACAGCATGTCAAAATAAAACACAAACAGGAAACCATAATTATACAAAAGTAAGATAACACAATCCCAAGAAGTAAATAATACTAAAGATACAAAATGACAACAAATAAACAGGACAAGACAAAACTCAAAGCTGGAACTGAGCCCGGCCCCCAGCTATGCTCAGGATCATGACAGGAAGGGCCTAGGTATTGGGTCAAATGAGGTATCAATCAAATCTAGACTGTCATGTGAGTCCTTTGGGCTTATGTCACTATTGCTATGGGAAATGTTTTTATAGTATGTTTGTAGGAAGTTTGTAATAAAAGTTGACCATATTTGTTGGACCATCATTAATTACAGGACTCCAAGAAAGCTTCATCGGTGAGTAAATGTTATGTTGTTTTGCTAGGCTAGCTTGTTTGATGCTCTACTTAATTCCAGTGTTATGATTGTATCTCAAATCTGTTTTAATATCCAAATAGATGAAATTCTAAGCTTTCAAATGATGTCAGGCATGACTACCCACTCTAAACATGTCTACCACACTTCACTGTGTTGCAGCAGAAATATTAAGATGTCCTGTGGGCGGGACACAGGAATGTGAACTAGTCATTTCTGTTCATTTGTTTTACGTTCTTCTTAGCTCCATTTGTTTTTATGTTTTCTCATTTCCTTTCATTTTCATGTGTTTTTAGCTCTGTTTATAAGTATGGGGTTTTTAGTTCCTCTTGTTTTATGCTTTCTTAGCTTCGCTTTGTAATTTATGTGTTCTAGCTCCAGTGTTTTCCTCGGGGGAGCTCCCTACGCTGGGAGCTACCGAGCCCATCTGCAGGCGTGTTGGTCTTACGGGTCCCTCGCTGCCATCGCCCGACCAGTCTGTCCTGGTCGGGGTGGCCTCTGTGGCATGCCCTGTGGTCATGGGCTGTGTGTGTGTGTGTGTGTGTGTGGGGGGGGGGGCTCCACAGGATGGTGTTCCTTGACATATTTCATTTTGTCTCCGGTTTTATCACTGTAAAGCACTGCACAGCATCCAGTGTTTGAAAAGTGCTACTCAAACAAAGTTTGATTTGATGTTCCTGATGTACACCATACTGTGCTCAGCTATGAACTGGACCTCTGGGCACTGTTGGCGGCTTCTAGTGGTGACTCTTCAGCATGTCAACAATTTCCCACGCATCACTGCTGAGATGGGCTCTGATTTTTGTTTTTACAACAGTGGTCTTCCATCGTCCTCTGTAGGGGGCGCCAAAGTGCAAAAAAATACCCCCCCTCCAAAAAAAATAAAAACCTGTAGTGTTGCGTTAAGGATGCACACCATAAACAAAAGAGCATGCTTCTCATCCACATGGATCACTGGTTTGAGTCCCAGACAGATCGATCTTACTTACATGCCCCCTGCTCTTTACCTCATTTCCTGTCTCTCTTCACTGCTATTGTCTAAATAAATGCTAAAAGGGTTCTTAAGCACTAGGTGTTATATTGTTATTTATATGGTTTACGTTCTATGTTCTTATTTGTGTGGCACGGGGTGGTGGCTCTGCCTTCCCGTCACGCCACCACCCGTGACTATAAAAGGGCTGCATGCAGGAGTTACGGTCTCTTGGCCGTCTCCTCTGCATAAGCGGTTAGGTATGGTTAGGTTAATAAACGTGTGTTCAGTTCAACACTGGGTCTCATCCTTCGTCTCCAACCTCCGACGTAACACTAGGCATGCTGTGATATGCAGATTTAAAGTCTCTGATGAAAGCCTCAGAGAAATAGACATAAAGGTGCAACACATTAAAGAAAATCTGGCTTCTTTCTGATTTTTCCTGGTAAATATTACAGTAGAGAAGAAGAGCGTCAAGTTTGACTTGGGGTGATTCATTCATTCATCCAACTGACCTGTCACACCATCAACATCAGTCTGGAGGTAGACTTTATGTTTTTATTAACTATGTTACCTTCCCTCTAGTGTGTGTGTGTGTGTGTGTGTGTGTGTGTGTGTGTGTGTGTACTGTCAGGGTGGGGCCAGCCTAACACAGTTTAGGGCTTTGGACCATTACACATCATTTAGACATTCATCACTTCAGACCTTATTGCATATAGCCGGCATTGTGTGCGTGCATTACCTCATAATGCCCGTGTAATGAAGACTCGTAATGCCCCGCGCTTGTCTGTGAGTAAAATGATGCACAGCTGACCGTCTGAGCCATAACACACGATGGCAAAGCTTTTACCAGCAAAAGGGGGAGAGAGAGAGAGAGAGGGAACACAAGAGAAATTTATTTTATCAAAAAAAGATTTAAGAGTTAAGAGGGAGAAGCACGCTGAAAAATGGCAAATGACAAAAGTTGGAGCGGGCCTGAAAGAGGAACAAGTGAGTGGGCAAAAGCATAAAAGGAAGAACAAACAGATTAAGAGAAATAATTAAGAATGATGGTGGAAAAGGGTCTGAGAACATGATGAAAAAGAGAGAGCGAGCAACAGACAGACACAAAGAGGCACGGGGAGAGAGAGTGTCCTTAATGACCACTTTAGTAGTTTGGAGGCGGTAATTTGGTTAGCCTCCGGGTTGCAGGTCATGTAACACTATCTTTGCCAAAGCAGATGACTCCGGGTTTGTGTGCGTGTGCACATTTGCATGGGTGTGTGCGCGACGTCATGAGCGCGTGCGTGTGTGCTTGTAAGCCAATCCCAACATAGCCCGAATCGCTTCTCTGTAGGAGTCTTGTGGAAATTGCTGCCTAAATGAAATTATGTTGTAATTTAAAAACAATTTATCAAAGACAGTTTGGTGTCACTCCCATTGGAGCCATTAGGGCCTTCTCACACTCCCAGAAGCCAGGAAGACTTCCAGCTCTGGGAGAACAGCAGCAGCATCAGTCAGGGGAGGTGAAGCAGAGCAAATCGAGGAGAGCAATGCTTCCCTTCTGTCATTAGAAAGCTCCAGAAATCAACACACACAGACTGTCAGCAGCATGCCTGTGGGGAAAGATTATTGGATGCAGTCTTTGAGGTGTGCACAAAAACTGGACCATTTCCAGCCTCACTCCACTGCATGAACACCTGGGAAGAAATATTATGGTGCTTTATTTAAGAAGAAAGAGGCTTACAAAAATGTTGTTATTGATGTACACTCATGAGCTGCTTTATTAGGTGCACCAGCTCATTTCCTCCTTTATGCAAATATCTATTCAGCCAGTGCAATGTATTTAGGCATGCTAGCATAGTCAAGATGAACTGCTGAAGTTCTGAAGAGCATCAGATGGGGAAGAAATATGATTTATCGATTTTGACACAGATGTATTGAAAGTGCTGATCTACTAGGATTTTCACACACAACCATCTCTAGGATTTACAGTGAACGGTCTGAAACTGAAGAGCAGTTCGCTGGGCCCAAACACCTTGCTGATGCCAGAGGGCAGAGCATGACCAGACTGGCTCGAGATGACAGAAAGACAACAGTAAGTCAGATAGCTTCAGTATGGACCAACATCTCAGAGGAATGTTTCCATCACCGACTTAAATCTATGCCATAAAGTCGTGGTCCTCAACCTTTTTTGGTCCTCACCATTTACACATAACAATATTTTTTCCGCTGACCAAGAGGGTGGAGGTGATCATCCTTTTCTTCACAGTAGCTGCACATACAAAACAGATGCAGGCTGTGGCCTGTGGCCCACAGAGCTCACCAAAAAGTTAAAAAATAAATAAATCACAACACAAATACAAAAGCATGCTAATGTCAGTGCTAATGTTAGCATGCTAACTTAGCTGCAACAGCACACATAAATTTGGCCTACGTCTGCACAATGTACAAAGTTTGTATCGGGAATACATCTTCATTACGTCGACATCTTGCCAATGTGTAAGTTACGCTATAAGATGTATTCCCAATGTAAACTTGCTGATGTTGGCAGATGACTGCTCCTTCTTAGCCTGGTTCTGCTGGAGGTTTCTTCCTGCTAGAAAGGAGTATTTCCTCTCCACCATCGCCAAGTGCTGTTCACAGGGGATCGCCTGATTACTGGGGTCTTTCTGCAATTGCGGGGTTTTCCCTACAGTGTGACAGTGCTATGAGATGACTGTGTTGTGTATGTTGTGTAGTTAGATATAATATAATGTTAGGCTTTTATTTGTGAAGGCTCCACCTTCCAGTTCTGCCACCACTCGTGACTAAGAGGGCAGCAGGCAGGAGGGGCGGTCTCTTTGCCATCTCTTCTACCTGACGGCTGTGTAGGTCATGTGATGTGGCTCTTTAATAAACGTGTGTTCAGTTCGACACTTGGCCTCATCCTTGGCTCCTTGTCCCGACATAACATTTTGGCAACGAGGATAAAAGCAGGTATGGATGCGTGTGTAATGCCTGCTCGGCCATTTTTGGAGCTCCCGGGCGAGCTACCTATTCCCTGGTTGAGGTGGTACGCTGCCTTCCAGACGTACTTGGTAGTGTTAAACCTTGGGATGCAGGAGAAGTTGAGGGCACGTGCGTTGTTTGTTCACAATCATGGAATGGAAGGACAGCGGATTCTGAGCACACTGGGTGACTGTGATAATTTTGAAGAAGTGGTTGAGCTAATGGCACGCCATTTTCGTGCTCCAGAAAATGTCAGAGTGCCAGTTCAGACCGTTGGAGGAGGAGATGATTAGTGACCAGTTGGCGGAGCATACCAACTGTGCTGCGATTAGGTCGAGGCTGCTTACGTTTTCGGGAGAACTGACGCTGTCCACGGCCATCGAGTTGGCTCAACAACTAGAAGCTGCAGATAAATTATCACGGGAGCTGAGTGCTTGTCTCACCAACACCTGGGATCACTGCCGACAGCGCATGCAGTGGACCCGGACAGCGATGGTAGCATGGAGGACGATGTGGACGATGCCAATGCTGTGGATATGAGGTCTGCCCCGGGGAAGCCCAAATGTCTGGGTTGTGGGTCCACGAAGCACCATTTTAAGGCCAGAGAGTGTCCGGCGAGAGGGAAGCGCTGTGGCAAGTGTAGCCGCTTGCATCACTTTGCCAGGGTATGCCGCAAGTTTGAGTGAGGAAGTCCGCGGCACAAAGAGGACTCTCCCGCCCTCACAGTTGTTCACGCTGTGTCCCCAAGTACCAATGGACACATGTACTGTATGGTACAGTTGGACGGAGTGGAGGTGCCTTTACTGACTGACACGGGAGCGGTGGGCTCCGTGTTGAATTGGGTGACAGTGAGGTGTTTTTTTCCCCACACTAGAGGACTGGAGGTGACCCAACACCACTTTGTGGTTATGGAGGAGGACAGCTGGGCACGGTGGGAATGCTAAGACTGACGGCTCGGTACAAATCAGCAGAGATGTGTGACCTGAAAGTCACCATGACATCACGTGGAAAAAAATATAATGAGCTGCGACCTGTTTTATGGTCTGGGCTTCGCCATTACAAGCAATGCTGGGGAGGAGCAGTCAGGCTGTGGATTGTGGGACCCAATCGATTCCGAGAGTAGAAGATGGGGTGGTGTGGGCTGAGAACATGCCTGGCACCCTGGAGAGTGAGCAAGACCAATATCACCCAGGGTCATCACAGGAGGGTCCTTGTGCCAGAGTTCAAGTCGCCCTGGATAAGGGTACTGGGCGGCACAGCGGGACACCTGTGACGATCGGCCTTTCAAGAGGCTGGTTTCACCTTTTCCTAGATCTCGGCTGAAGTGGGCCGATGAACATGGGGCCACAATGGCAATGGCAGCGGCGAAGTTAAAAGAGCTCGGGGCTGGACCATCAGGCACGGTAGAACGAGGTGCCAAGCAGAGACCCTGCAAGCAGAGCAAGGCCCCTCTGGGGGTCGTGGATGTGGTGCCGGCTTGGGAGGAGGCACGGTCACGGTGGGTACGGGCCATGCGGCGGTTGGATGACCAGGGGTGGCTGCATGTGGTGGCCAGACGGGAGGATGCTTATCTCCAACTGTTGGATGGCTCAAGGAGGCACCCAAATGAGCTGCGGCATGCCCAGGACAAGACTGCAGGACGTGGGCCTGGTCACGGTACCACTCCAGTAGTAACGAAGAAGAGGCGCACCAGGGTCGAGAGAGCCAGCGGCTACCCGGGAGGTGGATTACCTCCAGGGGTGGACTTATGGAAGGACGGTCCGGCGGGTAAGTGGGGTGGGGGGGGCATGGGCAAGTGATCCGCATGTGCAGAAGAAAATGATGTCAGACACAGCATTGTGTTTACGGAAGTAAATATGATTGAGGGGTCACAGAACATTGATACAGCGCAGCAAAATAAAATGTTATAATCATTCAGAAATGTTTATGCACAAAATAAATGAGACCAGCTTCATTCCTCTACACGCCAGATGACCACTGTGAAAATTGGAATTTAGCATTAAAACCTGTAGTGTGAACGTAGTCTTAGTGTGATGTGACTCAGAAGAAGCGAGCTGCCCTGTCATCGAAATGTGATTAATCACGATTAAGAGTGACAAATATTTTATGAACCAGAATTTTTTAAAGAAAAATGCAATTTCAACAATGTTCTGCCTCAGTTAATAATTTGCATATGCTCATAGAAAAGCGCTATATAAGTGCAGGTTAGTTAGTTAGTTAGTTAGTCATTGCAACTTATACATCACAGTGGACCTACAAAGGTGCAAAACATTAAAGGGGTCATTGACTGCATTTATTTCCACATTTTAACAGCTCATGTCTTAATGAAGTGTTTGTGACAGATTTTTTTCACATTTTCTTTAATTTTTTTAATTAGTGAAGCAAATTTGTTTTGTATTTTGCCTGGCTTTCTTGAAATGCTCTGATTTAAAGACTATCACTTTAAGAAACATCCTTCACCTATTCAGCTCTGCCCTCCCTCTTACGTCAGCTAGTCATGAGCTGACTAGCTTCTAGCCTTTAGCCTCCTTCTAGCTTGGATGAGTGGCGCTGGTTCACTGATCCACCATCGATGGTGTATCTCACGTCAGTCTGGCCTATCTCCCAATAATTTTGCTGTGATTCCACAACAAATTGCTAGCATCACGCGGTCCCCCGATCGCTGCAGCCGACCTGGCCCGGGACCCAAGGCTGCTCGCTGAACCAAGCTGCTGAGCCACAGGATCTCAAACAGCAGTGTCTCACTCTGTGGGACGCCGCTCCACTCTCACAGCCAGCTAGGGGATGCCCCATCACGAGGCAGCTCTCCTATGCTGCTTGCAAGAGTGGAGCAGAGTCACGTGGAGCCCTGGAGGAAGGTGGAGGAGCAGGCCGTGGGAGCCAGCAGTCTCCAGCCAGCAGCCTCATGCCACGGTGTAGGTACCACCTGCACCGAGACCACAGCAACCGACCCACACTGGGTCAGGTCAGTTGTCGCAACCAGCGCATCAGTGCTGGTGACTTGCTGTGGAAACAGTGAAATTATTGAGAGATGGGCCGGAGTGACGTGAGGTATGTCATGGACTGTGGACTGGTGAACCAGGTGGTAACATGGACAGTTATTAGGGTGACTACGATCTGAGGAAAATAACAATATAAGTGAGCCTCCTGGTGTCAGTGTTTGCTGGGGGGCTAACAGGCTAACTTTAGCACCCCTTCCATCTACATGGCAGACAGCTAGACAGAGCAATAATACAGTGCATCCGTAAAGTTTTCACAGCGCTTCACTTTTTCCACATTTTATGTTACTTTATTCCAAAATGGAGTAAATTAATTTTTTCCTCAAAATTCTACACACAATACCCCATAATGATAACATAAAGAAGTTTTTTTGAGATTGTTGCAAATTTATTAAAAATAAAAAAACTAAGAAATCACATGTACATAAATATTCACAGCCGTTGCTCAGTACTTTGTTGATGCACCTTTGGCAGCAATTAAAGCCTCAAGTCTTTTTCAATATAATGATACAAGCTTGGCACACCTATCTTTGAGCAGTTTGGTCCATTCCTCTTTGCAGCTCCTCTCAAGCTCCATCAGGTTGGATGGGAAGCGTTGGTGCAAAGCCATTTTCAGATCTCTCCAGAGATGTTCAAATGGATCCAAGTCTGGTGCTCTGGCTGGGTAACTCAAGGGCATTCACAGAGTTGTCCTGAAGCCACTCCATTGATATCTTGGCTGTGTGCTTAGGGTCGTCGTCCTGCTGAAAGATGAACAGTTGCCCCAGTCTGCAGTCAAGAGCGCTCTGGAGCAGGTTTTCATCCAGGATGTCTCTGTATATTGCTGTCTCTGTACATCCCTCTATCCTGAGTAGTCTCCCAGTTCCTGCTGCTGAAAAATATCCCCACAGCATGATGCTGCCACCACCATGCCTCACTGTAGGGATGCTATTGGCCTGGTGATGAGCGGTTCTTGGTTTCCTCCAAACATGACGCTTGGCATTCACACCAAAGAGTTCAATCTTTGTCTCATCAGACCAGAGAATTTTGTTTCTCATGGTCTGAGAGTTCTTCAGGTGCCTTTTGGCAAACTCCAGGCGTGCTGCCATGTGCCTTTTACTAAGGAGTGGCTTCTGTCTGGCCACTCTACCATACAGGCCTGATTGGTGGATTGCTGCTGAGATTGTTGTCCTCCGGGAAGGTTCTTCTCTCTCCACAGAAGAACACTGGAGCTCTGACAGAGTAATCATCGGGTTCTTGGTCACCTCCATGACTAAGGCCATTCTCCCCCGATTGCTCAGTTTAGATGTCTGGCCAGCTCTACGACAAGTCCTGGTGGTTCTGAACTTCTTCCATTTATGGATGATGGAGGCCACTGTCCTCATTGGGACCTTCAAAGCAGCAAAACATTTTTCTGTACCATTTCCCAGATTTGTGCCTCGAGACAATCCTGTCTCGGAGGTCTATAGACAATTCCTTTGACTTCATGCTTGGTTTGTGCTCTGACATGCATTGTCAACTGTGACACCTTAGGTGTGTGCCTTTCCAAATCATGACCAATCAACTGAATTTACCACAGGTGGACTCCAATTAACCTGTAGAAACATCTCAAGGATGATCAGTGGAAACAGGATGCACCTGAGCTCAATTTTGAGCTTCATGGCAAAGGTTGTGAATACTTATGTACATGCGATTTCTTAGTTTTTTATTTTTTATAAATTTGCAAAAATCTAAAAAACCCAAAACAAAACTGGTATTTCTGGGTAATTGCATGACCAATAGACACATTTCAGACAGTTAAAACCTACAAATGCGCCAATTTTCAGTCAATGACCCCTTTAAGATGGTCCTATGAACAAATCATCCTGACAAACACAAATATAAACTTGAAGAATGCAGATCTAAGTTGGTAAAAGACACACAATGTATTATTGGATTAGATATGACCCTGCGATTGGTGACTGACCGTAATAAGAAGTCACAGATCAAATGTTATAATTAGCTTCTTCCATCTAAACATCTCTTACTTTTCAGAACCTTAACTGCTATGTTATACTGAATTTAGTGTAACAATTTTTAGTCTGACTTCCTTTGACCTTAAGTCACACTCTATCAACAGGAGCTAAAATTAAATGGTTTAGCTATTTAAAATGTTTTTTTGGAAATACTTGCATGCCTTAAGGTCAAAATATCAAATTCACATAATTTACATGTTTCACAGAACACAATTATGGCAGAAGGCAAATTATTTGTGACCTTCATTAATAACCCTGTGGTCTTTGCCCTTACAGTAGCCTCAGGACAAGCATAACATTGTCAACCCTACTGCTGTTCAGTCTCTGTAAGAACAGTAAATTCATCATGATGTTGTTTGTTTCATCCAACACATTAGGATTTGGGGGTGTAATGAACATGCCTCTTGGGCTTCTTTAGATATTTAGTCCTCTACTACAGAGATGGTAAGCTAGCAGAATCAGCTATTAACGCTCGAGTGCGATGTGATCACTCATAGCATAATGGAATCTCCCATTAGTGTCTCATGATGGGTTCTTCTCTGTGTGGGTTATGAATATTCCAGTGACAGTGTTTAAATAGGAAATGTGAATTCCCACCTTTGACTGTCTGTGAAACAAATCTCGCCGCTCTCATTAAAGGGAGGTATTTATCTCCTTCCATTAAACATGAACGGAAATAGTGTTTGTATTATAATGCCCAACAGACGTGGGTAGTAACGACTTTTCATTTACTTAAGAATATTATTGAAGAAATTGAGGTCCTATCAAAGCAAGACAAGGACAAAGGAGTACAATGAAAATGTAATCATAATGGAGTGAGTGAACACATCAATCAATCAAACTGTTATTTATGTTGTGGTTATCATACAAAAAAAACGTAACACAAAGTGCTTCACACATTCACATAAAACACAATTAAGCCCCCCCCCCCCCACCACACACACACATATACATGGACCACACACACACAAAGAAACTTTCGACTGTGTAAGACTTATGGCTTATGTATTAAGTGACAGTTGACATGATTTCTGTATAATCAGTTTAGTGATTAAATAATATGTTGAGTTAAGCTACAGTCACAGATACCCTTACGAATCCCTGTGAACACCATACGAACAATTTTTGGACCATTTCATATGGCCTTCTTAAGACGGCTGTAGGAGAATCCAGCGTTTGTAGACCATTCATAAGTTCATGGCCAGGTCGATGGTCTTGTCCAAGATTTTCTACGAATGCCCCACAAAAACCTTTCATTATAGGGCGGCCAATAGCAACAATGTAAGAATATGCAAGGTGTTGGTCATAAGTATACCTCAAGAACACCTTAAGTAGGTCTTGAGGGCCCCTTACAGCAGTCTTAGAAAAAACTGTATGAATCCCCACTCGTACAGAGATTCGTACAGCATGTGTAAGGTGGTAGTGAGGCACTCATAAGGCTGCAATACGTCATTCGTGCGACATTTGTGCGACAAAATGTGCCGAAAGATCTTCTTCCCAACATTTTGAGAGTGGCCTGAGTTGCACAAAAATTTTCGTAAGATGGCAGTAAGTATGCTGTAGGAAGCTCCCAAGGCACCCTTACAAAGAACACAAGAACTCTAAGGCCATCGTATGACAAAAAAGCACCTCACGTCTCAAGAATGCCTCAAGTTGCTCTTGCAAATTGAATGGCAGCCATTAGAAATGATGCCCCCTCTCCACGAATGTCTGCGACTCCAGAATTCATAGAAACTGGGAGATTCTTACAAGCCCATTGTTCATAAGAATCTTTGTGACCATAGCTTTATATCCAGTCAGCAATGAGTCAATCTCAAGCCCCACCCACTGAAGTACCAATCCCAAAGAAGGGACTTGTTTTGACCCCTATGAGTTCCCCAAAATACAGCAACAATCCTTACCGAACTTGACGTCCTATGAGTTTTACAAGACCGATATAGGACTATATTCAATCTGTGTGTGTGTGTGGGGGGGGGGTCAGAGCAACACTTGGTCAAGCATACTTTGATTGTACCAGCCGAACAGTAACAGTTCTTTTGCTTGGATATATTGTATATTACAAATCTAAAGGTGGATTCAGACCAAATGTGAAAGTGCCAATCTTTCAAGCGGTGCAATTACATGTATAAACTCAATGCAAAGACGCGTATGGACGTGAATTTGCATTAGACTGAGTTGCAGAAGGGCGGGGTTGCCTTCATAACTTCTGCCACTACTTTCTACCTGCTGTGGTGTCCCCAAAACACCATCATGTTTAGGTTTATAACATTATCTGGCTGATCACACAGATGGGAAAATGTCACTGCCTCCTCCAGAAACTGCACCTGGATGATGGTTGTTTACACTGCTTGCCTGCTAGCCCTTGTTAGCACATCCACAGCAGGAGCATAGATAGATAGATAGATGTACTTTATTGATCCCAAACTGGGAAATTACAGTGTAACAGCAGCATGACAGTAGAGAACCAAACGACAGAAACACACACATGACAGACAAAGGGATTACCCATGGAAATTAAAACTAACACGACTATAAAACCTATATACATCATAGCTTAATATACGATGACCCGTATAAACACATGAATCAAACCTGTTGTACAATGAAGGACTATCAGTGGGGAGAGTGAAATGTGAGGTACCAGTTAGACTGTAAGGTGCAGTGTGGCAGCATTGTTATGACCATAATACAACATCATAGTGAGTTATTGTACAGTGAAATGGCATGTGGCAGGAAAGATTTCCTGTACCTGGCCGTTCGACAGCGAAGCTGTAGTAATCTACTGGAGAAAGTGCTTCGCTGTCTGTCCAGTGTGGGGTGGAGGGGGTGATCAGGATTGTCCATGATGGATTGCAGTTTATTTAGTGTTCTCCTCTCCACCACTGTCTCAATGGTCTCCGGTCTGAGACCAATTACAGAGCCAGCCCTCTTGATAAACTTGTCAAGTCTGTTGGTGTCTCATGTGGGTTTATAAACTCCCAACAGTCCATTTCCACTGCAGAGCCCCGGTCCATCTGAGTACAGGTGAGTGGCAGTCTCCTTTTCAAACTAGTTCACTCTCCAGTGTTCATACTTTTACTCCAGTGACAGCAGAATCTCAAGGCCGATTAGGTATAGTGACCAACTCCCTCAGACATCAATGTGTGAATTCATGTGTTTATATTGCATTAACATGTAATCACACTGTACGAAAAATTTGCTTTCAATTTGGTCTGAAGTCTGAACGTACCATAAGACTGGCATGTGCCATTGTGATGCATTTGCAATTTTTATCACAAAGTACTTAAAAAACCCATAAGTGTTTATTTCCTCCATGGGATAAGAAACAGTGTCAGCTGATTACACAACATAACAACAATAATTTTTTTGTAAGTTGTCTGTTTTTTCAACTGATTTAAGATAATTTTGCACCACTGAATCCGAAAATGACATCCGTTTCTCTCGATCAGGTCAGGTTTTTATGCTAAGTTGTAAGCAGTTGTACAGCAGTTGTGAAGTTGTACTGTAAATTGAAAAGCAAACATTGATAAAGGTAAGCACATGTAAATTAAATGTTATGTCATCATTGTTCTAAATTCAGAGAATTTCAAGAAGTAAAAAAACAATTTTGCGGCGCGGTAGCGGAGTGGTTAGCACTGCGGCAGCACAGCAGCTCACCCTTGGCCGGGGGATCCTGGGTTCGATCCCAGCCTCCGACCAACAGTGATCTGTGCGGAGTTTGGATGTTCTCCCCGTGTCTGCGTGGGTTTATTCCGGGATTTCTCCAGTTTCCTCCCACATGCCAAAAACATGCAAGTTAGGTTAAGTGGCATCAAACTGGGGATCTACATTGTCCTTAGGTACAGTGGGGCAAAAAAGTATTTAGTCAGCCACCAATTGTGCAAGTTCTCCCACTTAAAAGATGAGAGAGGTCTCCAATTTTCATCATAGGTATACCTCAACTATGAGAGACAAAATGAGAAAAAAAAAATCCAGAAAATCACATTGAAGGATTTTTAATGAATTAATTGGTAAATTCCTCTGTAAAATAAGTATTTGGTCAATAACAAAAGTTCATCTCAATACTTTGTTATATACCCTTTGTTGGCAATGACAGAGGTCAAACGTTTTCTGTAAGTCTTCACAAGGTTTTCACACACTGTTGCTGGTATTTTGGCCCATTCCTCCATGCAGATCTCCTCTAGAGCAGTGATGTTTTGGGGCTGTCGCTGGGCAACACGGACTTTCAACTCCCTCCAAAGATTTTCTATGGGGTTGAGATCTGGAGACTGGCTAGGCCACTCCACGACCTTGAAATGCTTCTTACGAAGCCACTCCTTCGTTGCCCGGGCAGTGTGCTTGGGATCATTGTCATGCTGAAAGACCCAGCCACGTTTCATTTTCAATGCCCTTGCTGATGGAAGGAGGTTTTCACTCAAAATCTCACAATACATGGCCCCATTCATTCTTTCCTTTAAATGGATCAGTCGTCCTGGTCCCTTTGCAGAAAAACAGCCCCAAAGCATGATGTTTCCACCCCCATGCTTCACAGTAGGTATGGTATTATTTCTCCTCCAAACACGACAAGTTGAGTTTTTACAATAAAGTTCTATTTTGGTTTCATCTGACCATATGACATTCTCCCAGTCCTCTTCTGGATCATCCAAATGCTCTCTAGCAAACTTCAGACGGGCCTGGACATGTACTGGCTTAAGCAGGGGGACACGTCTGGCACTGCAGGATTTGAGTCCCTAGCGGCGTAATGTGTTACTGATGGTAGCCTTTGTTACTTTGGTCCCAGCTCTCTGCAGGTCATTCACTAGGTCCCCCTGTGTGGTTATGGAATTTTTGCTCACCGTTCTCGTGATCATTTTGACCCCACGGGGTGAGATCTTGCGTGGAGCCCCAGATCGAGGGAGATTATCAGGGGTCTTGTATGTCTTCCATTTTCTAATAGTCGCTCCACAGTTGATTTCTTCACACCAGGCTGCTTACCTATTGCAGATTCAGTCTTCCCAGCCTGGTGCAGGTCTACAATTTTGTTTCTGGTGTCCTTTGACAGCTCTTTGGTCTTGGCCATAGTGGAGTTTGGAGTCTGACTGTTTGAGGTTGTGGACAGGTGTCTTTTATACTGATAACGAGTTCAAACAGGTGCCATTAATACAGGTAACGAGTGAAGGACAGAGGAGCCTCTTAAAGGAGAAGTTACAGGTCTGTGAGAGCCAGAAATCTTGCTTGTTTGTAGGTGACCAAATACTTATTTTATTGAGGAATTTACCAATTAATTCATTAAAAATCCTTCAATGTGATTTTCTGGATTTTTTTTCTCATTTTGTTTCTCATAGTTGAGGTATACCTATGATGAAAATTGGAGACCTCTCTCATCTTTTAAGTGGGAGAACTTGCACAATTGGTGGCTGACTAAATACTTTTATTCCCCACTGTATGACTGTGAGAGTGAATGGTTGTCTGTCTCTCTCTGTTGGCCCTGCGATGGACTGGCGATCTGTCCAGGGTGTACCCTGCCTCTCGCCCAAAGATGCTGGGATAGTCAACCCCACCCCCACCCCGCGACCCGAAAAGGATTAAGTGGAAGAAGATGAATGAATGAATGAATGAAAAAAAGAATTTTGCATCATATAAAGCAAAAATACCAGTACATGTAAACAAAAATGTAAAAAACATGTGGCCATAGTTCAAAAAGTTGACCTGATTGAGCAAAACCAATGTTATTTTTGGATTCAGCACATTAAAATTGTCCTAAATCAGCTAAAAACTTAGACAATAAATTTGGTGTTGACCAGTGTAATTGATCCTTCAAGTGTAGTCAAACCAGAATGTCAGTGAAGGAGTAGCCGAGAAGCCCAGATTGTTCATATACCACAATGATCCTCATGACCCATCCTGCAGGATACACAAACCCTGCCACCCCGCCATGATCTTCCAGTGATCTCCATGGTCACTGCAGTTGACAGATTGTTCTGACAGTCCAAAACAATCTCTCAACGATCACCAAACTAAAGCAATTTCTCAAACTGTCAATGAACTCAAGGAGCACTCAATGATTTCACCGATCTCCCAATTATGTTTCTGCAATCTTTCAATGAATTCTTTTGGTCTTTCAGCAAACACTCAGCAATCCCACTGATCCCACTCTCAGCCAGCTTTACCTTTGCGGTGGAAAAATTTGGCATTCATTGAAAGATTGCTGAGAAACCATTGGGAGATCAATGAGATTGTTGTGTGGTCAAGGAGAGCTCAAGGAATGCTAAACAATTTTGTTGACCAGTAAGTTCATTGAAAGATCCCCAAGAGATCATTGGGAGATTGATAAGATTGTTGAGCCCTCTTGGATAGCTCACAGAGTTTGTTTTGGAAAGTGTCAAAACTTTGAGGACTTTGGAGATCACTGGAGATCATTGTGTGATCTTGGCGATTACAGAGAGATCAATGAAAAACTGTTTGGAGATCTGGCCATTTTGTCATCATTCGGTGATCTCTCAATGAGGTTCCTGATGCTGCTAATTTCATGATGGGACATTTCAGTCTATGCCGTTTAAAAGAATATTTTATGTCATACTAGTAGTATGTCACCTGTCCCACTTGTGATAAAATTTGCCTGGATTATTATTATGGAAATATAAAGGACACTTTTTACTCCAAGGCACTGCCTGGCCTGCGAAATCTGGATCATAACATGATCAAACTGATACCTGTCTATGTGCCCCAGTTATGACAGGAAAAGACAAAAAGGTAGAGGTTAAAAGTTGGACTTCTGATGCGATTGAGGCACTGCAAAACTGCCTGGAGTGGACCGACTGGAATGTAGAGACTGATGGGACTGATAATATTAATGAAGCAGTGTTTGTGATTTAGGGGTACATAAGATTTTGTGAGGACACAATTATCCCCAAAAAGACCATTATGATGTTTTCTAATAAGCCCTGGGTGACTCCGGGGCTAAAGCATCTCCTTAACTAGAAAAAATGTCTGTTTAAATCTGGGGCTAGTAAGGAAGGGGAAAACAGAAAAAAGATTAAGATCATGATCATGAACTGTAAAGCAACATAGAAGCATAAATTAGAAAGTTGTTTTTTTTTTTTTTTCAAAAATGACTAGAAGAGCATGGTAGGGAGTTCAAACAATTACAGGTTACAAGCCAAAAAAAAAAAAAATCTCATCATTGCAGATAATGAACTTGACCTGACAAACAAATTAAATGAGTTTTATTGTACAGTTGATGTACGTGATTTTAAAGCAGGACAAGATTTGGTGACAATGCAAACAAAAGTTATGAAGGGAGTGGACATTGTGATTTCAACAGAGGATGTTAGTGTAAAGGTTTGGACATGGCTGCAGTAATGTCCCCCTTCTGTTATTCTCAGGACATGAGTTCAGCCATGTCTTTGCCCTTTGTTAGTTATGCTTCATGTTTCCCTCTTAAGTTATGTAGGTTTAGTGTTCATGTTTATTATTATTATTGCTCTGTTATGTTCCAAGTCTGTGTTACTGTGGTCTGGGTCTTTGTCAAAAGTGTTGTCTGAGTTATGTTTTCTCCGTGAAAGCATGTTCTGTGCGATTGTGTGTGTTGCCCCGCCCGTCCTTATGTCTCTGCTCTCAGCTGGTTGTCATGATTGTTCTCCACACCTGTGTGGTATTGTTTTGATTATTCCCATTGTGCATGCCTGTTGTGTGCACTTTTCCTTGTCTGAGGTGGCATCATTTATTGTCTTCTGTTCGGTCCTGTCAGTGAGTATCTACCAGTATATGTTCAAGCCTGATCCAGTTATGACAGTTGGTCTGTTAACTCTTCGTTTCCATTTGCAGCCCTCGCGCTGCTGTTCATTATCGTTCTGCACCATATCTTTTTCTGTGTCTGAAGTCGGGCTGCACGGTGGCGCAGTGGTTAGCACTGCGGCAGCACAGTTTACCCTTGGCCAGGGGATTGTGGGGATCGTGGGATCGTGGGTTCGATCCCAGCCCCCGACCAACAGTGATCTGTGTGGAGTTTGCATGTTCTCCCCGTGTTGCGTGGGTTTACTCCGGGATTTCTCCGGTTTCCTCCCACATGCCAAAAACATGCATGTTAGGTTAATTGGCTGTTCTAAATTGTCCTTAGATATCTGTTTCCTATAGGCCCTTAGAATAGAGGGTTAGTATTAATGAAAGCGCTTTGAGTGGTCTTTGTGACTAGAAAAGCGCTATATAAGTGCAGGTTAGTTAGTTAGTTAGTAGTCTGAGTCCTGTGCCAACACAACCTTGACAGTTAAGTCCTGTTTCAATTGTGTAAATCCTTGTAAAGCCTGCAAGCCTGACAATATCAGTTGCAGGACACTAAAGGTGTTATGATCGGGATGCTTTTAAGATAAGATAAGCCTTTATTAGTCCCACAATGGGGAAATTCCAGGATTGCAACAGCACAGGGATAGCAACACTCAGAGCAACAATCAGAAGGCAAGAGAAAAAACAAGAGCAGCGAGTATACACATATACAGTAAATATATTATATATATATATATATATATATATATATATATAGACACACAGTGCGGAGTATTGTAGCTAGATGGAATAAATATGTAGATATATAAACACACAGTGCGGAGCATTGTAGCTAGATGGAATAAATATGTAGATATATAAACACACACAGCGTGGAGCATTGTTGCTAGATGGAATGAAACAGCACAATCGTCTACTTAGTTATCGTACATAGTAGGATTATGTACCCATACATATTCTCACCCTCCATAGCGACCGGTATTTTCCTAGTTGTATACCGGAGGGGACCATTGTGTAAGTCTATTGCGTCTTTTGCATTCAATACTATTAGGTTGTCACTGTGGTGACACATATGTTGGGCTCACATTTCCACAGAGGTATGACTGCATGTGTGTTGGGGGCTTCAAGTCTGGAAGGACAAAAGACTCGAATCTGCAGAAGATATCGAGGAGGTGTGAGATTTGCCTTTTTGTCCCAAAGAAGATGCCCCGGAGGGATTTCCGGTTCATCAATGAATGAGAGACAATGGTGAAGTTTCAAAGAGATGCTTTGTGACTGTATGTTTACTGAAGCACCATGTGACTTGAGGTCTGATGCTGGAAACGTATAAAAGGGTGATGTGAGATGATTCTTTCTCTTCTTGGCCGGGGGATTGTGGGGATCGTGGGATCGTGGGTTTGATCCCAGCCCCCGACCAACAGTGATCTGTGTGGAGTTTGCATGTTCTCCCCGTGTTGCGTGGGTTTACTCCGGGATTTCTCCGGTTTCCTCCCACATGCCAAAAACATGCATGTTAGGTTAATTGGCTGTTCTAAATTGTCCCTAGATATCTGTTTCCTATAGGCCCTTAGAATAGAGGGTTAGTATTAATGAAAGCGCTTTGAGTGGTCTTTGTGACTAGAAAAGCGCTATATAAGTGCAGGTTAGTTAGTAGTTAGTTAGTTCTTCCTGCTTTGAGAATGCTAGAGGATGTGTTCTGTCAATAAAGCTGAACATGACAAATAAAACTCAGCCTCATCATTCGAACGCATCCACTACACTGGTGACCTACGACTAAGAATGAGCAGACAGAATTCTCCCGAGCGGGGCTCGGCGGAAGCCAGCCTGATGGCCGCCTCCACGATTCGGCTGCCCGATTTCTTGCAGCACAGCCCGTGCTCATGGTTTAGCGCGGTCGAGGCGCAGTTCAACCTCCGGAGAATCTCTAATGACGACACAAGATTCTACCATGTGGTAGCGAAGCTGGACAGCAACACGGTCCAGAGGGTGGAGGATCTGGTTAATCACCCACCGAACAGCGACAAGTACAGCGCATTGAAGGACGCGCTGATCAGCCATTTCACCCCTTCGGTCCAACAGCGAGCAGAAGGGCTCCTGACGTTGACGGAGTCGGAGAACGATAGACCTGCGGACCTGATGGTGAAGATGCTGAGGTTGAAAGACTCCGAGGATGGCGAATTTATTTTCGCCCACCTTTTCCTCCGGACCCTGCCGTCAGCAGTGAGAGTAGCCCTGGCAGAGTCGCCCCGATTGGCCAGGCGAGACTACCATGGGCTGAGCAAGGAGGCGCAGCGGCTTGTCGACGCCCAGAAGAGGAATGCGGTTTCGGCCGCGGCAGCTAGCCCAGGAACGACGCCTGGAGACGGCTCGGAACCAGCGGCCGCGGCGCCAGACGCACCAACGACGGCGGCGATGGGGACCAGGCGGCGCGGAGTGGAGGACGGCCTGTGCTTCTACCACCGCCGTTTTGCAGAGAGAGCACACAAGTGCGTCCTGCCGTGCCACTTCAAGCGCCAGGGAAACGCCAAGACCGAGGGCCGGTAGCAGCTGCGACCCTCGGCGACGAGAACAAGCTGCTTTACCTGACGGATGCACACTTGGGGAAACAGTTCCTCGTGGACACAGGCTCCCAGCTGAGTTTCGTCACACCCACCTACGCGGAACGGCTGATGCCGTCTAAAGCTCCCTGGGTGTCAGTGTCAGCAGCGAACGGCTCCCCGATTAAAACGTTCGGTGAGAGGACCATGCTCCTGTCCTTACAGGGCCATTCATTTGAGTGGACTTTTATTGTAGCAGCAGTCAGTTTCAACATGTTAGGGGCTGATTTTTTGTGCTCACATGGTTTATTGGTTGACCTTGCTAATAAACGTCTGATTAATGCACTGTCTTTTCATTCTATCCCCTGCACAGCTCGGGTGGCCCCGCCGACTGCACATGCCAGCGTCTCAGCTGCGGGTGGTAAGTTTCACACATTGCTCGCTCAGTTCCCAGCACTCACAGTGCCCACGTTTTCGGCGACGGTGGCTAAACATGGGGTGGAGCATTTTATCACCACCACCGGGCCCCCCGTTTTTGCAAAAGCTCGGCTCTTGGACCCAGCTAAACTGGCCATCGCGCGCGAGGAGTTCGCCAACCTGGAAAAACTGGGCATTATTAGACGCTCCAAAAGCCCCTGGGCTTCGCCGCTACACATGGTCCCAAAAGCTGATGGCTCGTGGTGACCTTGCGGCGATTTCCGCAGGTTGAACAACGTTTCAGCACATGACTGCTACCCGATTCCGCACATTCGGGATTTTTCTGTTCATTTGGCGGGGGTGCGCCATCCATCCATCCATCCATCTTCTTCCGCTTTTCCGGAGGTCCGGGTCGCGGAGGCAGCAGTTCAAGCAGAGAAGCCCAGACTTCCCTCTCCCCAGCCACCTGCTCCAGCTCTTCAGAGGGGATACCAAGGCGTTCCCAGACTAGCTGGGAGACATAGTCTCTCCACAGAGTCCTGGGTCTGCCCCGGGGTCTCCTCCCAGTGGGACGTGCCTGAAACACCTCAAGTGGGAGACGTCCAGGAGGCATCCTAATCAGATGCCCATACCACCTCAACTGACTCCTTTCAATGTGGAGGAGCAGCGGTTCTACTCTGAGCCTCTCCCGGATGACTGAGCTCCTCACCCTATCTCTGAGGGTGAGTCCAGCAATCCTACGGAGAAAGCTCATTTCAGCCGCTTGTATCCGCAATCTCGTTCTTTCGGTCATTACCCAAAGCTCGTGACCATAGGTGAGAGTAGGAACGTAGATTGACTGGTAAATCGACAGCTTTGCCTTAGAACTAAGCTCCCTCTTCACCACAACAGACCGGTACAACGTCCGCATCACTGCAGAGGCTGCTCCAATCCGTCTGTCGATCTCTCGCTCCATTTTCCCCTCACTCGTGAACAAGACCCCAAGATACTTAAACTCCTCCACTTGGGGCAGGAGCCTGTCCCCAACCCGGAGAGGACAATCCACCTTTTTCCGGCTGAGGACCATGGACTCGGACTTGGAGGTGCTGATTCTCATCCCAGCCGCTTCACACTCAGCGGCAAACCGTCCCAGCAAGAGCTGTAGGTCATTGCTGGATGAAGCCAACAGGACAACATCATCTGCAAACAACAGAGATGAGATCCTGTGGTCACCAAGCATGACACCCTCCATTCCCTGGCTGCGCCTAGAAATCCTGTCCATAAAAATTATGAACAGGACCGGTGACAAAGGGCAGCCCTGGCGGAGTCCAACTCTCACTGGGAATGAATCCGACCGAGTGTTGGCAATACGAACTAAACTCTCACAACGGTCGTACAGAGACCGAATAGCTCGTAACAACAAGCCCGATACCCCATACTCCCGAAGCACCCCCCACAAAAATCCACGAGGGACGCGGTCAAATGCCTTCTCCAAGTCCACAAAACACATGTAAACTGGTTGGGCAAACTCCCACGAACCCTTAAGAATTCTCGAGAGGGTAAAGAGCTGGTCCGATGTGCCACGGCCAGGACGAAAACCACATTGCTCCTCCTGAATCCGAGGTTCGACCAACGGCCGGACTCTCCTCTCCAGTACCTTGGCATAGACCTTCCCAGGGAGGCTGAGGAGTGTGATCCCTCTAAAGTTGGAGCACACCCTCCGGTCCCCTTTTTTGAAGAGAGGAACCACCACCCCGGTTTGCCATGCCAAAGGCACTGCCCCCGACCTCCACGCAATGTTGCAGAGGCGTGTCAACCATGACAACCCAACAACATCCAGGGCCTTGAGGTACTCGGGGCGAATCTCGTCCACCCCCGGGGCCCGGCCACCAAGGAGATTTTTAACCACCTTGGCGACCTCAGCCCCTGTGATAGGCGAGTCATCCCCCTTGTCCCCAAACCCTGCTTCCTCTGTGGAAGGCGTATCAGTGGGATTGAGGAGATCCTCGAAGTATTCCTTCCACCGCCCGACGATATCCCCAGTTGAAGTCAACAGTGTCCCATCCGCACCATACACAGTGTGGACGGGGAGCTGCTTTCCCCTCCTGAGCCGCCGAACAGTTTGCCAGAATCTCTTTGAAGCCGACCGAAAGTCTTGTTCCATGGCCTCACCGAACTCCTCCCATACCCGGGTTTTTGCTTCAGCAACCACCCGAGCTGCACTCCGCTTGGCCTGCCGGTACACCTCAGCTGCTTCGGGAGTCCCACAAGCCAACCAAGCTTGATAGGACTCCTTCTTCAGCTTAATGGCCCCCCTCACCACTGGTGTCCACCACTTGGTTCGGGGGTTGCCACCACGAGATGCACCGACCTCCTTGCGGCCGCAGCTCTGGGCCGCCGCTTCAACAACAGAGGTGGAGAACATGGCCCATTCAGACTCCATGTCTCCAGACTCCCTCGGAATGTGGTTGAAGTTCTTCCGGAGGTGGGAGTTGAAGACCTCCCGGACAGGGGCCTCAGCCAGACGCTCCCAGCACACCCTCACTATACGTTTGGGTCTACCAGGTCTGAATGGCTTCCTCCCCTGCCATCGGATCCAACTCACCACCAGGTGCTGATCAGTTGACAGCTCTGCACCTCTCTTTACTCGGGTGTCCAAGACATACGGTCACAGGTCTGATGATACGATAACAAAATCGATCATCGACCTGCGGCCTAGGGTGTCCTGGTGCCAGGTGCACATATGGACACCCTTATGCTTGAACATGGTGTTCGTTATGGACAGACTGTGGTTAGCACAGAAGTCCAATAACTGAACACCACTCGGGTTCAGATCGGGCAGGCCGTTCCTCCCAATCACCCCCCTCCAGGTTTCACTGTCATTGCCCACGTGCGCATTGAAGTCCCCCAGTAGGACAATGGAGTCTCCAGGAGGAGCACCCTCCAGCACCCCAGTCACAGACTCCAAAAAGGGTGGGTACTCTGAAACATCATTTGGTGCATAGGCATAAATGATGGTCAGGACCCGTTCCCCAACCCGAAGGCGCAGGGAAGCAACCCTTTCGTCCACCAGGGAAAACTCCAATATAGAGGCAGCAACGATCCAACAGACTCTCATGATAAATTGTTTATCAAGGATTCAGTGTACCCCGCCCGGTATGGAGTTACCGGGGCCCCAACCTGGAGCCAGGCCTGGGGGAGGGGCTCGAAGGCTAGCGTCTGGTGGCCAGGTTTCCACCCATGGGACCCGGCCGGGCTCAGCCCGAAGGAGTTACATGGGTCCGCCCTCCAGTAGGTTCACCACCTGCAGGAGGGATCATGGAAGTCCGGTGCTATGTGGATTAGGTGGCAGTCAAAGGCGGAGACCTTGGCGGACTGATCCCAAGCTTTCTAAACTGGCTAGCGGGGGTGCGCATTTTTTCTAAAATAGACTTGGTTCGCGGTTACCACCAAGTTCCAGTGCGCACACAGGATGTACCCAAAACAGCGATTATAACTCCTTTCGGCCTTTTTGAGTTTTTGCGCATGCCTTTGGGCCTCAAGGGGGCCGCACAGACTTTCCAATGTATGATGGATGCAGTTTTACGCAACCTTCCTTTCGTGTTTGTTTATTTGGATGATATTTTAGTAGCCAGCATGTCCGAAGGCGAACATGAAAGCTACCTCACAGCAGTTTTTCGGAGGCTGGCAGAGCACGGGTTAATAATTAACCCAGCGAAGTGCCAGTTTGGGGTGGCGCAGATTGATTTTTTGGGGCATCGCATTTCGGCAGAAGGAGCGGTTCCTCTGCCCGATAAGGTGCGCGCAATAACAGATTTTACGCAACCGCAAACGGTCAAGGCGCTACAGGAGTTTCTGGGAATGGTTAATTTTTACAACCGGTTCTTCCCAAGTGCAGCGCGGCTCATGCAGCCATTATACGCTGCATTAAAAAAACAAAAGCCCGCAAATAAAGTTGAATGGTCTCCGGAGCAGGAGCACGCTTTTGCCCAGGTCAAATCAGCCCTGGCAAACGCAGTTTTGTTAGCGCACCCAGTTCCAACGGCCCGCATGGCGCTTACCACCGACGCTTCCGATGTAGCAGTGGGGGCGGTTGTTGAACAGTTTGTGGCAGGTACCTGGCAACCTCTCGCGTTTTTCAGCAGAACCCTGCGCGATAGTGAGCGTAAATACAGTGCGTTCGACAGGGAGCTTTTGGCCCTACACTTGGCCAGCCGCCATTTCCAGTTCTGGTTGGAAGGGCGACGCTTCACCGCGTTTGTGGATCACAAACCGCTAACGTTTGCGATGGCCAAGATTTCAGAACCCTGGTCAGGCCGGCAACAAAGGCAACTAGCCGCGATATCGGAGTTCACCACTGATATCCAGCATGTCGCGGGTAAACACAATGTTGTGGCAGACTGTCTCTCGCGCGCGGTAGCAACACCAAGCCCCATGGGGGCAGACTCTGTAGCCGTGGCCGCGGACCCAGGCAGGGACGTGGGAGCGCGCGCAGCCCCGGTCTGTGTAGGGTTAGATTATGCAGCCATGGCCGCGGAGCAGGTTAATGATGTGGATGTGCACGCGCTCCAGTCTGGACCAACAGGGTTAAGGCTGGAGCACAGGGTGCAGCAAATTGGTATGCCCCCACTAATCTGCGATGTCTCCACGGGACGGTCCTGCCCTGTGGGGCCAGCCGTGTGGCGTTGCCGCATTTTTGACTCGGTCCATTCTCTGGCGCACCCGGGAGTGCGCGCATCGATTAAGTTGGTGGGGGAGAAATTTGTTTGGCCCAGGTTGCGCAAACAGGTCAAGGAATGGGCGGCGGCCTGCGTAGCGTGTCAGCGAGCCAAAATACACAGACACACTAAGGCTCCTTTGGAACCTTTTCACATCCCCGCTAAGCGTTTTGACCACGTGCATGTTGACTTGGTGGGCCCGCTTCCGCCATCACACGGGCACACACATCTTTTGACGATGGTGGATCGCACCACGCGTTGGCCAGAGGCAATTCCTCTGACATCAACCACAGCGGAAGAAGTTGCGCTAGCATTTTTAACAGCGTGGGTTGCGTGTTTCGGAGTCCCGTCAGACATAATGTCCGACAGGGGTCCCCAATTTATTTCCGAACTATGGTCATCGATGGCCTGCAGCTTGGGGGTGAAGATTCATCGCACCACCGTGTATAACCCCCAGGCTAATGGTTTATGCGAACGCTTTCACAGGTCATTAAAAGCAGCCCTCAGAGCGTCGCTGACGGATACAAATTGGGTGGACAAACTTCCATGGGTTTTATTGGGGTTGCATTCTGCACCTAAAGAAGATTTGCATGCTTCCCCAGCTGAGTTAGTTTTTGCACAACCTCTCCGTTTGCCGGGGGAATTTCTCCCCAATAATCCCGCACCAAATTGCCCCCCTGCTCAGCTGTGGCAGAGCGACTCAGGAGCAAACACACTCCCTGGCCCGGTTCATCACAGTTTCCCACGCGTTTTTGTGCCAAAGGCTTTAAAAAATGCAGAGTTTGTTTTTGTTAGACATGATGCTCAGCGTCCAAGTTTGCGACCGTTTTATGACGGACTTTTCAGAGTGGTGGAGACCGGGCAGAAGCATTTTCTGCTAGAATTAGGGGGCAGAAGGGAGTTGATCTGCATAAACAGGCTCAAACCCGCTTTTGTTTTGGCTGATGAGCAAGTGCAGCTAGCGAGGCCCCCCCGCCATGGCAGGCCGCCGAGGAAACATTCTCCAGAATCTTCACAAAGGTGTGCTAACAGCTTTAATCCACAGATGCAGAGAGACGCTGCAGGGGTAGCAAAGCCAGGATGCAGCAGATTCGGCAGAAGGTTAAAACCCAGGCAGCTGGTGGATTGATTAGTGATATGTGGAATGTTTTGTGTTTTTTCTTTTCTTTTTTTATGCCATGCATGTTTTGCCCTTAATAGACGTTTGGGGGGGGGGGGGGGGTTATATGTGGTGACACATATGTTGGGCTCACATTTCCACAGAGGTATGACTGCATGTGTATTGGGGGCTTCACGTCTGGAAGGACAAAAGACTCGGATCTGCAGAAGATATCGAGGAGGTGTGAGATTTGCCTTTTTGTCCCAAAGGACAAAAAGGCAAATCTTCACCATTGTCTCATCAATGAATGAGAGACAGTGGTGAAGTTTCAAAGAGATGCTTTGTGACTGTATGTTTACTGAAGCACCATGTGACTTGAGTTCTGATGCTGGAAACGTATAAAAGGGTGATGTGAGATGATTCTTTCTCTTCTTCCTGCTTTGAGAATGCTAGAGGATGTGTTCTGTCAATAAAGCTGAACCTGAGAAATAAAACTCAGCCTCATCATTCGAACGCATCCACTACAGTCACATCTTTTTGCTATCTCTGCGAGCAGCCCTGCTTAGGTTGTACAGTCTGACAGCCGTAGGTAGGAAGGACCTGCGAAACCTCTCGGTTGTGCACCTAGGATGATGTAGTCTGCTGCTAAATGAGCTCCTCAGTGCATTCAGTATGTCCTGCATAGGGTGGAACTCGGACTCCAGCAGAGATGACAGTTTAGCCACCATCCTTCTCTCTCCCATCTCCTCCACTGGGTCAAGGCGCTGCCCCAGGACAGAGCTAGCTTTCTTGATCAGTTTGTTCAGTCTCTTCCTATCGGCTGCTGCAATGCCACTGCCCCAGCAGACCACTCCAAAAGTGATGGCTGATGCCACCACCGTGTCATAGAATGTCTTCAGCAGTGCCCCTTGTACACCAAAAGACCTGAGTCTCCTCAGTAGGAACAGCCTGCGCTGTCCCTTCTTGTAGAGTGCGTCAGTATTGTGTGACCAGTCTAGTTTATTGTTCAGATGAACACCCAGGTACTTATAGGATGTCACCATCTCGATGTCTGTTCCCTGTATATTTACTGGTGCTGTGAGGGGTTGTCCTTGCCTGCGGCAGGCCACCACCAGCTCCTTAGTTTTCCTCACGTTGATCTGGAGGCAGTTCCGATGGCACCAGTCCACGAAGTCCTGGATAAGTCCTCTGTACTCAGCTTCATCTCCGTTGGAGATGAGGCCAACGATCGCAGTCGTCAGAGAACTTCTGTAGATGGCAGTGTGTTGTGTTGTGTGAGAAGTCCGCAGTATAAAGGGTGAACAGGAAGAGAGCCAAAACCGTTCCCTGGGGGGCCCCCATGCTACCGATGATCATGTCGGACACACAGTCCCGGGTTTTCACAAACTGAAGCCGGTTTGTGAGGTAGTCCAGGATCCATGATGACAGGTGCTGGTCCACCCCTGCACACAGCAGCTTGTCCTTCAGGATCATCGGTTGGATGGTGTTGAAAGCACTGGAGAAGTCAAAGAACATGATCCTCACCACATTCCCGGGCTTCTCCAGGTGGGACAGAGAACGGTGAAGGAGGAAGATCACTGCATCCTCCACCCCAATGCCATGCTGGTAGGCGAACTGGAGTGGATCCATTGCTGGTCCCACCAGGGGGCGGAGGTGAGCAAGGAGCAGTCTCTCCAGGGTCTTCATCATGTGGGACATCAAGGCCACTGGTCTGTAGCTGTTCAGATCTTTGGGGTGGGAAGTCCTTGGTACAGGTACCACACAAGATGTTTTCCACAGCTGTGGTACCCTCCCCAGCTTCAGGCTCAGATTGAAGATGTACTCCACAATCCCACACAGCTGGTCTGCACAGGACTTGAGGAGCTTTGCGCTGATGCCGTCCGGTCCCAACGCCTTCCTCGCCTTGAACTTCCTCAGCTCCGTCCTCACCTGGGTCTTAGTGAGGGTCAGGTTGGGGGGGCTGTGTGTTGGGAGTGGGGGGGTGTTGGTGGAGTGGGGAGTGGGCAGCAGGACTTGATGTCCTTAGAGGCAGCAGTGGTTGTTGTGCAGTCAGGGGGGAGGGCGGTTGGTCAAACCTATTGAAAAACAGATTCAGATTGTTTGCCCACTCCCTGCCCCCCGTGGCCTGGGGGGAGGTATTCTGGAGCCCAGAGATGGTTTTAAGGTTTCTCCAGACCCCGCTGATGTCACTCTGTTGCAGCTTGTCCTCCATCTTCTTCCTGAAGCTGTCCTTGCCTTCTCTGATCTTTCTTCTCAGCTCCCTCTGTACGGACTTCAGCATCTCCCTGTTCCCCGACCTGAAGATCCTCTTCTTCTCTCTCAGAAGTGTTTTTATCTCAGGGTTGATCCAGGGTTTGTTGTTTGAGCAACATCGTATGGTCTTGGTGGGAACGGTGTTGTCCTCACAGAAGCTGATGTAGTCCGTGATGGTGTGAGTGAGGCCATCGATGTCCTCACCATGTGGATCGCAGAGCTGCTCCCAGGCGGTGGTTTCAAAACAGCCCTTTAGAGCGTCCATTGCCTCCTCAGACCATAACTTCACTGTGCGCATGGCCGGAGGATGTCTGTGCACTAGGGGTTTGTACACCGGCCGGAGATGAACCAAGTTGTGATCCGATCTCCCGAGTGGGGGGAGTTGTGATGAGGTGTACGCCTCTTTAGTGTTTGCGTAGAATAAGTCCAGTGTTTTATTGTCTCTAGTGTGGCATGTGACATACTGGGTAAACGTGGGTAGAATGGGAGACAGTGAAACATGGTTGAAATCGCCTGAGATGAGTAGAAGAGCATCTGGGTGTTCTGTCTGCAGCCTGCCAGTTACTGAATGGATGACATCACGCGCTGTCCCAGCATTCGCCGTCGGATTTGCATAAATAACAATGCAGATCACGTGTGAGTATTCCCTCTGGAGATATGTAGGCCACATGCTAACAGCTAGCAACTCCATGTCTTTGCTGCAGTTTTGTTGTTTAACAGTGATATGTCCCGGTCTGCACCAGTTGTTGTTAACATACATTATCACTCCACCGCCCCTTGCTTTGCCACTGTCTGATGTTCAGTCTGCCCGTATCGCGTGGAACCCCTCCAGTTCAATGTTAGCATCTGCTGCTAATTCAGTTAGCCAAGACTCTGTGAATAGGAATAGGCTACACTCCCGGTATATGCTATCGTAGCGGGAGATAGCCGCTAGCTCATCTACCTTTCCCAGTATTTTCATTGCGTTTTTGTGTTCACTGCACTGTTGTTCTATTTTCGTTGATATTCTGTGTTTGTTCTTGGTTTCTAGCTCAGTTCCTGTGTTGTAGGTTCCCCTGTTTTTTCCCTACCTGTAGTTTCTTCACCTTTTGTTATCATTTCGGCTGTGATTAGTCCCAGCTGTCCTTTGTTCAGTTAATTTCTGTATCCCTGTTTATAGTGCCGCTTTTCTTTTCTCTGTGTGGAAACATCGCAGAATCTCTCTCCGGTTTCCTTGTTGACCTGTGTTTTCTCCATAAGTGTGTTAAGCTTAGTCGACACTTGTTTTGTTCTTAGCCCCCGTGCAGTCTTATTTTTTGTTTAATAAATCGTGTGTTGACTAGAGATCTTGCCTGCATTTGAGTTTACTCATTCCTGCCTACCGGAGGTTGCCTGTGACAGTATGATGCCACCAAAGAAGGACCCAGCAGGCAAGGGCTCTAAGAGAAGAATGTTTGGGTGGGGCCCACTATGAGCCCTGCAGTTATTGAGGAGGCCTATCATGAATTCCACCAAAAGGTAGCCTCCCGGTTTTCACGGTTTGAGGTGACAGACTCTAACCATAACCCTGAGGCACTACTGGCACTGAGGGAGACCAAGAGGATAGCCTCTTTGACCCTGGACTTTGTGGACGGGCTGCTGAAGGAGCTTAACCCTCTTGTGAAAAAGGTCACAGATATACACCAGCCACGTGGTGGCCGTCTTGTGGCCAAGATTTTTTTTGAAGAAAATATTCAGTTTAGATATCAGAAATTCCAAAGGCTGCAATGTGAAAGTGGTAAGCGATAATGGCTTACTGTAAAGGAGAAAAATGTAGACTATGATCCAAAGTTTATGATGGGAGTAAATTTACTCATCTAATTTGCATAATGTGATGGCAGCTGGGTGTGCCACAAGGCAGCGGAGGTTTGAGATCAGGGTTTTCCTTCCCCTAGGTCAGCTGCCATCCTAGGCTGTCGAGCCCCACCTACCCAAAGCTACTGGTTTTAAGGTGCCAGTTGCCCACCTTCGCCCCGTCTCCTGTCAGTAAAAGCAGTTCCACTGGGCTTAAGAACTAATCCATGAGAGCAGGCAGGAGTTGGACTTGGGTTGTCAGAGGCTATTTGAGAAGCATGCCAGCTGGGAGCATTTTATAGACGGTGGGGGGGCTCAACCCCCACTGCCAACCCCCTGACTTTAACAACCCTTGGAATCTTTGGAACTCTCATCACCAGGAAAGTCCAGCTAAAAAGCATACTAACCACACATAGCTATCATAGTGCAGACTGCAACACGGACCATACTCTGGTGCACAGTAAAGTACATCTCCAACCAAAGAAGTTCCATCACTCGAAGCATTTTGGCCTTCCACATATTAACATCGCGATGACATCCGACCTCAACCTATGCGCTCAATTTGCTGATGCCCTTGAGAAGGCCATGGAGGGCCAGCCAGCAGCTGAGATTGCCGAAGAGAGATGGAATTTCCTTCGGGATACCATCAATACTGCAGCCTTTCCCACATTTGGTAAGAAAGAACGACAGAACCAAGACTGGTACGAAGCAAGTCTTTCAGAGATGCAACCCATTATCAATGCCAAACGTGATGCCTTGATGAACTACAAGAGGAAGCCAACAGCCAAGAACTTTGCTGCTCTGAAACCAGCTAGGAACAACACTCCGAGAACCACTAGATACTGCGCCAACCAGTACTGGCTGAAGCTTTGTCATCGCATTCAAGAGTCTGCAGACAGTGGGAACACACGAGGAGTCTATGAAGGAATGAAAAATGCCCTCGTACCTAGTGCTAGGAAAACAGCCCATCTAAAGTCATCCATCGGCAAGACCATCACAGATCGCAGTGAACAGATGGATCAATGGGCAGAGCACTATCAAGACTTCTACTCGAAAGAGAATGTGGTGACAGAGGCAGCACTCAACAGCATCCCCAGACTTTCTGTCATGGAGGAGCTCGACACACTTTTTTCAACAAAGAAAGAGCTGAGCAAGGTCATCGACTCACTTGCCCATTGCAAGGATCTAGGAGGAGATGGCATCCCAGCAGAAGTGTTGCAGTGAGCTAAATCCACTCTCCTGCACGACTTCCATGAGTTACTTTGTCAGTGCTGGGAAGAAGGACCAGTGCCCAACAATATGCGCAACGCAAACATTGTCACCCTCTACAAGAACAAGGGGGATTGCAGCGATTGCAACAACTACAGAGGGATCTCGTTGCTGAGCATCATGGGGAAAGCATTTGCCCGAGTAGCTCTGAAGAGACTGCAGCAACTTGCTGAACGGATCTACCCTGAATCGCAGTGTGGCTTTAGAGCACAGCGGTCTACCAACATGATTTTCACCTTGTAACAGTTGAAAGTGAAGTGCAGGGAACAGAAGCAGCCTCTGTACATCGTCTTCGTCGACTTAACAAAGGCGTTTGACCTCATGAGTAGGAAGGGTCTCTTCATGCTCCTAGAGAGGATAGGATGCCTGACAAAGCTGCTCAAGGTGGTGTCGTCGTTCCATGAGGACATGAAGGGCACAGTGTTGTTTGATGGATCATAATCCACTGCTTTCCCTATCAACAGGGGCATGAAGCAGGGCTGTGTCCTTGCCCCTAAACTCTTCAGCGTCTTCTTCTCCCTGCTGCTGTCATATGCCTTCAGTGATTCAGAAGATGGAGTGCTTCACACTCGATCAGATGGCAAGCTGTTTAATCTGTCCTGCCTGACAGCCAAGACTAGGGTGCGTCAGCTAGTGCTGCGTGAAATGTTCTTCGCTGACGATGCTGCCCTGGCCTCCCATATGCAAGAAGGATTGCAGAGGCTCGATGACTGTCTGGCTCATGCCTGCAGGGAATTCGGCTTAACTATCAGCCTGAAGAAGATGGATGTGATGGCTCAGGATGTCAGCAAGGCACCAAGCATCGTCATTGGAGACCACACCCTGGAAAAGGTTGAGGTATTCGCTTACCTCAGCTCTATTATCTCCAGCAATCTTTCTCTCGAAGGGACAGACTGCATCAAAGATCAATAAGCACATCAGCAAAGCAGCATCTGCTATGTCTAGACCATCATCAAGAATGTGGGAGAACACCAAGCTGGCCACAACCACCAAGTTGGTGAATTGGTGTACTGCACGTGTATGCTCAGCACCCTGCTCTACGGCAGTGAAACCTGGACAATGTATGCCGGACAGGAATGCCCCCTCAATGGTTTCCATCTGCACTGCCTGTGATGCATCTTAGGCATCTCTTGGCGGGACAGAGTGTCCAACAAGGATGTCCTTGAGCATGCCAACACCCAGAGCATGTTCACAATGTTGTCACAGAGACGACTGTGCTGGCTTGGCCACGTTTGGCGCATAGAGGATGGTCGCCTGCCAAAGGACATCCTCTACGCTGAGCTCATGTTAGGCTCCAGACCAGTTGGTCGTCCAATGCTGTGCTACAAGGATGTGTACAAGAGAGACATGAAGTTAGCTGAGATCAACTCTGACTAATGGGAAGCAGCTGCAGATGGTCGCAGCAATTGGCGCCATGTAGTGCGGACAGGCGTAAAGAGAGCTGAGGCCCTGTGGGAACAGCAGTGCCTTGACAGAAAGGAGCGATAGAGAGCAATAGCAGCTACAGGACCCTTGCTGCCAACACCCTACACCTTTAGCTACTGTGACAAAGACTGCCATTCCAGAATTGGACTCTATAGTCACAGTTGATGCTGCCCCACCGTGAACTGACATCTCCCAACGTAGCCCATTGTCTCACGAGACAAGGCGACGATGAGCAATGGCAGCCATATTGGATTACATAACTGAGTAAAACTAGACTTTGGACATATTTACATAGAGGATTTTTTGTTTGTTTGTTTTTGTTTATTTTGTCATCTAATCCTCAAAATATATGAACCAGAAAATCAGTAGACCGTAAACAAACAGTGACCCTGTTTACATGGTCACTTTATCTTAAAGGCAGAATGTGTGTTCTGGGATCATTTGTGGGTCCGTTTCCTGCCCTGGACATCGGTGGGGGGATGCCCCCCAGGAAGATTCCTGCCTCTATACCTCGACAAATTGGTCTGAGATGAGGGGGACTGATGTCCAGCAGGAGGGGAGCTGACTCTGCTATGATGTTGTCAGGCTTGTTGTCAGGCCTCAGAGTGTTAACTGTGGCACGGGACAGGAGGTCCGCCACCACGTTTTCTCTGCCTGGGGTGAACTGGGCAGTGAAGTTGAAGGCCCGTAGCCGTTTCACCCACCTCTGGATCCACAGGGGTTTGTGTCCCGAGCCAATCGTCTCCAGCAGGGTCGTCAGCACCCTATGGTCTATTCGTATGGTGAAATGGTGTTCATAGAGGTAGGTGTGCCATCGTTCACATGCCCAAACACACGCTAGCGCTTCTGTCTCACTCACGGTGTACCTCTGTTCAGCCGATGTGAGGGACCTTGAAACAAATGCCACCGAGTGCTCCGTACCATTTTGAAGTTGAGACATGACTGGCACCACTGCTAAACCAGGCACATCACAAGTCACAAAAGTGAGGCACACTGGGTCAAAATGGACTAACACTGGTGGGGAGGTGAGTTGAGATTTCAGTTTAGTGACCGTCGCTGAGCAGGCCAGGATACATTGCCACAGAGTCTTATGCTTCAGGAGAGCTCGAAGAGGTTCAATAGTCTCTGAATAACGGGGAATGAAACGTCTGTAGAAGTCTGCCATGCCCAGGAATAGGAAGATCTGTGCAGGCGTCGTGGGGTCTGGGAGTCACAGGACCGCCTCCACATTCAAGTGCAGGGTCTCAGGCCCTCAGCCGACACCTGAAATCCCACAAAGTCAATGGATTCAGCTGTGAAGATGCACTTTTCCCCCATTCAGCATAACCCCGTGTTCTAGCAGCACCTCCATCACTCGTTCCACACGTTTGTCGTGCGCTACCCATGACGCGCCGTGGACCACGATGTCATCCAGATACACCACCACACCCTTGAGACCGGCAAGAATCGCAGACATCATTTTCTGAAAACAACTCAGCACTGAACTTAGGCCAAAAGGCAAGCGGGTATATCTGAAAATGCCCATGTGGGTCACGAACGCCATCGGATCATGGCTGGCTGAGTGAAGGGGCACTTGTAGATAACCTTGACGGAGGTCCAGTTTTGAAAACACTTTGGAGCCGCTGAACATCGCGGTGAATTCCTCCATCGTGGGCAAAGGATATTTGTCTGGAATGATCGCTTTGTTAACCATTCTGAGGTTGATGCATGGTTGGATGCCACCCATCTTCTTTTTGGCTACCACAATATTCGAGATCCATCACAAGGTGTCCACTCTCTCAATAATGCCGACACTCAGTAGTTTGTTCAGGTCTGACGTGACATCATCCAGCAGGGCAAGTGGTAGCTGCAGCAGAGATTGGATTTTGATCATCACACTCGAGTCGATGAGCGGACGGTGGTTGAAAGCTGTCACGCAGCCCAGGCCTGCAAACAGCACTGGCCAGTGAACACGCCACCCGGGACAAATAGTTAGCACTGTGGAGCCCACTGGGTCCATAACGGACAATCATAACTCTTCCAGTAAGTCAAGACCAAACAAGTCAGCCCCATGGCGCGAAAGATGAAAGCGGGAATAATCTTTGGCCCACCCACCACAAAGAAATTGACCGTGCCCACCAGGCCAATTTTCACATGTCCATAGCCAAACATTTTCATAGCATCCGCTACAATAGGATTCTTTGGAGAAAAAAAAAAATTCTTACCATGGACATGCTCAGTATAGATTTTGCAGCGCCCGAATCCACCGTGAGTGGCACGTCGATGCCATCGAGTTGCACCACGTACCATTTTAGAGGCCAATTCCTGACACCTGCAACGCACACTGACGCTACACCCATGAGTCCAGAATCTATTGGCTTGTCGGCGATGGTGCAAACCCTAGCCAGGTGATTAGCTTGACCGCAGTTGTAGCACTTTTTTCCTTTAGCGGGGCAGGTGATGAGCCCGCTCAATGACAAGGAGAGCCACAGCCGCCACACAGTCCCCTGGGTTCCTGCTCCTGCCCATGCCACGGTCCGGCACTTTTTGGGAGTCCGCCCCGAGTAGTTAGGCGAGTTGCTATCAGCCTGACATGGAGAGGGAACTTGGATGGCTAGTTGTTCATTAGCCAGCACTTGCATTCCTAGCTGGGTAGCAGACTCAGTTTGGGTACCCGTTTGCATCACTTGACTTCGTGTGAAATCGTCCTTTGCTAGCAGTAGCTTCTCCTTTAGCCACTTGTTGTTCGTGTTATATGCTAGCTTATCATGAATTAGCTCTTCTTCCAAAGGCCAAAAGGTGCATGTGCTCGCTAGGTTACAGAGCTCCATAAGGTAGTGATGAGTGGACTCACCTGCTTGCTGACAGCAATCAAAGAATCTGTATCTTCGTGCCGTGATGTTAACGAAAAATTCGTCCATCATGCACAAACACTTGTCCAAAGAGCCCGTACTACCCAACACTTGAAACACATGTTGACCTTCCTTGCCGAGGCAATGGATTAACATGCTCTTCCGTCTTTCTTCGTCGGTGCCGCACAGGTTAGCCGCGACGATATAGGCTACAAACGCCTCCAACTAACTAACTAACTAACTAACCTGCACTTATATAGCGCTTTTCTAGTCACAAAGACCACTCAAAGCGCTTTCATTAATACTAACCCTCTATTCTAAGGGCCTATAGGAAACAGATATCTAGGGACAATTTAGAACAGCCAATTAACCTAACATGCATGTTTTTGGCATGTGGGAGGAAACCGGAGAAATCCCGGAGTAAACCCACGCAACACGGGGAGAACATGCAAACTCCACACAGATCACTGTTGGTCGGGGGCTGGGATCGAACCCACGACCCCACGATCCCCACAATCCCCCGGCCAAGGGTAAACTGTGCTGCCGCAGTGCTAACCACTGCGCCACCGTGCAGTCCAACGAGTGACACCACGATGTAGCTGGCACACCCGGTGACTCCAAGAATGGAGGAGGTTGTCTTGTGCATGCCCCCATGGTTTAATCTTCAGTCGCTAAATGTTATGTACTAAAAGAGCAAGATGTAAGCCATGCTATACCGAGCAACAAACAACTTTATTGGCATAATCTCACACAACACACTGCCATCTACAGAAGTTCTCTGACAACTCTGCGATCGTCGGCCTCATCTCCAACGGAGATGAAGCTGAGTACAGAGGACTTATCCAGGACTTCGCGGACTGGTGCCATCGGAACTGTCTCCAGATCAACGCGAGGAAAACTAAGGAGCTGGTGGTGGACTACCGCAGCCAAGGACAACCCCTCACAGCACCAGTAAACATCCAGGGAACAGACATTGAGATGGTGACATCTTACAAGTACCTGGGTGTTCATCTGAACAATAAACTAGACTGGTCACACAATACTGACGCACTCTACAAGATGGGACAGCGCAGGCTGTTCCTACCGAGGAGGCTCAGGTCTTTTGGTGTACAAGGGGTGCTCCTGAAGACATTCTACGACACGGTGGTGGCATCAGCCATCACTTTTGGAGTGGTCTGCTGGGGCAGTGGCATTACAGCAGCCGATAGGAAGAGACTGAACAAACTGATCAAGAAAGCTAGCTCTGTCCTGGGGAAACGCCTTGACCCAGTGGAGCTGATAGGAGAGAGAAGGATGGTGGCTAAACTGTCATCTCTGCTGTAGTCCGAGTCCCACCCTATGCAGGACATACTGAACGCACTGAGGAGCTTATTTAGCAGCAGACTACATCATCCTAGGTGCGCGACTGAGAGGTTTCGCAGGTCCTTCCTACCTACAGCTGTCAGACTTTATAAGCTAAGCAGGGCTGCTCGCAGAGGTAGCAAAAAAAGCAAAAAAAAAACAAAAACAAAAAAAACGTGACGACCTAATAGTATTGAATGCAAAACACGCAACAGACTTACACAAATGGTCCCCTCCAGTATACAACTAGGACAATATCAGTCGCTACGGAAGGTGACAATATGTATGGGTACATATTCATACTATGTAGGATAACTAAGTAGACGGTTATGCTGTTTATTGCATCTAGCTACAATGCTCTACACAGTGTACATATATTTATATATTTATGTGCACATATGTATATTCACCGCTCTTATTTTCTTATCTTCTAAATTATTGCTCTGAGTGTTGCTGTCCCTGTGCTGTTGCAATCCTGGAATTTCCCCATTGTGGGACTAATAAAGGCTTATCTTATTTTATCTTATGAGTTTCACTTATACACACTGGCCGTAGACCGCCTGATGGCACCACACTGTGCGCCTGGCGCCGGCTACAGCAAGCCTCAAAGGAGAAATCCCCACACAACGACTTATATTCAAGATAACAGTGTATCTTGCACTTTGGGGAGTGGGAGTTGTTCAGTCATCATTATAATTATTTTAGTTTACATCTCTGTTCAGTGATGGAGTTCAGTGGAAAATCGAATTTCTTCTGTGCACCATCAATAAACTCATGCGGTACTATAACAGGACACATTTACAAATATTTGAGACCCACTATAGTGCATCATTTTATACTTTAGCAATATTTTGTTATAAAAAGTTTTTTTTAAAACTTTAATGCTAAGATTGAGGCGGTGCTTATATTGTGGTGCTAGGGTGATACTGAGGCCAAATAATGATCTGAACCTTGAGGGTGTGACTGGCAAAGACTAACAATGTGAGCAGTGTGGCTCTATTGTAAGTGCTTCTTTTTTATTGATGCAAGACCATTATTATTTCGATTATTATTCTGCCTAAACGATCACACATTTTTGACCGTCTAAACGTTAACCAAAACAATACTGGCACACACCTCAGACCTGGTGAACAATTTTATAAACTGGAAAAAATATGTGCCCCATGCTAAAAATGTAACCACCATATATATGGTTGTTATGTCCCACATTCATTGTAGGGCCTTCCCCCCATGTTTTTTTTTTTTTAACCTTTGCAGAACACCGGAGGAGGTGGATCTAAACATCTGATTGCTTGAACCGCAGAGCTCAGCTGTTTTCAATGATAAATCAGGGCAAAAGGGCATGCATTATCTTTTTTCACTTTATTGAAAATATATATTTTTTTTTAATCGCCATCAGTTAGTGTGCCTTTGAGCCAAGTTGTGTCTGGCATGTTCTGTGTTGCCAGACCCGGTCCCTGTCAGTAAATATTTAAATAAAAATGATCTGGGCATTCTGCTCCACAATTATTAACTTTTAATTTTTAGATAGCCGTGCGAGCACACTGAGTGGCGTGCCATGGGCGACGGAGAGTCATGGTCCAGCAAAGCGACTCCCGTCTATCGCTAACCAGGTGAGCTGGGCTTGCTTCAAGGCGAAGGACCACGTTCCGCCCGCTGTGTTGGAGAAGGCAGATCCCGGGTCCCCATTGGTATTCCCTGAATTATCCTTTAGATGTACGCAATCACAGCAACATTACTGTATAATTTTTTTAAGCATTATATCTTCACTATTCTCTTTCTTGCAAAATGCTGTGGTGACTGACTGGTCATTATGCCGCCTATTATCCAATCAGCATGGCCGTGATGGCCACGTCACAGAGTCAACCCTACACCCCGCACACACTGAAGGGCATGAAGAGACACCGGTGGCAGAGCGGTGGCTAAACTTTTATTAATAAAAATTACATATTTTGACTGAGTGACTCTATACTCAGGGATGCACACCCTCGTAACCTCAGCAAAGCATGTTTAAAATCTTAGGCCAGTCTGACGAACAGTTCAAGAGATATGTGTGGAACAGACAGACAGATAGACACAGAGAGATGTGGTGCATTTATAGATAGATGGATGGATATTTTTAGCGCAAACAAATGAATATACAAACTGACTCTACCGTAGCTCAGATGTAGCTGTCAGTCGACGTGACCTGTTGCAAAAAGACTGAGACTTTATCACTTTGGGTGTAGGAAGAGATGAAGCTACTTTGTTTTTGTGAAAATAGACAGATTATTTTTCCTTTGCCACAGTTAAGGACAAAAGCATATTGGCGGGTTGCAAGCAAAGTGTCGGTTGAGTCCTACTGCAATCTTCAAAAGTGCCTGAAAACAGCAACAAAGTTGGTGCTAAGTAACGGCTAGCTATGCTAACAACTAAACCATGAAATGGCTCTACATACTGTATCTGAACAGCCACGGCTGGATTTCAAGCACAGGTATGCATCTGGACAGTTTGTGACCAAGCAAGAATTACACGGACTGATTGCCAGATACGTCGTTACAGAATGAAGTCGTGACATCAACAGTCACTGTCCATGAAACAGCTGGACTGTGATCCACTGAAGTTAAAACACATTTACCTGCTACCTGGATAAAGATTATTCAAAAATGGATTTTGATCTCCAAAAGAAATTTAAGGGACTGGATCATGTCTCTGTCACAGCAAACATTTGGACTGTGGATAATGGACATTTTCTTTGAATCACTGCATACTGGATTAAATCCATAATATTAAAGGTAAGGCAAACATGGACAGCTTTATGCAGTGCTGGCAACTCTAACTCTTTTGGAGTGATTCTCAATCTTTTTCCATCTCTCTCACTCCACAAACAGTATTTCTCACTCCAAAATGAGGAAATTACTGGCAATTTTGTGTTGATTTTCTTCAGATTTTTCCCCACAATAAGATCTCCAGGCAGGATAAAGCAGACTGAACATTTTTCTAAAACTTATTCTGAGGTATGTATGCCTTGAAAAAAAATAAGTTTATTGTGCACCTGCATGCTCACTCCACCCCGACGCCCCAGTCTCCCCTTTGCACAATTCCCGCTAAATCTCACTCCAAGCTTTTCTGAAAAGTTGCCATCTCTACTTTATGTCCCACACACTGATGCACGTGCAGCAACACCAGCATTAAAAACTGTCTGTGAAGCTCACTCTGAAACAGTCTGTTTTCAGCCTGACATTAATAAGCCCATAATGTAATCCATTAATTAAATTATCTTGCGATGTGTGCAAGATGATTCAAGTATGCATTTAAAAGTAAAGGGAATGTTACTTTTCCAAGTACTTTATTCATGCAGTAATTGGTAAAGTAACTCAATTACTTTTGAAAAGAAGTAACTAGTAACTGTAATTAGTAACTTTTTTAGTAACTTGTCCAACACAGGTCTTGACCTATAATATTTAGGTGTTGAAACTGACAGTAAACTGACTTTTAATGCATGCACATTAAATAAGACTAACAAGCTGCAGCAGAAGAGGTTTTCTCCAGGTATTTTATTTTAGAATAAACAGTCATATTCTTCAAATGTTTTATCAAGCTTTGTTCCAGAGTCTTCTGTCCTTTGGCCTTATTGGTACCTTTGGAAAAACGGATGTGAAGGATCACAAAAAACTGCAGAGCATGATTAATACAGCCAGTAGAATAACTGGAGTCAATCAGGTATGGGCAGTCCAGCTGTATAATGAGCTTATCTTACAATAGTCACCAAATTCTTAATGATCCGACCCATCCTCTTTATTTGAAATTTTTGAGAAGCACAGGTCAAACGGCAGAATTCTGCAATGGAAAATTACAACAACTAAGTACAATTAGTCATTTGTTCCCACAGCAATTAGACTACAAATAACTGAAAGTTTTGTAGCTATTCTACAAAACTATTGGGCTGCACGGTGGCGCAGTGGTTAGCACTGTGGCAGCACAGTTTACCCTTGGCCGGGGGATTGTGGGGATCATGGGATCGTGGGTTCGATCCCAGCCCCCGACCAACAGTGATCTGTGTGGAGTTTGCATGTTCTCCCCGTGTTGCGTGGGTTTACTCCGGGATTTCTCCGGTTTCCTCCCACATGCCAAAAGACATGCATGTTAGGTTAATTGGCTGTTCTAAATTGTCCCTAGATATCTGTTTCCTATAGGCCCTTAGAATAGAGGGTTAGTATTAATGAAAGCGCTTTGAGTGGTCTTTGTGACTAGAAAAGCGCTATATAAGTGCAGGTTAGTAGTAGTAGTAGTAGTATTCTAAGTATTCTTTTTAATATCTATGATATTTTTCCAATTTTTTTTCATCCTTGTTATACCTTTCTACTGTTCTTTATATTATTTATTTATATGCTTAAGTGTTTATTTTGTATTTTATTTTTGTCTGTTTTTGTCCTTGTTGTGATGTGATGCAGAATGACCACATGAATTTCCTACTTGTGGGATAATAAAATTTACCTTGAACCATGATCTCCACCCCTGTGTAAAGGGGGTACAACTGAAATAAATATAAAATTGCTGTAGCTACTTTATACTATCTGTACAAGTAGTAAAAAGTAAGCAAGCAAAAAGAAACCATCAACCATGTGGTCCTGTAGTGAGGAATCTAGTATGAATCTGAGAATGCCCCTTCAGTCTACAGCAGACTAAACAGCACTGCCACCTTCAACAGCTGTTCTGCAGCTGGAAACTGTGGACTTCAAATTTCAAAGCTGCATTTTCTGTACTGCATCAAACTCTCATCATCTAACAACATGTACGACTCAAAAGTGAGGCCAAACCAAGTTCCCACACCTGCACCATGGCTTTATCTAAACAGCATAGGAAACCACCTCCAACACAAGAGTATAATACAACACACACACACAGCGTCACACTAATGTGTGTGTGACCCTTGGTGCTAGCTTACGGCACTGGGAACATTAGTGGTTCAGATTGAAACAAATGAAGACAGCTCTTCACTTAGTCACAGTCAGATGGAGCCAGGCAGTAATAACAGGGAAAGGGAGGGCAGCAGAGAGACGGAGTTTATGTTGTGGCGATACACAACTATATTAGTGTGTTCTCAAATTTTCAGATGTAAATGTGCATCATTACTGAGCGGAACTTCACGGTGCCCGTCAGTGGATCTGTTGGTCCAGTGTACGAGCGCTGTACATGTTTATGTGGCGCGTGTGTGTGTTTTGGGGTTAGAGCCTGTGAATAATATATTCCTGTGCACATGATGATGATGATGAGACCCTTCAGGGCTTTTCTGATGAGAGCTGTGTGAATTAAAAACTGACAACACAAGTCGTACCTAAGACAAATGCCTTCTCCATGATGCTCATTATTTTGTGTGCTCGTGAGCAGAAATTCTGCCAAGAGCTTTGTTGGAATTAGTGATGATGTACGATGCATCAGTGATTAAGTTTTACACCGTTTTCTGGACATCAAGCAGACCTGCAGCTGCCCGTTAGAGTCAGGTTACTTTGCAGAATTATGAAACTGTTTATATAGTTTGTATATATATATATACACACACACCACCACCACCACTATATTATACATGTGTATATAATATAGTGGTGTCACTTTATTTGCCAATAGCGGTCGAGTGCGATTAACTGATTAATCTCATCGAGGCGCATTAATCGCATGATGCCACATCTCGCTTCACGCATTTAAGATTATCAAGATCCAAAGATTTTATTTGTCAATACTGCTATAGGTACAGGACATACAGGAGAATTGAAATGGTGTTTCTCTCTTCAGTGGTGTGTGAAATATAAAAAAAGAAAAAAGAATAAGGCTGGAAAAAAACAACAACAGCAGTTTATGCACAGTAATGCTACCGGTAGTGCAAATGGCAACAAAAGATAGACCCAGACCTCCCATAGTGCAAATAAAGATAACAACATAACAAAAATGATTTTTTTGTAAGTTGTCTGTGTTTTTTCAACTGATTTAAGACAATTTTGCACAGCTGAATACAAAAATGACATCCGTTTCTCTCGATCAGGCTTTTATGCTAAGTTGTAAGCAGTTGTACAGTTGTGCTGTAAATTGAATAGTAGACATTGATAAAGGTAATTACATGTAAATTGAATGTTACATCAGTGTTCAAAATTCAGAGAATTTCAAGAAATAAAACAATTTTGCATCATATAAAGCGAAAATACCCGTACATGTAAACAAAAGTGTAAAAAACATGTGGTCATAGTTCAAAAAGTTGACCTGATTGCGCAAAACCAATGTGATTTTTGGATTCAGCACATCAAAATTGTCCTATATCAGCTAAAAAAAAACTTGGACAATAAATTTGGTGTTGACCAGTGTAAACGGTAAACGATGAAAGCCAGCAATCCTATATACAGAAAGTAGAGCAGTGATACTTGTAGTTGCAGTTCACTGTGGTAGTATAGGTGCAGACAGTGACAGATAGGACTGCATGTGATCAGTATTGCAATGACAGACTGCAGCAGATATGGCATTTGTGCAAATGGTTGCGGTAAAGTGCAGAGACATACAGCAGCAGATGTATTACTGTTGGCGTGCCAGTCTTTCTGTCCAACAGCTGGGGTAGTTATTGTGCGGGTGAGTGCGTTACGGTCCTTGGGAGGGAGTGGACAGAGTTCAGGATCCTGATGGCCTGATAAACTAAGCTGCTTAGCAGTCTTTTGGAGCGGGCCCAGAGGGTCTGGTACCTTTTCCCCGAGGGAAGGGGGCTGAAGAGGAAGTATAAGGGGTGGGAGGCGTCGCCTGCAATGTTGATGGCTTACCTTTATGAGATTAATTGTGATTAATTGCAGTTAATCAGCATTGATCACGATTAAAGCGGCTCCATAGTGACAGTTTTAATAATGATTAAAACCGTAGACCGCCTAAAACATATCACTCTGTGTGTAATGAATAGTGGGGAAAGTTTTAATCCCGGTTAATTGCAATCAAAGTGACACTGCTAGTATATATACTATAAAGTGTCATGATGGGGCGGTGCAGTGGCACAGTGCTTAGCACTGTGGCAGCACAGTAACTCACCCTTGGCCATGGGATCCCAGGTTTGATCCCACCCCCTGACCAACAGTGATCTGTGTGGAGTTTGCATGTTCTTCCTGTGTCTGCGTGGGTTTACTCTGGGATTTCTCCAGTTTCCTCCCACAGGCCAAACAGCATACAGGTTAGGTTAACTGGAGACTCTAAAGTGGCCCTAGGTGTGAGTATGTGTGTGAATGGTGAAGGGATTGGCACTGTACAGTGGCTGCTTCATCCATCCAGGTGGATGGCCTGAATTTCCCATCTGGGGATCAATAAAGTATACAAAATTAAAAGGAAATATCCAGTAGCTTTTCATTCTGGTGTTCCATTAAGCCAGGGGTGTCCAATATGCCATGGAGGGCCAAGACCCTGCAGGTTTTACCTCCAACCAGTTTCTTCGACAGCACATTTCACTGAATTTCTTCCCACTGATTGGTGATATGTGAAAACACCTGCTGAAGAGACAGAAGAGAAGAGAAAACATGCAGGGTCTTGGCCCGCCATGGCACATGATTGGACACCCCGGCATTTAGCTCAAGGTGTCCCATGGTTGTGACCGTTGATGCACAATAACATAAGATGCTGAGAGATAATGGGGACATACTCAGCACTGGGGATGATAATTACTGTATACACTGCTGTGAAAAAGTATTTGCCCCTTCCCAATGTCATACGTTTTTGCATATCTGTCACACTTAGTGTAAATGTTTCAGATCAAACAAATTTTAATACTAGACAAGGATAATCTGAGTAAATACAAAATGCAGTTTTTAAATGATGGCAAAAAAAGCTATCCAAACCTACCTGGCCTTACGTGAAAAGTAATTTCCTCCAATGTAAACAAAGTAACCGTGATTAATCTGACTGAATCAAGAAATCACTTAAATAGAACCTGTCTGACAAAGTGAAGTAGGCTAAAAGATCTCAAAAAGCAACACTTCATGCCACGATCTGAAGACATTCAAGAACAAATGAGAACAAAAAACCACAGGAGAGCATCTAAAGAACCGCAGGCCTCACTTGCCTCAGTTTGGACACTGGTCCATGGTTCAACAATAAGAAAGAGACTGGCATCCATGGCATCCATGGGAGAGTTCCAAGGCCAAAACCACTGCTGACCAAAAACACCATAACGGCTCATCTCACATTTGTCAAAAAAAAAAACAAAAAAACAACATCTTGATGATACCCAAGACTTTTGGGAAAATATTCTGTGGACTGATGAGACAGTTGAACATTTTGGAAGGCATGTCATTCTGGCTTATTTTGTTTTATTTTTTGCTGTGATGGTGCTACATCAGACCATTAGCATCAGCTTGGGTAGCTGGTCGGACAGGCCGCCTAGCGCTAGCTTAACAGTTGATCTGGTGACTATTTTCTAATTCTATTCACCCCACTGGAATCCTTGTTCATCTACCAGCACTTCACTATATACATCACTGTGAGACGCTGGTGTGGGCCACCATTCACTCATTCATCAGAAATGTCTTTCGTCTTATTCTTTTTCTTCTTCAGTCAGTGCTCCTATGCTAGGTGTTGGACATGTGCTTCCTTTGTTTCCACATAGAGGAGATGTAAACACCATGGCAAAATTTTGTCCAATCAATCATAAAAACTTGGATGACATCATACGCCACCTGTAGTCCACTACCTGCTGCCATGATACACTCCCAACAGGTTTTTTTTAAAAAAATGTTTCATGTTGTATGGCCTCAGATCTCCTACACATCATAAACATGTCGCTGCATTCATGTCTTCTCTCACTGCTTTAAAACAGCTGTTATCAAGCCACTTCTAAAAAAGAGCAACCTAGACACCTCACTCATAAACAGCTCTAGGCCCATATCAAACCTCCCCTTTCTTAGTAAAATAATAGTAAAAGCTGTTTTTCAACAATTGTACAAAATATCCTAACATTAAATAACTGTTTTGATGTCTTCCACTCAGGTTTTCGGCCACACCACAGCACTGAGACAGCTCTAGTTACGGTCCTTAATGACATCCACTCCAATACAGATAATGGCAACATTTCAGTCTTGGTTCTACTGGACCTCGGTGCTGCATTCGACACGGTTGACCATAAAATCTTACTAGACTGGCTGAAAAACTGGGTAAGACTTTCTGGTACAGCACTTAGCTAGTTTAAGTCCCATTTAAAATACAGGGACTACTTTGTGTCTATAGGAAACTACAAATCTGAGCAAACAAAAATAACCTGTGGAGTTCCCCAAGGTTCCATTTTGGGACCTTTGTTTTTCAACATCTATATGCTCCGACTATCTCAAATAATAAAAAAAAGCAACAAAATATATTACATAATTATGCAGATGATACACAAATCTACAAAACCGTCTCACCAGGAGACTATGGTCCAATTAAAACCCTGAAGAAGACACCTCTGTTGTCATTCAGTCCATCATGTATGGTAGAACGAAATTACGTTTCTCCTATCTACAATGTTAATCACATGTAGAATCAGAGGGGTCGCTGCCATGCAAGGCACCACCACAAACAACTTCTTCTTCCCCCATTCTATTACACTGAGCAAAAAGCTAGAAGGCAGAAAGTACTATTTTTGTATGGTCTTTGGTATGACGTGGCTGGGATTTGAACCCATGACCTCCCGGTTATGGGGCGGATGCTCTATCAACTAGGCCACCACTCCGGTAGTTAAAGAGTGAATGTGCCAGAATTTTCTTCAGTTAAACTAAAACAAAACCAAAATAATAGTTTTTGGAGCCAAAGAAGAAAGACTCAGAGTTAGTACTTGGCTTCAATCAATGATGCTAAAAACCAACAGCCAAGCCAGAAATCTGGGTGTGGTTCTGGACTCAACCTGAATTTTAACAGCCACATTAACACAGTAATGAAGTTAGCCTATTTTAACTTAAAGAACATAGCAAGGATTAAAGGGCTGATGTCTCAGCAGGATCTAGAAAACTTGTCCATGCATTTAACTTCAGTAAACTGGACTACTGTAATGCTGTCCTCACAGGTCTTCCTAAAAAGTCCAGACAGCTGCAGTTGGTCCAGAATGCTGCAGCTCGAGTCCTCACTAAGACCAAGAAAGTGGATCATATAATTCCAGTTCTCAGGCCTTTACACTGCCTTCTTGTCTGTCAAAAATATGTTTCAAAATACTGCTGTTGGTTTATAAAGCTCTGAATGGTTTAGGGCCAAAATACATTTCAGATCTTCTGGTCCATTCTTCAAAGATCCAAAGAGAGAGGAAAGGCCACTGCATGTCCATACGCCGCCTAGTGGTGGAACTACCCAGAGCCCTCAGGTGGTCAGGATCAGGACTACTATCTACAGAGTTAGATCCAAACATGGTGAGGCAGAGTTTAGTTTTTATGCTCCTCACATATGAAACAAACTCCCAGAAAGCATTAGGGTTGCTAAAACTCTCAGCTGTTTTAAGTCCAGGTTAAAAACTTCCCTATTTGTTGCTGCCTTTCAGTAGAACAATTGTTAAGCTCTCACAATGTAGTGTAACTTTTTCTGTCTTACTCTATTTTACCTTGTTTCTGTTTCTCTTCAACTTATTTTTTTGGTTTGCTTTTAAATTCTAATGTATTTCTTTTGCAACTTGCTGTAATGCTTTAAACGGGTCACTGATTGCACTTTTTCCACATTCTAATAGCTCACACGTGTCTTAATGAAATGTTTCTGAAACATTTTGTTCACATTTTCTGTAATCCTTTTTAATTATTGAAGCAAATTTGTTTATTTTTCCTGGCTTTCTATAAACACTCTCATTTAAAGCATGCCACTTTATGAACCATCTTTCACTGTTTCAACTCTGCTGTCCCTCTTATGTCAGTTAGTAATTATAACTGACTAGCTTCTAGCCTCCCAGCTCTGTTGAGCAGTGCTCTAGTTCACTGATCCACAGTCAATGGTGTATCTCAGTCTGGTCTATTTCCCAATAAATTTGGCTGTGATTCCACAACAAATCGCTAGCACTGCACGCTGGACGATCGCCACAACCCGAGGTGAGCTACTGAGCCAAGAGATCTGAAAGGGCAGTGTTGCTCGATCGCATGCACTGGTGTTATGCCCATAACCCCCTCGCCAATCCAGGGAGTTCTCAGCATAACACTGGCAACTAGCCCTGGTCCTGGGCCAAAAAAGTGACCGGTGTGCAGTGGCAGGCAATCTACCGTGGAATCATGATGAAACCATTTGGAGCTGGGCCGGAGTGAACCAAGTGATAACAGGGATGGCTATTAGGGTGACTAAGAGCTGAAGAAAATAACAATATAAGCTGCACTTACAGTGAGTTTCCTAGTAGCAGTGTAAGCTTGTGGGCTAATAGCTCAGGTGCTAATAGGTTACCTTTACACTTGGATTTACATGACAGACAGCTAGGTGGGCCAATAATAGAGCAGTGGGCAGGACTCAAGGGTGGCAGTGGGTTGGCTATTTCAAAACTTGATGTATATGATTTACCCAGAAGAGTCAAAAAACATTTTGGGGAGTTTCTCTGACAGAAAAACGAGATAAAAGCAGCGTGATTTTTTTCAGAGTTGACTTTTCGGAATATTTTTGGCTAATTATGTGACCAGTTGACACATTGAGACAGTTAAAACCTACAAACACACCATTTTTCAATTAATGACCCCTTTAATGTTTTTTATACAACAGTTAGTTCAGACAATTTGATTGGATAATAGGGATTCAAGGAATTACTATATTCCATGATAACTGCACTCCAACGTTTCACTGGATATGTATCACTCCGCTTCAAAGGTGTTCATGTAACCATTAATTACTAACAGTAATTTCCTGTTAACTCTTGAATTGCAATACTGTGTTGGAAACCTTAATTTCCACAGTGAGGCGCTGTTTGAAAAGAAATCTTACCTGATCTGGAAGTCACGTCCTTTTGAAAAAAAACAAACAAAAAAACTTGACTCAGTTTACAAAGCCTGCCCTTGTATAAGCATTAAGCTATTTCACGTCTGTTTAGAAAAAAAAATAGGCAGTTTAGAGTTGGATTTATTGTCTTGATTAGCAAACCACAATACCTTTGTGGTGATGGGCTCTGTTTCATCTGAAAATGCCAAGAAAAATCAAGCCAAGTGTGCTGAAGCCAAATTGCTAACTAGTCACTGGTATTGGTCACTTTTTGATTTTGGCCCTTCTGTGATACCAACTCAACAAGTGACCAGTATGTTTTTTAAACACTGACTTTTGCACATTTAATTTGTTTACATGTGTGTGAAATGACAATAGACGTCTTCATGCTGATTGAGATGTTTAGCTACAGTTACTGGATACATTTAGAAGGGACCATTTTTTCTCAGCTGCACAAAATAACTGGTTAAACAAACAGATCCCCTACGCGTTGACCATTACACGTATCACACCTGCAGTTACTATATTAATTGATACTGTAGTCGCTCTAGTGCAGGGGTGCTCAATACGTTGATCGTGATCGACTGGTATAGATCGCAAAGGCACTGCGGGTAGATCGTGTGACATTAAAAAAAAGGTTTTACAAAAGTTTTTAATTCTGCCGCCTATCCTCCCATCTGCTCTGTTATTGGCAGTTATTATTTGATTGGTGTACAGGGCAGCCAATCAGGAGAGGTCCTGTCCTCCATGTGTCATTGGTCACCCTGCATGCGCAGTCAAACACGCTAGCTAGCTACTGCTAAACTCCAGCGAGCTGTGACCATGTTAACGCTTCCAATTTCTATCAACTAAAGAAGGGATATTAAAAATGAGTGGGGGAGCTGAGCCCAGTAAGAAAACAGAAACTTACCACTTCCGTGCAGAATGGGAGGAAGATTTTTTTTTTCCACAATGCCATTTTTGAAGTGTATTTGTCTGATCTGTCAATCCATCGTTGCGTTTCCAAAGAAGGGAAATGTGGAGAGGCACTTTTGAACCGTTCATAAAAACTACGACACTGACTTCCCTCCGAAAAGTGAGCTTTGAAAAAGAAAGGTGAAGGAACTGAAATCTCAGTTAATCGGACAGCAGTCATTTTTCACACAGCAGAATTCAAAAGTAAAGGCAGCCACTGAAGCATCGTGCCGGGTGAGTCATTGCATTATTAAGCTTACTCCAGCAGCTATGGTCCAGACTATGCAACCCTGGCTGACTTCATCCAGCGCAAGTCATCAGAGTAAGGTAATGATTGTAAATGTATTGAATTGTATTGTGCCATAAGCGTTCAAGCAGTTATATAATGTACGGCATACATTGTACGCCAACATATATTGCCATATTTGGCATTTTTTAAATGTAGGTAGATCATTTTGACCTAGTCATTTTAAAAGTAGCTCACAAGCTAAAAATTATATGTGGGGGGGAGGGGGCTGAAAAGTTCATCTTGGTCAAATTTGACCAAATGTGGTTTATTTTATTTTATTTTTATTGCTGGTATCCAAGCACTGCAACACCTGATGGAAGAAGTGTGTGGACTGAAGGGGAGACCATGTTGAAAAATAAACCACATTTGTTCAAATTTGACCAAGATGAACTTTTCAGCCCCACGTACATGTTCAGTTGGTGGCTGTGTGAGCAAGAAATCCTTTTTTAAATTACATATCTTTCCTACAGACATGAAAATACAACAGCGATGATTAATTTTATTTGGAAAGACCTCAGTGTCCCTGCTAAAATACTGGAGATGACAGGGGTTTGCAGCCCGCATGCAGGGGGAAGACGGCCCTGGTGTCCGTGGTGCAACAGCTGGCTGAGTATCATCATAAGTGAACCTGAGGAAGGATCATTATAGGCTCAGTGATGCACGGGCATGCACTAGTAATTCAAGAAATCTCTGTGTGTCTGTCTGCCACGACTCGCTAAAAGATCAAAGGACTCGCGATGATATAGAGTGAAGTATGTGGCGCTAATGCACCTGTAGGCTGGTTGCCAGCGAAGAAGCAGCAAGAGGAAGAAGCAGCAAGAAGAGCCGCTCCCTGGCTGGGAGCACCCGCTGGTGCACCGCCCTCAGCAGCCTCGCCTCTCCCCGAAGCGAGCCAGGGAGAACACTCTAAAGGAGCAATCTCTGGTTACCCACTCACCTCATATCACCTTGCTGAGGGCCAGCAAGCAGTTCACCCCAGAGCAGCTTGAAGCAAGGAGAGGTCCAAAGGAAGGAGGCCGGGGAGTGTGTAGGAGGCGAGCTGGCTGGCAGGTGCACCGGACTGAGATGAACTGCTCACCGGTCCCAAATAAGGTGATCCATGGTGAGTGGGTAACCAGAGACTGGTGAGGAGCCTTCCAGGCTGGAAGTGCAAGCCTCCATGCCAGGCCGGGCAGCGACTCTTCCGTGGATTCACCTTCGACGGTGCTTGTTCAAGTTAGATCGCCTTCTCCGAGTCTTGTACAATGTCATCATCTTCTTCCAGCTACTGGTGAAGCTAATTAGAATATTCATAGATCCACGCATGCTTAAGTAGGTCAAAGACATAAAAGCTCTTTCCAAGCCATTCTAAGGCAATGAAAGTTATTTTGTGTATAAAAAGCCACAATATACTATTTTGGGCAAAACACATTGGTTTTTGAGGTGGTTTTAGAGCTGCTGGAGTGGATTTTTAATTGCAAAGCATTTTGAATTGTCTTGTACATAAAATGTGCTATACAACTAAGCTTGCCTTGCCTTATTGTACTCCAGGGACCGGTAATATTCCATCGACCATTGAAACCACATACTCCTGTCCACTAGTGATGCTTTATTTTTAAATTAAATTAAAATCACCCTTATTGTCATTCAACTGTACAACCAATCATGTACAGCAGAACATTCATTTCATTCATTCTTTAAAGCAAATTTACATTAGTTGGCTCAGGCTTTGTCACCGAGCTAGGAGCTAACCAGCTAAGATTAGCAGTGCTGATGTAAGAGGGAGGGTGGAGTTAACTGCTGTTCTCAGGGATTTAAAAAGGCATGCACTGAAATGAGCTGTTCTGAGGAATGCTGCTAAAGACGTTTCCCAATAATGCGGCAATAATTAAATAATCAAAAAATGTGACCAAAATATGTCACAAACATTTAATTGTTCATTTGACATCTGCAACAGCTTGGAACAGGGACAATTTGGGACTACCAATGAGGTTAAAACAAATACTGATGTGGTTTTATCAGGTGATTCAAAAGGCGGCCATCGTTTTTTGGCACAAAAGGTCGTTTGAGGAGCAAAGATGGGCAGAGGATTTCCAAACTGACAACAAATGATGAACTAAAGGCCACAGATGCACCACACACTTGAGTTGGCGTGTGATCTACTTACATATACTTGTCTTTACACTTCACCACCTCTCTTCTCCTGCATGCTGCCTCTGACATACAGAGCTTAAGCTTTAGCTGTTGTGCCAATTAGGGCGCTGCTGCAGGAGTCTGCTCTGGATGTGATAAAGGTGTGGATGAGTGTTTCCTTGGTGGAAAAAAGACAGAAAGCCAGGGGCTGCTAATACTGGTCTTTTGACAGGTGCTCTTTCTTTGTGATGGCAAGTAGGTCTGAGTGAGGCAAAGAAAGTTCTGGTCAGTTTTAATGATAAAAGAACAAGTTAGTATTAATACGTGTAGATCCTATGTACTTTGTTACTACGCAACATTAGTATGAACGACCCACACCAGATTCCACAAAAGCCCGTATGTCCTCCAAACAAGTGTAAACAGTACGTGTCATTCCACCCATGTGTGAATGCGCATGCATTCACCAGAATTGAAGATTTGCATAATTGATGCCCTAAACAACCATATAAGGCCACACTTCTTAGAGCCTGTTCAGAAGTTTAAGTCACAAAAATGGCTTCAGAGTGTAAGAAATAAAAATAAACTATCAGCAGCAGAATCAAAAGGCCGTCAAAAAGAACAAATTGCTCAGATTATATCAGGTCAGGCATTGCTTTGCTTGGTACTGAATAACCATGAAAACCAGTACTACCTGTCTCAAGGCGACTCGACCGGCAACCTTGCCCTTCCGAGGGTGTGGAGGGTGAAGCAGGGCATCCTGGCAGAACTAAAAACAATATCTGTCACAAGTCTGTGGTGGACCGCTCCCAGTTACACGGGGTGAGACTGGACATCCTGGCAGATAAGCACATCTGTCGCAAGGTCTGTGGTGGACTGTGCCAGTCGGTGCAATGTGACATGCACTACACAAAGAGCAGAGATAAACAAACCTATCATCTGGTCAGTCACTGCAACAGATACTGGAGTCAGTTTGTCTGGGTCTGTCCTTGCCACTGATAAGAATCTGCCAAGAATGTGCTGCTAGTCCAGCGAAAGCTAGAGGTACTCAGATACTTTGCAAGCAGTTTTATGAAATGGTCAGTCAGAAAGCAACTCATACCGACGTCGCCTGGGTTAACTAGGTCAGGAGTTCCTGGCAGCGGAAGGTGAAGGACAGAGCTGCGTTGAGGAATCTAATCAGACCTAAATGAAAGTCATTGTTGCCCCCGACAGACTGCTATGATGATGATGGTGTTGCTGCAGATGATCCTCCCGAGAGTGTCCAACCTGAAGACAACTGAGCGCAGCACACAGTCAGGTGTCTCATCCATGCGTGCTGTACTGAAACTGTCCCACTGTGCTGAGCAGTGGGACACATTTCAACAATGTGGTCTCAAAATGTGTGCATAAAAAAGTGGCCAAAATTGCCTTTTGTTAAACATTTACAGTAGAATGTTAGTTTACGAAAATACAGCCCAGTCTTTCCTCAAAATCACTTATCATAATGGACCCTGCTGCACTCGAACCCAGAGGTGAAGCTGACGTCTCACATGAAAGCAGCAAGCAAGCAGCCAGTCTCTTCAGCAGGTGTTTTCACTGATCAGCAGTCAGTGGGAAGAAATTCATTGAAGTTACCTGTTGGAGACTGTGGTTGGAGGTAAAACCTGCAGGGTCTTGGGCCACCATGGCGTAGTGGACCACTGTGTTAACTACACACGTGGCCATGATAGTGAGACGACAGCTCATGAGTTATCAAACCACACTTTATTACTTTAGCTACTTTAGAAGAGGAAACAAATGTTGACAGTTTTACTGTGTGGACAATTTGACATATAAGAGGGAAAAAAATGAAATATACTGTATGGTACATGGTATCAGAATAATCTATGGTGAAATTGCAAAACTTAAGGAATTGCTGTATTGTGCTAGAATTGCATATTACAGTTGTATTGCACTGTGAGGTCTTTGGCAATTCCTACTAATCACTAGTTTCACAATAAGGCCTGAAGAATCTACTCTGGTTTAAGTGCATCAAAGTTTTCTGAAAATGGATCTGCAGGTGCTAAAATCATTTGTGCTTTCCAGCCAGCATGCCCATGTGGGCCCCACTATAGGTTTATCCGGGCTGTCTTTTGGGCCCCATGTGGGTTCCATGTTGGCCCCATCCGTGTTTCCCACATGGACTTGACCTGTGGTGCAAGTAAGCAGGTGATCTGTTCACCTGCTTTAAAACCGCTGGACGCCACAGGGGTTTAATGCCAGTGAGCAGCACTGACGCCATAGGCAAAATTATGAAGAAAAGGCCACAAATTCAAGAGAAAAATGTCACAAGTTTATGAGAAAAATGGGAAAATTTATGAGGAAAAAAAGTTGTAAATTTACAAGAAAAGTCACAAATTTATGAGGAAAAAAGTTGAAAAAGTTGCAACTTAACTAAAAAAGTAGCAGTGACCTTTGTTAAACCCTCACCGATGCCAGGCAGCGACTCATCAGCCTTCTTAATCTGTCAGCGTCTTCTGTGAAATGGGAACTTCACACCCATTTAGCTAATTATGTGTGTGCACATTCTGGTATGTGGGTGTGGTGTTAAGACCCTGGAGGATGGAGGCGAACGTCAGCTAAGTTTGACTTATCAGATCTCACATGAATTGGACTCCAGGATTATGAGAGACAGCTGATTCCAGTGTGATGTCCTGTGGTTTACTCCTGTCTGCCAAGCCCTGCGCTACGGAGGAAAAGCTGGACAGATAGAAGTTAAAGCAAGACATGTAGACATTTTTTAATTTACCTCATTAAAAAAACCTGAATATCCAACTATCAATTTCAAAATCCAAATGAATGAATACATTAACAACCACATCTGTAGACACAGGTAAGACAGTATTGTTCTGTTTGAAGAATGGATCGGAATGTGGCTGATGGATTTTAGCACAATTATTTAAACTTGACAGTAAAACAGTTTAAATGATTCTAATTCATTATGCAGTTGAACAAAACATAAATCCAAATTCCCACATTAACACATTCATGTGTGGCACCGCAGAGAATGAGTAGGGCAGGAGCTTTAGCCAGCCGTTGCCAAGGTTACCGAGTCATAGCCAGCCAGCTTGTCCATGTGGGTCCCACCAAGGGTCAAACTGGGCTGTCTTATGGGTCCATGTGGGTTTGGCCACAGGTTCCATGATGGCCCCATCTGTGTTTGCCCACATGGACTTTACCCGTTTACCTCTTTTCAGCTGATTCTCATAAATTTGCTATTGTCAATTTCTGATTTTTTTTTCCCGCTTATCTGATACATTTCTCTTTGTGATGTAAAAACTGAAGCCTCATGAAACAATGAACAACTTTGAGAGAATTGCTTCATGAGCAATTCTCTCAAAGTTAAGAAACGTCTAATAAAGACTGCCATCTGGTGACTGACTGTCAGAACTGCATGAGTTGAAAACCTGAAAAAGGCAAATACTCTAGGTATTTGCTCTAGGTACTCTAGGTACAGGTCGCACTACACTTTTTGTGATGTCATTTTCTCAGACAGGCTTGTAAAAATTCTGTCAGTCAGTTATCTGTCATTTTAATTGACTTTAATTAGATCAGACATGAACACCAGCCAGTGGCTGGTGAATTTCAGCAGTGGCCGGTAAGGCAGCGACACTCTCCAGCCACTTTGGCCATGTGCAGCCATGAAGGGGTGTCCCAATCCATAGGGGTAGTGATGTTACGCTCGACACCGCCCACTCAGCACTGGTTTGTGCAAAATACAGCACAAGTGTCATGAGCAGGTTTTTTTTTTTTTTTTTAGTAGAACAAAATACAACATACAAACTGTCGATGAGGATAAAGGCTACAGAAGAGTTACAAAATCAGAACTTTCACAAAAAATATACAATCAGTCAAATTTCACATTCCAATTAACAAGAAAAAAGAGAGAGAGTGAAGAGCACAACAATTCTCTGATAGTCTTTTTTATTATAATAATAGGAGCTGTCCAGTGTCTCTTGCAATTGCTTTTGCATCATGAGCAGCGCATTGAGCGCTGTTTCAGCACGACCACAGTCACGTGACCGTAGCAAGCGAGGCCTCGTTATGTTGGTCACATCATGTGACGTGAGGGCTCGCGGGAACATATGCAACGCCCAGCCCTCCAATTTCTCGCCAAGTCTCAAATCACAGGACAATGAGGCCTCGTTCGCTATGGTCACATGACTGTGGGCATACTGACACAGTGCTCGACACTCTGCTCGCGACACTTGCGAGTTTTATTGCTCGAGTCAGTCTCGAGTGGGCGGTGTCGAGCGTAACATCACTAATTTCTCTTGAGAATCTGAAATTCTCAAATTTGCAACTTATTTTGCATAAATTTATGATTTTTTTCTTGTAAATTTGCAACTTTTCTCATAAATGCTAGTTTTTCTTGCAAAATTGTGACTTTTCTTGCAATTTGTTAACTTTTTAATTGTTCTGTACAACTTTACAGTGACAATAAAGCCCATTCTATTCTTCTATTCTAAATTTGCTTTTATTCATTCCATCTAGCTACAATGATCCGCACTGTGTGTCTATATATATATATTTATATGTACATATACAGTATATACTCGCTGCTCTTGTTTTTTCTCTTTCCTTCTGATTGTTGCTCTGAGTGTTGCTATCCCTGTGCTGTTGCAATCCTGGAATTTCCCCATTGTGGGACTAATAAAGGCTTATCTTATCTTTTTCTGTTAATTTTTGAACTCTCTCATAAATGTGCCACTTTTTTGTATAATCTTGCAACTTTTTCCTCAATTTGTTACTTTTTTCCTTGTAAATTTGTCATTTTCTTATCTGTAACCTTTTCAATACATTTCAGACATTTTCTTGCAAATGTGGAACAACATTTCACTGTAAACTTACACCTTTTCCCCTCATAATTTGAGACTAGTTTCTCATTTTTTCATTTTTTTTACTCATTTATTTGCTACTTTTTGTTAATTTGCAAATTTTTCAAATTTTTTCCTCAAATTTGTCTTTTTTCTTGTGAATTTGTTAAAAATTTTCTTGTAAAGTTTGAAATTCTTCTGTTTTTACATTTTTTCTTGTAAACTTTTTTCTCCTAAATTTTCACTCTTTTTTTTTTAGTAAATTTGACTGTTTTTCTCATTCCAATTTTTTTTTTTGGTAAATTTGTGACTTTTTTTCTTATAAATTTTCACGTTTTTTCCTCCTAAGTTTGTGACATTTCCTCAGAACTTTGCCGATGGTGCCGGTGTTGCTGAAACCTGCTGACCTGCGCCACAGGTGAAGTCCATGTGGGCAAACACAGACGGGGCTAACACGGAACCTGCCGACAAACCCACATGGACCCATTAGACAGCCCGGTTTTAACCTGTGGTGGGGCCCACCTGAACAGGCTGGCTGGGCAGCTTGCAGAAGTGCATTCACTGCACACCTGTACAGCAACTAAACAATTTGCACCAACATGAATAGTCTGTAATAATGAATAAAGAAGCAGAGATGGGCTGCATGTGATTTACAGCCTTAAACTCAGCATCATATAAACTGGATCAAGCAAATCACTACAAAATAGGAGCCAGTAACAGTAACTTACAACCACCTGAGTATGGGATGTTAAAAACGACAGCTTGCAACTCAGGGAAAGCCAGCTCAAAAATACCTGCGACTGGGCGTGTGTGGCGGGGCTCGTTGCGGGGCAGTCTGTGGGCCTGTCCGTCTTTGCCGGCTGGTTTATGTTAGCAATGGACTACGCGAGTTTTTGGGTGGTCCCGGTCTTTGTGAATTAAGTTTCTCGTGTTGTCTATTCCTCAAGTGGGGGCAGACATGTTTATCTACGCCGCTTGACGTGATGATGTCATTCCCTCACGCCGGTGGGAGAGCGTAGCATCACGGCCAAGTGTCACTCCCCAGCCAGCATGTCCATGTGGGCCCCACCATAGGTTATATCTGGGTTGTTTGATGGGTCCCATGTGGGTTTGTCTGTGGCTTTCATGTTGGCCCCGTCTGCGTTTGGCCACATGGACTTTACCTGTGGTGCAGCCGAGCAGCTCATCAGTTTATCCGCTTTAAAGCCAGCCCAGATGTGGCTGAGCAGGTGTCAGCAGCACTGCTGCCAGAGGCAGAAGTTAAAGAAAAAAGTCACAGATTTATGAGAAAAGTCAACATCTGTAAGAAAAAAGGGACACATTTATCAAAATTGTAGTAAATTTATGAGAAAAAAGTTATGAATTTATTCGGAAAGAAGGTGGACATTTATGAGAAAAAAGTTTACAAGAAAAAAACCCTTACATTTACAATAAAAAATGTAAAAAAAAAAAAAAATACTTGTCATTCCGTCACGCCGGTGGGAAAGCGTAGCATCACGGCCAAGTGTCACTCCGGAAGAGTTACAAACTTCCAAGAAAACTTAACTAAATTTACAAGAAAAAAAGTCACAAACTTATGAGGAAAAATTTTGAAAAATTTGCAAATTAACAAAAAAAAAAATGGCAAAGAGTTTTTTTTTTTTCCCCAAAAGCAAAAAAATGCAGCACACACCAACCTTGACAGTTCAGTTCCTTTTAATTCACCATTTATTTTTGTCAAAGTGGAAAAAAAAAAAAATCATACCAACATTGTGACCTGTTAGCCTTCGTCAGAGCATGAATCAAAATGGCTTTGACTTTTATAGCCTGATACAACAGGTGATTGGTTACAATGGTCACATGACCTCTCACTTCCCCTGATCGCCAAAAAAACAACAAAAAAACATGGTGAATAAATAAAAATGTAAAATAAATGAAAGAAATAAAAAAAAAATTGAAAAAAATGTAAAATAAATACAAATTTTAAAAAAAAAGTAAAATTGTGGGGGCACTTTGTTTGGGGGTTTTCCTCACACCCAGAAAGCAGTGGTGGAGAGCAGAATAATAGACTGAAGGAGGAAGCATCACCGGGGCAGATCAGACGGGACTGTAGAGGCTACGCACCCCCCCCCCCCCCCGCCCCCAGGGAGAGGAAGATTAACCTGGAGCCAACCAGACAAAGAGGTGCCTTTCACCCCTGCCGCGCCAAGCTGGCACCTGAAGACGCAGCGGTGTGAATGTATTGTAACAAGACATGCTCTGTGACGCGTGTTTCAGGTTATGCATTAATAATGTGCCACACATTCTCTTTGTGCATACAACAGTGTGTACGGCCGGAACCTCAGGTCTCTACACATGGGGAATAAAGGAAAGAAAGGAAAGTGCACAGAGACCTGAGGGGCTTTTAGCCTCAGCGCTGAAGGCTTACGGCTGTATTGCAGATATGTTGTTAGAGAAAGAATAAAGATTCTGTGTCGTCCAGCTCGTGCCTCACCTCCTTTCTCTACACTGGTGATGCTCGACGTGAGATGGAGCGTCCATCCCTTTCACCACACTGTGGACTCTTAATTGCCATGGGTCGCCTGCATCCTTTCTCCACACTGGTGACCTGACGTGCCGGGGAGCGCCTACTCTGTTCCCTACACTAAGACACGCACTGCTCCAGATGCTACCTCGGAGAGCATCAGCGCCGCCTGCGCCGTTTCAGTCACACTCCCGGACACTGGCTCCATGACCTGACACCGGGGTTTTAGCACATAGAAGCCCCATGTGCACCCCGCGGGATTACAAGGATGACAAGATATGGCTATGTGGTCGCTGCGCTGGACGCGCGTGCCACAGGCACATGTTCAGGGAGGGGTTTACCGGTGGACTTCCCTGCCCAGAAGAGCATCCTGCCGGTCAACGCAGCAGGGTGGCAGCGGGCAGCGGTCCTGAGCTTACAGCCGCAACGGGTCCACCATCAGGACATGTCGCCCACGGACACAGTTGGGTCGACCGCCTGTCCAGAGTTCCTTTAGAGCTGCGCTCTGCACCCAAAGAAGATCTGGCAGCCTCCCCGACAGAACTTATATTTGTTTCTCAGTCGCTGTGCATCCCCGGGGAATTGGTCCGATCACCTTCCCTGGATCCTTTAAGGCTGCAACCCACACCCAAAAAAGATTGGGCAGAACATGTTTCTCTCAGCGGCTGCAGATCCCTGGAGAGCGTTTTCCCCAAAATCCTGCACCTGAGACGGATCCACCCACACAATTTTTGCGCGACCCAGAGGCTTTGAACACACCGGGCTGGCCCACCATTGATTTCCCCGCACCTTCGTCCCACAAAGCCTGCAGATGTCGGTTCTGTCTCAGTCAAGTACGAGGTAACCAGCCCCCGCTGCGCCTGCTGCACTACGGACCGTTCAACGGGATGGAACCTGGAGTGAAGCAGAAAGTGTTTTTCCCCCTCTGCCTCTTTCCCTCCACAGACTGACGAGCGCTCCGGTACACCCCACCAGCAGGGCAGTTCGACTGGATTGGCAACTCCCCACTACAGCCGCTATGGATGCTGGATCAAGCCCAAAAGATGGGGAGGTTAAGGCCCATTCTGGGTGTTCGGGGGGGGGGAGCTGTTTGGAGGGACAGAGTTTGGGGATTTTCCTCATACCCAGAAAGCAGGGTGAAGAGGAGAATAATAGACTGAAGGAGGAAGCATCACCGGGGCAGATCAGACGGGACTGTAGAGGCTATGCACCCCCCCGGGGAGAGGAAGATTAACCTGGAGCCAACCAGACAAAGAGGTGCCTTTCACCCCCTGCCGCGCCAAGCTGGCACCTGAAGACGCAGCGGTGTGAATGTATTGTAAGAACATGCTCTGTGACGCGTGTTTCAGGTTATGTCATGATAGTGTGCCACACATTCTCTTTGTGCATACAGCAATGTGTATGGTCGGACCCTCAGGTCTCTACGCATGAGGAATAAAGGATAAAAGGAAAGTGCACAGGGACCTGAGGGGCTTTTAGCCTCAGTGCGTTCGCGCTGAAGGCTTATGGCTGTATTGGCGATATGTTGTTAGAGAAAGAAGAAAGATTCTGTGTCGTCCAGCTCGTGCCTCGCCTTGCTTCTCTACAAAATAAATAAATTGTAAAAGTTAAATAAATTTAAAATAAATAAAAAAATACTACAAAATGTGAGTAGGAGACAAACTGAGTAAATCTGACTCAGGTTGCAGTTAGAAGGTATATACTAGTACACTTATACTGTACTTTAATTTAGTAATTAAAAAGTAATTTTTTACTACTTTCATCATTCAGTCCAGCAGGTGCCATTGTTTTTAGAGTAGAGATCCAAAACATCTCTGAGACAACAATTTGGGTAAGTTGCCTCCCTCGTTGGAGGTGTTACATGTTCGAGTCCAACAAAATGGAGACTCACTGGGGATCCATGTTTGGCCTCATAATAACGCCTGCCCATTGCAGCCATTATTTCCTGTTTTAATGGCTGCTTTGTGTTCTGAGATGTGCTGTTTTAATGCTCTCTTTGTCTGTCCAATATATGCTTTTCCACACGGGCATGTAAGCATTAACAGTGGCTATAAAAAGTCTACACATCCCTGTTCAAATGCCAGATTTTGTGATGTAAAAAAAAAAAAAATGAGACCAAGATAAATCATTTCAAAACTTTTTCCACCATTAATGTGACCTATAACCTGGACAACCCAATTGAAAAACAAACTGAAATCTTTTAAGGGGAAAAATAAAAAAACTTACAATAACCTGGTTGCATAAATATGCACACCCTTAAACTAATACTTTACTGCAGCACCTTTGGCTTTTATTACAGCACTCAGTCTTTTTGGGTAGGAGTCTATCAGCGTGGCACATCTTGATGTGGCAATATTTACCCACTCTTCTTTACAAAAATGTTCCAAATCTGTCAGATTGCGAGGGCATCTCCTGTGCACAGCCCTCTTCAGATCACCCCACAGATGTTGTTCTGGTGAAGCCATTCTTTTGGTGATTTGGATGTGTGCTTTGGGCCATTGTTGTGCTGAAAGATGAAGTTCCTCTTCAGCATTCTAGCAGAAGCCTGAAGGTTTTGTGCCAACACTGACTGGTATTTGGAACTGTTCAAAATTCCCTCCACCTTGACTAAGGCCCCAGTTCCAGCTGAAGAAAAACAGCCCCAAAGCATGATACTGCCACCACCATGCTTCACTGTAGGTATGGTGTTCTTTTGGTAATGAGCAGTGTCGTTTGTGCCAAATTTTTTTTGGCCTTTTCGAATTATGGCAAAAAGTTCAACCTTTGTTTTATTGGACCATAACATGATTTCGCACATGTGTTTGGGATATTTCAAATGGCTTGACATGAGTTTGAATGTGCTTGGTAATTCTGAGCACAGCCACATCCACAGTTATAACAAGGTGTGCATATTTTTGCAAACAAATGTTTTTATTTTTCCCCTTAAAAGATTTCCGTTTGTTTTTCAATTGGGTTGTACAGGTTATAGGTCACATTAATGTTGGAAAAAGTTTTGAAATGATTTATCTTGGTCTCATTTTTTTACATCACAAAAACCTGGCATTTGAACAGGGGTGTGAAGAGTTTTTATATCCACTGTATATATCACTGATATGTTACAATTTATGAATTGTTTAATGTAAAATTTCTTCCCAGTATGTGGATGAGTAAAGAATTTTACATTAGTAGTATTGTTGCATTGACTGCATCTGCTACATCGAAAGTTACCTTGTGAATGAAGCCAAGTATGGCTGGACTTATGTTGAAGTCTGAATAAGATCGTCTCCAATTGAGGTGTTTTGATGATGTTTCTCAATGTTGGTTCTGTTTCCAAGATGTGCCAATGTTTGTTGACAATATTTTTCAATTTTGCATGACAATGATTGACTTTAGTTTTGAATGTGACTCTTGGATTTAAGTACATCTGTTCTTGAGGTAGATAAGGTGTGATTGTAAGCTTTGTCCACTATGGCTGGGCAGTAATTCCTTTCAAGAAATCTTGACTTCATCTCATTTGCTTTGTGTTTGAATTCCTCAAGGTCACTGCAGTTCCTTCTCAATTGCAAAAATTGTCCCTTTGGTATGTTTTTCTTCTGATGACTTGGATGATTGCGGTTATAATGAAGGTTAGCGTTACATTACATTGGCTTCCTGTACACTGTATTGATGTATGAATGTTTCCATCTGGATGTTTGAAGATAGTTGAATCCAGGAAGTTTATACTTTTGTCCCAAACTCCATTGTAACCTTTAAAAAGGAACTGCTGGAGCTGACTTGTGTGGAACATTTTGAGTTCTTCTACAGTACCATCCCAAATGACCAACATATCATCCAGAAATGTTTTACATAGTTTAATTTTTGATTTAAATTGATTTCCATTTTCCCCCTCATGGATCGTCACCTTATCGTGGTGGGGGGGTTTGCGTGCCCCAGTGATTCCAGGAGCTATGTTGTCCGGGGCAATTTGCCTCTGATAGGGTCTCCCAAGACAAACTGGTCCTGGGTGAAGGGCCAGACGAAGAACGATCCAACAGACTCTCATGATAAATTGTATATCAAGGATTCAGTGTACCCCGCCCGGTATGGGGTTACCGGGGCCCCACCCTGGAGCCAGGCCTGGGGGAGGGGCTCGAAGGCTAGCGTCTGGTGGCCGGGTTTCCACCCATGGGACCCGGCCGGGCTCAGCCCGAAGGAGTTACATGGGTCCGCCCTCCAGTAGGTTCACCACCTGCAGGAGGGATCATGGAAGTCCGGTGCTATGTGGATTAGGTGGCAGTCAAAGGCGGAGACCTTGGCGGACTGATCCCAAGCTTTCTAAACTGGCTTTTGGTACGTGGAATGTCACCTCTCTGGTGGGGAAGGAGCCTGAGCTGGTGTACGAGATTGAGCGATACCGGCTAGATATAGTCGGCCTCACCTCAACACACAGCTCCGGTTCCGGAACCAGTCTCCTGGAGAGGGGCTGGAGCTTGGCCTTTTCTGGAGTTGCCCCGGGCGAGAGGCGACGAGCAGGGGTAGGTATTCTTGTATCGCCCCACCTTGCTGCCTCTATATTGGAGTTTTCCCCGGTGGAGGAAAGGGTTGCTTCCCTGCGCCTTCGGGTTGGGAAACGGGTCCTGACCATCATTTGTGCCTATGCACCAAATGATGTTTCAGAGTACCCACCCTTTTTGGAGTCTGTGACTGGGGTGCTGGAGGGTGCTCCTCCTGGAGACTCCATTGTCCTACTGGGGGACTTCAATGCGCACGTGGGCAACGACAGTGAAACCTGGAGGGGGGTGATTGGGAGGAACGGCCTGCCCGATCTGAACCCGAGTGGTGTTCAGTTATTGGACTTCTGTGCTAACCACAGTCTGTCTATAACGAACACCATGTTCAAGCATAAGGGTGTCCATATGTGCACCTGGCACCAGGACACCCTAGGCCGCAGGTCGATGATCGATTTTGTTATCGTATCATCAGACCTGCGACCGTATGTCTTGGACACCCGAGTAAAGAGAGGTGCAGAGCTGTCAACTGATCACCACCTGGTGGTGAGTTGGATCCGATGGCAGGGGAGGAAGCCATTCAGACCTGGTAGACCCAAACGTATAGTGAGGGTGTGCTGGGAGCGTCTGGCTGAGGCCCCTGTCCGGGAGGTCTTCAACTCCCACCTCCGGAAGAACTTCAACCACATTCCGAGGGAGTCTGGAGACATGGAGTCTGAATGGGCCATGTTCTCCACCTCTGTTGTTGAAGCGGCAGCCCAGAGCTGCGGCCGCAAGGTGGTCGGTGCATCTCGTGGTGGCAACCCCCGAACCAAGTGGTGGACACCAGTGGTGAGGGGGGCCATTAAGCTGAAGAAGGAGTCCTATCAAGCTTGGTTGGCTTGTGGGACTCCCGAAGCAGCTGAGGTGTACCGGCAGGCCAAGCGGAGTGCAGCTCGGGTGGTTGCTGAAGCAAAAACCCGGGTATGGGAGGAGTTCGGTGAGGCCATGGAACAAGACTTTCGGTCGGCTTCAAAGAGATTCTGGCAAACTGTTCGGCGGCTCAGGAGGGGAAAGCAGCTCCCCGTCCACACTGTGTATGGTGCGGATGGGACACTGTTGACTTCAACTGGGGATATCGTCGGGCGGTGGAAGGAATACTTCGAGGATCTCCTCAATCCCACTGATACGCCTTCCACAGAGGAAGCAGGGTTTGGGGACGAGGGGGATGACTCGCCTATCACAGGGGCTGAGGTCGCCAAGGTGGTTAAAAATCTCCTTGGTGGCCGGGCCCCGGGGGTGGACGAGATTCGCCCCGAGTACCTCAAGGCCCTGGATGTTGTTGGGTTGTCATGGTTGACACGCCTCTGCAACATTGCGTGGAGGTCGGGGGCAGTGCCTTTGGCATGGCAAACCGGGGTGGTGGTTCCTCTCTTCAAAAAAGGGGACCGGAGGGTGTGCTCCAACTTTAGAGGGATCACACTCCTCAGCCTCCCTGGGAAGGTCTATGCCAAGGTACTGGAGAGGAGAGTCCGGCCGTTGGTCGAACCTCGGATTCAGGAGGAGCAATGTGGTTTTCGTCCTGGCCGTGGCACATCGGACCAGCTCTTTACCCTCTCGAGAATTCTTGAGGGTTCGTGGGAGTTTGCCCAACCAGTTTACATGTGTTTTGTGGACTTGGAGAAGGCATTTGACCGCGTCCCTCGTGGATTTTTGTGGGGGGTGCTTCGGGAGTATGGGGTATCGGGCTTGTTGTTACGAGCTATTCGGTCTCTGTACGACCGTTGTGAGAGTTTAGTTCGCGTTGCCAACACTCGGTCGGAGTCATTCCCAGTGAGAGTTGGACTCCGCCAGGGCTGCCCTTTGTCACCGGTCCTGTTCATAATTTTTATGGACAGGATTTCTAGGCGCAGCCAGGGAATGGAGGGTGTCATGCTTGGTGACCACAGGATCTCATCTCTGTTGTTTGCAGATGATGTTGTCCTGTTGGCTTCATCCAGCAATGACCTACAGCTCTTGCTGGGACGGTTTGCCGCTGAGTGTGAAGCGGCTGGGATGAGAATCAGCACCTCCAAGTCCGAGTCCATGGTCCTCAGCCGGAAAAAGGTGGATTGTCCTCTCCGGGTTGGGGACAGGCTCCTGCCCCAAGTGGAGGAGTTTAAGTATCTTGGGGTCTTGTTCACGAGTGAGGGGAAAATGGAGCGAGAGATCGACAGACGGATTGGAGCAGCATCTGCAGTGATGCGGACGTTGTACCGGTCTGTTGTGGTGAAGAGGGAGCTTAGTTCTAAGGCAAAGCTGTCGATTTACCAGTCAATCTACGTTCCTACTCTCACCTATGGTCACGAGCTTTGGGTAATGACCGAAAGAACGAGATCGCGGATACAAGTGGCTGAAATGAGCTTTCTCCGTAGGATTGCTGGACTCACCCTCAGAGATAGGGTGAGGAGCTCAGTCATCCGGGAGAGGCTCAGAGTAGAACCGCTGCTCCTCCACATTGAAAGGAGTCAGTTGAGGTGGTATGGGCATCTGATTAGGATGCCTCCTGGACGCCTCCCACTTGAGGTGTTTCAGGCACGTCCCACTGGGAGGAGACCCCGGGGCAGACCCAGGACTCGGTGGAGAGACTATGTCTCCCAGCTAGTCTGGGAACGCCTTGGTATCCCCTCTGAAGAGCTGGAGCAGGTGGCTGGGGAGAGGGAAGTCTGGGCTTCTCTGCTTGAACTGCTGCCTCCGCGACCCGGACCTCCGGAAAAGCGGTAGAAGATGGATGGATGGATGGATGATTTCCATTTGTATTGCACATTGTCTCTTCTTCCCAATGTGCCATCACCAGGGACGCATATGTTGGAGCAACAGCTGTACCCATGGCTGTGCCCTTAGTTTGTAGAAAACAGCGGTCCTCAAATCGGAACTACTTGTTTGTTAAAATCAGATTTAGCATTTAAAGTAAAAATTCATTCAGCGGTAGATTGTGAGACTCTCTTGATGCAAGGTATTTGGAAATTGAGGTTACTCCTACATCATTAGGAATGCAGGTGTATAAGCTCTGCACATCCATGGTCACAAGAATGGAAGAACTGTCAGCCCTGTAATTGGCAAGAAGACTGAGCACTTCTTTGCAGGTTATTTACTGGTCAGAGACACATCCTGCTGCAGTCTGACAACTGATGATGGTGTTTGAATGAACACTGAAACGTCTTGTATTTTAATTAGTTTTTGGTCCAGTGTTTTTAAACAAAACTTGTTTTGAAAGTTTATCTGACACCTGGATGTTTTAAAATGAATTTACATAGACTGACCACATCTCTTGTGTCTTTCAAGAAGGAAGGTATGGCAATCATAAAATCTTTTAAGAAAAGAGTCCACAAATTTTGATAAAGGTCCAGCAATAGATTGTATCCCTGAAACAATGGGTCTTAATGGTGGATTTTGGGATTTCCTTATATTATTGGCATCCTGGGGAATTGTTCTCAAAGAAATTCAAACTCCTGTACTGTACTGTATATTGTACATCCCTATTCAAGAACTTTCCCTAACAGTACAAATTCCGGTTTGGAAACACTGTGGTTTTTCAGCAAAATACAAAAATGGAAAAAGAAAAGTGTATCACAGGAAATGACTGGGAACATTTCAGTGATAACAGTTTGTCTTAAGGGTTCCATTCACTGAAAATTGTGGTTTTGTAGGCTTTAGCCCTCTGAAATACACTTTTTCTTTAAGCGATTATCAAAAAAAACCATCAAAAAGCCAACTTCTCTTAAACACACACACACACACGCACACACACACAAACACGCACACACACAGCCTTTATATCCTTTCTATTTCCAACTGGCCCTTCTAACACTTAAAGAGCCTATATCATGCAAAATCGACTTTGAGCTTTGAAGCATGTTATAATGTTAATTCCTCACCAAAAACACCCCCAAAGTGGTATTTTGCTCCATTCAAGCATCTCTGAGTATTCCTCCTCAACCCTGCTCTCTGAGCTGCTGCTCCGCCCTGTCCCTGATAATGACTGGGTCCCCACGTTCATACGTATGAACGTGAGTGAGCCGCCCACTCCGGGAAGTGCCTGTGCTGCCAGCACTGCCCCCAGGCTAACGCACACACCCACTTTCTCCGTGCAGCTAACGGAGCGGTGATCGGCAAAACTCTTTCACTTTAGCATTGACGCTGTGGAGAAGTAGTTCCTCTCACACCTATTCTGCTCAGTGACAACAACTGTTTGCTTTTTTATGTAAGACAATGCCTTCTAAGTTTTTGTGGGCGGAACCCAGCGACACGCTGCAGCAGCCGGCTCAGGGGTTATGTCATGAAATGGGCGGCAGCCACAAGAAGGAGAGGCGGAGCCTCAGAGATCGAGGCATCTTACTTCCGGGTTGGAAAAGTAGCTCGCTAAAATAACTCATTTCATAAGAAATTCATTCTCCAGTGTACCAAAGGTAATATACTATCACATACTGTACATGCATATAGTTTACTCTGAAAGGCTTAAAATAGCATGATATAGGCCCTTTAAAGGTAAGACCGGCCTTGATACCCACCCACTGCTCTACTATTGGTCAGCGTAGCTGTCTGCAAATAAAGATGGCGGGGAGACCAGCAAAGATATTAGCTTCAGAGCTAACGGTGTTACTACAGAGTTAGCTTTCCAAGCGTGGTTTACATAGTTATTTTCTTTAGAATTCAGTCACCCTAATAGACATGCCAGTCTCCACCTGGTTCACTAATCCCCAGTCAATAGTATACCTCACATCATTGTGGCTTTATTACCTCCGCCAAGGAGGTAATGTTTTTACCAGGGTTTGTCTGTTTGTTTATCTGTCTGTCTGTTACCAACATAACTCAAAAAGTTATCAACGGATTTTGACGAAATTTTCAGGAAAGGTGTGTAATGGCACGTGGAACAGATGATTAGATTTTGGTGATGATCTGAGAGTGTATACCGCCACCAAGGGCTTTGTTCGTATTTGTGCAGCAGGATTACACAAAAACTACTGGATAGATTTGGATGAAATTTTCACCAGAAGTGGTTCTTGGGCTAGAGACGAACCCATTATATTTTGGTGATGATCTGAGAATGCATACCTCAGCCAAAGCTCTTATCTTCTCATAGTGTGTTCGCAACAATACTCCAAAACTGATGGACAGACTTTGATGCAATTTTCACCACAAGTGGCTATAGGCCTACACACAAACCCATTTTGGAGGTGATCCATGAGAAACGGAAGGAGCCTTGGCGGAGGTATGCGGTCTATGAGTGCTTTTCTAGTTTTGTTATATTTTCACTGTGATCCTATGTCAATTCATTAACATTAGCTTGGCTAGGCAGTCAGCATCAGTCAGTGGTTGGGAAGAGGGTGATGGACAGGGTGCCTAATGTTAACTTAACTGTTGATCCAGGTGGTTTTGATTGCAATTAGTAATAACAGTAATAATGGATTAGATTTATATGGTGCTTTACATGTCAAGTGACATCTCAAAGCACTTACAGTCAGTCCATTATTCATTCCCTCCAGACAGACATTGATAGTGGTAAGCTACTACTGTAGCCACAGCTGCCTTGGGGTAGACTGATGGAAACATGGCTACCAATCCGCCCCAATGGCCTCTCTGACCACTACCGAACATCTATACACATTCATACCCAGTGTCACGGACATTGAAGGCAAGGTAAGAAAAGTGTCTTGCCCAGGGACACAATGGCAGGATGACTGGGGAGAGCGGGATTCAAACCACCAACCCTCTGGTTATTGGAGAACCTGCTCTACCTCCTGAGCCACTACCACCAACATTTCTCTCCTCTCTTCCATTTTTGCTGAGCACCAAGGTGGATGGCAGGAAGTTCCATTTTTATATGGTCTTTGGCATTAACCGGCCGGGTACTAGAGGCAGAGCATCCGCTTGTGGGGCGGATGCTCTACCTCTAGTAGGGCTGAAGCTAACGACTATTTTACGGCTTGGGTAATTGCCCACTCTAATCGAAGATTACTCAAGTAATTGATACTTTTTTAAAGAAACTTGTATTGACCAACATTTGCAGAACTTTCTTTCCCTAAGAGTAGTAGTAATTGTACCAAACACTCAAAAACAAAGGGACACATTTATTTCAATGCTTATTGCAATGTTTATTGCATAGAACGTAACTTTAAATGTCATGTTACACCATAGCTCCGTTTGGTAGCCATTAGCATCCGCTAGCGCTAGTGAATGCTAATGGCAGTGGCTATGGTTTTGAGGGTTTTTTTGGTCATAAGCATAATTTGTGTAGCTGACTACATTCTATTCATCTTAATTTAAAATCTCAATCACGTACCTTGTCTCGAGTGCACTGGCTGTGCATGATGTGGGATGCGTTCTGCTGAGACACTGTAGCATCCGACGTTGTAGGATGGTAGCGTGCCACTCGACTTTACTATGTACACACTGCACAATGGTTTCCTTTAATTTGAGCTATGAAATGATCCCAGACTTGAGATACTTTTGTCACTTTTTAAAAATTTTCCTCCTCTTTGCTGGCCCGTCACTATGCCGCTCTGACATGGTGCGTTTTGTTTAGGTAGCGTGACCGGAAGAAGGTCGCACTGGAAGAAGTTCATGTTGACTAAACAACATGTTGAAGCATAAATTTTGAATCGAGAAATTTTTGTAATTGAATTATTCGTGCAATCACTGCAGCCCTAATTGCAGTTTTCTATAAATTTTATTCACTCCCACTTAGTAAAGAATCCCAAGGTGGCTAGCTGAAGTGCATGTTTCTGGGCTTATTATACACCAGGGAGTGATCATATTCTATCGACCACTGAAACCACACATTCCTGTCCACCATGGCAGCTTTATTTCATTCATTCTTTGAGGAAAATTTCCATTAGTTGGATCAAGCTCATTATCCAAGCTAGCCCTTAGATGCATAAGCGGGGTAACAATTACCCCAGCGGTTGTTTTTTTTTTTTTTTTTTTTGCAATATCTTTGTAATTTTAATTTTTTATCATTTAATCTTCCATGTATTCCTCAAATAGGTTGTGTTTGACATGAGGCCATTTGGATTTGTATCTAATTGTTATATTTTTTAAGTAATTGCATTTTTTGTATCAAGTACCACACTTTTCCATATGTGGGGTCAAAAATGACAAGAAGCTTTTCCCCAGCTGTCCCCTTTTGAATCTCACCACGGTTATCAGTAACACTGTAGATGCTGCAATTAGCATCTCAGACTGGATGCTGAGGGTAAACAGAGAGGGTAAACAGATGAGGACAATACAGTGTATACAGTGAGGACAATGTAGATATTGTTAGATGCAGGGGTCAAAAATGCCCGAGCGGTTGTTTTTGGGTTTTTTTTACAATATCTTTGTAATTTTAATTTTTTATCATTTAATCTTCCATGTATTCTTCAAATAGGTTGTCTTTGACATGAGGCCATTTGGATTTGTATCTAATTGTTATATTTTTTAAGTAATTGCATTTTTTGTATCAAGTACCACACTTTTCCATATGTGGGGTCAAAAATGACAAGAAGCTTTTCCCCAGCTGTCCCCTTTTGAATCTCACCATGGTTATCAGTAACACTGTAGATGCTGCAATTAGCATCTCAGACTGGATGCTGAGGGTAAACAGAGAGGGTAAACAGATGAGGACAATACAGTGTATACAGTGAGGACAATGTAGGTATTGTTAGATGCAGGGGTCAAAAATGCCCGAGCGGTTGTTTTTGGGTTTTTTTACAATATCTTTGTAATTTTAATTTTTTATCATTTAATCTTCCATGTATTCTTCAAATAGGTTGTCTTTGACATGAGGCCATTTGGATTTGTATCTAATTGTTATATTTTTTAATTGCATTTTTTGTATCAGTACAACACTTTTCCATATGTGGGGTCAAAAATGACCCCAAGCTGTCCCCTTCTTTTGTTGACCAAAATATAATTTAAAATAAGAGTTAATAATAAGAGTTTGACACCCCTGATCTAAGGGCTAGGAACAAGCCAGCTAAGATTAGCAACAGCGAGGGGGAGGGTAGCGTTAACTGCAGCTCTTAAGAATTTAAAGAGACATGCAGTGAAATAAGTCGTTCTGAGGAAGGCTGCATAAGCTGAGTCACAATGATGCTACAATAAGTAAATACTTAAACATTTCATTAAGACCCATGGGAGCTGTTAACGTGGGAAAAAGTGCAGTAAATGCGACATTTTAAAAAACTAAAATACATCAGAACATTCCTTTATCCTGGGATTGATAATACTCACTTTAAATGTATTTTTTTCTTCTAGTTTATGTACAACTTGGAAAACAATAAGACCAATTAAATACATTAGGATAGCTCAAGTTTTTTTTTGTTTGTTTTTTTGTTTTTTTTAAATATGTGTTTGACTAAAATACCTGCAAACTCAGAAGGGGTGAAAAAGGTGGCAAGCTAAACCTTTGTAGTGCGGTCTAGGGGCACCCCTTGAGAAAAATGTAGTGATTTTAACATGTAAATTAAGCATACTCCAAGGAGAAAATAAAGGGAAAAGACAACACTTTCTTCAGATAACAAAGCACATTATTAACAGTCTTTAACATACTTAACACTTAAACCTAATTTTTTGAACCTTTCAATGCTACACATTAATGTAGCAATAAAACTAATCTATTAATATCATTTTACACAATGACCACTTTTTAAGTTTTTTGTATGATGAGAATGAAATTTTTTTTATATTTCATATTTAAAATCATTTGGTTGAGAATACATACTTAAGTACATGGGTCATACTTTGGGTGTTACTGGATCTGAATACTTGTGTTGAGAGTCCACCTGGCCACAATTAACCCTAATGGTGGTTTCACTCTGCTCATCTATATAAACAGCTAAGCCTATGAGCGTATATTTCAGATGGCCGCTGAAATGGATGCAGCGAAAATCAACCTTCTGCGCAAGAAGAGAATGCCTCGACACAGCGCTCTAAGACACTCTTTGTCGGCGGTTTTCGAACAGTGCTGAGACTTGAAATTTTTTGGTCCACAGCGTTGGATGGTTAGATCTCCGAGAGAGGGCCAGAGAAATTTGTCGGTTGGTTTGGCAAGGAGGTTGGGTGACGGGACTGGAGTTTGCGGGCATGGGAAAATGAGGAGGAGAAGCATGGTAAAGGAAGGTGTGGCGGGTCGGCGCAGCGGCGTTGTGAATGGGCCAGACTGGGGAGATTCTGATTTGTGGGATAGTGAAGATAGTATGGATACTGGGCAGGGAAGTGGGAAAAGGAGAGAGAAAAGGGAGAATAACTTTCCTGAAAATAATGCAAAGAAGGCTAGAAGTAGTGGAAGTGGTGGTGGTGCAGAGGGAGGAGGGCAGGAAGGAGCCGAATTCAAAATTATTGTAAGGTTCAAGGATGAAAAGGGGATATCTACAATGAGCCCAGTTAAACTGACAACAATATTGAAAAACCAGGTTGGAGATATACTCATGGCAAAGGTGCTGAGGGATGGAAATCTGCTGATTGTATGTAGCAATGAAGAGCAAAGGGAAAGAGCTGACAAAATGAGGGAGGTTGGCCGGTTCAAAGTGAAAAGTACAAGCTTTATTGATAACGGATCAAAGTGGAACAAGGGTGTAATTTGGGGGGGGGGGGTGCCAATAGGAGTCACAATGGAAGAAATTAAAGCTAATTTAAAAGGGGGGGTAGTAAAAGCAGCTCGTAGACTACAGGCCACTCGGGAAGGACAGAGGAGAGACACTGAGGGTGTGGTGATGGAGTTTGAAGGAGAAGTGCTCCCCAAAAGTGTAAATTTGGGCTTTTTGAGGTATGGGGTAAGAGAATTTGTTCCTAATCCAATTCGGTGTTATAATTGCCAAAGATTTGGACACATAGCTAACACTTGTAGATGGAGAAGAAGGTGTGCAAGGTGTGGGGGCAACCACCAGTATGGAGAATGTGACCAAGAAACGCCAAAGTGTTGTGATTGTGGCGGGAGTCATAGTGTGGCCGATGGAGGCTGTGAAAGAATAATGAGAGAAAGGGAAATTCAGCGAGTCAGAGTGCAGAATAAAGTTTCTTATGCCGAAGCAGTGAAAAGGATGGACCAGAGAGGAGGGAATGGGCAAAGGACTGGGGGGAGGCTGCCTGTAGGGGAGAGAACTGGTATGGAATGGGGAAATCCAGGTTGATCTGAAGGGACTGGTTATTTTTATAGCAGGAGTTGTGAATGCCACAATGGAAGTCAAGTCTAAAACTGAAAGAATTCAAATAATAGTGAAAGCAGCAGCTAATCATCTTGGGAGGAGGTGAGGAGTGGGCTTAGTAGCCAGACAAGTCAGGACCAAGCATCGACTGGATAGGAATTGTGAGGATGGTCATATTGATTCAATGGAATGCAAGAAGTTTGTTGACAAATGGACAGGAATTCAAAAGATATATTGAGGAACTTTCAGACAAACCAGATGTTATTTGTGTTCAGGAGACGTGGTTGAAACCCAATCTGGATTTTAAAATAGTGGGATATGTTTCTATTCGGAATGATAGAAAGGAGGGAATGGGAGGTGGGTGTGCAACATTTGTGAGGGAGGGAATTCAGTTTAGAGAGATAGGTAAAGGGGCTGAGCTGGAATACGTGGTAGTTGAAATTTGGACTAAAGAGGGGGAATTAGTAGTTGCTAATTTGTACAATCCTTGTAAAAGGTTGATATTGAGTCAATTATCTCAGATGGAGGGGATAGATGGGAGCAGGGTGGTAGTTTGTGGGGACTTTAATGCCCATAATGCAGGGGTGTCCAAACTTTTTGCAAAGAGGGCCAGATTTGGTCCAGTGAAAATGTATGGGGGCCGACCATTCAGCCTGACATTCCTCGAACCATTACCATTGTAAATGACCATATAAGATAAGATAAGCCTTTATTAGTCCCACAATGGGGAAATTCCAGGATTGCAACAGCACAGGGATAGCAACACTCAGAGCAACAATCAGAAGGCAAGAAAAAACAACATCTAGTAAACATATGTCCATATTACTATAAATGTATATACAGTATATAGACACACAGTGCAGAGCATTATGGTTGGTTGGTGAATGTGCAGCAGAAAGTCTAAGCTCTCTCTCCGCGGATGCGGCGGGCCAGCTGGAAGTCTTTGGACATGATGGTGACCCCCTTAGCGAAGAAGAGACCACCAGGTGGGCCTCGCTGGTCTCCTGCAGAGCCATGACGGCGAAGCTCAGGAAACGCAGGACGGTCGTGAAGTCCTGAGCGATCTCCCTCACCAGGCGCTGGACGGGCAGCTTACGGATGAGCAGCTCCGTGGATTTCTGGCAGCGACGGATCTCTCTCAGAGCCACGGGCCTGTGACGGTGAGGCCTCTTCACTCTGCCGGTGGCCGGAGTGCCTCTCCGAGCAGCCCTGGTGGCTAGCTGTCTCCTGGGGGGCTTCTTCCTCCAGTAGATTTTACGGGCGGTCTGCTTGGTTCTTGCCATCGCTCTTTATTATTCTGTCTTATATTTCTTGCACGCCGCCTAAACTCCAGCCCGGCACCCGCGTCGTTTTCGCTACAGCTCCCGGTATGTCGAGTTTCCCATCAGCACCGGGCGGCGGCCAAGTGCTAGCTAGCACTAGCTCCTCCCCGCTGTAACGTCTCCCACTGCAAACCGTGGCTCCGTCCGCCGACCCGGGAGACCCCCGGGGCGATCCGTGCGTCCGTGATATATATACAGAGTGAAAGGTGTAGAAAGAAGAAGGAAGCTAAAAAAAGGCTGTTGCAACGGGCAGCCTACTCGTGTGGCGCCACCGGTCCGGCGGAACCGGAACCGGAAAAAAAATACATATATATACATATATACAGTATACTGTATATATATATATATATATTTTTTTTTTTTTTTTACTTATTTTGTACCCGTAGGTAGAGTTGTTCTGCAGTCCGGTGACAAGCCACCAGCTGCCAGTCGCTGCGTGCGCAAGTGCCCCTTAACTCCCTAACCTGCATGTTTTGGCATGTGGGAGGAAACTGGAGAAATCCCGGAGTAAACCCATGCAAACACGGGGAGAACATGCAAACTCCACACAGATCACTGTTGGCCGGGGGCAGGGATCGAACCCACGATCTCATGATCCCCGCGATCCCCCGGCTGAGAGTAAACTGTGCTGCCGCGGTGCTAACCACTGCGCCACCGTGCAGCAGTGATATATATACCGTGATATACAGTATATATATATATATATCACTTTGCTGTCTGCAGCTAGGTTGACATTGCAAATGAGAATCTGTTGTCAACTGCATTACCACCAGGATAGTTAAAGGTTAAAATAATAATAAATTACATACAAATAAATCTGACTGAATATTTTTAGAAACGTGTATTTATTGATTTTGTTTCAACAAATCACATCCCAGTGCATTTTGACAAAGAATAGTATAGTCAAATTAAATGACAGAAATTTGACAAAACTGTGGTTTGATCATCACAAAAAAATCAATTCACTGAGACTTTGGAATTTATTCTCCTCAGAAGAATAAAAGAAATGTACCTGCATTAATGTGAAGGGTGACACTGGTGTTTCGACTGCAGTAAGGTTGCCAGGTCTGGCTCAAAAGCAGTGGTTTTGATGCGCAAGATGTCACGCAGGTGAGAGTCACTTAGTCTTGTCCTCACACGGTTCTTGTTAATGTTCATAACCGAGAACGTCTTCTCGCACAAGTATGTCGAGCCAAACAAGCTCAGCATTTTCTTAGCAAATGTTGGAATCTCTTGGAACCTGTCTTTGTCCAGCTGGCGGTAAAAGTCGACGAGAGGGAGTTGTTGGTGGCGACCGTGACACTCCGCGTCACACTGCAGCTCAATAAGCTCCAGCTGCAGGTGGTCTGGAGCATCATTAGGATCCACGGAAAAAGGAGTGGAAAAAAGTGTGATCTCCTTTTCAATAGCTGCAAAATCCCTGAAACGCTGTTGAAACTCCTCAGTCAGAGATGAGATGTTTTCTGCATACCTCCTCATTTGCGCACTGATATTGTTTTCTGGAAAACTGGTCATCATTTCCTGCAGTGATGGGAAATGTGTGGTATTGGGCTGCGTTTGTGACAAGTGCCTTTGGAAAAGTAGCAGCTTTGTCCGAAAAGCTTTTATGTATGAATACAGTTGGCTCACCACTGCATTTTGCCCCTGAAGGCTCATGTTCAGCGCGTTCAGATGTCATGTTATGTCAACTAAAAATCCAAAATCAGCCAGCCAAACAGGATCGCAGAGTTTCGGCCTCGGTTGTCCCTTTTGTGCCAAGAATTGTCCGATTTCCTTTCTGAGAGAGAAGAATCGCTGCAGTGCAGATCCCCGACTGAGCCATCTTATGTCATTGTGATACACAACATCTCCATATTCAGCATGGATGTCGAGTAGAAACTGTTGAAACTGGCGGTGGCATAGGGCTCTGGAGCAAATATAATTAATAGCCTTTATCACCAGTTTCATAACGTGATCATATTTCAGATGTTTGGCACATAGAACTTGTTGGTGAATAATACAGTGGAGTTTTATAGCTTTGCCGCCTTCTTCACTGACTTTTTTACAGACTAGCGCTGATAGCCCACTTTGCTCACCAACCATGGCAGGTGCGCCGTCCGTAATAATCCCAGTGATTTTATTCCATTGCAGTTTCATGTCATTCACGGTGGAACAAACAGCAGCAAACAAATCTGTTCCTCTGGTTTGGTCCTTAAGGCTCTGAAGGTCAAGGAGCTCTTCACTCATGTTCATTTCATTGTCCACTCCTCTCAAAAAAATCAGTAACTGAGCGGTGTCAGATGCATCCGCGCTTTCGTTGCAGGCTAACGAAAAAAAGTCAAACTCCACTCCTTTTGCCTCTAACTGTCCCTTGATGTTAGATGAAATTTCTTCAATCCTCCGTGCCACAGTGCTACGACCCAGGCAGACATTGGCAAACTCTTGCTTTTTCTCAGGACAAATTTTCTCCACCATTTTCATCATGCAGTCTTTAATGAATTCACCCTCAGTAAAAGGTTTGCAGTGCTTGGCAATCAGCATTGCCACTTTGTAGCTTGCCTTTGTAGAATTTTCATTTGTGTCACGAGCTCTTGTGAACAAACACTGCTGTGCTGTCAAAACAGCTTCCAGTTGCTTCAGTTTTTCGGCGCGTTCGTTCGCCGTTAGCTTGTCGTAATTGGCATGTTTCGTCTGGTAGTGCCTCTTAATATTGAACTCTTTGAAAACAGCCACAGTCTCTTGGCAAATTAGGCAGACACAGTTGTTTCGTATGTCAGTGAAAAAATACTCCGATTTCCACTTGTCCTGGAAACGGCGGCCCTCGCTATCAACTTTCCTCTTTTTATTTCCAGTTGCCATTTTAGAAATGAGCTAAAAACATACCACAGGGGTAAAAGTTCACACAGGGGTCGCGCGACGAGAATGCGGCCACAGGTCTACTGCCACCCTCTGGTGAAATATAAAATTGCTGTTTTTGGTATGTGTGTATTGTGGGAAACTGTGCTGGCGGGCCACATATTATTGATTTTATGACGGGACACTTCGGGCCGGTGGAAATTTGGACATGGGCCGGATTTGGCCCGGGGGCCGGACTTTGGGCATGTCTGCCATAATGTGTTATGGGGGGCAAATCATACAGACATAAATGGTGAGATTATTGAAGAACTCTTGGAAGAGAAGAATCTAGTATGTTTAAACGATGGTAGAGCAACTAGAATTGATGTACATATGGGGAGTGGTTCAGTTCTTGATTTAACGTTGGTGACTAATAATATTGCAAGTGTGTGTGAGTGGGAAGTTTTAGAGGAGTCTTCGGTGGGAAGTGATCATTTTCCAGTGTATTGTAATCTTTTCATTTCAGCGAATAGGGTAAGTGGTCACAAAAAAGGGAGGTGGGTTTTTGGCACTGCTAATTGGAAGTTATTTAAGTTTATTTGTGAGAGAGACCTTCCCCTAGTAGAGGTCAGCGAAGACATTGAAAGTATGGAGAAAAGTATTAAAACTATTTTTCTGGAAGCAGCCAACCAGTCAATCTCTAAAAGTAAAGGGAAAAGGTTAAAGAAAGCAGTGCCTTGGTGGACAGATGAGTGCACTAGAGCTATTAAAGAGAGGAACAAGATACTTAAGGTCCTAAGGAGAACTCATAATTGGCAAAACTTGATTAATTATAAGAGAGCACTAGCAAAAGCCAAGAAAACTATCCGGAGGGCCAAGAGAGAAAGCTGGCAGAGATACTGTAGCACTGTAGGTAGATCAACAGCCATGGGAGATGTGTGGAGCATGATCAAGGCTATGAGGGGAGTCAGGAGGGAATGGCAGTATCCAATACTAAAAAGTGGGGAAGAGATTGCAATAACTGATGAGGAAAAAGCAACAATGATGGCAAAGAGCCTGACTCAAATTCATAGCTCAAGCAATTTGACTGAAGAAGGTAAAAGAGGAAGAAGTAGGACGAGTTTGGCACACCCTGGGGTTTTGGAGGAAAGGTGTGACTTTAGCAGCTCTTTGGATTCTCCTTTCACTCTAGATGAAATGGAAAGAGCAGTAAACAAATCAGGATTAACATCCCCTGGGAAAGATAATGTCTGTTACATCATGGGCTGCACGGTGGCGCAGTGGTTAGCACTGCGGCAGCACAGTTTACCCTTGGCCGGGGGATTGTGGGGATCGTGGGATCGTGGGTTCGATCACAGCCCCCGACCAACAGTGATCTGTGTGGAGTTTGCATGTTCTCCCCATGTTGCGTGGGTTTACTCCGGGATTTCTCCGGTTTCCTCCCACATGCCAAAAACATGCATGTTGGGTTAATTGGCTGTTCTAAATTGTCCCTAGATATCTGTTTCCTATAGGCCCTTAGAATAGAGGGTTAGTATTAATGAAAGCGCTTTGAGTGGTCTTTGTGACTAGAAAAGCGCTATATAAGTGCAGGTTAGTTAGTTAGTTAGTTAGTTAGATAGTAATCATGGTGAAACACTTAGGGACTTTGGCAAGGAGGAAGCTATTGGAAGTCTACAACAAAGTGTGGGAAAAGGGAACGCTCCCAACTGCATGGAAAGAGGCAGTGATTGTTCCTATAAGAAAACCTGGAAAGGATCCCTCAGACCCAGCGAGCTACAGGCCTATAGCTCTAACATCGCATTTGGGAAAAAAATAATGGCGAGAATGATTACAGATAGAATTGCTTTCTATCTTGAAAGCAGGGGAATTTTGTCACCACATCAGAGTGGATTTAGAAAAGGAAGGGGAACTATGGATTCTGTTGTGTGTTTGGAGACAGAGGTACGGAAGGCTCAAGTAAACAGAGAGTCGGTAATTGCAGTGTTCTTTGACGTGGAAAAGGCATATGACATGTTGTGGAAGGAGGGACTAATGATAAAGCTAAGTATGATAGGAATCTCTGGGAGAACATTCAACTGGATAAAAGATTTTTTGTTTAATAGGCACATTCAAGTTAGAGTGGGCAGAGCCTTGTCAGATAGGTACTTGGTGGAAAATGGCACCCCCCAGGGTAGTGTTAAAAGCCCAGTACTTTTTTCTATTATGATAAATGATGTTTTTTCTGTTGTGAACAACGATATTGGCCATTCTTTATTTGCTGATGATGGGGCATTATGGAAAAGAAGGAGTAATTTTAAGTATATAAGAGGGAAAATACAAGAAGTGATAAGTGCAGTGGAGGGGTGGTCATATTCCTGGGGATTTAAATTCTCTGTTGAGAAAACAAAGGTAGTAGTATTCACAAGGAAAAGGGTAGCTGATGCCCAGTTAACATTGTACGCTCAGGAATTAGAACAAGTCAAAGTTTTCAGGTTTCTGGGTGTCTGGTTTGATGTTAATCTAACTTGGAGGGAGCATATTCAGAAGGTGTCAGTTAAGTGCAAAAAGGTACTGAATGTGATGAGGTGTTTGACAGGGACTGAGTGGGGTGCTAGTAGAACGGCTATGAAAAACATTTATGTTGCGTTAATTAGGTCTGTACTGGATTATGGGTGTATTGTATATGGATCTGCTTCCAAAACCACGTTGAGCAAGTTAGATGTCATCCAGGCCCAAGCACTGAGGATCTGCTGTGGGGCTTTTAAAACAACTCCTGTTGCTGCTCTCCAGGTGGAAATGAGGGAAATGCTATTAAATATCAGGTGTAAACAGATGATGATGAGCTATTGGGTCTATCTGCAAGGGCACACTCAAGAGAAACACCCTACAGTCAGAGTGTTGTTGCCTTGTTGGGAGGGGGAAAGAGTTAAAAGGGACAATTTTGCATTTTATGCTGAGAGTAGCCAGGGATATGAAGCTATGTGATACAACATATATTCCATCAGTTCCTTTGCCAGTCATTCCTCCATGGTTTTTCTATCCAGTGTCTGTTGATTTGTATTTTTTGGAAAAGATGCGAAGGGGTAGAGAATTTGGAAACACCGCAGCTTTAGTAGAGGATCGGTTGGGAACAATATATCACTCCCTTACCCCAGTATTCATGGATGGATCAAAGGATCCTGACACGGGCTGCACTGGGTTTGCTTTCCATATCCCTGCCTTGAAAATATCTGTTAATAGAAGAACATTTTCCCATCTGTCTGTATATACAGTCGACATGTTGGCTTTGGTGACTGCACTGCAGAGGATTGAGGAGCTGACGATCAAGGATTTTGTCCTTTGTTCGGATTCCAGTGCAGCCTTGCTGTCAATAAAATCAGGGTCATCTGATAGCAGACAGGACTTTGTCTATGAGATATATGAGACTTTGTATAGACTCAGAAACAAAGGGGTGGCTGTGGTGTTTATGTGGATTCCAGCTCACAGGGGGGTAAAGGGCAACGAGGCCGCAGATAAATTGGCTAAACAGGCTCTGGGGCACTGGGAGGTGTGGGATATTTCATTGAGTAAATCTGAGGCAAAAACACTTATTAAAGAGTATATTAGGCAGGAGTGGCAGCATAGGTGGGACACAGGGGAAACAGGGCGACATTTGTATGCTATCCAGAGTGCGGTTGGAGTGAAGGGCAGGATGGGGACAAGAAATACAAAGGAAGAGAATATTTTATCTAGGCTAAGGATGGGACACACTAGGTTAAACAAAACTTTGCATTTGGTAGGTAAGCACCCGACAGGGATGTGCGATTATTGTGAGAGAGAGGAAGAAAGTGTGGAGCATGTCATTCTGCACTGCCAGAAGTATACCCAGGAGAGAGACAGATTAGTGGAGGGAATTAGGAGTGGGTGATGCTAACTTAAGCCTGATGGTGGGGGTTGGGGTAAGAAAGTTGTTGGTTTACCTAAAAGATACGGGTTTAATTAATAGGATATAGGTTTTGTTTTGTTTTTTTTAATTGGAGGGTGTTTGGGGTACAATGTCTGGTCCACACTCCAACGCTGGATGGTGGTAATGCGCCTTTAAGTTGGGTGCCCCCGCCAAAAACAGAAGAAGAAGAAGAAGAAGAAGCAGCGTATATTTCATGAATAAAAATGTTTTTCTTAATATATCTGGGTTCAACAGAAAGGTAAGCGATTGATGTAGAAGTGTCAGAATCATTATCAAATGTACTGTTTCAGAGTAAACTCAGCTAGAAGTCAGCAAAAAACTATATAACTATAATTTTCTGCTCCACTTAAAACATGTAATATGGCTATATTTTTATGTGATTAGTGCAGTGTTTAATGCTTTTTTTTTTTGCAAAACTACCTGTTCTACCTGGGGGACCCTCAGACAGGTTGGAATCGCATAACAATACAGATGCAGTGGCGATCGCCTTCCCTAAATTATTCACTTTGAACTGAGTGATATTGTAAGCTAACGTTAAACAATTCACGGATGTTAACTGACCCCTTTACAAGCAGATGAGCTTTTCATTATAAAGTTAAACATGTTGGTGAACGTGCTGTTCAGGTGTGTTCAGACCAAAAGTGAAGGGGTGCTGTGAATACATACAGTCAATGGAAAGAGGCAAGCACAGGCAAATCTCATGCGTTCACGTCCGAGGAATAGCACTAGCCTTGAGATTCTGCCGTCACCGGAGTAAAAGTATCACCACTGGAGAGAACCCTAGTTTTAAATGAGACTGACACTCACCTGGAGACTTAAAGACCTGGAGCTCTGCAGCTGAATCGGACTGTAAGAGTTTTTTTTACCCACAGACTCCTGCCACGGACATGCTAACAAGGCTAGTGGTGTAAAAGTTGGGAAGGAAGATGGAAGACGATGCAGTTATCTTGACTGTGATTGGCCAAATGAGGCCGCCTGATGCATTCCACCAAAGCTGTTTTATCTGAAGATGATGACTGTCCCCAGTTGTTTCTGAAAGCCTTGTCTCTGGGAAACTGCCAGCAGCCGGTGCCCCCCTCCCCCACAAAAAACTCTTCAGATCTACACAATTCACATGAGTGATATATTTGGGATTCAAATCGGCGATTTTTGCTGAAAAGTGACTAGTTTGCAGGTATGGACTAAAATGACAAAGTGTTCATTCCATAAATTGCATTTCTTCAATTTTCATTAATTTAGAGAGAATTACTGAGTCACAATAATAGGAATGCTGTTTTGAGACTTTGATGAAGCCAAGAAAACAAGTTGATATTCAATTAAGCAGTACAATATTAATGTTTAAGCACACAAGTGTAGAAATCAATAATGTGGTGGAATAAACATCCCTTCCTCTGAATCACATTCTGATGTTTTCAGGCCTGGAAATTCAGGCTTGTCTCATAAATTTTTCCATATATTTATTTATTAGAATTTGATATTTTTTTTTAAATTTATTGAAGAATATTTTACTTATTTGAGAACTTGTAGCTTCCAGCAGTATTCTATTTGGGTTCCATTAAGAATGTCAAGCACAATAAAAAAAAGAGTTAACGTTTACAAGAACAGGTAATATAAGGCAAGTGGTTCTGTGTTTTATTTTCTGCTCAAGACTGAGTTTAAAATTCCCGACCATCACCTAAGGATGGCTCGTATTTACTTCATCCGACTGGAAGACTCTCCCCGTCTTTAGTGGAGTACTGCCGTTAACCTGCTCTCCATTCCTCTCACATCTACACACCTGTTCTGACCACGGTTTGGAAGCTCTAGCTCCTTAATTCTAAACACCCTGCTTGATCCTGTATGATGTGCTGATACTGTGGATACTGCTAAAGGCATCTATACTTTACAAATTTATGTATTAATATGTTCCTATTTTTTAGTAGTGTTGCCCTCCCCCCGATTTTCTAGTTCTGGGGTGGGCAACCCACGGCTCTGGGGCCACATACAGACCTTCAGCCCCCATGCTGCTGCGGCTCCCTGCAGTTCTGTCTCAAAACACATGGAAATTAATGAAGCTCGCTTTTATTATTTTATTTTTGTTAATTAGTTATTGCAATTGGATATATTTCGCAATGGAAACACACTTTTATGAACGTAAAATATAGATATTTTAAAATTGTTTCTTATGTTGTCAAATGTGTGACTGTCACATCTGATGGCGGCTGCACAGAAAGCCACTCAGCCTCTCCGTCCTCAGTGCATGTGGATGAGCACGGACAGCAGCAGCTTCCTGCCACCCTCGGGAAGACATGAACAGATTCAGAGAAAGTAAAATCACAGAGGAAAATCATCTAATTCTGTGTGGACAGATTAATTTGTGTTCATGTATGGCTGTTGTGGAGAGAATTTCTCCATGGGAAGACAAACAAGGGAAAAACCGCCCCCTCATCAGTGTCTACAGGGCCATAAAAAGTCTTAAATGTGATTTTCCTAAAATCAACACCGTAATTATCTTTAAAAATGAGAAACAATCCTTGAATTCCTGCTCAATAACCTTAAAATAGCCTGTGCTATAAATGCTGGTTTCACAGGCATGACTGAAGTCTGAATTAGTGTGAATTTATTTCCACCGTCACAGCTCAATACTTAGAGTGATGTCACAATAAAAGCCTCTACAGCAATTCAGTTTTCAGAATGGTTGTTTATGTGCTTTTATAGTGAAATGCCATCAGCTGAATATACTTGTGTGAAATCAGCAGCATCCAGCTGACAGATAGTAAAAGGAGTTCAAATGAGTGGAAAGAGAGGAGAGAAGATTCTCTGACAGTTTGTTAGCTGATGTTTTTTTTTTTTTTTTAATTATAACCAACATCTAGCTCAGCAGAAGAAGGTATTTTTTAAACTTCTTTTTTCCACTCTGCTGTAATTATTTCTAATTGGCTTAATTTACAGCAAACGATTTTTAAAGTTATATTATTTAGAAAGTTGTTTAGAATTCTTTTGTTTTATTCCAAAATAAAGAAGAACATGAGACAACAATCCACCAGTTGCCAAACTGAGAGTGTGCAGACCAGGTGAAGGATACAGATTTATATTATATTAATACAACTGAATAAGGAGCATTATGAGGAAACATAAAAAGGATAACAAGTTGCTTCTTCTAAATAAAACTTCCATCTGTAATTTATTAAAATATCAGGAACTAAAGCTGTGTGATCACTGTTGAAAGTAGGAAATGGATGATATTTTTCAGATTTAAACAATTCATGAATGTGTTGATAATTAAAAAAAATATGCAAAAATTATGGTCAGATATTCAGAAATGTATTTTTCAGCACAAAACAATTTGCAATATATTTCTAATACTTTTATTTCATGAATGAAGCTATATAAAGCTTGTCAGTTTTTTCCACTCTGAAGCTTCTGATAGGTTAATTGACAACATCTGAGTTAATTGGAGGCACACCTCAAACCCACTGCTCCCTTGTGTGACATCATGGGAAAATCAAAAGAAATCAGCCAAGATATCAGGAAGAGAATTGTGGACCTCCACAAGTCTGGTTCATCCTTGGAGACAATTTCCAGATGCCTGAAGGGGCCACGCTCATCTGTTCAAATGATTATACACAAGTATAAATACCATGGGAATGTCCAGCCATCGTATCAGTCAGGAAGGAGATGGGTTCTGTGTGCCAGGGATGAATGTGTTTTGGTGTGAAATGTGCGTATCAAACCCAGAACAAAAACAAAAGACCTTGTGAAGATGCTGGTAAGAGTGTCATTATCCACAGTGAAACAAGTCCTGTGTGACATGGGCAGAAAGGACACTCAGCGAGGAAGAAACCATTACTCCAAAAGCAACATAAAAAGCCAGATTAGTTTACAAATACACACAGGGACAAAGACCTTGATTTTGGAGACATGTCCTGTGGTCTGATGACACTAAAATTGAACTGTTTGGCCATAATGACCATCGATACATTTGAAGGAAAAAAATGGGGAAGCTTGCAGGCCTGAGAACACCATCCCAACTGTGAAGTACGGGGGTGACAGCATCGTGTTCTGGGGTGTTTTGCTGCAGGAGGGACTGGGGCTCTTCACAAAACAGATGGAATCATGAGGAAAGAACATTATGTGGAAATATTGAAGCAATATCTCAAGACATCAGCCACGAAGTTAAAGCTTGGAACCAAATAGGTCTTCCAGATGAACAATGACCCTAAACATGCCGCCAAATTAGTTACAAAGTGGCTTAAGGACAACAGAGTCAATGTTTTGGAGTAGCCATCACAAATCCCTGATCTCAGTCCCATAGAAAATTTGTGGTCAGAGATGAAAAGATTTGTGAGAGGAAGATGGCCTACAAACCTGACTCAGTTCCACCAGTTCTGTCAGGAGGAATGGGCCAAAATTCCAGCAAACTATTGTGAGAAGTTTGTGGAAGGACACCCAAAACGTTTGAGCCAAGTCATGCAGTTTAAAAGCAACGATACCAAATACTGAGGAGATGGATGGAAACTTCTGACTTTGAAGAAAGTAATAAAAAATTCTCAAAAACAGTTCAACTAAAACAGAAATAAGAAATAACTAAGAAATAAGAAATAATTTTGGCAATCGTAACTGACCTAAAACAGGAAAAGTTTAGTCTGATTTAATGTCAGACAGTGTGGGGGAAAATGTTATGTCTTTTTATACAGTCTATGTAAACTTCTGGTTTCAACTGTAGTTTATTTATAATGCATTTGACCTTGACCTTTGACCTTGCGATCCCAAAACCATAGTCACAGTTCAGGGTCATGCTAAAGTAATGTAGCCTACAAAGGAATGCTAACTTTGACCTTTGATCTTTTGACCCCAAACTAGGGAAGTTAATGATTAATTGAGTTCCGATTAATTGTCGATAAGAATATGTGATAGGATAGGATGAGATGGAGACAGATATCCGGTGTGGCGACCCCTAAAGGAAGCAGCCAGAAGAAGAAGAAGAAGAGTTTGCATTTATATAGCGCCTTTCAAGATACCCAAAACGCTTTATAGTGAGTCCATTATTCATTGACTCCACAGACAGACAATGGTAGTGGTAAGCTACTGCTGTAGCCACAGCTGCCTTGGGGCAGATTGATGGAAAAATGGCGGCCAATCCATGCCAACGGCCTCTCCGACCACTACTGAACATAATTTTGTTTGATATTTGATATCTTGACTATCAAAATTAATAATCTTGCATAAAGTATTTCATCAGGGGAGGCAATAGAGGGATATCAGATGTTTCATATTAACAGATCTCAAAAAAAGGGTGGTGGTGTTGCACTGTATATTGATGACTTGTACAGGTGTAAGCTTGTAAATGGAATGCCCTTTACACTACCAGGGATTCTGGAATGTGTTACTGTTGAGATTGACCAAGATAAAACAAAAAAATCTAATTATAAGTTGTATATATAGAACACCGGGAACTTGCATTGAGACATTCAGAGATAAATTAGTCGAGCTGTACAATAATATTACTAGTAAGAAAATGGTAGTAATTTGTGGAGATTTCAATATTGATTTACTAAATCCATATCAACAAAATGTAATTACAGAGTTCATGAATTCTATGTACAGCATGAGTCTATATCCCACAATAACACATCCCAGTAGAATCACAGTTCACACTGCTACACTTATTGACAACCTGTTTGTTAATATTATTGATAAGAAAATAGAAAGTGGATTATTGATAAATGATATAAGTGACCATGTGCCAACCTTTGCACTTATCCATGGCCACACGGGGGCCAATACAGAAATTTTTTTTAAAATCGTTCAGATACAAATCACAAAATGCAATCAGTTCTTTTAAAGAAGACTTGCTGAAGCAGGACTGGACAAAAGTCTATGTATCAGATGTAAATGAAGCCTATGACACATTTATGAACATTGTAACAACTCTTTATGAAAAAAAATTGTCCGTTAGTAAAGAAAAAGCTTAAACATAAATTTGTTGATAAGCCATGGTTAACCAAAGGATTACAAAAGGCCTGTAAAAAGAAAAATTTATTATATAAAGCTTTTCTAAAGAAAAGGACAAAAGAAGCAGAGCAGCGGTATAAAACATACAAAAATAAGTTAACATATATAATGAGATGTAGTAAAAGAGACTATTACAGTAAAGAACTGGAGAAAAACAGACAATATTAAACATACATGGACAATACTTAACAATATTCTTGGAAATAAAAACAGAAATACAAGCTACCCAACCAATTTTTCAAAAAATAATACGACTCAGAGTGTGAATGCAATTTCACCGGCAGATGAATTTAATAACTTTTTTGTTAACATTGGTCCTAATTTGGCTCGAGAAATACCCATTACGGCACCTACGGGTGATACAATAAGCAAAAACACTGCTATAAAAGACTCCATTTTTATAAAGAACACAGACAAGAGAGAGGTCATTGAAATTGTTAAATCGTTTAAAAGTAAAACATCTACGGACTGTGATGGTATTGACATGCTCTTAGTCAAAACTATTATTGAATGCTTAGTGAAACCACTGACGTATATCTGAAACCTGTCTCTCCAAACAGGTATATTTCCCAATGCCATGAAAATAGCTAAAGTAATTCCGATATACAAGACGGGTGACAGAGGGGAATTTTCAAACTATAGATCAATTTCACTATTGCCGCAATTTTCCAAGATACTTGAAAAAATATTCTGTGAGGGAATTGACAACTTCATATGAAGAATAATTTATTGTGTGAGCAGCAAAATGGGTTCAGACACAAGAGGACAACTGCATTTGCTCTAATGGAATTTATAGAAAAAATATCAACTGCCGTTGAAAATAAAGAGTATTCAGTTGGGGTATTCCTGGATCTTAAAAAAGCATTTGATACAGTGGATCATAATTTATTATTAAAGAAACTATAAAATTGTGGTATTAGGGGGTAGCACTGTCCTGGTTATGTAGTTACTTAAAGAATAGATATCAGTATGTATGTGTTGGTAACAAAAACTCACAGTTACTGAAGGTTATTTGTGGAGTCCCACAGGGTTCAGTTTTGGGGCCATTGTTATTCAATATACGTATATATACTGTATATATATAATTGATATATGTAAAGTTTCAGAAAAAATGGATTTAATATTGTTTGCCGATGACACTAATTTATTATGCAGTGGAAGCAATTTGGAACAACTTTTGGATACACTCGGAAAGGAATTAAAAGCTTAAACTGTGGTTTGATTCAACCAAATTAACGCTCAATTTAAGTAAGACAAAATCTATAGTTTTTAACAACCATCACAACAACTTAGTATCTAAACTCAGTGTAAATGGTAGAGATTGAAAGGGTATCTGAAACTAAATTTCTTGGAGTAATAATTGATAATAAACTGTGTTGGAAGTCACATATTAATTATATTAAAGGTAAAATATCTAAATCAATCGCAATACTACACAGAGCGAAATATTTGCTGAATCAACCCACATTATATACTTTGTATCATTCATTAATATTCCCATACATGACATATTGTACTGAAGTATGGGGAAATACATATAAAACAAACATATATCCAGTCATTATGCTTCAGAAGAGAGCTATTAGAATAATAAACAAAGCTGCTTACAGGGAACCAACAAACCCACTTTTTCTTGTATGTATTCCTTGTATGTATTTCTTGTATGTATTGTAATGTATTCCTCAACTATGAGAGACAAAATGAGAAAAAAAAAAATCCAGAAAATCACATTGAAGGATTTTTAATGAATTAATTGGTAAATTCCTTGGTAAAATAAGTATTTGGTCAATAACAAAAGTTCATCTCAATACTTTATATACCCTTTGTTGGCAATGACGGAGGTCAACCGTTTTCTGTAAGTCTTCACAAGGTTTTCACACACTGTTGCTGGTATTTTGGCCCATTCCTCCATGCAGATCTCCTCTAGTGCAGCGATGTTTTGGGGCTGTTGCTGGGCAACACAGACTTTCAACTCCCTCCAAAGATTTTCTATGGGGTTGAGATCTGGAGACTGGCTAGGCCACTCCAGGACCTTGAAATGCTTCTTACGAAGCCACTCCTTCATTGCCCGGGTGGTGTGTTTGGGATCATTGTCATGCTGAAAGACCCAGCCACGTTTCATCTTCAATGCCCTTGCTGATGGAAGGAGGTTTTCACTCAAAATCTCACGATACATGGCCCCATTCATTCTTTCCTTTACACAGATCAGTCGTCCTGGTCCCTTTGCAGAAAAACAGCCCCAAAGTATGATGTTTCCACCCCCATGCTTCACAGTAGGTATGGTGTTCTTTCTCCTCCAAACACGACAAGTTGAGTTTTTACCAAAAAGTTCTATTTTGGTTTCATCTGACCATATGACATTCTCCCAATCCTCTTCTGGATCATCCAGATGCTCTCTAGCAAACTTCAAACGGGCCTGGACATGTACTGGCTTAAGCAGGAGGACACGTCTGGCACTGCAGGATATGAGTCCCTAGCGGCGTAGTGTGTTACTGATGTAGCCTTTGTTACTTTGGTCCCAGCTCTCTGCAGGTCATTCACTAGGTCCCCCCGTGTGGTTCTGGGATTTTTGCTCACCGTTCTCATGATCATTTTGACCCCACGGGGTGAGATCTGGCGTGGAGCCCCAGATCGAGGGAGATTATCAGTGGTCTTGTATGTCTTCCATTTTCTAATAATTGCTCCCACAGTTGATTTCTTCACACCAAGCTGCTTACCTATTGCAGATTCAGTCTTCCCAGCCTGGTGCAGGTCTACAATTTTGTTTCTGGTGTCCTTTGACAGCTCTTTGGTCTTGGCCATAGTGGAGTTTGGAGTCTGACTGTTTGAGGTTGTGGACAGGTGTCTTTTATACTGATAACGAGTTCAAACCGGTGCCATTAATACAGGTAATGAGTGGAGGACAGAGGAGCCTCTTAAAGAAGTTGTTACAGGTCTGTGAGAGCCAGAAATCTTGCTTGTTTGTAGGTGACCAAATACTTATTTTACCAAGGAAATTACCAATTTATTCATTAAAAATCCTTCAATGTGATTTTCTGGATTTTTTTTTTCTCATTTTGTCTCTCATAGTTGAGGTATACCTATGATGAAAATTGGAGACCTCTCTGATCTTTTAAGTGGGAGAACTTGCACAATTGGTGGCTGACTAAATACTTTTTTTCCCCACTGTATATTTCAAAAACCTGCAGTGAGAACTACCACCAAGCAACACTGTGTTTCAGTGCAAGGAGTCAGATTATGGAACGATTTTGGACCTGAATTAAAATCATGTACAACGCTTGGGCAGTTTAAACAAAAACTAAAGGAAGAAATACTCCAAACATATATACAAGATGACATGTAAAATCACAAAAGGATTGTCATATCCAGTCTGTGTTGTGTTGTTGCTTAGTTTTTTTTTTGTCACATTTTGTCTTAGCTTTGTTCTGAATTGTAATCACTCTTGTTTTGTTTTTCTTTTGAATTCTTGGATGGAATATGGGTGGGCAATATAAGCTGCGGCTTCAGCCATCACCCATTTCGGGTAACTTATGTTGAACTGTATAATCAGAGGAGTTATTGTCTAATTTGACCTTGTTGGATTTTCTTTCCCCCTTTGTTATGTTATTCAGTTTCTTTTAATCTGTACTTTTAATCTATCCGAAATAAAGATTCATTCATTCATTCATTCATCTCTAAATCAAAAATCCCAACTTTAAACAAATTTGTTAAAAAATTCTTTGTTTGATGAATTATTTTGTTTTCACTGCCCAAACTTTTGCTTTAAATAAGTAAGTAGCCCATCTGTTAACCCAGTGTGGGTTACTATAAACCATCTGGGTTTGAAGTAACAGTAACACTGGCACCGTAGGCAAAATTAGGAGAAAAAAATTGTGAAAAAAAAGTGAAAATTTATGAAAAAAGTTGCAAATTTACAAGAAAAAACCTGTAAAATTAATTGTAAAGAGTTACAAACTCTCCCCTCATGGATCGTCACCTTATCGTGGTGGGGGGTTTGCGTGCCCCAGTGATCCCAGGAGCTATGTTGTCCTGGGCAATTTGCCTCTGATAGGGTCACCCAAGACAAACTGGTCCTGGGTGAAGGGCCAGACTAAGAACGATCCAACAGACTCTCATGATAAATTGTATATCAAGGATTCAGTGTACCCCGCCCGGTATGGGGTTACCGGGGCCCCACCCTGGAGCCAGGCCTGTGGGAGGGGCTCGAAGGCTAGCATCTGGTGGTCGGGTTTCCACCCATGGGACCCGGCCGGGTTCAGCCCGAAGGAGTTACATGGGTCCGCCCTCCAGTGGGCTCACCACCTGCAGGAGGGATCATGGGGGTCCGGTGCTATGTGGATTAGGTGGCAGTCAAAGGCGGAGACCTTGGCGGACTGATCCCAAGCTTTCTAAACTGGCTTTTGGTACGTGGAATGTCACCTCTCTGGTGGGGAAGGAGCCTGAGCTGGTGTACGAGGTTGAGAGATACCGGCTAGATATAGTCGGCCTCACTTCAACACACAGCTCCGGTTCTGGAACCAGTCTCCTGGAGAGGGGCTGGAGCTTGGTCTTTTCTGGAGTTGCCCCGGGCGAGAGGCAACGAGCAGGGGTGGGTATTCTTGTATCCCCCCACCTTGCTGCCTCTATATTGGAGTTTTCCCCGGTGGAGGAAAGGGTTGCTTCCCTGCGCCTTCGGGTTGGGAAACGGGTCCTGACCATCATTTGTGCCTATGCACCAAATGATGTTTCAGAGTACCCACCCTTTTTGGAGTCTGTGACTGGGGTGCTGGAGGGTGCTCCTCTTGGAGACTCCATTGTCCTACTGGGGGACTTCAATACACACGTGGGCAATGACAGTGAAACCTGGAGGAGGGTGATTGGGAAGAACGGCCTTCCCGATCTGAACCCGAGTGGTGTTCAGTTATTGGACTTCTGTGCTAACCACAGTTTGTCCATAATGAACACCATGTTCAAGCATAAGGGTGTCCATATGTGCACTTGCCACCAGGACACCCTAGGTCGCAGGTCGATGATCGATTTTGTTATCGTGTCATCAGACCTGCGACCGTATGTCTTGGACACCCGGGTAAAGAGAGGTGCAGAGCTGTCAACTGATCAGCACCTGGTGGTGAGTTGGATCCGATGGCAGGGGAGGAAACCATTCAGACCTGGTAGACCCAAACGTATAGTGAGGGTGTGCTGGGAGCGTCTGGCTGAGGCCCCTGTCCGGGAGGTCTTCAACTCCCACCTCCGGAAGAACTTCAACCACATTCCGAGGGAGTCTGGAGACATGGAGTCTGAATGCGCCATGTTCTCCACCTCTGTTGTTGAAGCGGCGGCCCAGAGCTGCGGCCGCAAGGTGGTCGGTGCATCTCGTGGTGGCAACCCCCAAACCAAGTGGTGGACACCAGTGGTGAGGGGGGCCATTAAGCTGAAGAAGGAGTCCTATCAAGCTTGGTTGGCTTGTGGGACTCCCGAAGCAGCTGAGGTGTACTGGCAGGCCAAGCGGAGTGCAGCTCGGGTGGTTGCTGAAGCAAAAACCCGGGTATGGGAGGAGTTCGGTGAGGCCATGGAACAAGACTTTCGGTCAGCCTCAAAGAGATTCTGGCAAACTGTCCGGCGCCTCAGGAGGGGAAAGCAGCTCCCTGTCCACACTGTATGGTGCGGATGGGACACTGTTGACTTCGACTGGGGATATCGTCGGGCGGTGGAAGGAATACTTCGAGGATCTCCTCAATCCCACTGATACGCCTTCCACAGAGGAAACAGGGTTTGGGGATGGGGGGGATGACTCGCCTATCACAGGGGCTGAGGTCGCCAAGGTGGTTAAAAATCTCCTTGGTGACCGGGCCCCGGGGGTGGACGAGATTCGCCCTGAGTACCTCAAGGCCCTGGATGTTGTAGGGCTGTCATGGTTGACACGCCTCTGCAACATTGCGTGGAGGTCGGGGGCAGTGCCTTTGGCATGGCAAACCGGGGTGGTGGTTCCTCTCTTCAAAAAAGGGGACAGGAGGGTGTGCTCCAACTTTAGAGGGATCACACTCCTCAGCCTCCCTGGGAAGGTCTATGCCAAGGTACTGGAGAGGAGAGTCCGGCCGTTGGTCAAACCTCGGATTCAGGAGGAGCAATGTGGTTTTCGTCCTGGCCGTGGCACATCGGACCAGCTCTTTACCCTCTCGAGAATTCTTGAGAGTTCGTGGGAGTTTGCCCAACCAGTTTACATGTGTTTTGTGGACTTGGAGAAGGCATTTGACCGCGTCCCTCGTGGTTTTTTGTGGGGGGTGCTTCGGGAGTATGGGGTATCGGGCTTGTTGTTATGAGCTATTCGGTCTCTGTACGACCGTTGTGAGAGTTTGGTTCGTATTGCCAACACTCGGTCGGAGTCATTCCCAGTGAGAGTTGGACTCCGCCAGGGCTGCCCTTTGTCACCGATCCTGTTCATAATTTTTATGGACAGGATTTCTAGGCGCAGCCAGGGAATGGAGGGTGTCATGCTTGGTGACCACAGGATCTCATCTCTGTTGTTTGCAGATGATGTTGTCCTGCTGGCTTCATCCAGCAATGACCTACAGCTCTTGCTGGGACGGTTTGCCGCTGAGTGTGAAGCGGCTGGGATGAGAATCAGCACCTCCAAGTCCGAGTCCATGGTCCTCAGCCAGAAAAAGGTGGATTGTCTTCTCTGGGTTGGGGACAGGCTCCTGCCCCAAGTGGAGGACTTTAAGTATCTTGGGGTCTTGTTCACGAGTGAGGGGAAAATGGAGCGAGAGATTGACAGACGGATTGGAGCAGCATCTGCAGTGATGCGGACGTTGTACCGGTCTGTTGTGGTGAAGAGGGAGCTTAGTTCTAAGGCAAAGCTGTCGATTTACAAGTCAATCTACGTTCCTACTCTCACCTATGGTCACGAGCTTTGGGTAATGACCGAAAGAACAAGATCGCGGATACAAGCGGCTGAAATGAGCTTTCTCCGTAGGATTGCTGGACTCACCCTCAGAGATAGGGTGAGGAGCTCAGTCATCCGGGAGAGGCTCAGAGTAGAACCGCTGCTCCTCCACATTGAAAGGAGTCAGTTGAGGTGGTATGGGCATCTGATTAGGATGCCTCCTGGACGCCTCCCACTTGAGGTGTTTCAGGCACGTCCCACTGGGAGGAGACCCCGGGGCAGACCCAGGACTCGGTGGAGAGACTATGTCTCCCAGCTGGTCTGGGAACGCCTCGGTATCCCCTCTGAAGAGCTGGAGCAGGTGGCTGGGGAGAGGGAAGTCTGGGCTTCTCTGCTTGAACTGCTGCTTCCGCGACCCGGACCTCTGGAAAAGCGCTAGAAGATGGATGGATGGATGAATGGAGTTACAAACTTACAAAAAAAATTTAGCAAATTTACAAGGAAAAAGTCACAAATTTATGAGGAAAATTTAGAAAAAGTTCTAAATTAACAAAGTAGCAAATATATGAGTAAATAAATTGAAAATTTATTAGAATAAAAGTTCCAAGTTTATGAGGAAAATCTGTAAGTTTACAGTAAAAAAATGTACAAGAAAAACGTCACAAATTTATGGGAAAAAGTCACAATCCATCCATCCATCCATCTTCCACCGCTCCGGGGGTCTGGAGCCTATCCCAGCATCTTTGGGCGAGAGGCAGGGTCCACCCTGGACAGATCACCAGTCCATCACAGGGCCAACACAGAGAGACAGACAACCATTCACTCTCACAGTCACACCCAAGGACAATTTAGAATCCCCAGCTGATGCCATTTAACCTAACCTGCATGAGCAAACCAGAGTACCTGGAGAAAACCCACACAGACATGGGGAGAACATGCAAACTCCACACAGAAGGGTCACTGATGGTCAGGGTTGGGATCAAAGCCACAAAAGTCACAAATTTACAAGAAAAGAAATAAATACATTTGAGAAAAAGTTGCAGGATTACAGTAAAAAAGCAAATTTATGATAAAGTTTCAAAATTACAAGAAAAAGTTAGGAAATTTGCAAGAAAAAGTCAGAGTTTTACAAGAAAAACTAACACATAAGAAAAAAGTTGCAAGTTTACAGTAAAAAAAAGTTGCAAATTTATCAGAAAGTTTTAAATTTTCAAGAAAAATGTATCAAATTTATGGGAAAAACGTCACAAATTTACAGGAAAATCACAAATCCATGTGGGCAAACACAATGGGGTCAACATGAACATTCGACCCATAAGACAGCCCAGATTTTAACCTTCGTTGGGGCCCACATGGACATACTGGCTGGCAACTAACACAAGTAATAAAATACAGCAAATCCAAAACTGAAGCACAAATCTTAAAACATATAATACTGACACATACTTGCCAGATTTTGAAATGTACCCTTCTCCTGAAAAACAGGGCACGGTTCCGTACACAGAGGACATTTTATGACACATTTACTGACAAAAAAAGATCACCAGGTGAAATATTATGAATATAGCACTAAAAGCACATGATAATTTAATTAGAAATTCTCCAAAACGTGCCTGTACTGACAAACCTGTCAAACTTGCCCTTATCGCAATTTGGTGATGCAGGCAGACACGCCTCGAAGACCGTCATGTTGCTGACTCCCACATAGAACATAGAACACAGTGCCTGATTCTGATGGCAGTGCTGCTTTGGTTGAGGAAACAGAACTCATGACCCTGTGCAAAAGCAAACATTCAGCTCAAACAGCATGGCGTGTGTGTGTGTGTGTGTGTGTGTGTTGGTTTAGTCTCTGAAGATTGGAGTGAAATGAGTGTCAGACACGTCGTTATCACCCTCTCTTTATGGCATCACACAGGGGAAGCCAAGTCTTTGTATATGTACGTGTGCGTCAGATGGGGAGAGTAAGCAGGAGAACTCTATAAATCAATGTGAAATAATGAAAAAAAAAACCCCTACATATGACTTTCAGACAATTCTCACTTAGGTCAGACACCTGTGTAGACATACAGAGTGACTGGAGTCAATTATCGCTGTATGGCTGCTTCATTTTCACTCTTGGGCCAGTCTAGCACCTGACATCTCTTAACATTGTCAAGAAATGGAAAGGAATAGTCCTTTTACTTCTTTTGGATATTGGATGTCATTTCAATTCTTATGTATCTATTTTCAGTGCACCACACTTGTGCACTGACCGTAATGTATCTTTCGTTGGTCATTTTTCATGCTCTTTAACATGGGAGTGGGCAGACGTGCATGCTTTCTGCAACTGCAGGTGTATTATTATTTCAGCATGAGAAGATAATGCTAAATGCCGTTCACTTATATAGTGCTTTTCTTCTCATCTAGGATGACCAAAACGCTTTACAGATCCTGCAATTCACCCATTCACGGCGGCAGAGCTGCCATACACACAGGTGCTAACCAGGCCACCAGGAGCAACTGGGGGTTCAATGTCTTCCTCAAGGACACTTCAGTAAGCGGACAGCAGACAGAGTGGGAATCGAATCCATGACCCTTCAATCAGCAGTCGGTCACACTACACCTGCGCTACCACTGACAAAATGACAAATGCTACTCAGAATATTCTCAACAAAATCCTCACAAGTACTGCTTGTGCAAAACAGAAGGGGAATTTACATGGGAAAAAATCCCAGATGCATGAGGAAAAAGTGTAGCGCCTCATCCTGGATTTGCACTGTCTCTGGATCCGGACTGTTACAGCTGCGATCTGGACTCCGAAGCAAATGGTTCCCATTCTTGTCAATTTTGTAATCCTCACCTGGTCCAGACCATTGTGGAACAAGCCTGACTCGTCAGATTCAGATTGCTAATGAAACACAATAAGTCCATTTTTGACAGATCCCAGATCCGATCTGCAAAGAAATGCCACGGTATTTAATAGCTATTTGTTCATTAAAAACAATTTAAAGATTGTCCGTTATTTTCAGAGGTCTACTCCTCCACCACTGTGTCAGAGAAGGTAAAATTAAATTAAAATTAATAGACTACTTACGTTTTATTTAGAGCCCAAAAATCCAAGTGGACAGTTGCTACATCACCCTTCCTTGTTGTTATAACGTGATCGGTTCATCTGACTTTTGTCTTTCTCGAGATCTCGTGTATTTTATATAATTCTCGTGCAACCTTGCATTTCAAACTCTGTTCTTATCCATGCCACTGCAAAACACAAATGGAGCTGTTAGGGATGAATGCAAAGAGAACACCTACTCTGCATCTGCAGCAGACTGCATCCAGAGTCGGTGGAACTCCTGGGTCAGGTTTGTGCACTCAGCTCCTCTGCTGATTGCTCTAATCGTTTTCACCTGCTCTGATTAGTCTCAGTGTCTCCTTAAAACACGGAGACTAATCAAACTAAACTAATCAGATTAAAAGACTCCTGCAGACTCCTCTTTTCACGGGAGCGTTAGCCCAGCCAGTCTACAGTTCTGCCAGAGTCACGATAATTCTTCTAGTTGCAACCAGAAAAACTGCGACCATAAAAGCTGTCTACAAATTTTTGTGCAACGAAACCTCAGCAATCGTAATGTTCATGAGCGCTGCTCAACATTCACTGCTCCGTGAGACACTACCCTCACATCTATCCCAGTTGCCTGCCTTTGGCTACAGTCACACTGCAGGTCTTAATGCTCGATTCCAATTTTTTGCTGAGATCTGATTTTTTTGTGTGGGCGTTCACATTATAATTTAAATGTGACCCCCATCAGACTCCAGTGTGAACAGTCTATAGCTATGAAGTGATCCACATGTGCAAAAGAAAATGTAACGTCAGGCACAGCGTTGTATTAACAGAAGTAAATATGAGCCCAGAACGACTGAAGGGGAGAGAACATCTTCACCTTGATGCAGCGCAGCAAAATAAAATGTTAAAATCATTCAGAAATGATTATACACAAAATAAATGAGACCAGCTTCATTCCTCTACAGACCAGATGGCTGCTGTGATCAGAACTGATCCATTAAACAGCTCTCTTGAAAATGAGACCCTGTGTCTCAATGGGATTAACTGTAGAAATAAGGTTAATAATAAATAATCTTAGCGATTACAATAGAACTCTCACCCACTGCTGTTGTCTGACTTGTCTGGTGTGAAAAAATCGGATCTGTGCTGTTCAGACTGACATAAAAAAATCAGATATGGGTCACATGTGTGCAACAAAAATCAGAATTGAGCATTAAAATCTGCAGTGTGACCTTAGCCTTTGTTATCTGTCAGTGTACAACATCACACAGGAATTTGGACATATAGCAATACAATGACAGCATCACAAACAACTCCATCCATTTGAAGCAACCAGCAGAAACACTGTAGCCATCCAGTGCAGCTTTATGGAGTCTTCTTCTCCTGGCTGCTCCCTTTAGGGGTCTCTGCAGCAGATCATGCGTCTCCATCTCACCCTATACCTTCATCTTCCTCTGTAACACCAACCCTCTCCATGTCCTCCTTCACTACATCCATCAATCTGCTCTGTGGACTTCTTCTTTTCCTCCTGCCTGGCAGCTCCATCTTCAACGTCATTTGTCCAATATCTCCATTATCTCCACATGTCCAAGCCTTCTCAGCCTTGCCTCTCTTTGTCTCCCAACTGGTCAACCTCCCTTACAGCACACATGTCGCGCCAACGTCGGCTCAACACACCAAGTTTGCATTGGGAATACATCTCTAGAGGTTGTTTGCTGACACCAGCATTTAGGTGGGAGACCTAAAGATTTAATCTTTCAGCTGCCACAGCGTATTATTATTTAACATAGTGATGTCAGCACATTGGATTTGGCTTGGATTTTATATGGTCTTTGGTATGACCTGGTCATAAACCCACAACCTTCTGACTGTGGGGTGGATCCACTAGGCCATCGCTCAGTATTCTGCAGAGAAATGTTAATCATGACCTTTATTTATTTAGGATGGGTCTTTAAAACTGCAACTATTTTGTTACTGAAGGTGAGAAACACTACTACTAAATTACAGTTGAATAACAAAATAGTTTTAGTCTTAAGAGCCAAATAAATAAAGGTCATGATTAACATTTGCCTCACAGTCTGAAAGCTGTGGGTTCATGATTGGGTCATACCAAAGAAAATATAAAATTCTAGTCAAATCAAATGTGTAGACCATGACAATAATATGCTGTGGTAGCTGACAATAGAAAAAGCCAACTTTATTGTCATTCAATCCATACAGCCAATCATGTACAGTAGAACAAAATTACGTTTCTCCTATCTACAATAGAGATGTCTTCTTCTGATATTCACACAATTATACCTTAATGCTGCATATTTAATGCTGCAACCCGTCTGAGGCTCCATATTTAATGGTGCCACCATGTGACACTATGCCCTCCTAGTCACCCTTAGAATCTTAGCATCTTCAACTCTGCCACCTCCAGCTCCGCCTCCCGTCTCTTCGTCAGTGTCACAGTCTTTAAACCGTCATTGCAGGTCTCACTACCATTATGTAAATCTTCCCTTTCACTCTTGCTGCTATCCTTCTGTCACAAATCACCCCTGACACATGTTTCCACCCACTCCACCCTGCCTGTACACTCTGCTTCACCTTTCGTGCATGTTCCATTGCTTTGGATGGTTGACCCCAGGTATTTAAACTCCTCTACCTTCACTACTTCTACTCCTTGGATCTTCACCATTACTCCTGCCCCTTTTTCACCCACACACATTTTGATTTGTACAGTATTCTAATATGGGAAAATTCTGAGACAAATGATTTAATGGCTAAGCAGATTAAAATATCTAGCTCAACACTGGTAGAAGCAATCAGCTTCTCTAATTAAACAACCAGAAAAAGGTAAAAATTACTCTGTCAGGATAAAAAAAGACACTGCTCTGCGCATCCAGCTCTCAACAGAATCTTACAGTAGTGTGCTCTGTATAATTCTACAGGCACCAGAGGAGAGAGAGCAACAGTGGTGAAATAGCAACACAATAAGGCCTGTCTGGTCAAAGGTTGTTTGTTCTTAGAGATGCTGGACACACGCACCGTTGGCTGACCAGCAGTGGGATGAGCAGGGCAACAGGGTTATTGATTTCTGCTTGCTGTTGTTTGGAAGGCAAGCTTGTCATAGTGGCTCCTCAGATGATGTCCAGATAGGCTGCACACAACAACAACAACAAGAGTCATTTAATCTGGAGGCAAAGAGGAGCAGATCTAACGATAGAACACTTTCAAAGGTTAAGCCGGCTGCTGGCCACAGTTAAATCTGCAAACATCAACAGGAGGGAAAGAACTGGAGCAAGATTTTTCCTCACGTTTTATGCTAGATTGAAATAAAGCCTTTGTTTTGTCATTGCTCCTTAAAGCAATAAAACAGTGGACAGCTAAATACAAATATAACATTGCATTAATCTTATGCATACCTACTATATTATCTACAAAACATTTAACACTGCAGATTACAGCATTTATTTAACTGGTGATTGATATAACACTAGTCAATCATGATGTCAGTCAAAATGTAGCTGCATAATAAAATCAATAATGTAACAATGTTAGGAATGACAAATTGTATTGATAAAATTCTGTCTAATCTCAATGATCACTCATAGTGCTTAACCAGTAACTAACCTGATACAGGTTCAAATCCCCAGGCTGGCAGGGGTAGGAACCTTTCTGTGTGGAGTTTGCATGTTGTCCCTGTGCTGTGTGGGTTTACTCTAGGGGCACAGGTTTCCTCCCACAATCAAAAGACATGCATGTTAGGTTAATTGGTGGTTCTAAATTGTCCCTAGATATCTGTCTCCTATAGGCCCTTAGAATAGAGGGTTAGTTTACCTACTAGTTAAGCACTTTCAGTGGTCTTTAGGACAAGAAAAGCTCTACGTCAGTAGTGGTCCTTATCCCTTCTATTCTTTTAAGCACGTATCTTACAGAGTGGCGAATGCTGACAAACATTGCAATTTCTGGGTTCTTGTCAGGGTTCCTAAAAGGCTGCACAACAGTTCGTCATCGGTTTTTAAAGGCTGTAAACATTTTTTCTTGTCGCAAAGAAATTTGGAACATGTTCAGAAGATGGTGTGCTGTTGTGACAATCATTTCTATGGATGCCGGTCTTTGCATATGGGGTGTACTATGGACTATGTCTTTCTGGCTTGCTCAGTTTGGAGGTGGCTCTGTTGTTTAGTTCATTTTAATTACAGCACTCCTTGCAGGTTGAGTGGTCCATGTAAAGGTCTTTCCATTCCTCTTTGTTATAAAATAAAAAAAAAAGTTCTGATATTTGAGCTATGTATGGGGCAGTAGTGGCTCAGGAAGTACAGCAGGTTGTCCAATAACCAGAGGGTTGGCGGTTTGAATGCCGATCTCTCCAGCTATTCTGTCGTTGTGTCCCTGAGTGAGACACTTTACCCACCTTGCTTCCAGTGTCCATGACACTGGGTATGAATGCGTGTAAATGTTCGGTAGTGGTTGGAGAGGCTGTTGGTGCAGATTGGTAGCCACATTTTCTTCAGTCTACCCTAGGGCAGCTGTGGCTACAGTTGTAGCTTACCACTATCAATGCCTGTCTGGAGTGAATGAATAATGGACTCACTAAGCGCTTTGAGATGTCACTTGAAATGTAAAGTGCCATATAAATTTAATCCATTTTTAAATTATTGGTGTATTTCTCAGTTATTGCTGAGGTGACTTTTCTCTGTAGGGCAGGGGTCTCAAACTCATTCCGTGGAAGGCCAAGACCCTCCAGGTTTTACCTCCACCCAGTATCTTCAGCAGGTGTTTTCACTGATCAGCAATCAGTGGGAAGAAATTCAGTGAAATCACCTGTTGAAGACACTGGGTGGAGGTAAAACCTGCAGGGTCTTGGCCCTCGATGGAATGAGTTTGAGACCCCTGCTGTAGGGCATACACCATCATAACTAGTACACCTGACAGCAAACATCACAAGAAGAGCTATGACTTCACCTGACAATGCGAGCTTTCTTTGTGTCATCTAGAAGACTAAAAACTAATTTGTATAACTGATACCCAAGAATTTGCACATGGTTGTCTGTCTCTCTGTGTTGGCCCTGCAGTGGACTGGTGATCTGTCCAGGGTGTACCCTGCCTCTCGCCCAAAGATGCTAGGATAGGCTCCAGCCCCCCCGCCCCCCCGCGACCCGAAAAGGATTAAGCGGAAGAAAATGGATGGATGGATGGATGGATGGGTGGGAGTTTGCACACACGCATACAGTGGGGAAAATAAGTATTGAACATGTCAATCTTTTTCTCATTAAAGTTATTTCTGATGGAGCCAATGACCTGAGATTTTCACCAGACATCAGTAACAACCCAAGTAATCCATTTATACAAAGAAATCAAGGCAACTGTGTTCACAAAACATGTTTTATTTAATAAAGTTGAACAACACAGGGAATAAGTATTGAACACGCTTGTTGAAATTCATTTAATGTTTAGTAGAAAAGCCTTTGTTGGTAATAACAGCTTCCAGACGCCTCCTGTATGGAGAAACTAGGTGCAGGCACTGCTCAGGAGTGATTTTAGCCCATTCTTCCACACAAACTGTCTTGAAATCTCAAAGATTCAAGGATTCAGGTCAGGTGACTGACTGGGCCATTCTAGCGGCCTTATTTTCCTTCTCTGAAGCCAGTTGAGAGTTTCCTTGACTGTGTGTTTGGGATCATTGGGATCATTGGGTCTTGCTGAAATGTCCACCCTCGTTTCATCTTCAGCATCTCGGCAGATGGCAACACGTTCTTATCAAGGATGTTTCTGTACATTTGTCCACTCATCTTTCCTTCAGTTATATGTATTCTGCCTGTACCATGTGCTGAAAAACATCCCCACACCATGATGCTCCCACCTCCAAACTTCACTGTTGGTATGGTGTGTTTGGGCTGTTGTGCAGTGCTAGCGATCCTTCAAACATGCTGTGTGTTGTGGCATCCAAAAAGTTCAATTTTGGTCTCATCTGACCAGATTATATTCTTCCAGTATTTTACTGGCTTGTCCATATGTTGTGCAGCAAGCTTTGAACAACCTTTAACATGCTTTTTCTTCAGCAATAGAGACTTGCGAGATGAGTAGGCATAGAGTCCATGTTGTTTGAGTGCATTACTTATTGTTTTCTTTGAAACAGCAGTACTTGCTAACTCAGGCTGTTTTTGGAGCTCTCCACGAGTAGCCTTTGGCTCTTGGATAACTCTTCTGATAATTCTTTGACTCCTCTGTCAGAAATCTTTTGAGGAGCTCCTGGTCATGGCCAGTATATGGTAAAATGATGTTCTTTCCACTTCCAAATGATGGCTCCAACAGTGCTCACTAGAACATTCAGTAGTTTAGAATTGCGCCTGTAACCAATTCCATCATTATGTTTTGCAACAATAAGGTTGTGAAGGTCTAGAGCAGGGATGGGTAACTGGTGGTCCGCAGGCCACATGCGGCCCCCAATGTCATCCACTGCAGCCCACCAGTCCAATTCCAAAAACTATTTATTTATATCCCGTTTGAACATATTTGGAACTGCATTCTGAAATGCAGTTATAAAGTCCGCCAGCAGAGGGACCACTAATCAAAAACTAGGTGCGAGTGGTCGATAGAGAGTGAGGGAGCCACAGACTGATGGAGTAGTGTGCCCCGGAGTACGTCTTAAGGTATGCATGTGTTGCAGCTGAGACCGGATAAATAGGCCGTCAACAGCAGTAAATGTAGAGTAGGCTGCTTTTAAACAGCAATAAATCCTACAGCTCCTCACTGAGGAGTATTTACAGTAAGGTTTTAAACTAAAAGGCAAATTTATGGGACTTCCGGTTATGGCTGCCACGTAGGACGGACGTGTCTCGCTCTGCTCTGCTCCTGGAGAAAAAAATCGGCAAATAACTCTCTCATTTGGGACAGAACGTATCCCAGCATTTGGGCGAGGATATGTCGGCGAAGCCTAAGGCTGGAAAACCAGGAAAAGGAAAAAGCGAGCCGCCGAAACAGTCCAAATTAACGGACTTTCAGGTCTGTGACGCAGCAAACAAGGCTCCATATATGGCGGAGGAGGCTGGCGGCGGTGCGATTTCTGCGGGGAATGGCGCAGATGCGCTGATGGCTGCCATGAGTTCAATGAGAGCGGACTTTTCCTCTAGATTTGATGGGATTATGACAGCGCTGGAAGGAATAAGAAAGGAATTGGGTGACTGTGTAGAACGAACGGCGCAGATGGAGCTCCGTCTCGCTAGTGCTGAAGATGACGTCACCCGTCTTCAATTAAAGGTGCGCACTTTGGAAAAAAAAAATAAATCTCTGGAAGATAATATTTTGGATTTGGAATCTCGGTCGAGACAGAATAATTTGAGGCTGGTGGGTCTTCCAGAGGAATCAGAAGGTCGGGACGTATGTTCCTTTCTGGAAAAGTGGATTCCGGAGGTGCTGGGCAGCGAGGAGTTGCAATCAGCAGTGGTTCTGGAAAAAGCACATCGTATTGGCCCACGGAGAGATAAGGGACCGCCGAGGACCTTAATTATGAAGTTTCTTAGCAACAGAGACAGGATGAAGATCTTCAACGCTGCACGTGCTAAAGGAGAGATTAAACACCAGGACCAGCAGGTGCGGTTCTACCCAGATTTGGCCACAGGAATCCAGCAATTGAGGAAGCAGTTTGATCCCGTACGTAAGGAGCTGCGCAACCTTGGGATTCGTCATGGTGTAATCTATCCTGCGAGACTGCTGACCACGTATGAGGGCAGAACCCACATCTTCAAGACCCCAGAGGAGGCGCAGGAGTTCATCAAGAAGATCAAAGAAGAAGAAGAGACTGGTGGGAGCTAAGCATGAACAAAATATAAGGTAGAATAATTAAGCATTTGCACAGGCATCTGACTGACTTGAAGTAAATAGTAAGTTTACAAAATATAGATTGTATTATATATTAAAAAAAACAAAACAAAAACAAAACAAACAAAAAAAAAACAAAAACTATGATGTACAAAGTTGTTAAAAATTTTGGAGTTAAGTTGGAAAACTACAGAGGAGAGTTAATGTTACGTCATTAAAAGCAGTAGAGTTAGGGTGATTGGGAGGATGAAGAAGGAGTGGCTTAGGCTGTTCCCCGTGGGTGTGGAACGGTCGATGGCTATATCGGGAGACAGAATTTTTCTTTTGATTTTGGGGGGTTTGCCACAAGTGTGGGAAGGGGAAATTTGTTTGTGTGTAGTTTGTAGGATGAATGTTCAACCACTCATGTTTTTGCTTCTCTGTATGAGCATGTTTACACTGCAAGGTAATCCCAAACCCTCTATTGATCATGGACCAAAGTGTTAACCTTAATTTAACTTCATGGAATTGCAGAGGTCTACAAAATTTAAAAAAACTTAAACAAGTTATGAATAAAATAAAGGACATGGGTTCAAGAATTGTGTTTTTACAAGAAACTCATCTGATAGAGGAGGATGTTAAAAGAATTAGGAGTAGATGGCAGGGAAGTGTATTCACCTCTTCATTTTCATCCCGAGCCAGGGGAGTTATGACTCTCATACATAAATCAGTTCCTTTTCAAGTGAAAAATGTAATTGGAGACAAATTTGGAAGATATGTAATCATTCAAGGTTCTTTGCTATTAGAAAATATAAATCTTGTGAACTTATATGGTCCCAATATAGATGATCAGAAGTTCTTTGCTAATTTATTTCTCATCTTATCATCACTTACAGGGCAACATATAATAGCAGGGGATTTTAATTGTACATTGAATCCAGGTGTGGATAGATCAACAGGACTGGATTGTACGCACATTGGATGTAGGATGACTATTAATCATTTTATGAAAGAATTGAGATTGTTAGATATATGGAGAGAAATGAAACCACAAGTTAAAGCCTATTCTTGTTATTCCAGTACCTACAAGACATTCTCACGTATTGATTATTTTTTGATTTCCACAGAATTAAGGTCCAAGATTCAAAACTGCTTTTATGATAACATCGTGATCTCTGATCATGCACCCTGTTGTCTAATATATGTAGATAAAAAATTGACAAAGGAATCAGGTAGATGGCAATTTCAGCATAAATGGCTTCAGGATGAGGAATTTGTCAAGTATATAGAAAAACAGATAGACGAGTTCTTTGACATCAATACTACACAAACATCAGCATGTGTAAAGTGGGAGGCTTTCAAAGCTTTTATTAGGGGACATATTATTAGTTATACAGGATCAAAATCTAAGAAGACTCGAGAGGAGAGAGCTAAATTGGAACATAAAATAAAAAATCTTCAGGAAAAAGTGTATGCAGGAAGTGACCCAAGGTTGGAGAATGAATTACTGATTTTGAGAGCTGAATACGACAAAAAATCAGCGAATAGAGCTGCCTCGAGTCTTCTAAGATTGAAACAATCTTTTTATGAACAAGGTGAAAAATCAGGAAAATTATGAGCATGGCAGATTAAACAATTGGAAATTAAAACACCAATTACCAGTATTATAAGTAATGGACAGGTAGTTATAGATCCTTTAGAAATTAATAGAGCCTTTAGAGATTACTATGAAAAATTATATGATACCAAAAATGAACCTGATTTAACAAAACTAAATGGGTTTTTGAACGAACTATCTATACCGTGTATTCCAAATGAAAACAGGGAGATATTGGAGTCTAAAATTAGTCAAGAAGAAGTTGGGCTAGCCATTGATAATATGAAATCAGGAAAAAGTGCAGGACCAGATGGTCTTCCAGTTGACCTTTATAAAAAATTTAAGAATAAATTAATAAAACCTTTTTTGGAAATGGTTTTAGAAGCATTTCAAAATAATAATTTACCATCATACATAAATAATGCCTTAATTATACTGCTGCCAAAACCAGGTAAGCCCTCTAATAAATGTGAAAATATGAGACCAATAAGCCTATTAAACGCCGACCTTAAGATAATCTGTAAAATTTTAGCAAGACGAATACAAGAAATTTTACCAAATATTATTAATCGAGATCAGAATGGCTTTATAAAGGGTAGACAAGGCTTCCATAATGTAAGAAGACTATTTAATATTATTTATTTTAATAAAGAAGCACCGGATACAGCTCTCCTATCATTGGACGCCGAAAAGGCCTTTGATAGAGTTGAATGGCCCTTTCTTTTTGAAGTCCTACAAAGGTTTGGACTTGGAAATAATTTCATAAAATGGGTTCAAATAATATACAATAATGCTACAGCAGAAATCCTAACAAATAACAATATTTCAAAACCAATAAAAATCAATAGAGGATGTCGACAAGGCTGTCCACTTTCACCTTTACTGTTTACTATGGCAATTGAACCTTTAGCGATAGCGATACGTTTACATTCACAAATATATGGAATTAAAGTTGGACCAACAGAACATAAAATCTCCCTGTACGCCGATGACATAATTTTGTTTATGTCGAATCTAAAAAAATCAATTCCAACCTTGTTGAATTTAATAAAGAATTTTGGGGAAATATCAGGATATAAAATAAATAAAACTAAATCTTCAATATTAATGCTAAATGAGACCCAGAGAAATTACCCAGCCCCTGAGGTAAATCAATTCAATGTTGTAAATCAGTTTAAATATTTAGGAATCCAAATTATGCCTAAGCTAGAATCAGTCGCCAGTGTCAACTATGAAGCCTTAATGTCAGATATCAGTGAGTTAACTCAGAGATGGATGTCACTACCAATGTCGATGATCGGGAGAATCAATATACTTAAAAGTAATATTTTACCTAAAATACTTTATTTCAATACATTCCCTTATCACCACCTTTAGATCTATTCTCAAGAATAAAAAAAAAGTTAGTGGAATTTATATGGAACAACAGGAGGGCTAGATTACGTTTGTCTTTATTATATTTACCATTTGATCGTGGAGGTCTGAAATGTCCAAATTTTATGTTGTATTATTGGTCGGCACAACTGAGGTCTATGACATATTATTTTTCATCAAATGATCTCCCTCACTGGACTGAAATGGAATCATACAATTTACCTTTACCTCTTCCCATATTCATATACTCAGATTCGGCAAAAAAATTACAAAAACAAGTTAAAAATCCATTTGTAAAGCATATGATCAAAATATGGTGTGAAGCTAAAAACTATTTAAAAGAACCACAGTTATTGTCACAATTTAGTCCAATATGGGGTAATCAATATTTTAAACCAGGGAGAGCGGACGCTGTATTTAAAGTATGGAATTTAAAAGGGATACAAAAGATTCAGGATTTATATTTGCCATGTGCAGACAACATAATGTCTTTTGAAGAGCTGAGGATCAAATTTAATCTCAATAGAACACATTTTTTTAAATATCTTCAACTTAGAAACTTTATTCGATCAAATCAAAATAAAGCTCTCACTCGACCTATTTATTCATCCTTGGAAAAAATGATGATGAAAGATAGTAAAAGAAAGGGTATTATTTCAGAGTTTTATAACTCACTGACACTATCTTCAAGTGAAAATTCACTGAAAAGATTAAACTACTGGAAAGAAGATCTGCAAATTGAAATTTCAGAGGAATAATGGGAATTGGCTTGTACAGAAGCTCAAACCAAATCAATAAATGCACGCCTTAAATTGATACATTTCAAATGGTTAATGCGGATGTATGTTACACCGGAGGAGTTAAATAGATATAACAAAAATATACCAGACATGTGCACAAAATGCATGGAAAGTAAAGGAACCCTATTTCATTGTTTATGGGAATGTAGATTAATAAGAATGTTTTGGGAAGAGGTGAGGGTAACAATTGAAAAAATAATCTCAAAACAAATCATATTGAATCCTAAACTGTTTTTGTTGGGTCTGTACCCAGAAAAGCATAATTTTAATAAAAGTGAAAGAACATTCATAGACCTCAGTTTGCTTAATGCCAAAAAATGTATTGCACTATTATGGAAAAAGACTCAGACCAGATGTGACTCAGTGGTTAAGACAGATGTTAACAAACCTTCCATTAGAAAGAATAACATATATACTAAAATCAAAGGAAATTGTGTTTGAGAATATATGGAGACCTTTTATTGATTATGTAAAAAATTTAAACATAACTCTTGAAGAAGAAGGTGAATGATGTGTGTGGACCTTGTAAATTCCAAACTGGTGAACATAATATGTATACTTATGTATTGGATTGTCTAGACTAAACAGAGGAGCATTGTTGAAGACTTGATTTTGTTGGTGGTTGTTGGTGTTTTTAGTGCATTTTTTTTTTTTTGTAGTACTTTAGTGTTAGTGTTTGATTGTTTGTATCATGTTTGTTAAAAAAAAAAAAAGGTTCAATAAAGATATTGTGGAAAAAAAAAGGCAAATTTATATAAGAAACGGAAAATTCACGACAGAAAAACTCACTAATTTAGAAAAAAATCCCTGTACAACTAAAAAGTTCTTTAAATAAAATGATGCAAATTTATCAGTAGAAGCTTGCACATCTAATAGCAAAATAAAATATAGATTTGGAAAAAAATGACTAATTTAAACCAGAAATGTAGCATATTTATCAGTAAAACTATTTTACTTTGATCATTTTCTTCAAAAAGGCCTGCTATTTTAACCTTGCTTTTGATTAGTTTCCTATCTTAAGTGTCTTTATGATTTTAAACCTATTTTATGTCACAATTACTTATCTTACTGCAAATTATTAATACTTATGAATATTTGTCAGTTTGACTGTATTTAAGTGTTGTTTTATTGTTCTAGTCATCTTAACTCTAGTCTTTTTATCAGCATATTATCTTCTTGTCTATCAGTGACCATTTTATTTTTATCACTGTCCAAGCTCCGGCGTTTCCTCATGGGGAGCCCTCCCACAGGGAACTGTGCCTGTTTTCTGGCTGCGGGGTGCTGGCCTGTGATCACCCTGGTCTACCCAGCTGAGGGGACCGTCCACTGCGGCACCACACCTGCAGTGTTGACCCCTCGGGTTGGACTTGGATGGTGTCAAAGGTGGTGTTCCTGTAGCCGTGAACTTGGCACTTTCCCTGCTGGTGATGGCTCCCTAGTAATGGTGCTTCCACACTTGGATCCTCGGTGCGTGTGTGTGTGTTTCTTCGCGCGCGTGTATGCGTGTGTGTGTGTGGGGGGGGGGTAATTGTGTTTATTTCAATGTGTGAAGCACTTTGTGTTGCATTTTTTTGTATGAAAAGTGATATGTTAATGAAGCTTTGATTTAATTCTAATATATTAAAAAAATATTTTTCTTCATCATCATGTTTCTTTTTCTTCCTGGCTTTTTTGTAATAACCATATGGAATTTCTCTTTGCTCGTCATTTTAATGGAGAGAGTTTTAAAATTAGTTCATGCTATAATTTTATCAGTAATTTTAATTCTAATATGATAAAACACTGAGCAGCTTTTATTTTCATTTGCATTTTCAGTTTTAATTGTAAAACTTTTGACTTTGAAGAAAATACACCCCCACTCCCAAGGTTTACATGTAAATCTGGTCCTCGAGAAGTGAGGAAAAAAATTTGTGGCCCTCACTACCACCAAAGTTGCCCATCCCTGATCTAGAGAGAGCTCTTTGCTTCTACCCAACATGAGTTCATTGTGGTGTGACTGTCAAGTGGCCCTCACTCGTGAGGTTTGGCCAGCAGTTTCCCCCCACTTGAACGGGATGCTTGCTTCGGAAGATAGAACTGGAAATCACTCAGTGACCAAGACTCAGCTTTTCCTTTTATTTTTGTAAAGTCATCAAGGCCAAGCACAGGTGAAAAACTTTTAAATACAACACAAAAAGAGGGTCAAGGAAAATGTAACCCAAGAACCCATAATAAATCAACATAACCCGAAATCAAATACTAAATTTTTAAATTACTAAAACCCAATCTTGAAATAAGTAGAAAATACTCACATCTAAAGCACCCCAAATACTAAATACATCTTAAAACATTGTTCAATAATGATTTTTAACCTTACAACCTTAGCAGCTTTTAACTTTTAAACTCTTAAAATACACTCCATTTTAACTATACTTTTAAACCCACATGATTTTATAAATATGACATTTTAACTTACATTTCAAACACACAATTTTTTAACACATCACATTTAACCTAATCTTGATCAAATTACTTTTCAAATGCAGCTGCAAAGACATATATCACAAATGGATGCTCACCGGCTCCTTCTTCCTTGCTTGAAACAAGCTTTAGTTCTGCAGTCTTTTCCAAAGTCCAAACTCTCCAACCATTTCTCTCACACACTGCTTACTCTCCACTGCCTCCAAGCTCCCTTAATCACCAGATCATTCCCACCTGGTGCAATCAACCAACTGCTCTCAGGCTGGGAAGCACACCCAGATCTAAAGCACTCAGGCAGAGAAGGTGTGGCCTGCAGCTCAGCTCAACAGTGACAATCTGATATCCAGACCTTTTTAAAGGCTACCAGTCTGGACTTAACCAACTGAAATTAATTTGCACTGATGCGGGATGGGATAGCTTCGTAAATACTGATGGGTTTCAGCTGGTTTCTTGGCTTTCTATGGCTTTATGCACCCCTTTTTTTTCATGTGTTCAATACTTAGTTGCTGTGTCATTCCACTTTAATAAATATAACTTATTTTGTAAACACAGTTGCCTTGATTTATTTGTATACATGGATTATTTGGTTTGTTTGTGATATCTGATGAAAATCTCAGGTCAGTGGCTCCATCAGAAATATGTTTAATGAGAGAAATAGTGACATGTTCAATACTTATTTTCCCCGCTGTATATACGAGTTCATAGTGGTCAAATATGAGCAAATTTGATTTATTTTTCAACATAGTCTCCCCTTTGGTCCACACACTTCGTCTATCAATATTGAAGTGCTTGGATCCCTGCGGGTGAAAAATAAACCACATTTGGTCAAAATTGATCAGTCCCCCGCCTCATCCATCCGTCCATCCATCTTCTACTGCTTAATCCTTTTTTGGGTCATGGGGGGTGGAGCCAATCCCAGTGTCTTTGGCCAAGAGGCAGGGTACACCCTGAACAGAACGCCAGTCAATATATACATTTTTATATATATAATTAACAAAAGATGGATACGTCTGTTTGGGAATCAATAGATCATCCTAAGTGTCAAGTATCATGATATTATGCACCACCACCTCTAAAAGATATTATATAGTTAAGGGGGGGAGAGGAGGGGAAGTACAGGGCACTTGATTGCACTGGCCTACCCAGTATGCCCACACTTCTCAGCCAAAGGCGTCTTCAGTGGCTTGGCCATGTGCACCGCATGGAGCCAAGCTGCCTGCCCAGAGAGATCACGTACAGTGAGCTGTGGGAAGGGGTTTGTCTGGTAGGACAACCCCTGTTGAGGTACAAAGACGTCTACAAACGCAATCTCCGATATGCAGAAATAAACACCGAACACTGGGAGAAGGTGGCCAAGGAATGTGCCGTTTGGTGCCACTGTGTAAGAGGAGGAATGAGCAGGGCTGAAGCAAGTTGGAGGGAAAAACAGGAGAGGAGGCGTACTGCAAGACACGAGCGTGCAGTGGTGGAACAACATCCATCAGCCTTCATCTGCGCCAACTGCAACAAAGACTGCCACTCAAGGATTGGTCCACACAGCCACTCCAGGCGCTGCGCCAATCCTTGACAAGACGCGATTCACCATCACCTCTTCGAGACGAGGATGCCAGAATGATGATGAATGTGAGTTGCCCCTTCCCCTTCCCCCCAGGCCACAGCTGTAAATAAGAACGTGTTCTTAATCTGTCCTGCCTGGTTAAATAAAGGTTAAATAAGATCAATTTTTGACTGAGGTTGATATGCAGTGGCAGAGCGGAGTTTGGGTGAACAGCCTTGGCAGAGGTATTTACTCTCTGAGTGCCCTCTAGTTGTGCAGTAGTTTTGTCTTGATTGTGTGAGTGCTCTTTTGTACAGGTAAGAACTGGCTCAGAGTGGTGGGAGGGTCCTTGCAGGTGAAGAGGAAAAGGGAGAGAAGGGGGGATCCTTCTCAGGTTGGTGACTAGGAAAAGTGATGCCCATGCTTGGGGTTAAATTCCTGTGATGAAAGTTGTTAATTTGATTGAATTGAATTTTGATTTTAAGGCTTACTTAAGAGTCCAGTTAAATGGAGAGAACGGCTGGGGAAGGAGTCCAACATTCTGCGGACAACAGGTGAGAGAACAGCTATTTAACTTTTCTTGTTTGTCCTGTATAGATATCCAGAGGAGAGGGTTAATTGAACAAATGTTTCTATTACTTGGGAAGTCCACTCTGGGTGCTAGGAGCAGAGACACGGGTTGGCAAGCGGGGTGTCAGTGAAGTGGTCCACACTGAGTGCAGTTGGAGAGAGGCGGTGACCAAAGCAACAAATGGAGTCATCTTATCAGTCTGTGCAGATCCATGTTTTAATCATCCAGGTTGTAGATTGTTAAAAATATTTATTAAACTCACTGGAATTAAAAAGATTTTAAAACAAGATGTGTCAGTGTTCATCCAAACACCATCTTCAATTGTTATGAACAACAGGAAGAAACTGGCAAGAAATGCAGAAACAAGTCACATGATCTCTGATGTAACAAGAAGAAAGAACAACACTAGCGTGAAGAGGACCCTCTGCAGGATCAACCCACGCAAGGCAGCTGGTCCAGACAACATACCGGGTCACATCCTGAAGGACTGTGCAGAGGAGCTCAAGAATGTCTTGGCCAAGATCTTCAACATCTCCCTGACTCAAGCTGTTGTCCCCACGTTTCAAAACTGCTACCACAATACCAGTCCCAAAGAAGCCCATCCCATACAGTTACTATAAATACCAGCCCGTAGCACTGACCCCCATCATCATGAAGCGCTTTGAGCGGCTGGTCATGCAGAACATCAAGTCCATCCTCCATCCTCCCTCCTTCCCACGACCCATCTCAATTTGCATACAGGTCAGAGAGCTACATAAGATGCCATCGCTGCTGCTCTCCATCCAGCCCTCACCCACCTGGACTCAAAGAACTCCAACGTGCCAACGCTGTTCTTGGACTTCAGTTCAGCATTCAACACAATCATCCCCCCGCACCTAATACAAAAACTCAGAAACTTGGGACTCAAAACCTCTGTCTGTAACTGGGTGCTGGACTTTCTCATAGGGAGGCCACAGAACGTGCGAGTTGGCAGAAACACCTCCAAGACCATCACACTGAGCACAGGGGCCCCACAAGGATGTGTGCTCAGCCTGCTGCTCTTCATCCTGCTGACCCATGACGGTGTACCAGCCTAGAACACCAACCACGTCATCAAATTTGCGGACGACACGGCGGTGGTGGGCCTCATCACCAACAATGAGGAGGCCAACTACAGAAATGAGGTGAGCCAACTGGTCCAGTGGTGTCAAGACAATAATTTCTTCCTGAAGGTGGGAAAGACCAAGGAAATTGTGGTCGACTTCAAGAGGGGACACACACAGCATTCCCCTCTGATCATTGATGGAGCAGCTGTGGAGAGGGTGAGCAGCACCAGGTTCCTGAGGGTGCACATCTCCGAGGACTTCTCCTGGTCCAACAACACCACATCACTGGCCAAGAAGGCTCAAACTCGCTTCCATTTTCTCCACAAATTGAGGAGAACATGAGTCCCACCCCCTATCATGTGCTCATTCTACTGGGGCACCATTGAGAGCATCCTCACCAGCTGCATCATGGTGTAGTATTGAAGCTTCACCGCCTCTTGCCGGAAGACACTACAACGCACAGTGAAAGCAGCCAGCAAGATTATCGGTGCTCCTCTGCCCCCCCGCCCCAGGCATCTACCTCACCTGCCTCACCCGCAGAGCCATCAACATCACAGGCGACACCTCCCACCCCTCACACTCCCTCTTCAGCCCCCTGCCCTTGGGGAAAAGGTACCAGAGCCTCCGGAACTGCTCCACAAGACTGCTAAATAGCTTTGTTCATCAGGTCATCATTACCTTGAACTCTGCCCCCCGACTACCGCATTGAACTGCAACTACAGGTATTACATCTCTAGTTTTCTGTATATAAGATTGCTGGGTTTAATCATCATTAATGGTTTATCTCTATTTGCACTATGGAAGGTCTGCGTCTATCTTTTGTCATTTGCACTATGGGTGGCATTACTGTACATAGACTGCTGTTGTTGGGGTTTTTTCCAGCCTTATTCCTTTTTCTTCTTTATACTGTGCACACCACTGAAGAGACAGAAACGCCATTCCAACTCTCCTGTATGTCATGTACATATAATAGTATTGACAGATAAAATCTTTGAATCCTTTTTGAGTCACTACAGCTTAGAAGTCATGTGATTTGTTACATTACAGGTCATGTGAGTTGTTTCTGCATTTCTTGTCAGAGTTGCTCCCTGTTACTCATTACAACTGAGGATGGTGTTTGGATGAACACTGAAATGTTTTTTTTTTCAATCTTTTTAATCCCAGTGAGTTTAATAAATATTTTAACCATTTTAACAGTCCCACAGCCAGATGAGATCTGAGGCATCCTTTAAGTAAGGCTCAGCTAACCAGTGAGTGGACAGAGCGGCAAACAATCATAATTAAGAGATGAACAAATGTGTCAGAGTATGTCTCACCCCTTGGAGCATAAGGAATATGATGGCTGGACATTCCCAGGGTTTTTACACTTACCTGTAACTGTTTGGACAGATGAACGTGGCACCTTCAGGCATCTGGAAATTGTGCCCAAGGATGAGCCAGACTTGTGGATGTCCACAGTTCTTTTACTGATATCTTGGCTGATTTCTGGGCAGCACGGTGGTACGGTGGTTAGCACTGTTGCCTCACAGCTTGAAGGTTCCAAATTTGAATCCCTGGGCTGGCAGGGGTGGGGGCCTTTCTGTGTGGAGTTTGCCTGTTCTCCCTGTACTGTGTGGGTTTACTCTGGAGGCTCTGGTTTCCTCCCAGAATCCAAAGACATGCATGTTAGGTTAATTGGTGACTCTAAATTTTCTGTTTCTGAGAGGCTCTTAGAATAGAGGGTTAAGTGCTTTGAGTAGTTTTTGCAACTAGAAAAGTACTATATAAGATTTCCCATGATTGATTTCCCATGAGATATAAGGAAGCTGTGTGTTTGAGGTGTGCCTTAAAATAAATCCACAGGTTAAAATATTGGTTAAAAAACCAAACCAAAACTGAAGCACATCCCTTCTGTCAGATTCCCAAGATTGGAGACTGAAAACTGAAGCTGAATAAAATTTATAAGTTCCCCAAATATGACAGTATAATGACAGGTGTAAAGGGGATGTGCATATCCCAAAATAAGAATTTGGTCATTATCTAGTCACCTCCATGTCTGTCAGAATGAAATGGCCACCACCACCAGCATGGCCAAGAAGCTGAAGCCACTGCAGCCGCTAATGGCTGCTAGATACTAAAAATGGCTGCTGAGAAAGTCACCACATTTATAACAGGTTTATAACAGATGCGTTGACAGTACAACACTACCTTGTGCAATGAAACCACCATAATACACACTATCAGGTAGCTAAGCACCTCTCTAACTTCAAAACATTGATAATGAACATAACCTAAAGAAATCACATTATACAACAGTTAGTTCTGACTGAGCAGTTTGATTGGACAATAGGGATTCCAGGAGTTACTATAATCGGCGACAATTGCACCCCAGTTTCACTGGATATGTATCACTTTGCTTCAAAGGCATTCTAGTAACCATTAATTACTAACAGGAATTTTCTATCCACTCTCTGACAATTGCAGTACTGTTTTGGATACCTTAATTTCCATAGTGAGGTGCTGTTTGACAAATTATATATCTGTGACCCGGAAATCCCACCGTTTTGAAAATAACCGTCTCCTTCTGCCTGTCATTAAGCCATTTCATGTCTGTTTAAAAAATAGGCAGTGCTAGAGTTTGTTTTATTGTCTCGATTAACAAACCACAATACCTTTGTGGTGATGGACTCTGTTTCATTTGAAAATGCGGAGAAAAACAAGCAAAGTATGCTAATCACTAGCATGCTAAATACTAGCTACCGGCTAGCTATGGTGTTCTGGCAACGGGTGTCATGCTGAGAATATGTTTGCCACAGAAAGCACCCTCTTTGCAGCTCTGGGGTCTTCTGCAATACCAACTCAACAGGTATATGTTTTATAAACACATTTCTTGTGCACCTGACAATATTTAATTTGTTTACAGGTGTGTGAAATGACAATAGAGGACTTTATGCTGATTGAGATATTTAACAACAGTTGGCGACATTTAGAAGGAACTATTTTTTTCTCAGCTGTGCAAAATAACTGGTTAAACAAACAAATCATAATATTTTCTCCAGTATTGCTGTCATTTAATAAATTGTGCTTGTGGAACTGTTGTATAAAAGCAATATTACACTCAAGTTCATTACGGTATCATGAATATACTAACACCAGGCATGATACTCTTGTAGCGGAGGGCACAAGCCGCATCACACCTTGGAGTTAGTATATTCATGATACCGTACTCACTCTCAGGTAATATTGTTTAATTAACAAGCAGCAAATACTCATTCAGCAACAGCAGCATCATATAAATGACAAACTATTACTATATAACACACACAGAGGCAAAGGGAGAACATTCTAATTCTGGCTGAGGTTGAGAGATAACGCTAGATATAGTCGTCCTCACCTCAACACACAGTTCTTGTTCTGGAACCAGTCTCCTGGAGAGGGGCTGAAGCTTGGCCTACTCTGGACTTCCCCGGGTGAGAGGCAGCGAGCAGGGGTGGGTATTCTTGTATCCCCCCACCTTGCTGCCTCTATATTGGAGTTTTTCCTGGTGGATGAAAGGGTTGCTTCCCTGCGCCTTAGGGTTTGGAAACAGGTCCTCACCATCATTTCTGCCTATGCACCAAATGATGGTTCAGAGTACCCACCCTTTTTGGAGTCTCTCACTGGGGCACTGGAGAGTGCACCTGTTGGAGACTCCATTGTTCTACTGGGGGACTTCAATGCACACATGGGCAACGACAGTGAAACCTAGAGGAGGGTGATTGGGAGGAATGGCCTGCCTGATCTGAACCCGAGTGGTGTTCAGCTATTGGACTTCTGTGCTAACCACAGTTTGTCCATAACAAACATCACGTTCAAGCATAAAGGTGTCCATATGTGCACCTGGCACCAGGACACCCTAGGTCGCAGGTCGATGATCAATTTTGTTGTCATGTCATCAGATCTGCAACCGTATATCTTGGACACTCGGGTAAAGAGAGGTGCAGAGCTGTCAACTGATCACCACCTGGTGATAAGTTGGATCAGAAGGCAGGGGATGATGCCATTCAGACCTGGTAGACCAAAGTGGATGTGCCAGAATTTTCTTCAGTTAAACAAAGACAAAACCAAAATAATAGTTTTTGGAGCCGAAGAAGAAAGACTCAAAGTTAGTACGTAGGTTCAATCAATGATGCTAAAAACCAACAGCCAAGCCAGAAATCTGGGTGTGGTTCTGGACTCAGACCTGAATTTTAACAGCCACATTAACACAGTATTAAAGTCAGCCTACTGCAATTTAAAGAACATAGCGAGGATTCAAGGTCTGATGTCTCAGCAGGATCTAGAAAAACTTGTCCACGCATTTATCTTCAGTAAACTGGACTACTGTAATGCTGTCCTCACAGGTCTCCCTAGAAAGTCCACCAGACAGCTGCAGTTGTTTCAGAATGCTGCAGCTTGAGTCCTCACTAAGACCAAGAAAGTGGATCATATAACTCCGGTTCTCAGATTGTTACACTGGATTCCTGTCTGTCAAAGCTGCACGGTGGCGCAGTGGTTTAGCACTGTGGCAGCACAATTTTCCCTCGGCCGGGGGATCGCGGGGATCATGAGATCGTGGGTTCGATCCCAGCCCCCGACCAACAGTGAGCTGTGTGGAGTTTGCATGTTCTCCCCGTGTTGCGTGGGTTTACTCCGGGATTTCTCCGGTTTCCTCCCGCATACCAAAAACATGTAGGTTTAGGGCGCTCGCGCACGCAGCGACCGGCAGCCGGTGGCTTGTCACCAGACTGCAAACCAAATCTACCTACGGGTACAAATAAGTAACAAAAAAAAAAAAAAATGAAGAGATTCAAAACACTGTTGTTGGTTTTTAAAGCTCTGAATGGTTTAGGGACAAAATACAGTTCAGATCTGCTGGTCCATTATGAACCACCCAGAGCCCTCAGATCATCAGGGTCAGGCCTACTGCCTGTGCCCAGAGTTAGAACCAAACATGATGAGGCAGTGTTCAGTTTTTATGCCCCTCACATATGGAACAAACTCCCAGAAAGCATCAGGGCTGCTGAAACTCTCAGCTGCTTTAAATCCAGGTTAAAAACTCTATTTGCCATGGCCTTTCAGTAGAACAACTGTTCAACTTGTACATGTTTAAGTTTAATGTTTATTTGAAAGGGACATTATATGCTAATGAACATTAATACAAATGTAAGTATGCCAGATTTAGCAGTACTGCTAATTTACATTTGTAGTCCCCCAGCGGGTCACAAAAACATGCAATGTACTGTAACTCTTATTTCTGTCTTATACTCTTTTAGCTTGGCTTTGTTTCTCTTTAATTTACTTTTTAGTTTGCTTTTAAATTCTTATGTATTCCTTTTGCAACTTGCTGTATTCTGTTCTGTGCTCTATTCTATTCTATTCTAAACTGGAGAGAACCTTGGCAGCAAATAAAGTTGGTTCAGCCTGGGTCGAGGATGAAAACCATTGCATTACCCAGAGAGCTGCACTCATGTCACTTTAGATGGCTCTAACTCTGATTTTGCAAATGCTTTTAATAGCTTTTATTTAGTTTTGATGCTTTTGATTTTAACAAAGAAATTCCAGAGCAGAGTGAAGAACAGACAATCAGCATTTTAACACTAGCTTTCAAGGTATCAGAAGGGCTTTTTGTTTAGTAAAAGTGAACAAGTCATGGTCCTGACAATATCTGTGGTCAGATTGTGAAGTAGGCTGAGTCCTGTCTTTCATTATGTTTACAATAAGTCATTACAGACACAGGATGGGTACTGCCGGGAGTTTATCGATACTGGTATCAATACCACTACTGCTTATCAGTACCAATACTTATCTGATGAGAGAGGATAACTTGTTTGGTTTGTGCTGCCAACAATCAGTCAAACTTGTTCTCACAACAAGTGAGGAGGGGACACACACAGCATCCCCCTCTGATCATCGATGGAGCAGCTGTGGAAAGGGTGAGCAGCACCAAGTTCCTGGGGGTGCACATCTCTGAGGACCTCTCCTGCTCCAACAACACCACATCACTGACCGAGAAGGCTCAAACTTGCTTCTATTTCCTCCGCAAACTGAGGAGAGCACAAGTCCCACCTCCCCATCATGTGCTCATTCTACTGGCGCACCACTGAGAGCATCCTCACCAGCTGCATCATGGTGTGGTATTGAGATCAGAGATCAGCAATAGAATGCTCAAACACAAAAAATTGTCTACAAGCATGATGGGCACTGAACTGATAAACATGGACTCTGAGCAACATAAAGCGATTTCTCTGTTGCTTACTCAGACTGCGGGTTGAACGTCCATAAGCAGTGCTCCAAAGTCGTTCCAGACTTATTTTTTTTTTCTGATTGTTGCCAGCCAGATCTTCCACATGTCAAGCCAAGCGCGCGCTTTGAGAGATATCACAGCGTGATTAGTACATATGTCAGCTCTATCAAGTGTTGTGGGATGTGTCTGGTGCGTGTGTTTGGATGGGGCAGCTCGGTGCGTGGAGCAGCCGAGGCGCACCCCCCCGGTGTGTGTGGAATGACCTCCAGAGCCAACGGTGTGTGATTTGGTGTGGATGAGTAGAAAGAGCGAGGCGACCAGAGCAGGTAGAATTTGTTGCTGACAACAGTGCGGTATATAAATAAAGCCCCAACGCTTCAGCAAAACAGCCTGTGCTTCTGTGTACCACAAGAGTGAGATTTACTCGGGAATTGACCGCGGAGGAAGATACATCTCCCCTGCGTCCCAAAACCACGGTTAGGAGATGAAAGGCAGGAGCGGTCAACACAAGCATGCGATCACAGACACGTCTCATGCGCGCGCGTTGAGCGATATTGTGCTTTATCACAGCGTGATTAATACATATGTCAGCTTTATCAGGCATGCGCTATAGCGCGTGATCACAGACACTCAGAGTGAGGGAAATGTGGCTGCCAATCCACACCAACGGCCTCTCCGGCCACCACCGAGCATTTAAACATTTTTACACATTCATACCCAGTGTTATGGGCACTGGAGGCAATGCGGGTGAAGTGTCTTGCCCAGGGACACAACGGCAGGATATCTGGGGAGAGCGTGAGTTGAACCGCCAACCATGGGGTTATTAGACGACCTGCTCTACCTGCTGAGCCGCTGCCGCCCCACTTTTTCCTCCACTTTCCCTCTTTAGGAAAGCTATGGAGGCTCACCCCGCTCTCTTTATTTCCCTTTGATTGGAAATTACATCCAAAAGCCGCGCAATGTGGCATTTTCACTGACAAATGGCAGCAGTTAGGAGCTTCGCTTCTTGGCTTGTATAAGACAGAAAAAACGGCTGCAACCTTTCTACGTCACTACCCAGAATGCATTGCGACGTAAACAAAAATGGCGATTTACATCGTAATAAAGTTTTTTAAAAATATATAAAACTGTGAATTATTTTCAAAAAAATTATATTATAGTTATGTTAGTAACATAAAAATAAAGCATATAGAGCTAACATGCCAATATAATCGGAGTTCCTTTTAAAAAGCTCTTTCCAAACAATTCTAAGGCATTGACAGTTTGTTTTTTTGTGGGTAAAAAGCCACAATATACTATTCTGGGCAATACATATTTGTTTTTGAGGTGGTTTTAGGTGGTTCTAAAGCCTCCAGAGTAGGGCAGTGCGATATGACCAAAATTTCATATCATGATACCAGTAATCTTAATTGACAATAGTGATAATAGTATATCACAATATACATTTTCTGTAAATTCTATAGTTTATATATGATGAACAATAAAAAGGACCATCTCTTTTTCTACATTTTAAATTACGTACTGAAAAAAATCTATTGTACAAATTCATCTGTCTTTAATTTTATGTGCCTTTTTTCCCCTCTTCATTTTGCAGTGTTGTTATAAAATTGTTTTTTAATGTGCATTTGAGATGACTTCAAATTTATTCTTTATCACTACTTGACTAATTAAGAAATAGAAATCAAGTTATATTAAGAGCCAGTTTGTTCCTCCAACACGTTTTAATTCATATACGTACTTAGTGTGTATGCAGCCACTGCCACACACTTTTGCAGCTTTAGTAATATTTTTCAGACAAAATTATGAAACACGGCAGTGATTTAAACCAGAACGATGATGTGATACACTATAATGTTTCCTATTAGCGTCAAGTTAGCATCATCATTTAGCATTTGCTGCTTTATAATTTGAGAGAGATAGTGTTACTTATCTCTAATTAAAATGAGGTTAGAGGACAGTCCTCTCTGTTGCAGCATGGTGGGGAAAAAGTCCCACATCCCTGGTTGGCACAGAAGAAGCGGCTCCACAGATGTCACAGCAGCCAGTTTGTAGTTGGCTGCTGTGGCACACCTGGTGCACTGTGGGGGACAGGCGGGACAGTGACAAGTAGAAATGGGTATGTCTCTTAAATATCGATATAAACAATACAGTTTTATATTAAATGGTAGACAATTTTTATTGCGTCACTGATATACAGTATATCGTCATATCGCACAGCCCTACTCTGGAGTGCATCTTTAAAGGACACAATTTATTTTTACACATCTTCAAAACAATATCAGAGATTGAAAAGTGAAAATCTGTGTCAACAGTTTTCAAAATTGAACAAAATAGAAGTGCCTGGACTTTCTGAAATCACAGCAAAATGTCTGTCTTAAAAACAATGTTCACTATAGAATATGGCCTCCATTTGTGTTAATGCAGGCAGTAATACGCCTCCCATGGACCTTCTCTTCAGTCGCATGTAATGGCTCCATGATTAGTTTTATATAGAGACTCAATTACCTGCATTTTGGTTTCGTTGTGGAATACCGGCACAGTCTTGTCACTAAAGTAGCTTCATGACTGGAGCTTATACCACAGCTGAGGTCTTCGGATGTTGGCGACTGGAGCCAAAGATCTTTGACTGTGGGTGCTCCCACTTTTTGCTCTGAGATGGTCAGCAGAGTTGGCGACACATCCTCAATTTCATTTCTTCGCCAAGCCTGAGGTGTTCAGGGTTGGTAGGGATCGCTGTAGTGTTTCCTGAGGTTTGTTGTGCTGCCACATTGTCTGATTTTTGTCTGATGCAGAATGCATCTTTTCCAGCTCATGCTTCCTACCAAGTTCATAAATTTAGTGGGGTTCCATGCATGCGTATTTTTTCACTTTTATTTCAAGTTGGTGCAAAAGTTTCTCTTTCAGTGCCAATTTGAAGTTTAGACTCTTATAGATCAGTTTAAGTTTGACTGTCAAGCGCACAGACCCCCAAATGGGACTTCTGAGTGAATGGGGCCAAAATGAGCCCCCCAGAGGCCAATGTAAAATATGAAAATTATTTTAACGTTTGACTGAATGGGTGGATTTGAACTTTTGAACTTCTGAATCCGTAGATGTCTTGAAGACATCTAGGGATTCAGAATCATGAGCGGCAATTTGTAGTCTGTTCATTTTGCCCATTAGAATGATATTTTGTCAGATATGGCCACGACTGTACAAAAATAGGACCGTGGGTCCGGTAGCTCACTGACAAATTTGATTCAGGAGTGACTGCTTGGATATTATAACAATAATGGATTGCATTTATATAGCGCCTTTCAAGATACCCAAAGTGCTTTACAATGAGTCTATTATTCATTCACTCCACAGACAGACAATGGCAACCTACTGCTGTAGCCACAGCTGCCCTGGGGCAGACTACAGAAACGTGGCTGCCAATCTGCACCAACAGCCTGTCTGATCACTACCAAACATTTATACACATTCATACCCAGCGTCATGGGCACTGAAGGCAAGGTGGGTAAAGTGTCTTGCCCAGGGACACAACAGCAGGATGGCTGGGGTGAGCAGGATTCGAACCACCAACCCTCTGGTTACTGGATGACCCGCTCTACCTCCTGAGCTACTGCTGCCCACATTTCCCTCCTCCATTCCATTTTTGCTGAGCACCAAACTGGACGGCAGGAAGTTCCACTTTTATATGGTCTTTGGCATGACCTGGCCGGGACTTGAACCCTGACCTCCCGGTTGTGGGACGGATACTCTTCCTCTCTGACACCATTCTAGGCCAAAATTTATAGAATGTTGGAAAATTGACAACTACATTTTTAGCAGTGAGGGGGACTAAAATATCAACTTAATTTGAGATTAACTGCATTCAAAAGTAGGATGAGAAATTTTTGAGATAATTCAAGCAATAAGTGGGCTGTTTCACAGAATATCTGCACTAAGTTTCAAAACAATCTAGATATAAATGCAAGAATAGTAAAAGGAATAAAGTGCCAACCATGCCAACATCAGACAATACCAATAGGTCATCAGACTTCTCATGCTGATATAAAATGTGCTTTATTGGCTCATTGAACAATAACAGAACAGTTTATATATTTCTTTCATTTTAATAATCTTAAAAAAGCTTTCAACAGAAACAGAAATAATTCCTCACTGACATGTTTTTGGGTCCAAATTCAAGCTATATTTTGCACTTGCAAAGACGTGTGCACTTGAACTTGGCTTTCATGCACTTGCACAGAGAGCATTGGTTTGAGCAAGAGCACTTAACATTCAGATGGAATACTTCTTTGGCCGGGATCAAAAGAGTCCAAACTGGAAGCAGCTTACTGCCTTCTTCTTTCCACCCAAGATCAGTGGGGTTGTTGACAGGTATCATGGACATATGGGCTGTTGCCCAGATACTGGCTTGGTAGGTCAGGCATCCGTCTGTTTCGTGAGATAATGGTACCACCTTGGTTGGTCAGTTCAGTCTTGTTGAGACCAGTGTGTAGTGTGATTCCACAGTCCAATTCTGGCATGCCAATCTCTGGTGCAACTGCTGCACATGAAGTTGGACAGTTGGTCAGAGACCTGATTCTGTTGCCTCTGTTTCTTCAGTTGCCTCTGTTTCTTCAGTTGCATCTTTCTCTAGCACTGCCTTGTTGGTGACCTTGTCCTGCCATGTGATGCCCAGTATACGTCGAAGGCAGTGAAGGTGGAAGCTTTCCAGGTGGTTTCCCTGTCTGGCATACTCACTGTTGTACAACAAGATACTGAGGACGCACACCTGGTACACCTTGAGCTTGGTGTTCACCGTCAGCTGGTTGTTACCCCATACTCTTTTGCTCAACTTCGCCATGATGGTGGTGGCTTTGACAATACGTTTGGAGATTTCAGCATTGAGCGACAGGTTGCTTGCGATTGTTGAACCCAGGTACGTGAAATGGTTGGTGACCTCAAGCTCCTCATTGTCGATGGCGATAGATATGGTGGTGCTGGGACATCCTGGCCCATGACATTGGTTTTCCTGATGCTAATCGTCAGCCCAAACTCCTTGCAGGCATGGGTGAACCTGTCCATCAGCCGCTGGAGATCTTCCTCCGTGTGTGAGGTCAGGGCTGCATCATCTGCAAACAGCAACTCTCTAATGAGAACTGTGTGGACCCTGGTCTTGGCCTTCAGGTGGGACAGGTTGAAAAGCTTCCCGTTGCTTCTGATGTGCAGGTGGACACCTTCTTCAGAGTGTCTGAATGCAAAATGCAGCATTTGAGAAAAGAAGATGGCGAACAAAGTAAGTGGGAGGACGCAGCCCTCTTTTACTCCACTCCTGATCGAGAAGTGTTTCGATGATGCACCATTGAAGTTGACAATGCCCTTCATGTCATCGAGGGAGGAGGCAGTGATGCTGAGCAGCTGAGGGGGGCACCCAATCCTATTCAGCAACTGGAATAAACCTTTTCTGCTTACAAGGTCAAAAGCCTTAGTCAGGTCAATGAATGTGATGTAGAGCAGCATCTGTTACTCTCGACTTTTCTCCTGGAGCTGATGTACTGAGAAAATCATGTCCACAGTGGACCGTTCCATCCTGAACCCATATTGGGGCTCCGGATATATGCGGTCAGCTAAGATCTGCAGGCGAACAAGGACCACCCGTGCAAAGACTTTGCCCATTATGCTGAGCAGGGAGATGCCACGATAATTATTGCAGTTACAGCGGTCGCCCTTGTTTTTAAACAGCATGATAATCTTGACATTTCGCATGTCCTGGGGTACCTTGCCTTCTCTCCAGTTGGTAACACTTCTCATAGGATGTAGATCCAGAGCATCGCGAGGTGAAGGAATTCTCTATACGTCCATGGTTTTCTGAGAAAAGAACTTCATTCGGAGAAGGTTAACTTTGCTGTCCTCTTTTGACTTGCTGGAGTAGAGCCTACAGACAAAGTTTGCATAACTTTTTTCAGTTGTTGTGATGCTTGGAATAGAGTGTCATGAATTGCTGCAAACTCTTCCATGATAGAAAGTAGTACTTCACCAAGGCACTGGTGAAGAAATCCCAGCAGTGGCTGCACTTCCTCCATGTCCTGAGGAAGCACAAACTGGACCAGAAGCTGCTGCTGGCCTTCTATTGCTGCTCAGTGGAGAGTGTGCTCACCTACTATCTGAGTGTGTGGTACACTGGCTCCACAGCCGAGAACAGGAAGGCTGTGCAGAGGGTCATCAGCACCACCCAAAAAATTATCAGCAGCCCTCTGCCCTCCCTGGAAGACATCTCCAGATCCTCCTTTCTCAGAAGGATCAAGGCCATCACAGGAGACCCCTGACATCCTGCCACCACCTGTTTGACCTGCTTCCCTCTGGACGACAGTTCAGATTGATCAGGTCCAACACCTCCAGACTGAGAGTTTCCTACCCTGGGCCATCCGAAACTGCAAACAGTCAGAAGCCCCACCCCCTTCCCAACCAATGCTCACATGCACAGAACTGAGGACCTTTTAATTATCACTATAACTCACCTGTCTTTGCACTCTTCACTTTCATGTATATTGACCCATCCATGAAATTACTATGGTACATATCTTCCATAATCCTTGGGCCATTTTACTCAATCATGTGTTCTGCACTCCTATGTACATAGTGTCATGGGCAGCGAGAGCGCGCCCCCTCCTTCCTGTTCTTCTCTCCGCCGCTCGTCAGTGAACCTGAGCAGGAGAACACACCTGTGCCCTCTTATCAGCCAGCGTATTTAAGGAGGCTTGCTTCAGTGATTCACCGCTGGTTCGTCTGGGTAACTACCTAACACACAAGTAAGTCGTCTTAATCACAAACGGTTAAGAAGCTATTAATCTTTGTGCTTTACTTCCTTGGTGCAGGTTGCTACCATCGTGTAGGTGTGTCGCTGGGGGCTGTGCACGCTCTCCTGCCACAACTTTTCCCACGACGGGAACCTCCGCCTGGTCTGACTCCACCCGCAGTCTCCTGCCCTGCCAGTTCGTCTATTCCCCTCTGGGGAATAGACGAACTGGCAGGGTTCATCTATTCCCTGCTGGGGAATAGGCAAACGTGCTTACCATTGATTGCTTACCGTTGATTGCCTCTTTGTTGCTGCACCGTGCACGTGGGCTGAATTTCCTTATTAGTCATGACAGAATGAGCCTGCCAAAACCTTGGCTCAGCAGGTGCAACAGGGGGACAATCAGCTATGGATCACTTAGAAGCGTCCGAGCAACAGGTTAGTGTTATGAACTAGGAGCTGCAGACTATGATGCAGCAATTGGACATCATCACACGTCACTTGGCTGACGGACTCCTCAGCTCCTCCTCCTCAGTCTGCTCCCGTGATTCATCCACCCGTTCGCAGTACCACCACCGTTCCCTCACCTGCCCCGTACGCGGGAGAGGTGGGGAAATGTAAGGAATTTTTACACCAGGGACGGATATATTTGGAGCAGGTTGGGGGGGATGTCGCGAAATTCAGTTTTTCACCTTACTGCTGAGGAATCGGGCCATTAGCTGGGCTCGGGCCACAGCAGATAGCCCTGAGGGCCGTAGTCACACGTTTGACCAATTTGTGGCCACTTTTTCTCACGCGTTCGACCACACCGAGAGTCAGGGGAACATTATGAGCCGCCTTATGACTCTCCACCAGGGGGCTTGGTCTGTGGCCGAGTTCTCTCTGGAGTTTCGGGTCGAAGCGGCAGACTTGGGATAAAATGAGGTTGCGTTATGCAGCGTGTTCCTCCATGGGTTGAATGACCATCTCCGTGACGATCTGGCGGTTTATGCTGTTCCTGAGATGCTCGATGGTCTTATTGATCAGGCTGTGGGGTTGAACAATCGCTACCGTGGGCGGCTCCTCTCGCTGGTCTGCCGGGCACGTGCCCGCTGCGAGGACTGACACTGGGAGTGCCAGACCTCCTCCCGGACTGATGGATCTCAGCTGGGTTCGCCTAACCGAGGCTGAGCGTCGGCACAGGAGGAGAACTGGCGCGTGCTTGTACTGTGCTTCCCCGGAGCACGGTCGGGACGAATGCCCCCGGCGGCCAAAAGGCATGGCCCGTCAGTAACCATGGGGGGCATGGTCTGGCGGGCGGCACCAAGTTAACTCCCCCCGGCAATTTCTTTATTCCGGCCCTTGTGCAGTTGCCGGGGGTCGAGTGGAGGGTCATGGCGTTAATTGATTCTGGGGCAGAGGGCTGTTTCGTGTTGGCCCGTCTCGTACGGAACCTGGGTATTCCCGCTTCTAAATTGTCCCATCAACAACGTGTTACCGCCATATCTGGCAGCGTGGTTACGGTGGTCGCTGAATGCATGTGGCCGGTCACCATCCTCTTGTCCGGGAATCATCGGGAGGAACTAACGTTCCTAGTTCTCCCAGAGTCATCTACCCCGATGATTCTTGGTTATCTGTTGCTTCGGAAGCACAGCCCCATGATTGATTGGCCGGGGGGGGGGGGGGGAATTCCATCTCCTCCTGGAGCCCGTTTTGTCTGGCCAATTGTTTAAAGGCCAAATGTCACGTAACAGGGTACTTTAAATATCTTGAAACTAGATATAAAAGGGAACCGATCCGTTCGGGTCTTGGTGCATATGCTTCAGTAACAACAGAATATTCGTTAATTTAAAACTGCCGCGCTTGGCCTGACACGGCCCCTGGAATCGCCTGGGGAAGAAGGCGGAAGTGACGAAATCGATTGTACCCTAGTTTGATGCTTGGGGTATTTCAATTGATTGTTTATATGGAGACTGGAAGGTTGAAGTGAGCAACAAGAAAGAAAAAATTGGATATTTCACCCATACCTTAAAACGGGACTATCAGGGACAGCTGGGTAATAAGGGACACTTCTCTGGGAAATGTTTTCATACCTGTCAAGTGAGACGTTTTCGCCGTACTTCAACACCGTAAAAAGCGGCTATAAGGGACGGCGGAGCAACAAGGGACACCTCTCTGGGAAATGCCCCAAATGCAACTCGTGTTGTTATTGTCAAATATTTTAAGGATTCATGGATATTTGACAATAACAACACAACTCAGCGTCCGGCACAAAATAAAAAAAAAAAAGCAGTATTCTGTATTTGTCAGGCGATCTCTCTCTGTTCCGCAACCGCTGCACAGCTGAACGTGTTAAACCATTGTCCTAATGACTTCTCATTGTAGTGAGAATAGCTCACGCTGAGCGATCTGCCAGCACCAGCTGTGGGGGATCACACACAGGACGTGTTCCTCAACACACTCAATTTTTTTTTCCCGTATATTTTTCTTTTGGGCGTACAGAAATGGCAATACGCCCGTTTTTGCTAAAATTGCATTTTCCCCGTATTTTCCTTAAAATATTTGACAATAACAACACGAACTACATTTAAAATATTTCCCAGAAAAGTGTCCTCCACCACTCCGCCGTCCCCCACAGCCGCGCTTGGCACCAAAATAGGGCGAAAACGTCTCACTTGACAGGTATGCGCCTCCATTTTCATATTGATCTGGTCAATTTCTTGACAGCAGCGGCTCTCCTCCACTGTAATAATAATGGCTTCCGAAAAATCAATATTTATGGGGCGCCCTCGACAGACCCCCTTCGGCTTCGCAATTCTGGAGGCGATTATTGTCCAGTTCAATGACATTTTCCACTGGTTCTGCTCTCTGGTCATCGTTGGAACTGTTGTCATCAGACAAAGCATCTGATTCCGTCTCGGACGGAACCGTCTGTCTGAACCGTCTGTCTGAACCACTGACAAAAAAAAAGACAAAAAAAAAAAAGACAAAACTAAACTAATTTGTTCACAATCGCTGTCACTTTCCGTCATGATTGTCCAATGTTGATAAGTGTGAATGTGAATAGGCAGGGCAGCCAGGGTACAACTGGTGATGTCAAAAACATGGGCGTGGTCTGGACTGGCTGTCACAAGCCAGCAAGCAAGGTGGGGCCTTCACCTGGTGTATTTTGTGCAATTATGTAAATACAGGTGGGTGATATGGTCTCCGGTATGAATATTTGGTTTAAGCTATGTGAATTTTATCTAAATTCGTTGTCATTTAGAAAAAAAAAAATTACGTGACATTTGGCCTTTAAGGAAAATACGGGGAAAATGCAATTTTAGCAAAAACGGGCGTATTGCCATTTCTGTACGCCCAAAAGAAAAATATACGGGGAAAAAAAATTGAGTGTGTTGAGGAACACGTCCTGTGTGTGATCCCCCACAGCTGGTGCTGGCAGATCGCTCAACGTGAGCTATTCTCACTACAATGAGAAGTCATTAGGACGATGGTTTAACACATTCAGCTGTGCAGCGGTTGCGGAACAGAGAGAGATCGCCTGACAAATACAGAATACTGCTTTTTTTTTTTATTTTGCGCCGGACGCTGAGTTGTGTTGTTATTGTCAAATATCCATGAATCCTTAAAATATTTGACAATAACAACACGAGTTGCATTTGGGGCATTTCCCAGAGAGGTGTCCCTTGTTGCTCCACCGTCCCTTATAGCCGCTTTTTACGGTGTTGAAGTACGGCGAAAACGTCTCACTTGACAGGTATGAAAACATTTCCCAGAGAAGTGTCCCTTATTACCCAGCTGTCCCTGATAGTCCCGTTTTAAGGTATGGGTGAAATATCCAATTTTTTTCTTTCTTGTTGCTCACTTCAACCTTCCAGTCTCCATATAAACAATCAATTGAAATACCCCAAGCATCAAACTAGGGTACAATCGATTTCGTCACTTCCGCCTTCTTCCCCAGGCGATTCCAGGGGCCGTGTCAGGCCAAGCGCGGCAGTTTTAAATTAACGAATATTCCGTTGTTACTGAAGCATATGCACCAAGACCCGAACGGATCGGTTCCCTTTTATATCTAGTTTCAAGATATTTAAAGTACCCTGTTATGTGACATTTGGCCTTTAAGGACAAATACCGTCTGCCCTTGATGAAGTCCGTGTTTGAGCTCCTTCAGCGCTCACGGGTGTTTACCAAATTAGACTTATGCAATGCGTACCATCTCATTCGCATTCGCAAGGGGGACGAGTGGAAGACAGCATTTAAAACACACCTGGGGCAATTTGAGTATTTGGTGATGCCGTTTGGGCTCACCAACGCCCCTGCTGTCTTCCAACAGTTGATTAACAACATCCTCCGCGATATACTCTACCAATTTGTGTTTGTCTATTTGGATGACATTTTGATCTTCTCCAGCTTGCTAGAGGAACATGAGGTCCACATTAGGGCCGTCCTACAACGGCTCTTGGAGAACCAGCTCTATGTTAAGGCCGAGAAGTGTGAGTTCTCCACATCTGCTTCCTTCTTGGGCTTCATAGTAGCTGAGGGGAGACTGGTTGCTGGCCCGGCCAAGGTGAGGGCAGTGCTTGATTGGCCGACACCCCACTCCTGTAGGGAGCTTCAACACTTCCTCAGGTTTGCAAACTTTTATTGTAGGTTCATCAGGAACTATAGTGGGGTCGCACCGCCCTTAACACAGCTGACCTCCATTAAGGCCCCCTTTTGGTGGACTGAGGCAGCAGAGCAGGCCTTTGCTAAATTAAAGGGCCTGTTCACTGATACACCAATCTTGGCCCAGGTCGATACGCAGCTCCAGTTCGTCCTTGAGGTGGATGCTTCCGATTCGGGGGTGGGCGCTGTTCTCTCGCAGTGCACATCCTCCGACCAGAAGCTCCATCCTTGCGCGTATTTCTCAGGAATTACGACGTAGGGGATAGAGAGCTGCTTGCCATTAAGTTGGAATTAGAGAAATGGAGACATTGGCTAGAGGGGGCTATACACCCCATTGTCATGTGGACCAATCACAAGAACCTCAGGCACTTGCGATCGGCCCGCTGACTTAACACCAGGCAGTCCCGCTGGGCCTTATTTTTCCAGCGGTATAATTTTACTCTCACTTATCGGCCTGGCTCTCAGAATATGAAACCAGACGTGCTATCGCACCAGTTTGATTCCAAGGTAGTAGCGCCCCCTTCCCCTCCCCAACCCACTCTTCCCCCTTCATGCGTCCTTGGTGCCCTTACTTGGGATGTCGAGCGGAGGGTCCGTTGGGCTCAGTCTCAGGAGCCTGTACTGGCAGGGTGCCCCCCGGATCGCCTGTACGTCCCCGCTGACCTCTGCAGTGACATCACCCACTGGGGTCACACCAGCCGCTTTTCCTGTCATCCTGGAATCACACGAACTATCGATCTGGTGCGGCGGGGGTTCTGGTGGCCTACACTGCGGCAGGACGTGTAAGAGTACGTGCGGGCCTGTCAGATCTGTGTCCGGGGCAAGTCAGACCCCCCGCCCCCCCATCTGGACTCCTCCATCCCCTCCCCGTCCCTGGTCAACTATGGTCCCACATTGCTGTGGATTTTGTCACTGGACTCCCCCCTCCCGTGGCAAAACTGTGATCCTTACTATCATAGACCATTTCTCCAAGGCTGTCCACCTGGTGGCGCTCCCCAAACTTCCTTCGGCCTTGGAGACGGCCGTCCTGCTGACGGATCACGTAATTTGTCTCCATGGCATTCCAGTGGATATCGTGTCTGACTGGGGGCCACAGTTTACATCGCGAGTTTGGAGGGCCTTCTGCCGCACCCTGGGAACCACGGTGAGCCTCTCTTCTGGGAACCACTCCCAGAGCAACGGGCAGGCAGAGCACGCCAATCAGTCCCTGGAGGCCACCTTGCGGTGCGTGGCAGCCGAGCACCCTTCTTCATGGAGTTCACATCTGACCTGGGTGGAGTATTCCATGAACACGGCTGTTTCCTCATCTACGGGGTTCTCTCCCTTCGAGGCGTCACTGGGGTACACACCTCCACTACTGCCTATGGCCGAGAGGGAGGTCGTGGTTCCTAAGGTGGGGGCGCATGTGCGCTGCTGTAGGCGCATCTGGAGGTCCACGCGTGCCGCTCTCACCCGCTTTGTTGAGTGCAACCGGGTGGTGGCGGACAAACGTCGGATGCCCGCACCCAAGTACACTGTGGGACAGCAGGTCTGGCTGGCGGCCAGTCAGTTGCCCTTGAAGACTATATCCAAGAAGCTGCCTCCTCGCTTTATGGGGCCCTTCCCTATCTCCAGGATTGTCAACGACGCCTCGGTTCAGCTGAGCCTCCCACCTACACTCCGTGTGAACCCGACCTTCCACATCTCACACATCAAGCCCCTCTCGGTCAGTCCCTGTGTTCCTCCCCAAAGCCACCTCCTCCTCCCCCGATCATCAATGGGCACCCTGCCCACACAGTCCGCTGGATCTTGGATGTTCGCCGTCGGGGCCGGGGCCTCAAGTATTTGGTGGACTGGGAGGGCTACGGCCTGGTGGAGTGATCCTGCGTTCATTCGGCCCGGATCTTGGATAGGGAGATGCTCAGGTCCTACCTTCAGGCCCATCCTGACAAGCCCTGTAGATTGCCAAGAGGTGCTCCTAGAAGGGAGGGCCCTGTCATGGGCGGCGAAAGCGCGCCCCCTCCTTCCCGTTCTTCTCTCTGCTGCTCATCAGCGCACCTGAGCAGCAGAACACACCTGGACCCTCTTATCAGCCAGTGTATTTAAGGAGGCTTGCTTCAGGGATTCAGCGCTGGCTCATCTGGGTAACTACCAAGTAAGTCGTCTTAATCACAAACGGTTAAGAAGCTATTAATCTTTGTGCTTTACCTCCTTGGTGCAGGTTGCTACCATCGTGTAGGTGTGTCGCTGGGGGCTGCGCACGCTCTCCTGCCACAACTTTTCCCACGAGGGGAACCTCCGCCCGGTCTGACTCCACCCGCAGTCTCCTGCCCTGTCGGTTCGTCTATTCCCCGCTGGGGTTCAACCTGCGCTCCCTCAGAGCCCATGTAAGTGGTAATTTGGCTCGCCCATTTCCCTATCTCCATTCCTCCGCTCACAGCTCTCACTCTCTCTCCGCAGGCCCATTCCTCTGGCGAGTTGCTGTTCTGTAGCAGAGCGTGTTACAGACACTCTGGTAGCATACAGACACTCTGGTAGCCCTAGGCTTTAGAGCCTAGGGCTACCAGAGTGTCTGTATGCTAGAGTGTCCGTATGCACCTCAAGCCAATGGCTTGGGCATTGGAGTGCCCTCTGTTTATAGAATGAACAAAAGAGACAATTTTTTTTTTTGAACACTTAGGGCCACCAAAATTTAGATCCCAATTTCATGCTGCTCAAGGGCCCAATTTTGGGGTCTATAGACCCTCCCCACTTCAAAAACTCAACCCCAGTAAAAACCCATATACAGTATTTGGGAGAACAGACACCACTTTGGACAGGTGAGGGAAAAGGGAAGCCTTTTGGACATTTGTATTAAGAGTATTAAATCTGGACACAATCTCATGGCTTGACATTAACACCGGCCAGTGGCCAGTGGATTTCAGCAGAGGCCGGTAAGACAGCTACTCCCACTAGCCACTTTGGCAGGTTGTAGTTTTCTCAAATGGCATCTAAAACAATAAACCTATCACAACGTGAGACTGTGAAACTACTAGGGATGAGTCAGTACCACTTTTTCAAGACCGATACAGATAACGATACTGTGACTTTGAGTATCAGCCAATACCGAGCCAAACCTGATACTGTCTCTCTTATTAAAAACAACAAAAGTACAGAACATACTTTGTTAATGACTGGTTGCATTTTGTACACATATAAAAACAGAAATCTAAAAGTCAAAGAATATATTACAAACTTGACTCAGTTCAGCAACGCTGCTGCTTTTTTTCATTTTAAACTTTACAACATTAGCAGCATTTCACTGGTCAGCATGCATTCTGAAGTTTTAAGTGCAAGTTTGCATACAACTTTGAAGCTGAGTATTTAAGTAAACAATCAGATGAAATTCAAAGTGCAACTTTATATGCATGAGGTAAAAAAATGCTGTAGATCTGAAAATAAAGGAACTAACCTTTTAAGTTGTATTTTTGTCATCCATTATTATTATTATTATTATTATTATTATTATTATTATCATAAGTATTCTCCTGGTCCTCGGTTTATTTAGTAGTGTTTATGATATTATTCTCTGTCCATTCTTAGTTTTTAGGTTTGCTCTTATTTTGAAGTCATTCCTGTTCCATTTCATGTTCACATAGTCTTGCACCCTCTGGGATTAATGAAGTATACAAAATACAAACAAAATACAAAATACAAAAAAAAACCAAATTGTTATTTTTATTTCTGTCACCTATGTCTCATTAACTGGCAGACTCTGCCGCAAAAGGTACAGTCCAGTCTGGTTTTTACTTTCAGTTTCTTTTTCTAGGTTTCACTTTTAGCGTCCAGCCTCTTGAGCTGGAAAAGCAGCAGCTGCTGCTGTGCCACACATGTCCTTCAGCTCGGTTCTTTACAGAATTCAGCATACTCCTTTGCCGTGATACTTTTGCAAGTGTTTTATCAAGTTGGTGGTGCAAAATTGTAAATGTTGGTACCACACAGCAACATACTGAGGTGAGTCCCACAGACAGACTCCAGTGATGTGACACTTGTTGCCTCTGTTTACAGAAGCCGTGCATAGCGTGGCTGAGAATGTGATCGTGCCTTCATCCATCCATCCATCTTATTCCACTTAATCCTTTTTGGGTCGCGGGGGGGCTGGAGCCTATCCCAGCATCTTTGGGCGAGAGGCAGGGTACACCCTGGACAGATCGCCTGTCCATTGCAGATCGTGTCTTCGTTTTATTATTATTAATGTATTGGATCAGTAAATTACTTTTACTTTTATGGCACTATATAAATAAAGTTTAATTGAATTGAACTTTATTCCTTACCTTTATTAGTCCCGAACCCGATATCAATACGGCAGATCGGATCGGTTCTTCCCTAGAAACTACAACTCCAATAAGCACTATCTGGACACAGTATGCCACTGTTGCTATGGATGGAGAAGTCGTGGACGGTCTACTCTACAGATCGGTCTCCCGTCCTGCCCCTGCCCCTGGGCTCCATGCCCACTTACCTTACAAGACTCCATTGCTGAAGAAAAAACACATTGAAACTCATTTAAAGTTTGTTGCACAACATTTGGGCAAGCCAATAAAATACTGGGTGAATATAGTCTGGTCAGATGAGTCCAAAACTGAACTTTTTGGATGCCACAACACACAGGATGTTTGGAGAAGAAATGGCACTGCACATCCCATCATGGTTTCAGCACATGATACAGGCAGACTTCATATAACTGAAGGAAAGATGAATGGACAAATGTACAGAGACATCCTTGATAAGAACCTGTTGCCATCTGCCAAGATGCTGAAGATGAAACGAGGGTGGACATTTCAGCAAGAAATTGATCCCAAACACACAGCCAAGAAAACTCTCAACTGGCTCCAGAAAAGGAAAATAAAGCTGCTAGAATTGCCCAGTCAGTCACCTGACCTGAATCTAATTGAAAATCTATGGAACAAACTGAAGACCAGAGTTTATAGAAGACACCGATGGAACCTTCAAGATTTGAAGACAGTTTGTGTAGAAGAATGGGCTAAAATCACTCCAGAGCAATGCCTGGTCCTAGTTTCCCTATACAGGAGGCCCCCTTTAACTGTTATTACCAACAAAGGCTTTTCAACTAAATATTAAATTAATTTCAAAATGCATGTTCAGTACTCATTTGTGTCATTCCACTTTATTAAATAAAACATAATTTGTGAACACAGTTGTCTTGATTTCTTTGTATGTATGGATTACGTGGGTTGTTACTGATACAGTATCTGGTGAAAATCTCAGGTCAATGACTCCATCACAAATGTGTTTAATGAGAAAAATGTTGATGTGTTCAATACTTATTTTCCCTGCTGTAAAACACACACACACACACACGCACACACACGGACACACACAAAATGCAGTTCACAACTGTTCATACTTATAATTTACTTTCTGAAAACAAGAAGTACAAGACATGAAGAATTAATGGAACTGGCAACTGTGATTTTTTTTTATAACTGAAGATTCTGCTGGGAATTATTCAGTCAGCTGACTTAGAAGGAAGCTCACCATAAAATAAATTGTGAGTAATACTATGTTCCCTGGCAGATTATCTTTTCCAGGAATTAGGTTGGATCGTCAAAATACAGCATCACATTCTTAAGGATATTCACTGCAGTATGTCTATTATATGTTGTTCCACCACCATGTTCTTCATAATTTAGCAGTGTGAGTCCCCATGCTAGTGACCTGACAATGAATAAGACATGGCTGCCAGGACCTTTCTCTCCTTCAATCATCTCCCTTCTCCTCTCTTGAAATATACTGATATGTCTAAGTTTTATCACATCTTCTGGATTCAATGGCGAATGTTTGGACTTCGCTCAGCTAAAAATCTGAAAAGCAATAAGACTGTCTTTAAATGTAAATAAATATGTTTTTGAAAGAGACATTCCATGTTATTCTTATATTATAATTATATTATTCCATGTCTTTTATATTCTCACATGTGCGTTTTATATATGGCTTTTGGGCAGCTTCATTCTGTGTGTAATAATGCATGAGTTAGTGATTATAAATCTCTTCAGTGGTAAGTGAGTGTGTTGTGAGTGTTCAGATATTTCTTAATGACTGCAGATTTTTTCAATTCATCATGTCCAGTTCTGTGTGACTTTTTCTTGTCTGTGGGAATGAGATTTACACTGGCTCCGTGCTTCGCGACAACATTTGATAAGGACTATGCACTTCATGGACTCTCAAGGACAAGACTGTACATCTTGCTGGACATTAATCTTCCGTCTTCCCATTGATAAAACAGCTTTATAAACTTTGACCAAAGGATGTTTGATTCAGAGTTATGTGTGGATGTGTGGACATGAAGCTGCCGCATGTAAACTACCTCTCCCTCATTAGTCATGAGGAATAAATTTACTTAAATTTAAATATTCTGCCTGGTTTTTGACTCAGATTAATTATGCTGAAAAATAATTGAACGGTTTTATATGTGTTTCTACATTCAAAACATGAAAATGCTTCACACCTACTAAATCTCAGTTTTTCACTGGTTAGAGCAAGTTGATGTAGTCTTGAAATTAGCTTTTTTTGTCAGTGAAATAGCTTCTAATTTCGTAGACAACATGGGTTTCTCTATAACTCTGCAACAATTTTATTTTATACAAGTTAGGTCTGAATACAGTAATCTGACTGGGCAATAGGCATTCCAGAAGTGATGATATACTTCAGTATATACAGTAAAAGCACTGCAATATTTAACAGTTCTATAACTTCTGATTACACTGAAGGTGTGTTCAGACCAAACATGAAAGTGTGAATATTCCATGCATCACAATTACATCTTAACTCAATGTAAACATGCTAATAGACATACACACGTGGACAAAATTGTTGGTACCCCTCTGTTAATGAAAGAAAAACCCACAGTGGTCACAGAAATAACTTGAATCTGACAAAAGTGGTAATAAATAAAAAATCTATGAAAATTAACCAATGAAAATCAGACAATGCTTTTGAATTCTGGTTCAACAGAATTATTTTAAAAAACAAACTCATGAAACAGGCCTGGACAAAAATGATGGTACCCTTAACTTAATAATTTGTTGCACAACCTTTTGAAGCAATCACTGCAATCAAACCATTTCTGTAACTGTCAATGAGACTTCTGCACCTCTCAGCAGGTATTTTGGCCCACTCCTCATGAGCAAACTGTTCCAGTTGTCTCAGGTTTGAAGGGTGCCTTCTCCAGATGGCATGTTTCAGCTCCTTCCACAGATGTTCAATAGGATTTAGATCAGGGCTCATGGAAAGCCACTTTAGAATAGTCCAGTGTTCTTGGGTGTTTTTAGCTGTGTGTTTTGGGTCATTATCCTGTTGCAAGACCCATGACATGCGACTGAGACCAAGTTGTCTGACACTGGGCAGCACATTTCTCTCTAGAATACCTTGATAGTCTTGAGATTTCATTGTACCCTGCACACATTCAAGACACCCTGTGCCAGATGCAGCAAAGCAGCCCCAGAACATAACAGAACCTCTTCCATGTTTCACAGTAGGGACAGTGTTCTTTTCTTGGTATGCTTCATTTTTGCGTCTGTGAACATAGAGCTGATGTGCCTTGCCAAAAAGTTGCAGTTTTGTCTCGTCTGTCCATAGGACATTCTCCCAGAAGCTTTGTGGCTTGTCAACATGCAGTTTGGCAAATTCCAGTCTGGCTTTTTTATGATTTGTTTTCAACAGTGGTGTCCTCCTTGGTCGTCTCCCATGAAGTCCACTTTGGCTCAAACAGCGACAGATGGTGCGATCTGACACTGATGTACCTTGACCTTGGAGTTCACCATGAATGTGTTTAGAGGTTGTTCTGGGCTCTTTTGTTACCATTCGTATTATCCGTGTCCTCCCGCAGCCACATCCAGGGAGGTTGGCTACAGTCCCGTGGATCTTAACCTCTTGCACTCTGGGATACCGCGGACGGTCATGTCTCTGCGTCCTAGCGCACCCTCGTGCACCCTAGGACACACACTGTGTGTCCTAGGGTGCACTGAAAAAAAAAAAGCTGCATTTTCATTCTTCCACTAAAGACACAGCCGCGAACAGAAAGCCAAAGGAATGCTTTGATTGGTTTAGATTTGATTGACCTCTCATTCAACTAATAAGAGCCTTGAAATGGGTTTCTGAAACCTTGAAGAACCAATGACTGAAAACCTAGCAAGAAGGACCCGCCTACCAACGGCTACGAATACAGCGAGCCAATTGAAGCAGAGAAGTTCGAAAGCGTGCGTCCCGTGCGTAAAATCTGTTTTGTGTAAGCCGCTGGGTGACACACACGCGTTCGCCAGTCTTTTTTTCTTACTACTGTTCTTATTTGTTTTGAAAAATTGTTCGCCAAAACCGCAATCATGGAAGCGCAAAACCGCAATAATGGAATCATGGTTTGACCGGGTCGCCTGACCAGAACCACGAGTCGTAACAAGCGGACCAGCGTCATGTTCGTCTGACAATGAGGAAGAGAAGTTCGCCAGCGACACTGCTGTTGTGGACAGGTAAGTGTTATAAGCTAAATTATTCTTTATCCCCGAAAATTGTAATCAAAATGACTTTTGACTGATCGGTAAATTACAACTGTGCGTCATCGCCACATGATGGACCGCGGCGCACGGACCGCACCGTGCACCGCGTCCGGACCGCACCGTGCACCGCGTCCGGACCGTGAACGCCCCCCCCCCCCCCCCGCTACTCTTCTGTAGCGGATTGCAGATATATTGCAGATATTTTAGTACAACTGTGCATACTAGACCACGGCGCACCGTCCCCGCTGTCCGTCATGTAGCGATGGACAATGTCCGTCCTCTGTAGCGGGGGGTGGGGTGGGGAGGTAGTTGTTATCCTGTACATTACAGATATTTTAGTATAATTTTTAGTGCACTGTAGGTTATTTTTTTTCTTGTAAAAAAAAGCCACACATTTTTTACGTGGCATGCTTCTTTGTGTGTGGGGGCTTGTTTGTTCATTCATTCATTCATGAATGAATAAACAACCCCCCCCCCACACACACAGCCCTGAGTGTCACCTTTCATTAGAGCCCAAGATGAAGGTTCTATATTGAATCATTCAAAAGTTACAGACGTTTTTCCAAACTGTGCCATTTGGCACAGTTCAAAAACGCCTGGGAGCAACCTAAGAAAAAAGCTGTGTAATATATTCATTTTTGTGGTATTGTTACAAAATTTTGACCTCAGCTGGATAACACTTGGTTCTACATTTCTGTTGCATTTTCCAGCCCGGATCTGACAGCTGTGTGTTATTTGCAAGCATTTGTATCCAAAAAAAACCACCCAGGCCAAATTGATTTTCTTCAAGTTCAGTATGTTTAGATGACTGTTACTCAGTGGCAGGAGCACTTAGAGAGATTATGACTATTTTGCCAAAAAAATTCAAAGTGTTTTCTTTTAAATGAGACCAACCCCATGAAGATGCTGCAAAGGGTTGAAGAACAGCTTTTGATTTACTTTGGGTATGTTATTTTTAGGCGTTTTTAGGGAAATTGACCAGAGTGCAAGGGGTTAAATTTCTGAATAATATGTGCAACTGTAGTCACAGGAACATCAAACTGCTTGGAGATGGTCTTATAGCCTTTACCTTTAACATGCTTGTCTATAATTTTCTTTCTAATCTCCTGAGACAACTCTCTCCTTTGCTTCCTCTGGTCCATGTTTAGTGTGGTACACACCATGTCACCAAACAGCACAGTGACTACTTGTCAACCTTTAAATAGGCCAACTGACTGATTACATGTTTGTAGACACCTGTGATGTTAATTAGAGGACACATCTTGGTTGAACATGTCCCTATGGTCACATTATTTTCAATCTTTTCTAGGGGTACCATCATTTTTGTCCAGGCCTGTTTCATGAGTTTGTTTTTTAAAGTAATTCTGTTGAACCACAATTCAAAAGCACTGTCTGATTTTCATTGGTTAATTTTCATAGAATTTTTATTTATTACCACTTTTGTCAGATTCAAGTTATTTCTGTGACCATTGTGGGTTTTTCTTTCATTAACAGAGGGGTACCAACAATTTTGTCCATGTGTGTAAATTCACCATCTGAGCAAGTTGCAGGCAGGGGGAGTTGACTATATAAATGGTAAATGACGTTCACTTATCTAGCGCTTTTTTACTCGTCTCTGGATGACCAAAGCGCTTTACAGATCCTGCTATCTACCCATTAACACACACATTCACACACTGATGGCGGAAGAGCTGACACGCACAGGTGCTGGCCCGACCCATCAGAAGCAACTGGGGGTTGAGTGTCTTGCTCAACTTCTACAGCTGCGTTCTACCTGCTATGGAAATCCTCAAAATACTGTCATGTTAAAGTTATACAGCGGGGCTCTCACTTAGATAGATAGATAGATAGATAGATAGATAAACAGTGTGACATCCCTGCCTCTTTTGGTTGCTGGGCAGGTCGTTTTTCTTTCTCTCCTGCCTGTGTTGAGTGGCAGTTGCTCAGTGGGTGTGGTTGGCCAATTAAGTACTGGGAACACCTGGGTCCAGTTCTCAGTAAAAAAGGCTCTTCCACTTACTCTCAGGTATGCTGAGAGCCTGAGATCCTAAGAGCCACAGATCCTGAGTTCCCAAGACAGAATGGAGTAATGGCAGAGCCATGTTCCACAGCCTTGGTTTAGTTTCTTTTGCTTTTCCCACCAGACACTTCACACACTGCATTATCACTCATGCCAACATTCCAGACACTACTGCTTTACTGATGTCCATTCACATTATTTTTCCATCCATCCATCCATCTATGCATCTTCTACCACTTCTCCGGAGGTCCGGGTTGCAGAGGCAGCAGTTCAAACAGAGAAGCCCAGACTTCCCTCTCCCCAGCCACCTGCTCCTGCTCTTCAGAGAGGATACCAAGGCGAACCACCACCCCAGTTTGCCATGCCAAAGGCACTGCCCCCGACCTCCACACAATGTTGCAGATGCATGTGAACCATGAAAGCCTTACAACATCCAGGGTCTTGAGGTACTCGGGACGAATTTCATCCATCCCCGGGCCAGACCACCAAAGACATTTTTAACCACCTTGGTAACCTCAGCCCCTGTGATAGGCGAGTCGTCCCCCTCGTCCACAAGCCCTGCTTTCTCTGTGGAAGGTGTGTCAGTGGGATTGAGGAGATCCTTGAAGTATTCCTTCCACCGCCAGACGATATCCCCAGTCGAGGTCAGCAGTGCCCCATCCGCACCATACACAGTGTGGACAGGGAGCTGCTTCCCCCTCCCGAGTTGCTGGACAGTTTGCCAGAATCTCTTCAAGGCCGACCGAAAGTCTTGTTCCATTGCCTCACCAAACTCCTCCCATACCTGAGTTTTTGCTTCAACAATCACTTGAGCTGCACTCTGCTTGGCCTGTCGATACACCTCAGCTGCTTTGGGAGTCTCACAAGCCAACCAAGCTTAAGAGGATTCCTTCTTCAGCTTAATGCCCCCCCTCACCACTGGTGTCCACCACTTGGTTCGGGGGTTGCCACCACGAGATGTCCCGACCACCTGGCAGCTGCAGCTCTGTTCAGCCACTTCAACAATGGAGGTGGATAACATGGCCCATTCAGACTCCATGTCTTCAGACTCCCTCGGAATGTGGTTGAAGTTCCTCCGGAGGTGGGAATTGAAGACCTCCCAGACAGGGGCCTCAGCCAGACATTCCCAGTGCACCCTCACTATACGTTTGAGTCTACCAGGTCTGAATGGCATCCTCCACCAGGTGGTGATCATTAGACAGCTCTGCACCTCTCTTTACCCGAGTATCCAAGACAGGTCGCAGATCTGATGACACGATAACAAAATAGATCATCGACCTGTGACCTAGGATGTCACATTATTTTCCTTCACAGGTATTTTAAGTTAATCAACCTAATTGGCACTTCAAGTTGATTTATTTGAATAACGTTATGCTATGCACTCTAACCCATGGTGTTCTCTTATTATTTGTCATGACTTTGAGCCAGTTGTGACAATAGATGGATAAATGGATAGATATATGGATGAATGGACTTTATTGATCTCAAACTGGGGCATTACAGAAACAGCAGCATGGCACAGTAAGATGACCAAACCAACAGGAATACACACATATTTGTACACAATACACATAATTGTCCCTGCCTCATAAACTTCACCTGGATGATGGTTGTTTATGTTACTAGCTTGCTAGCCATCTTTAGCACATCTGAGGCAGGAGACCATGGTGGATGACTCTGACACTCTGACTCAGTGGCAGAGCTCCTGGTCAGTCTGTTTGCAGGTGAGTGGCAGTTTCATTTTCAGGCTAGCTTACGCTCCAGTTTTGATACTTTTTTTTTTTTATTATTACTTATTTTGTACCCGTAGGTAGATTTGTTTTGCAGTCTGGTGACAAACCACCAGCTGCAAGTGCCCCTTAACTCTCTAACCTGCATGTTTTTTGGCATGTGAGAGGAAACCGGAGAAATCCCGGAGTAAACCCACACAAACACGGGGAGAACATGCAAACTCCACACAGATCACTGTTGGCCGGGGGCAGGGATCGAACCCACGATCTCACGGTCCCCGTGATTCCCCAGCCGAGGGTAAAACTGTGCTGCCACAGTGCTAACCACTGCGCCACCGTGCAGCCCACCGTGCAGCCCCCAGATACTTTAACTCCGGCGATGGCAGAATCTCAATGCTGATTACTAGCTAGCTCCAAATCCCTTGGACACGCAAATGCCCAAATTCGCATGTTTTTTGCTTGTTTTCATTAACTTTACATGCATTCTCACCATACTTTCGCATTTGGTCTGAACGCACCTTAACTCTCTCACTTATAATGTGAGAATTATAACTGATGCTGAGTGGTGTACTTTCATTTCCACACTGGGGAGCTGTTTTGCAAGTAATACAGTTTTCAGGCACAAGAAGTAACCTCTTGACTATGTTTTTGTGGTTGTTTAGACTGTCACCCACTTAGCCTTGTTTTGGTTTGTACATAAGGGTTTTAAAACATCACAAAAGCTTCACAAAATAACGGGTTAAACAAACATATTGTAATGATTTGTCATGTCTTGCTGCCAATTGATATGTTGCACTTGTGGAACTGTTGTACAATAGCAATATTATACGCAAAGTTATGGCATTGTAGTGGGACACAAATATTCAATTCAATTCAACTTTATTTATATAGCGCCATTTCACAACAACAGTCATCTCATAGCACTATCAACTGTAGGGGGGAACCCCCACAGTTGCAGAAAGACCCCAGCAATCAGGTGATCCCCTGTGAGCAAGCACTTGGCGACGGTGGAGAGGAAAAACTCCCTTTTAACAGGAAGAAACCTCCAGCAGAACCAGGCTCAGGGAGGGGCAGTCATCTGCTGCGACTGGCTGGGGGGTGAGGGGACAGAGAAGATGAAAAGAACAGACATGTAGAGAGCAAACAGCACGATGGGGACTCAATCTATGGGAGAGAACAAACAAATGTTAATGACCAGCAAAAAAAAATATTTCATAGAGAGTGAGGAAAGGAGTGAGGCCCAGTGCATTACTGGAGGTCCCCCGGCTGACTAAACCTATTAGCAGCATAACTAAGGGAGGGTTCAGAAACACATGATCCCTCCCTAATTGTAGGCTATATCAAAAAGGTAGGTTTTAACCCTAATCTTAAAAACAGAGATCGAGTCTGACTCCCGAATCCAGATTGGCAGCTGATTCTACAGGAGAGGAGCTTGATAACTGAAGGCTCTGCCTCCCATTGTACTTTTGGAGATTCTAGGTATTACAAGTAGTCCTGCATTTTGGGAGCGTAGTGCTCTGTTAGGATAATACGGTAGTATCAGATCTTTTAAATAAAAAGGAGCCTGATTGTTTAGAGCTTTGTAAGTAAGAAGAAGGATTTTAAACTTAATTCTAAACTCTATGGGAAGCCAATGAAGGGAGGCCAGAACCGGAGAGATATGATCTCTCTTTCTAGTACCTGTTAAAACTCTTGCTGCAGCATTTTGGATCAGCTGAAGACTTTTTAAAGATGTTTTAGGACAACCTGATAATAAAGAATTACAATAATCTAATCTCGAGCTAACAAAAGCGTGGATCAGTTTCTCAGCATCACTCTGAGACAAGATGCTCCTAATCTTGGCAATATTACGCAAATGATAGAAGGCAGTCTTAGAAACAAATTTAATATGTGAATTGAAGGACAAATCCTGATCAAAAATAACTCCAAGGTTCCTCGCAGAGCTATTAAGAGAAAGAGTAACTGCATCCAAACTGAAAGTTTGATTTGGAAAGGAATTTCTAAGGTTTTTTGGACCAACAAGAATGACTTCAGTCTTATCTGAATTTAATAGCAGGAAATTACAAGTCATCCAAGCTTTGATTTCCTTAAGACAGGCTTCTAACTTGGCTAATTGATTACTATCATCTGGCTTCATTGACAGGTATAATTGTGTGTCATCTGCATAACAGTGAAAATGTATACAGTGCTTTCTAATAATGTTGCCTAACGGAAGCATATATAAACTAAAAAGAGTAGGGCCTAGCACAGATCCCTGTGGAACTCCATGACTAAGCTTTGAGTTGAAAGAAAACTCATTATTTACATGAACAAACTGGAACCTATCAGATAAATAAGATCTAAACCACTGCAACGAAGTTCCATTAAGTCCAACATAGTGTTCTAATCTATCAAGTAGAATATTATGATCGATAGTATCAAAAGCTGCACTAAGGTCTAAAAGGACAAGTACAGAAACTAGTCCATTATCAGATGCAATGAGGAGGTCGTTAGTGACCTTCGCTAAGGCTGTTTCAGTACTATGATGGATTCTAAACCCAGATTGAAACTCTTCAAGTAAACCATTTCCCTGCAGGTGGTCGAATAATTGCGTAGCAACAACTCTTTCTAAGATTTTTGAAATGAAAGGGAGATTAGAGATTGGTCTATAGTTAGCTAAAGCTCCTGGATCTAGCGTTGGCTTTTTGAGTAAGGGTTTAATTACAGCTGTTTTAAAAGCCTGCGGTACATGGCCTAAAGTTAATGAAGAATTGATTATATGAAGAATAAAGCTACCAATAAGTGGGAAGACTTCTTTAAATAACCTAGTAGGAATAGGGTCTAAAAGACAAGTTGAAGGTTTGGATGAGGAAACTATTTTGTCTAACTCACAAAGGTCGATTGGAGTAAACTCATCAAGACAGACATCAAAAGAAGGAGTTGTAGTAGTTACAGTATTTAAGTTAACTGTGGGAAGAATCTGATTGATTTTATCTCTGATGGATGAAATTTTATTATTGAAAAAGTTCATAAAGTCCTGACTAGTAAGCTCTAAGGGAATGCTAGGATTGACAGAGTCCTGACTCTTTGTCAACCTGGCTACAGTACTGAAAAGAAACCTGGGATTATTCTTGTTCTCTTCTATTAATGCAGAGTAATAACTTGTTCTAGCTTTTCTAAGAGATTTTTTATAAATTAAAAGATGATTTCTCCAAGCTAAATAGATTTCATCTAAATTAATAGAGCGCCATTTTCTTTCTAATTGACGAGTCTTCTGTTTTAAGCTACGAGTTTCTGTGTTGAACCAAGGAGTTAGAAATCTCTGATTAGACTTTTTCTTTTTTAAGGGGGCCACCAAGTCTAGAGCCTGATGCAGAGAAGCTGAAACACTATCCACCATGTTATCAATTACAGAAGGAGCAAGCTGTCTATAGCTTATTTCCGTTGTGTTGACACATGGCATAGAGGAAACAATCTGCATAAATTTGGAAACAGCATCATCTGAGAGGCATCTACTGTAATAATATTTTTCTTTAGGAGCCAAATAGTCAGAAATGGTAAAATCAAAGGTTAACACACAATGGTCTGACAGTACAGGGTTATGAGGAGACACTACAAGATTTTCTATTTCTATGCCATATGTCAGAACAAGGTCCAATGTATGGTGGAGGTAATGAGTAGAATTTCCTACTTTCTGAGAAAACCCAATCGAGTCTAATATTGAATTAAATGCCACATTAAGGCAGTCACTATCTACATCCACATGTATATTAAAGTCCCCTACTATAATTATTCTATCAGATTTCAGCACTAAATCAGCTAAGAAATCAGCAAATTCGGATAAAAATTCTGAGTAGGTTGATGGGGGACGATAAACTATGGCAAATAAAATTGGGTTTAACCTAAAATTGCTAAAGTGCCCAATACTGAGGACCAGGCCCTCAAAGGAATTATAACATGTTTTTTGTTTTACATTAACTAGTAATTTGGAATGGTAAATTGTTGCTACTCCTCCTCCACGACCAGAACTTCTGGGATTTTGACAGTTTAAATAACCAGAGGGAGTTGATTCATTTAAACCAACATAATTCTCTTGCCCTAACCAAGTCTCTGTAAGGGAAATTAAATCAATCTGATGATCAATTAACAGATCATGGACTAACAGAGACTTGGGAGTTAGAGACCTAATATTTAGTAAACCACATTTAATTTTTAAATTATGAGGAGGAACAGAGGCCAAATCATTCAATTTAGAGGCTTTATGTTTAATTTGAGTTTTACCAATGTTTTGCTTTATCACTTTGGGATGCTTATGCATGATATTTTTATTTACTTTGGAGGGAGCAGACAACGATTCTCTGATGGGGAAGACAGGGGCTAAGCTGAGGGGTGGCGGATGAAGAGGAGCTGCAGAGAGGCGTGTAAGACTGCGACTCTGCTTCCTGGTCCCAACTCTGAGTAGTCATGGTTTTGGAAATTTGGATAAAAAAGATGCCAGATTGTTAGATAAATGAGAAGCACCATCCAAAGTGGGATGAAATATGGCTGTAATGTCTTCAGTAATCGCCAAACCAATGGACCAGCACCGTTCATGACCCAATTCTGGACCCCAGAACCTCCAGCCATCATCTCCTGGAGGAGCTGGGGAGGGCACTGCCTGGGCCTATGTGCAGCAGCCTCATCTCAATTCTCCACTGACATCTTCTCTTCTTTCCAGCATCCAGGTCAGGATTGTGCATTGATACGGCCCATATGTCCACATAGTATAACAGCAATACTCCAGCAAACTGATTGGAACACCCAGAAATAAATTGAGAATTTGGACTTCACCAAACCTCTGTTTTGACTGCACCATAGACTGCTCAGTGGAAATGGTACATGCATTTTGAGACTTCTGCTTTTTCCATTCAGCCATGATTAAACACAACTAATCCTGATTTAAAAAAAAGAGGCATTGCGTTATCACATGACATAACACGGTAACTTTGATACCACTAATTAAAACCCATTCTCACCACCAACTAATCACACACTGAAACACTGTCAGGCATCTTTTCTCAACACATTTTAAAGCATCAGCCCTTCGCTCTTGCAATAAAATAAAATAAAAAAAATGTGTGTTGTTAGCAAGAGAGCTAAATCCCTCTTCAACACAGGAGATGTCTGAAACTATTTTTGCTTACACTTTTACTTTTTGTAGCTGGTTAATTATAAACAATAAATCTTAAAGCTGGGTAGGGTTTAGTCTCTACAGTTTCATTTACAAAATATTAGTATGATACTAGTCAGTGATGCTGAACAGACAGGATATTATGGATGTGTAAAGAGAAGCTACACTTTGCATCCAAGCTGGACCTTTGTCCTGTATTTGTCCAAATGGTTTCACATCCACCTATGTTTTCTATTATTAAAATAAGGCAGCAAAACATGTGATGAGGTTTAAGAAAGGGCCATGATTTTTCTAAAATACTGACCTTCATAACATTCGCCACACTGGAATGAGACAGAAAGTGCCCTATGCAAGGACCTGTGATCTGACACAACATGCAGTCTTCCCAGAGGACATTGTATGTTTATTTCAAGCCACTTTAGATTGTAAGAAAAAGACATTCAGTGTTGGAGAAACCCAGTGACCAGACGATCCCAATGACCAAGTACTTGTCAAAGTTGGGGAGATAAATCCACTTGGTAACAGTAAGAAACCTCAAACAGAACAAGGCTCAGGAAGGAGGTCAGCCATCTGTTATAAGCAGTGGGGGTTGGAGGAAAAAGATCTTATTGGGATGCCATCTGGATACCCCTGGGTTTCAAGCTTGTCCAACTGGAAGAAACTGGAACCTCCTGTCTGTCCATTTAAGAGCACAAGGTGATTACTGGGGAGAAATGATCCTAGATGGAGGTAAAAGATGAATGGAAGAAAAGTCCTATATCATCCAGTGAATTCTAATTTAAGAAGGTCTTAAATTAGAGGTGGCCTAGTGGTAGAGCAACCGGGAGGTCATACCAATCAGGTCATACCAAAGACCATATAAAAATTGTACATCCCGCTTTCTAGCTTGGTGCTCAGCATAATAGAATGGGGGAAGGAAAAGTTGTAACCCTTGGACAAGAGATGGAAATTAGCCACTGGCTCCAATCTGGCAAGTTTACACTGAATGTTATCAGTGTTCATTAACCTGCACTGTAATTAAAAAGAGCAATTTAAAAAGAGCAGTTTGACATTTTGAAATGTACAGAATGAAATGGTTAATTACTGATCATGACTTTAGGCCATTCATATGAATGTACAGCCCATGAGTTGCTTTCTGGCAAAGCTCTCTGCTGATTTGAACAGCATCATTAGAACATTTCCGAGAGCCCTCAGACCTTGGCAAAACCTGCCTGTCTGGTTAAGTCCAGTGTGCCAACAGCTCTGAGCCATTCATATATTCTAAATTTCTGTAGCTGGGTAGCAGATGCCCATTTTGTCTTGGCCACTACTGCAGCCATCAAATATTCAGCCTGTTTATGGCTCTTGAGATCAGACTCATCCACGTGTGACATATTGGGCAACGATTAGAGAGCAGCTGCTTCCCTGCTTTATTAATGGTAGCATGAGGACTAACTTTCAGTCTATCAATCATTTATCTAAGCAGGTTAACCTGAGGACAATCTGGCATTGTCGATAGCTGGGAATTCTTTATAACCAATTTTCTTTCGTTGTCATCTCACTGTGGGCTATAGACACTATATCAGGGGTCACTTACTACATTTGTCCAAGGGCCAGAATACAGTATTTCTCAGCAGGCACTGAGGGCCAGATGCTCACATAAAATAAAATAAATATTGTATCCTAAGTAGTATATTATTAATTTATTAATTTTCCTTCCAAATTTATGATTTTTTTAAGCGTTTCTCAGTGTTAACAGACTTCTATTACCAGTACTGCAGCCAGTCACTAGGGGGCGATTGCAATATTTTAGGCTTCATATTTGTGAAGCTGCCAAGCTGTCCATCACTGTCACGCGCAGTGTAGTAGTTTGTGGAGAACACTGGCAGAAGAAAGGCCTTCTGAATATATTCCAAGCATGAAAAATGACACTCTGGAAGAGATTTAAGCAGAAAGTTGATGCAGAAAACCACAGCTTTAATGAAGAATGTACCTCTGTACCTCATTCACAACAAAACTATTCTTAAACTCAGTAATATTCTGGGGACTGTATGGAAAGCTCTGGCAGGCAAGATGTGGCCTGTGTTCATTACACCACATCATAATATTCTCATGTATGTGCTCTCCATATTAAAGTATGAACAGTTAACTTAAGTAGTTAACTGAAGTAAGCTTAAGTAAAGTATGAGCTCTGCATATTAAAGTATTAGCAGACTGCACCAACCACCATGCCTGCTGTTGGGGCCGCCGCTGCAAAGCCGAAGCTAGACCTCCTGAGGACCGGGCCCGAGACGTCGCCGCATGGATCGACGGAGTCCTGGACGGCAGCGGAGCTTGAGCTCAGGCAAGTGCTCTACTTTGTTTTCACTGTCTTTATTTTGGAAAGATCTTGTCTGGCTCTTGGTGGGGAAGGCCAAGTACAGCTGTCAGCTGCACCTGAGCTCACTTCGCTGGGCTCCACTGCCACCGGTGACCCTGACCCCATTTCTCTGTCCCTCCTGTTGGAATCTTTCCCCAGGGTCACCGAGGATGGTCCAACTTTGCCAGAGGTCTCCGTGGATCCAGCTTCGCCGCCTGAGATCTCCATGGGTCCAGCCCCTCCAGCTGAGGTCGTCACGAGTGTTCCCTCCCAGCCCAGGACCTCCGTGGGTACTGCTCCCCCTCCAGTTGAGGTCGTCGCAGGTGCTCCATCCCAGAGTGGGACCTCCATGGGTGCTGCTCCCCCTTCAGCTGAGGTCACCGCAGGTGCTCCGTCCCAGCCTGGGACCTCCGTGGGTGCAGCTTCCTCATCGCCTGTGGTCTCTGGGGGTGCCTCCTCTCCCCAGTCCGGGTCTTCGTGGGTGTTGTGTCCCGGTCAGGGACCATCATGGGTGCTGCGCCCCAGCTTGGGTCCTCCGTGGGTGTAACGCTGCAGCCCGGGGGCCACCGTGGGTGCAGCTCTGTCCCAGTCCGGGACCACTGTGGGTGCAGCTCTGTCCTAGTCCGGGACCACTGTGGGTGCTGCTTCGCTCCAGCCCAGAGTCATCGCAGGTGCAGCTACGTCCCAGTCTGGGGTCACTGTGGGTGCAGCTTCGCCCCAGTCCAGGGTCACCGCGGGTGCAACTACGCCCTAGCCCGGGGCCGCCATGGGTGCTGCCATGCCCCAGTCTGATGTCACCAAGGGTGCTACAGGCCAGTCCCAAATCACTGTGGTCCCTCAGTCCCCTTCCATTTCCACCAAGGGTTCTTCTCCCTTACCCATGGCTGTCTTGGTTTCCTCTCTTCTGCCCGAGGCCGTCGTGGTTCCCTCTCCTTCACCTGAGGTCATCATGCTTCCCTCTCTTACACCCGAGGTTGTCATGGTTCCCTCTCCTATGCCCGAGACCGTCGTGGCTCCCTCTTCACTGTCCAAGATCATCATGGGTTCTCCTTTTCCTGTGGCCACCAGTGGTCCTGTTCTGTCCCCTGAGGTTCCCGTTGGTTGGCCATCTTCTCCATGTTACTCACCTACTCTTCTGTCCTCCACACCACCGATTTTTCCCATTGGGCAACCGCCTTCTGGCCTATCCCATCTGGTCGGGTGGTTAAAGAATTCTGGTAGACCACCCGACAGACGGTGCTGCTGGATTTGGTGGCCCACATTCTCCGGTAGGCAACCCGACTCTTTCTTTCACACCATTTGCCAAGTCTGGGACTTTATCCGACCACCTGAGCTGTCCGGTTCTCCGGTCCATGGGGGCCTAAGTGCCTGTTATGTGTCTTGGAGTGGGTCCTGAGCGGGTTTTTTGTTTTTATTCCCCCCTAGCCTGTTTCCCCCACCGCCCTCGTGGGTTGATTTATTTTGTTATTCCTATTGGGAGGGGTTCTTCCCTTTTCTTTCTGATGTTACCTTGAGGTGTCTGGATGCACCCCTTGGGGAGGGGGGGCTCTGTCATGAGGCTGAGCGCGGGGTTTCCACCGTGCTCAGGCTCTCAACTTACTTTTGTTTATCTCCCATATTTTCTCGGTCTATGTATTATTTCTTTGTGTGTTGGTTTTTGATATTTGTTGTTTCTGGTTGACATGAGCTCGCCACCTCTTCCTCCACCTCTTCCTCCAGACACTCTCACTCTGGTATCATCTTGTACGTGTAGCTCAGTAATTTCATCACCTGCCCACTCACGTGACCCACACCTGATGGCAGTTGTCACAATTGATTGCTTGTCCTATTTATAGTCCATCTGTCCATCCACTCTTTGACAGAGTCTCATCTATGAACCTACCTATTCCCGTGAGAACCCTTTCCCTGTTTGGATGTGTTTTCCTGTATTCATCTCTTCATCTACCTGCACACTCCAATTATAAGTTCATTTTTGTACACTGTTTGGATTTTGTGCTTTCCTTATTAAATACCACTAAACTGCAGTACAGCGCTTGGGTCTCCCTTTCTGCCCTGCAGGGGCCAATCCATGACACCAGTCAGTCAGACACTTTAAGACCATGATTCCCAAGCTTTACTCTGTGAAGTCACAAGTTCCTAAAGCTGGGTTCACACTATAACGTTTGGACCGACTTTTACTGACATTTTGAAAAATCAGAGAAATCAGTCCAAACTTTTGCCAACTTAGGCTAGCATATGTGTAGCAGTTCTCAGCTTAGGTTAAATGTAGCAAAGGAATACTCAGCACACTTCAGTTGGCATCAGTATCAGGGGACACTCATATAAAGATCAGTGTTTGTGGAGGCCTTCTGCCATTCTGGACCTGCTTTTTTTGGATGGATTCACTCTACAATGTTTGGACCAACTTTTACGTTTTGGCAAACATCTGGCTCTGCTGGCAAAAGCTGATAAAAGTTGGTGTTTGTTGGCAAACGCTGGCGAAAGTTGTAGTCGTTGAGAATTTTCAGTATGCTGAAAATCTGCTGACGTTTGGAAATAAACGTTGGTGAAAGCTGTCCTCAATTTGTAAAAGTTCCTGAGCGTTGGGCTAAGTTATGCAGGGTTCGCCTAAGTCAGCCCAAGTTAAGCTCCATTGGCAAACGTTGACTGAAATGGTGGTGAAAACAGATGTTTTTAGATCAAAACTCAGTTCAGACATGCAGGAATGAAAGAGAAACAGAGAGAAGGGGGAGTTAAAAAAAAGAAAACATATATGTAAGAGGACAATGTAGAGTATTTGTTTGGTGATCACATGGTGTGTATAACATGTTTTTTTAATTTTTTGTAAAATGTATGGGATATATATTACAGACATTTGTGGGTTTGTTTGCAGGTGATGGGTGTGGTCTGGTGGGTGGTTTTGTGTCTTTGCAGTGTTATGGCCCTTTTCAACTCGTACCTGTTTGGCCCTGCTCACTTCGACTCAGCTTTATACAGCTCAGCCTGCTTTTGTTTCCATTACAGCAGAGTACTGCCAGAGGTGGGTGGGACTTTTTTACAGCAAGGCGGTGCAACACTCCAAAGCACGCAACACACAAGCAACACGCAAAATGGAGGATTACGAGGGGATGATTTATGTACTGAGAGAAAACATGGTGGAAAAGTACAGGGGAGTTTTGGATGCCATAGCGGAATATTAATATGAATATTAATATTAATATGAAGCCGCAAATGTGAGGATGAAAACTACTCGAAGACAGAGGAGGATGAGGATGAAGGTAAGCTAACGAATGCTAATGCTTGCTACAGTCACCATAAGCCTGCATACTACATTGTGATGGCCCAGGTTACCGCTATTAAAGATATTAAAATATGTATGCTGTGTGTGTGTGTGTTTCAGATGGCTGCTTTATTGCAAAATAATCACTGTAAACCGAGAGAACAGGTGGGGGCTACAACACTGTGTCGGTGCTATTGATGGCTCCCACATACCCATCATAGCACCACAACAATATCGCACTGACTACTTTAATTGTAAAGGCTGGCACTCCATAATCCTTCAAGGTGTTATTGATGGAAAGGGGCTGTTCTGGAATGTGTTTGCTGGGCTTCCAGGGAGCTTGCATGATGCTAGGGTTCTGAGACTGTCCACACAGTGGGAGTTAGCCGGCCGGGGAAACCGCTTCCCACCTCACAACATTGGTGCGGTAAGTGCGGGCTATTACATCCTTGGAGACTCAGCTTATCCCTTGCAAAACTGGCTCTTGAAACCACTCCATGACACTGGACAACTGACAGAAGAACAGCACTTGTTCAATCAAAACATCAATCAAGTACGGGTGGTTGTGGAGAATGCTTTCGGCAGGCTGAAGGGAAGGTGGTGCTGCCTTCTGAAAAGGAATGACTGTGACATCCAACTGGTGAAAGCTATGGCGCTTACTTGTGCTCTGCATAATCTGTGTGAAAATCATGGCGAGACTTTTGACACTACATGGGATGATCCAGCAGCTGCAGCACGTGAACCGGTGGTGGCAGTGGCACAGGGTGGAGAGGAGCAGGGCAGAGATGTACGAGATGCTCTGATGCAGTGCTTGTGTAGCAATAATGACTAAACAGTGTGAGTGCCTTCCCATTCATGTGCCTACACCTGTCCAACTTCTGTATTTTGAATATAAAATTTTGTACCCTTTTCAGATATGTCTCCTCTGTTTATAAGGGTTATTTGTGAAGGTAAGAGTGATTAGGTTCAGGTTCAGGTTCCTTTATTTGTACCCGTAGGTAGATTTGTTTTGCAGTCAGGTGACATCCATATTTACAAACCACAATTACATTTAACATAAACACAAACACAGGCACACATGAAGCTGACTATAAACATGATAAAAATACTCAAGGCTCCATCAATCAGGGTATAAAGACAACGAGATGAGAGAAAAACCAGAGATAAGAGAGAAGGGTCATATTAAAAAGTTAAAGACTAGTCAGATTAGACTAGACTAGATTAATTGCTAAAACACAGGGGAAACCATCTACAAATAATCCGACGGTTAGATAAATCACTTTTTGTTTGATGCAAGTATGTTTACAGAATTATGAATCATGTTGAAACATGTTGTATCCCATTTAACCCTATCCAATTATTATGAAAGAGTAAAACCCCCACAACTGCAGAAAGACCCCAGCAATCAGGCAATCCCCTGAGAGCAAGCACTTGGTGACGGTGGAGAGGAAAAACTCCATTTTAGCAGGAAGAAACCTCCAGCAGAACCAGGCTCAGGGAGGGGCAGTCATCTGCTGCAACTGGCAGCAGATTGCCTTCTCTATTCTTCTCCATAAACACTCTCAAAGCGAACACTGCATCTGGATTTATATCAAACATGCAAATATATTGCATTACAAAAATACACTATTGTTTTTCCCTCTGGATGGGGCTGTTTCTTCTTGGTGTACCATTGTTTTTCCACCAGGGTCAGTCGTGACTGTCACATAGACAAAAAAAAAAAAAAAAATTGCATTAGGGTGCCAGCTGGTGGTGATAGTTGCAATTAAATCAAATTCAAAGGGCCGTATTACAAGGATGTGGTCAGTCATCAGTTGTCACTGATACAGAACACTTTTATGGGTTTTTCCAAGTTCATTGCCTTATCACAACAGCACAGAAACAAAGTTTCTGCTGGACCCATGGTGCGAAGAGGTGTGTTCTGTATAATCCAATCCAAAGCACTCCTGCCCACCCCTTTAATGCAAAGAAGTGCATTATCTAAACTAGTGAACTCTGATCATGTCGGCTTGTTAAAGACGGGTTTTGCGCTGGCCAAACGGTTTGCGTGTGAGCAAAAATGCACGCGATGGTAACACTGCTTAGTAATAAGGATCACAGTTGATGCCCAGTTAAGTCCCTTTTCCACTAGTACCCAGTCAGCCTTACCCTACTCTACTTGGCTCGCTTTGTACCCTTTTCTATTAGTACCTTTTACCTGGTACTTTTTTAGTACCTATTCGAGGCCAGAGCACAGCCACGCTGAGTAGGGCCGAAAATGTGACGTCAACAGACTGCAGGCTACTGATTGGTCAGGGCGTAACGCCATGAAAGCGTCTCATCTTCTGCAGAATTTCCAAACCGCCATTTGCAAAAGTTCATGGAGTAAACACAGTCACCGAGTAAAGACGATATTAATAGAGATGGCTTCTCAGGTTTCGCAGAAATCTACACCGTGATCCAACGAAGAGGTGCGGAGTTTTCTGTGCTTGGTGGCAGATCCAGAGCGACAGTCAGGAGCGACTCACACCAAAACAGATGGCAGCCAAGCATAGAACCGGACTATGGACAAGCTGAAGATGAAAGTGAGAGAACCAGCGATGGTGAGTGATTTGTGATATTATGCATCTTTTCGCTTATTTATCCTGTTGGTGGTGAGCTCACTTTTTTTGAGCAATACAACGCTATCCTGTGCTGGCTAACGAGTGTTAGCTAGTAGCTAGCTAGCTAGTAGCCAACTCTGCTGATTCATGCTTGCTTTATCCGAAGTATTCGCTTGTGAGAGCAAAACGATGAAATATAAGATAAGATAAGATAAGATAAGCCTTTATTAGTCCCACAATGGGGAAATTCCAGGATTGCAGCAGCACAGGGATAGCAACACTCAGAGCAATAATTTAGAAGATAAGAAAATAAGAGCAGTGAATATACATATGTACACATAAATATATAAATATATATACACAGTGCAGAGCATTGTAGCTAGATGGACTAAACAGCATAACCGTCTATTTAGTTACCCTTCATGGTATGAATATGTACCCATACATATTGTCACCCTCCATAGTGACTGATATTGTCCTAGTTGTATACTGGAGGGGACCATTGTGTAAGTCTGTTGTGTCTTTTGAATTCAATACTATTAGGTCGTCACATTTTTTTTTTTGCTATCTCTGCAAGCAGCCCTGCTTAGGTTATACAGTCTGACAGCCGTAGGTAGGAAGGACCTGCAAAACCTCTTGGTCACGCATCTAGGATGATGTAGTCTGCTGCTAAATGAGCTCCTCAGTGCGTTCAGTATGTCCTGCATAGGGTGGGACTCGGACTCCAGCAGAGATGACAGTTTAGCCACCATTCTTCTCTCTCCTATCTCCTCCACTGGGTCAAGGCATTGCCCCAGGACAGAGCTAACTTTCTTGATTAAATAAAAATGTTTAAATAATATAATAATATTTAAATGAAAATGTTGGCTGTTGAAATGTTGGTTAAAAGCTACTTTTTTAATTAATTTTATGTAATATTCTAATTTTTGAGAAACTGAATTTGGAGTTTTCATGGGCTGTAAGCCATAATCATCAAAAATAAAATAAATAAACACTTGCAATATATCACTGTCTGTGTAATGAATCTATATATGGGTTTCACTTTTTGAAATTAGGGACAAAAATATTGAACTTGTTCATGATATTCTAATTTTTTGAGATGTACCTGTATATGTTTTGACTTACTAACCACCGTCCATTTCAGAATCAGAATCAGAATTAGAATAAGTTTATTGCCAAGCACATTTACAAGTAAATAACAGGTAAATATACGAGGAATTTGACTTGACACTGAAAACGTCATAAGTGACATTCTCAATGACGGGGTGAGCCATGGAGGCGCCTGTCAGCAGGAAGGGAATAGTAGGCAGTGGGGGGAGGGGGAGGGTGGACACAATAAGAGAGAGAAAAAAGCATTGTTGATCAGAATAAAGTTCATATATGACCGATATTATGATTACAAGAAAAAACTCTCAATGTGTGGCGGTTCGTTTTAACCCCACAACAGACTAAGGACACTCAGCCCTCTTTTCTCTGTTTTTCTGCTGCATTACTGAGAAGCAATGTGCCATTCATGTATTTGCGATGCAAACATGCATGTGTTGTGAGGTAATGCGCCATTCTGTATAGTGTGCATATGGCTTGTCCTTACTGTGCTTTTTCTGAGCATCTTAGATGTGCTTTGGTGTATTAATGTCTACAGGTAGACGAGTTTCTTCTGTCTCACCTATGTGACGTTAATCGTTGCCTTTCATGCATTGTATTCATGCGTCCTGTCCTTACTGTGACCTAGAGACTCAGATCAATATGTAGATGTGCTTGTTAGCCTCTTTGTCTTGCACTTAGAGCGAGGTCTAGCTAATCTGCCCATTGTGATGTATGGCTTACAAATGCAAATACCTCCTGCCTGTTCTGTTGTCCCTTTGATCATTCTAAACTGTGGGGTATGTCTCTTTGATGTATTGTTATAATCAAGTATTTAAGGTGCAACTCTGTAACGCAATCTCCCTCTCTCACTCTGATCCTGCAACTGGTAGACACACACGTGTCCGCCTCTCTTCTTCTTCACTGAGAGCCTGAGGAATTCGGCTTCAGCCTGCTCACGCTATGGGCTGGAGCCGAGTTCCCGTGACGGCGGTATGATTAATAAAACTTTACTTAAAACCTCCAACAACGCCGCTTTATTTCATGCCGCCGCAAATGCACAATTAGCAGACAATAGAATCCACACAATGACACAAAGAGAGCAGTGAGTGAATGTCTTCATCAGTCAGTATAAATGGATCAGTATGTGTGAGTTGGATGCAATCAGTGGCAAATCAGTTAGGTGGACAACAATAGTCTCTTCCTCAGCAGATGTTATGACTAGAGTCTGAAGCAAAGGCACGTGTCCTTGAGCACGGCAGATGGAATAGTTGAGCCAGACAGCTGTCCTTGAGAGTCAGATGCTGCCCGCCAATGTTATGAAAACAATTATACTGTTGATTATCAGGAGGACTGAGTGCTGAGGGTGCCGAAAAAAAACAGGTCGAATAGCACTGACTTCAGAGAAAAAAACTTTCTATTCTCTTACGGATTCAGTGCTCCAATTCCATCATGTCCAGGCACTGAAATCGATTCGTGAACAGCTCTCAGCATGATCGTGATGTAATCCATTTTCCTGTACAGTTCTCCATTGGCCGCTGTCAGAGTCCTGCCCAGTTGGTCAATTTGATGAGTGAGTTTCGCCGGGTCCGCTTTTTGATAAGCTCTGTCCATCTTCTTCAATTTGCGGTGCACCAGAACAATCCCAAAGCCAATCAGTAGAATTCCGATGACCATTGCTCCGAAAAGATATAAATCTTCAATATCTTCAATAGAAAGATCACACAGGCACAAGAGTTTCCAATTGCTTGTGTCCTTTAAATAACCTGCAGCAGCAGTCCCTGCAGGACAGATAGGCTCCCCCGGGCCTGATTTCCTCGTTGAAAAAACAGTGTCAATTGCGTTCAAAGCCCAGCTTATTAAATCCATAATTTCGTTAGATAAATCAGCAGTAAAGACACGCAGACACAGACGATAGCAAGTTGGGATCCAGTCAGTTAGGGAGGGAGAGAGAGATAGGGAGCCGGAGCGGGGAAGAAAAGCGTCTGCTTCTCTTTGGAGGGCGGAAGTGAATGACATTTCTGTCATTCATCTAGGCAAGAAGAAAGGAAAAGGAGCCGCCCCACAACGGACCTTGCCACTGTGGAAAGTACTGAAATCCTTTGCTTTTACAGGTAAAGTGCCAAAACTAAAGTAGCACTATTTCCACTTAATATGAAAGGGACTGAACTGAGATTTATTTGATTGTGTGAATATTAATTACAGAATAATTGAAAATGAATGGCACATCAACTGTAAAATAAACCACTTCTTTATGTATTTATTTTTTTTGTCAGATCACTTGTGTGATCCTTTGTGAGTCATGTTCATAACTGTATGTTGCACTTTGGGGAATGGGAGTTGTTCAATCATCAATATAATTTAGTTTATATGCGTAGTTTATAGTCTATCATCAATAAACTAATGCAGTATTATAATAGCAAGACACATCACAAATATTTGAGACCCACTGTAGTGCATCCTTTTATATTTTAGCAATACAAGTACAAAACACCACCCACACTTGAAGCCAGGGCAAGAAGAGACACAGTGGTGACAGAGTGGTGGCTAAACTTGTCATGGATGGCCCTTGCGAGCCATCAATAAGACGCCAAAGGCCAGCTGATGACTTTGCATATTTATTCAGCAAAAGATACAAAAGACAAAACAGCAGCCATAAGGGGCAAAAACATGAACTATGACTAAGACTAAAGACACAGGATACAGACTCTGAGGGAATACACTTACTGAAAGACAATGAAGCAAAGGGTGACTGGAGCCGGGGTTAGGGACTCCAGCCGCACATTGTGGAGATCGAACATTTGACGAGGTCGCAGCGAGGAGTAAGCCTCAGCTGCTTCCTATAATACCCATTAACCACCAATCAAGGAAGGGAAATGTAATCAGATGAAATGCTTAATAGCTGTCACAACAAGACTTGGTTTTGACAGCCGGAAGCCCCTTTGTGACGCTGTCAGAATAAAAGTCCTGACGGCCATATAGCAAATCTGAGATGAGAATGGGGAAAATACTGGACAACTCGAGTGTGGACAGAGTCAGCGCTCAGACCATGACAGTACTCCCCATTCACAAGGTAAATTCCAGGCGCCATGTAACATCCAAGCCCCCTCCCCCCAACCCAAAGGCTACCAGGGCCAACCCAGGGAGGGAGGAGGGGGAAACAGGCCAGGAGGGCAAGAACCAAGAAGGGAAAAACACTGTAACAGGAATAAAGACACAAAGGAGGGCAGCACAGATAACCAAAAATGATGAGGCACAAACATAGGAAAACAATGTTAAAATTTTAACAATTTTAAATTAATTTTAAATTTATTAATTTATTGTTAAATTTATTTTTAACAATGTTAAAATTTTAACATGCTACAAAAAATCCTAGAGCACCGTTAAAATAAAAAAATGAACATACCAAACCTTCCAACCGGCAAGGGAACACGAAAACTAAAATACAGGTACATAACAAAATACACAGTCCCCTAAAACACCAGGAAAACAACTCAGAACGCTACAGAGCAGCAATATACAAATATAGTTCAATATCAACAACAGGCAAAGACAAAAAAACAAAAACATAAAGAGCATCCCTTCAAATTACAGAGGAAAAAAAAAAAAACGAACCGGCGCTACGCCCTTGCTGGACCCCGACCGGGCCAGTGCTGCACCCACAACAGACCCCGACTGGGTCGGAGCCACACCAACAATGAACCCCAATTGGGCGCAGCACCAGGGATGACCTCTGAACACGAACCTGGAACCTCCAAGATGTCGACCGGAACAGGCTCATCACCGGTGACCCTGGGAGAAGGCTCAGAGGAAGAGAAAGAACCGGGATCAGGATCACCGGCAGCGGCAGAGCCCGGTGAGACAAGCTTGGATGCAGTGATCGGCTGCACCTGGCTTGTTTCCCCGAGAGACAGGCAATAATGCTCCAGAATAGAGAAGAGAAAGACAAAATAGAGCACTTGCCTGATCTCGGAAAGTGCTCTATTTTGTCCAAGTGCTCTACCGCTGTCCAGGACTCCGACGATCCAGGCTCAATGGTCTGGAGGTCCACTCCTGGTTCCCACTTGACTGCGGCGGGCTCCACAGCTGGCATTATGGTCTTCACAGTCTGGGGACTCCCTGGCACTGAAGTCCACACCAAAGGCCCACACAGTGTGGTGGCAGGGGATCCGTGGCCTGCTGGGTCGAACCGCTCCTCCACGAAGACCTGGGGATGCGTAATCATCAGCACAGGTTCCAATCGGCACTCTGCTCTCCTCCTCTGCCCTTGACATGGCTGCGGGACTGGTACCAGGCTTTCCAGGGCTGCAGGCTCCTTCTTCGTCCGGCGGTGTATTCCTGGCACCAGGGGACGCTCAGGGGAAGGAGACACAGAAGATGCAGGTTTACAATTAATAGCTGCAGCAGGCGGAGGAAGCTTGGGGGACTGTGAGCCCCGATCTCCACCCCCAGGAGTCAGACAAGGCAATTCATAATATGAAGGAAGAAAATGAAATAACCCTTGCCTGCTCAGCTGAGGGCTGAGGGAAACTGCTGCAGTGGGCTTGGTTCTCCCTTTTCCCCTTTGGATGGTGACGGAGGTCCCCCCGGGAAGATGAAGAGGAGCCGCTCGCACAGGATCGGTGATGGGCACAGCCGGGGCAGGACTCATGAAGCTCACAGCAGCTGGAGAAAGCGACAAGGAGGAGGGAGGAGCAGCCAAGGCAGTCCGGGGACGAGGAGCCGACAGAACAGCGGAAACAGAAGACCCGGAGGCGGAGGCTGCTGTCTTTCCCTTCTGTCATAACGCAGGGGCAACAGCTGGCTGGGAGGCAGAGTTCTCTCGGAGGCCCGGAACTGGATCTGGATGGGGATCTCGCTGAGGTTGATTACGAGCCGGGTGACGACGTTTACCGACAGAGGGTGAGGCAAAGGTCAGGTCAGGGAAACGCAGCTGGTGCGTGGAGACAGAGGCTAGCAGATCAGCATACTCAGAGCAATCATTGAGTTCAGGATGAGCCTCCGCCAGTCTGACTGCCACCACCACATGCTTCATGATTTGCGTTGGATGGAAGGAAGAGCGAGCTTCAGCCACACGGCCCTGGATGAGCTCAGCTGCCCACTGCATCTCTTCTGGGGGAATCCTGGCTGATCTCCTCCTCCCCTGTGGATGGGAACAGCACCTGGGTGACATGGACTCCTGGGCTGGATGGGTGGCAGGAACTGGATCCTGAGGCAAGGAATGGGGATGCCTCGCCTTCGACTTCCTGCCTGAATTCCCCTCCGGTCCACGGGTCTTCTCCTGGAGTGCCATGATTTCCGCCATCCTCCTCCTGACTTCGGCATGGTTGGCAAAGTGAGGACTGTGGTTAATTGCCGCCTCAGCAAGGTCCAAGTACCAGCGTGAGCCGTTGGGAGTGATGCTGCAGCGAGCGGTGAAGAGCAGACCATCTAGATTTATCAAGAACATGATTAGTTTGTAGCCCAAGTCCAAAGAATAGCCCTCTCCTAGTGACGCCATTTCCCAACACGCTGGAACTCGGAAAAAAGGGAAAAAACAACAAGCCCGAAAAACAAATTCACGGTGACGTGGCGTCTCGTTCTGGCTGCGACCTACTGTCATGGATGGCCCTCATGGGCCATCAATAAGACGCCAAAGGTCAGCCAATGAGTTTGCATATTTATTCACAAAAGATACAAAAGACAAAACAACAGCCACGAGAGGTAAAAACATGAACTATAACTAAGACTAAAGACACAGGATACAGACTCTTAGGGAATACACTTACTGAAAGACAATGAAGCAAAGGGTGACTGGAGCCGGGGTTAGGGACTCCAGCCGCACGTTGTGGAGATCGAACGTTTGATGAGGTCGCAGCGAGGAGTAAGCCTCAGCTGCTTCCTAAAATACCCATTAACTATCAATCAAGGAAAGGAAATGTAATCAGATGAAATGCTGAACAGCTGTCACAACAAGACTTGGTTTTGATAGCCGGAAGCCCCGTTGTGACGCTGTCAGAATAAAAGCCCTGACAGTCATATGGCAAACCTGAGATGAGAATGGGGAAAATACCGGACAACCTGAGCATGGACAGAGTCAGCGCTCAGACCATGACAAAACTTTTATTGATAAAAACTCCATATTTTGACTGAGCGAGTCCATACTCGGTGATGCACACCCTCAGTTAAAGGCCAAATGTCACGTAATTTTTTTTTCTAAATGACAACGAATTTAGATAAAATACACATAGCTTAAACCAAATATTCATACCGGAGACCATATCACCCACCTGTATTTACATAATTGCACAAAATACACCAGGTGAAGGCCCCACCTTGCTTGCTGGCTTGTGACAGCCAGTCCAGACCACGCCCATGTTTTTGACATCACCAGTTGTACCCTGGCTGCCCTGCCTATCCACATTCACATTTATCAACATTGGACAATCATGACGGAAAGTGACAGCGACTGTGAACAAATTAGTTTAGTTTTGTCTTTTTTTTTTTGTCTTTTTTTTTTGTCAGTGGTTCAGACAGACGGTTCAGACAGACGGTTCCGTCCGAGACGGAATCAGATGCTTTGTCTGATGACAACAGTTCCAACGATGACCAGAGAGCAGAACCAGTGGAAAATGCCATTGAACTGGACATTAATTGCCTCCAGAATTGCGAAGCCGAAGGGGGTCTGTCGAGGGCGCCCCATAAATATTGATTTTTCGGAAGCCATTATTATTACAGTGGAGGAGAGCCGCTGCTGTCAAGAAATTCACCAGATCAATATGAAAATGGAGGCGCATACCTGTCAAGTGAGACGTTTTCGCCCTATTTTGGTGCCAAGCGCAGCTGTGGGGGACGGCGGAGTGGTGGGGGACACTTTTCTGGGAAATGTTTTAAATGTAGTTCGTGTTGTTATTGTCAAATATTTTAAGGAAAATACGGGGAAAATGCAATTTTAGCAAAAACGGGCGTATTGCCATTTCTGTACGCCCAAAAGAAAAATATACGGGAAAAAAAATTGAGTGTGTTGAGAAGCACGTCCTGTGTGTGATCCCCCACAGCTGGTGCTGGCAGATGGCTCAGCCTGAGCTATTCGCACTACAGTGTGGACTCAATCAGTCTGATGGCCGCGGCGGGCAGATGGCTCAGCGGGAGCTATTATCACTACAATGAGGAGTGTGGAGTCAATCATTAGTCTGATTGTCGGGGCGGGCAGGGGCGCTATTCTCACTACAATGAGAAGTCATTAGGACAATGGTTTAACACGTTCAGCTGTGCAGCGGTTGCGGAACAGAGAGAGATCGCCTTACAAAGACAGAATTCTGCTTTTTTTTTTAATTTTGCGCCGGACGCTGAGTTGTGTTGTTATTGTCAAATATCCATGAATCCTTAAAATATTTGACAATAACAACACGAGTTGCATTTGGGGAATTTCCCAGAGAGGTGTCCCTTGTTGCTCCGCCTCCCTTATAGCCGCTTTTTACGGTGTTGAAGTACGGCGAAAACGTCTCACTTGACAGGTATGAAAACATTTCCCAGAAAAGTGTCCCTTATTACCCAGCTGTCCCTGATAGTCCCGTTTTAAGGTATGGGTGAAATATCCAATTTTTTCCTTTCTTGTTGCTCACTTCAACCTTCCAGTCTCCATATAAACAATCAATTGAAATACCCCAAGCATCAAACTAGGGTACAATCTATTTCGTCACTTCCGCCTTCTTCCCCAGGCGATTCCAGGGGCCGTGCCAGGCCAAGCGCGGCAGTTTTAAATTAACAAATATTCCGTTGTTACTGAAGCATATGCACCAAGACCCGAACGGATCGGTTCCCTTTTATATCTAGTTTCAAGATATTTAAAGTACCCTGTTACGTGACATTTGGCCTTTAAAGTACTAGATTCCATTCAAGTGAATGTATTAATTCATTCTGATTGCTGAGGCCACAGTAAAACCAACTGATTTTAAATGTAATCCAGCCCTTGTAAAATATACTGAAGCGCAGCTACATGAAAATTGTGGTTAAATACAACAATGAAGCACTTTTTTGTTACATTCCACCACTGGCTTTCAGCAACAAGTGTATTTCCCAAATATGTTTTAAACTTGCATTAATTAACCACCACCCATTTCTGTCTTTCATCTAGGCAAGAGGAAAACGATCCACCCAAACCGGACCTTGCCTCACTATTTAAAGAGATGCAGGCTGAAGATCTGCTGAACTGGGACCAGTGTGAGCGGCACATCCCAGTTGCTTCTCAGTAAGGCAGTGTGGCCGGTGTGTGTGACACACACTGTTTTTTTTTTTTTTTTTACAGTTTGAATTGTGTACATTCTAAATAATCTGGAATTTGCTGCTGATTGTAATAAACAATTTAGTGACTCCTGTGTTTGCATCATGATTTTCTATTTTGTCTGTTAAGGCACCGGTGGGAAAAGAGTCACCAGTACAAACCATTTATCGATGACTTTGAAAATAATGGCTCATTTTTAAGAAAAAGTAACCAAAACAATTATTTTATTTACTGAAGACTGTATTGTTGGATGTGCCAGTGCAGAAGACACTGCACACTTTAGTGATAGTACCAGTATATGGAGGAATTCTGGGCCATATTAGCATCTGTACTTTATCATAATGGGTTCGGGCAGGGGTGTCCAGTCATGTGCCATGGAGGGCCAAGACCCTGCAGGCTTCACCTCCAACCAGTGTCTTCAACAGCAGATTCCACTGAACTTCTTCCACTGACTGCTGATCAGTGAAAACACCTGCTGAAGACACTGGGTAGAAGAGAGAACCTGCAAGGTCTTGGCCCTCCATGGCACATGATTGGACACCCCTGAGTTAGGGTATAATGGGATTTAACATTTTAACACAAACTGTTTTATGGTTCATAATTCTGTTGACAGACTTACACCAAACAAAAAGTGATTTCTCAAACTGCTGGATTGTTCTTAGACAGCTTTTCCAATCTTTCAGTATTCAATTTGTCACTTGGTGGTAACTTTCACATATAAAACAAAAGATTAGATTAGATTAGATAGATACTTTATTTTGAACAAAAAAAGTATAACAAAAACAAACAAATGACAAATGCAATAAAGTAACAGTATACATTGTTCGAAAGGGAGAAGGAAGAAGTGGACACTTATTAATTCCATCTCCTCTTTTCCATAAATACACCCATGTGAATTTTATACAAATTACCACCTTTAAGACCCCAAGTAAACAATTTATTGTATTTTTTACAAATCAACATTAACACCCATCCATCCTAACATACATTGATGTCCATACATCAAAACCAGCCTCAAACAACACAGATATACACAGTGCTGTCCCACCCACCATTCCATAGTGTCCCATAATGTCCCAGAGTGAGCATAGTGAATCGTACATATAAATACTACCCTTCTAACATATATCCTTTCAGCAAATGGTGTTTATACCTCTTTTTGAATTGATTTCTGTTTGTACATAGTTTCAGTTCCGGCTCCAGACTGTTCCACAAATCCACCCCACAGACAGATATGCACAGACTTTTCTTGGTTGTTCGTATCTTGGGTTTTGTAAAGTTTAAGTCTCCTCTCAAATTATGATCATTGTCTCTTTTTTTAAATATTTTTTGTATATTAGTTGGGATGTGGGCGACACACATTGTGGGCTCACTTTTCCACAGAGACAGGACTGTATGTGTATTGAGGGTGTCACGTCTGCAAGGACAAAGGACTCGAATCTGCAGAAGATAACAAGGAGCTGTGAGATTTGTCTCTTTGTCCCACAGAAGATGCCCCGGAGAGATTTCCGGTTCATCAGGAAATGAGAGACAATGGTGAAGCTTCAAAGGGATGCTTTGTGACTGTATGTTTACTGAAGACACCATGTGACTTGAAGTCTGATGCTGGAAACATAAAAGGGTGTTGAGATATGATTCTTACTCTTTCCTGCTTTGAGAATGCTAGACGATGTGTTCTGTCAAAGCTGGTTTACGAATTAAACTCAGCCTCGTCTTTCGAGCACATCTTCTACAGGGAGTTGATTATTAATTGCCCTGTACATTACTTGTGCTGTCTTAAATTTAACTAAATCGATGAACTTTATGACATGTGACTTTAAAAACAACAAATTGGTATGGTCTCTATATCCTACATTGTTTATTATCTTTATAGCTCTTTTTTGTAATGTGCATATTGACTGTAGGTTGGTCTTGTAGGTGTTTCCCCAGACTTCTACACAATAGTTAAGATAAGGTAGAAACAGTGAATTGTACAATAAGACCAATGATTTATAGTCCAAGATGTGTCTTGTCTTCCCCAGTATGCCTATACATTTTGCTAACTTGGCCCGGATGTGACTGATGTGAGGTTTCCAGCAGATTTTATTGTCTAGCGTCACCCCCAGAAACTTATTTTCCTGTACTGTTTCTATTCTGGTATCATCTATCATTACCATTATTTCATGATTTATTTTATAATTTCCAAACAACATAATCTTTGCTTTTTTTTAGATTGAGAGATAATTTATTTTTGTTGAACCACTGCGTTAACTTTTCCATTTCAGTTGTGACCACCTCTAAAACCTGCTGCAAATTCTCACCAGTGCAAAGGATATTTGTGTCATCCGCAAACAAAATAAATTTCAGAATTTTTGATACTTGGCATATGTCATTTATATACAAAATAAAGAGTTTGGGTCCCAACACTGACCCCTGGGGCACACCACAAGTGATGTCCATGAAGGGTGATTTGTGCTCACCAATTTGTACAAATTGTTGTCTGTTACTTAAATAACTTTCCACCCAACTCAGTCCTACCCCTCTTATCCCATACCTTTCCAGTTTCCTTAGTAGTATTCTGTGGTCAGTGGTGTCAAAAGCTTTCTTTAAATCTATAAATATTCCTACAGCAACCTTTTTTTTATCTATACAACTAGTAATTTCTTCTATAAGTTCGATCAGTGCCAAAGATGTAGATTTATCTGCTCTAAAACCATACTGGCTATCTGTAAGGAGGTTGTGTTTTTCAGTGAAATCATCCAGTCTCTTAGTGAAGATTTTTTCAAGTATTTTGGAGAATTGTGAGAGTAAAGAGACTGGCCTGTAATTTGTGAAGCGATGACTGTCTCCTGTTTTGTATAGAGGGATTACTTTTGCTATTTTCATTTTGTCTGGAAATGTACCAGTTTGAAATGACAGGTTACAGATGTGGGTGAGTGGCTTAACAATTCCTTCAATTACTTTTTTCACTATTGTCATGTCAATTTCATTCCAGTCCGTTGATTTTTTGTTCTTAAATTTACTCACAGTCTCGATAATTTCCTTTTCAGTAACTGCACCCAAAAAGATTGTGTTTGGATTTCTATCTTCTATTTCATTCACAGAACCACTGTAGTTTTTTTCTGGTGTCACTATTGATTTTGCTAATTCAGGACCAACGTTTAAAAAAAATTTATTGAAACCACTGACCACATCTTCCATATTATTTATCAAATTGCCATTTTCAATAAAATATTCTGTATAATTAGCATTCTTAGGACGATTACTAATAATCCCATTGAGTACTTGCCATATTCCTCTTAAGTTATTTTTGTTATCCTCTAATATTCTGTTGTAATATTCTTTCTTACAGGTCCTCATTATATTAGTAAGCTTATTTTTATATCTTTTATATTTGATCTCAGCTTCCACGAGGTTTATTGTCAAAATTCCCAGTGCAATACTACATGAATACATGTATAGTACATTGTTGATGCAGAGAATATATATTTCTACAGTATCTACATGTATCTAGTAAATCAAGTATTTTTCATGTAACCTTGTGACTGCATTATTTTAATTGCTTTTAATCCTAGATCAAGTTTGTTTTGGCCTTAAATGCATCATAATTGTCAAATATCTTATTATACCTAACTCAATACTGTTTACCTTTTGAATATATATTTTGTGGCTAATATAACCCCATAACTACAACCTGGTGATCAAGTTGTGTCAGCTGAACAGTTTTTGCCATGACACCACCACAGACTCAGTGCTGCTGGAGCAGCTACATGACATGATGTTTCAACAGTCTCTCAATGATTTTCACACTGATCAGAGCATTTTGTTGCACAGGAAGCTAAATGTTTCTACAGACATTCTAAAGCTCTATAACCACTGATCGTTTGTGAAGGTGGGGTGACATCAGTGAGAGGCTGTCTTGAACGCCCAGACCGACGGTTTGAAGCAGTAATTTTCCCACAACAGAGCCATCTGAAACACACATACACACAGCATACATATTTTAGTGCCTAATAGTGATAACTTGCAGACATTACAATGTAGTACGGTGGATTTAAAGCAAACTAGCATTAGCAATCATTAGCTTACCGTCATATGTGATCTAGTTCATATCCTCACGTCTTCCGCTCTATGGCTTCCCAGACACTCCAGTACTTTTCCAGAGTGTTTCGTCTCACTGTCTGTCCCTTTCTCTGGTGGTCCTTTTTGGCCTTTACGGTGACAAAAAGCCAGAGACCGAGGAATCGCCTTGTACAGCCACCATGTTGTTTTGCTTGGGTCGCGTGTTTTACGTCACGGGAGTGTGGCGCCGCCTTGCTGTAAAAAAATCCCACCCACCCCAGGCGTACCCTGCTGCAATGGAAACAGAACTGAACCGAGAAGAGTACAGTAGAGTAAGGCCGACTGGGTACTAGTGGAAAAGGGGCTTTAGTTATTTTAGAGAGAAGAAACGGGTAAGAATAAACTGAAAATCAGCCGAGTGGTTTTAACATAGTGGACCTGGATGCAAAACATGCAGGACCCGTGCAAAGCGGGCGCAATGTCTATTGGTAATTAGAAGGTGTCGCGCAACTAACAAAAACACTGGTGTATGGCGGGAAGTCTGGCGCAAAAGTTGTGGGGTCTTATTGTGGGGTTTTCCCCTACAGTTTGATACTGCTGTGAGATGACTGGTGTTGTGAAATGGCACAATATAAATAAAGTTAAAGTTGAAGTAAAGTCTACTGATGACCATCAAAATAGGGCCCCTAGTGTTGCCAAAAAAAAAAAAAACAACTTAAAATCTGTTTACACTCAGATATTTGTGGATGTTGCGTTGTTTTTTCTGTGACCATGCAGATCTTTTTTCCAGTTTGAATGAAAATGTTTTCATGTGCAGGACCCGTAAAGCTACGCCCTTGGGTGTGTTCTCCCTCTGTTGTCTTAAGGGATGACCCCTGTAGATACCACATGAGATGCTAAAAGCCTATGGCCCTTTTGTTATGTCCTCCCTTTGTGGTTTATGAATCCTCACACACCTCAGGGCCACCTCTATTTAAACCAGGCATTCTCCCACTTCTAGTATCTGGTGGCAACACTGCAGCCACGGTCTGTGTCCACGCTGATCATGTTTCCAGACTAAAATTAAAAAACAACCTTGATGGGATTTCTAATTTCATTTCTTTCACGATGCATCATTTTTCCATGACACCCTCCAATTCAAACACAGCCAGTAGGTGTTTCCATTTGTGCTAATTAGTACACAGGAGTCAACAGCACAGAGTCAGTGATAATCCTTACTGCTAAATGGTTTTTGATTTGAGACAACAGCAGAAATTTCATGCTCGATGCATGCAGGAATGTTAGATGTAGACTGTAGCACAGTGGCAGAATGGTTAGCACCGCGGCAGCACAGCAACTCACCATTGGCAGGGGGGATCCTGGGTTCCATCCCAGCCCCCGACCAACAGTGATCTGTGTGGAGTTTGCACGTTCTCCCTGTGTCTGCGTGGGTTTACTCTGGGATTTCTCCGGTTTCCTCCCACATTCCAAAAACATGCAAGTTAGGTTAATTGGCATCAACTGGGGATTCTAAATTGTCCTCAGGTATGACTGTGAGAGTGAATGGTTGTCTGTCTCTCTGTGTTGGCCCTGCAATGGACTGGCGATCTGTCCAGGGTGGACCCTGCCTCTCGCCCAAAGATGCTGGGATAGGCTCCAGTCCCCCCGTGACCCGAATAGGATTAAGCGGAAGAAGATGAATGAATGTAGTACAACCGCCCAGCCAGCATGTCCAGGTGGGCCCCACCAAAGGTTAAATGGGCTGTCTTTAGGGTCCCATGTGGGTCTGTCCACGGGTTCCATGGGGGCCCCATCTGTTTGCCTACATGGACTTTACCTGTTTACCGATTTTCAACGTATTTTCTCATAAATTTGCTATATTCTTATAAATTTGGCTTTTTTGCCCTAATTTGACAAATATTTTTCTTGAAAATTTGAACCTTTCTCATAAATTGGCAACTTTTTTTTACTGTAACATGGCGCCGGAAGCAGGGCGGCCGTACTAGCAGCAACTCTCTCATGTCTTTGTGTTTCTATCTGCTTATTCCTGTATATAGTGGGCTTGGTAGGAGGATTCGGATTAAGACTGGACCAAGTTTTTTTCTGTTTTAGTCTGGTCTTTCTCTTAGTTTTTTCTCTTCCTCGGGCAATGGAGATCAACAGAGGTGGGGGCAGACGCATTGTTTACACATTCGACCAGCTGACTGCGCTGAGGAGGCCAGCGCTGCTTCCTGGAGCGAAGCCCCTCATCCTGGTTGAGCTAAAGAGGAGACGCCACGGGCAAAGGGCTGGAGCTAAGGTGAGAAGGAGGAGGAGGAAGCATAAGCCAGCTGTACTGATGGTCATCACCGGGAACGTGCGATTGCTCGGAAACAAAACAGATGAGCTTACAGCGCTGGTCAGGACGCAAAAGGAATATCATGAGTGTAGTATCATGTGTTTCACTGAGACATGGTTACACTCACAGATCCTGGATGTTAACGTAGTGAGACCTGGCTTCAAGACTATACTGGGGGACAGAGATGTGATAAGTAGCGGGAAAAAGAGAGGAGAAGGAGGAGCGGCACTTCTTGTGAATGAAAGGTGGTGTAATCCTGGACACATTTATGTGAAGGAAAACTGCTGCAGCCTGGACACTGAACTGCTGGCTGTGAGTATGCGACCTTATTATATGCCACGAGAAATGAAGTGTGCCTTAATTATTATTGTCTACAGCCCTCCGTCAGCTGACGCAGCGGTGGCCTGTGACCTCATAAGCTCCGCTGCGGCCACACACATTACTGGCGAAGCACCCGGATGCATTCATGGCCATCACGGGTGATTTTAATCATGTCTCAGTGGGAAAAACATTACCAAACTTTCACCAATTTGTTGACTGTCCCACCAGAGAAAACAAAACACTGGATTTACTGTATGCCAATGTCAGAGATGCATATAGTGCCACAGTTCTACCCCCCATTGGCAAATCGGATCACTGCATGGTCATGTTATCACCCAAGTACGTTCCCCTTGTGCAAAGGCAGTCTGCTGATACATGGACTATGAGGAGGTGGACACAGGAGGCTGCTGATGCACTACAGGACTGCTTCAAAGATGACAGACGGGTGCGTACTCTGTGAACCACATGGGGTGGACATAGACAATATGACTGACTGCATCACAGAATACATCAGATTTTGTGAAGACATGACCATGCCAGCTCAGACTGTACACTGCTTCTCCAACAACAGACCATGGGTCACCAGTGACCTGAAACACTTCTGAACAAAAAGAAGAGAGTTTTTAGGGCTGGAGGCAAGGAGAAGCTGAAAATTGAAAATTTATGAGAAATTTTGAATTTCTCATAAATTTGCCACTTTTTTAATTTAATCTTACATATTTGTCCTCATAAATTTGTTATTTTTTCCTTGTAAATTTGGAAGTTTCTCAAAAAATTTCAACTATTTTGTTACTGTAAACCTACAACTGTCATGAATGCCCCTTGCAGGGCATTAATGAGGCGCCAGATGACAAATAGTAAGTTTGCTTGTTTATTAAACAAAAGGACAAAATGACAAAGTAAACAGCTACGTGGGGCAAAACACGTACATAAACTAGAACACAAAACAACAGACCCTGACATCAAATGTGGAGGTGCAGCGAGGACGGAACCTACGCTGTAAAACACACTTAGGAGACGAGCTAGGAAGAATCCAAACACAGAGAGAAGACTGGAGTCGGGGTAGGAACTCCAGTCCAGGAACACGAAGGTGTTTGTGTGCAGGTCGCAGCGAGGAGTGAGCCTCAGCTGCTCCCTTTAATACAGGACATGAACCAAACAAAAGGGAAAAGAAATCAGCAAAATGACAAACAGCTGTCACGACGCCGGCTCAGCTCTGACAGCCGGAAGTTCGGCCGTGACGCTGTCACAATAAGAGCCCTGGAAAAAGCCCTAATGACAAAGCCCAAAATAAGATGGAAGAAAAGGGAAAGCACTAAGGAACCCGAGCGCGGACGGAATCAACCCTCAGATCAACACAACAACTTTTTCTCATAAATTTTCAATTTATTTACTCATACATTTGCAACTTTTTTGTTAATTTGCAACTTTTTAATTTTTTTTCCTCATAAATTTGTCTTTTTCTTGTAAATGTGCTAATTTTTTTTCTTGTAAATTTGTAACTATTTTGAAGTAATTTTACAATATTTTTTTCTTGTAAAATTGCAACTTTTTTCTCCTAAATTTGCTACTTTTTTTTTAAATTGTCACTTTATTTCTTATAAATTTTCTCATTTTTCCCTCAGATTTGTGACTTTTTCTCCTATTTTTGCCTGTGCCAAGTATCATTGAAACCTGCTCACCAAATTAAAGCCATGTGGGGCCCAGCTAGGTTTATCATGGCAAACAGATCAGCTGCTCACCTGCACCACAGCTTAAGTCCTAGTGGGCAAATACAGATGAGGCCAACATGGAATCTATGGACAAACCCACATGGGACCCATAAGACAGCCTAGATTGGACCTTTGGTGGGACCCACATGGACATGCTGACTGGGGAAGTGTACCATCAGAAGTAGGCAATTTAGAATTTAGCCACTGATAACTTCCTGATATTGCAGATGGAAGCATGACTTGACCATATTACCATGCTTTACTCATTTACCCTCATAACATGTTATATTCTGTCATGACATGAGAATCACATATCACGTCACTATTGTTGTTTTTAAGGACAGTGCAACTTGATGAACATTGATATCAATCAATGTAAACTTGTCAGATTGTAGCCAGTGGCTAATTTCCACTGGTTACAATCTTTCTAGGCCAAGGCCAGAATTGCTTCTTCAGACCGTTTTGACCGTTAAGTCAAGGTGGATCAACTAGTTGTTTTCACCCTCAGGCAAGGCAGACATACACTTTCATCCCAGGCACGGATCTGAACCCATGACACCGTGATCTGAAAACCTCCTGCTCTACCACTGAGCCAAAAAGGAATTCCTCTACTAGCACTTGGCTGGTAGTGGAGGTATACCCTAAGGCAGGGCTATACAATTACAAAATCAGTTGGGCCACAATCTGAAGTCAAGACAAAACTCGGCCGCACATGTTCAGCGATCTGTTGAATATGACAAATTTCAAACCAACACAGATCAATATGATGAAAAATATGCACCTTTTATTCAGTCTTGGTTTTAAATTTACGCTTGGCACATGACAAAGGCACATCAAAAGTGCATGAAAACATAATAACAGTGCTGGGGTTGAACAGAACTTGAAGTAGTAGAAATATTTTTGCTCTTGAACAACGATTAAATACATAGAATGAAAAAAAATAGTACTCCGATACACTTGTGGTGTATCGGAGTACTATTGGGACCCAGGTGTATCGTACTCTGCTACACCTAGGCAGCATAGTGGTGCAGTGGTTAGCAGTATTGCCTCACAGCTAGAAGGATCCAGGTTCAAATCCCCAAGATGGTAGGGGTAGGAACCTTTCTGTGTGGAGTTTGCATGTTCTCCTTGTGCTGTGCGAGTTTCCTTCCACAATCCATAGACATGCATGTTAGGTTAGTTGGTTCTAAACTGTCTCTGTCTCCTATAGGCCCTTAGAATAGAGGGTCAGAGTACCTACTAGTTAAGCACCTTGAGTTGTCTTTGGGACTAGAAAAGTGCTACTGTATATAAGTACGGGTCCTTCTCCCTTATTAAACACAGTGGTTTGGCATTTGAAGATGATGGTAAAATAAACAAATATTTGTCGGTCCAGGCAGAGTTAATCCAATGATTTTCATTGTAAATTTTACGCTTCAGAGCCACAGGCTGGGCTTGGGTCACTCAGAGGTTGGTTCTGGGCCGTATTGAATATGTCTGCCCTAAGGTGTCTTGGACTGCACCACTGACTAATTCCTCAAGGAGGGGGATCCGTAACACCTCCCCCCTTAAGGAAGTGGTGCAGGTGTCAAATCCCAGATGAGCCCCACTTTCTGTTATCCAAATGTCTGTTCATTTTTCACTTTTATGTGAGGGTAATAGTGGTATTTTCCTTTGGTTGAAGGTATTGATGAGCATGGTTTTGAAAATATGACTAATCCTTTATTCATTAAAGCAAAAGAGGAAAACAAATGAAAAAAAAATAGTTTGTGCATCTTGCCATGAAATGTGTGCTTCAACTCCTTTTAACTGGGAGCTGATAATGTGGTTCTGCAGTCAGCAGGTAGAAGTGATCAGCTTGGAAGCCATTTAAAGGCCAAACAAGAGCAGAAGGTGAAGCATGTGTTACTCAGTAGAGCTCAGGTAGATGGGTGAAGTGTGTTGCACTGCAAAATTAGATCAGACTATAAAATCTAAAGAAGCATCCAAAGTCAAGAACAGCAATCCAGAAAAATAAAGATGAAGATGGTGTGTTTGTCAGCAGCAAAGTGTGAGTGCTTGGACAATGTTTTATCACATCTCACTCCTTCAAAAGACCTAAAGGTCACTGATCAGAGTTTTCTTATCTCTTCTGTCCTTTTACATTTCAAATCCTCAAAGAAAAAAAAATCATTTTTCTCAACAACTCTGTGATTTCCAATAATGTTTTAAAGGGGGTAAGAATCTCTAAATCATTAAATAAATACTCATATCTCCCAGAAGTTTTCTCTTATGTTGGCATCCAGCACACATCCATGATCGAAATGACAAATTTAAATGAATGAAAGATGGCTGGTGTGATTTATGAATAGTGATAAAGTTATTAATATAAATGCACCAGCGTTTTCCTATTCATTTCCTGTTGTAGATGGCATTGGGGAGGCTGTGAACCCTAGAGTCATAAGGCCTTGACATTAGTGGGAAAGGGAGAGATTAGAAGAGATCCATGAAACTAACAGAGGCACCAGTGGAAGTTTATTGTTGAGACAATACTACTATTCAGGGTGGGAGCTACCATGAACAATTCTGAATCGATGCACAAATGTCAAGATTCCAATTATTAGTATCATTAAAAACGTTATTAACTTGGCCGGAATGAAAAAGTCGGCACCCGGACCTGCCCGGTCTCTTTATGGCGTGACACAAAAGAAACAAAATGGTGGAGCACTCTCTTCATTAAAAATGAACATATAGCAGTACTTGTGAGTATTGTGGGCAGCACGGTGGTGCAGTGGTTAGCAATTCAATTCAATTCAACTTTATTTATAGAGCGCCATTTCACAACAACAGTCATCTCATAGCACTATCAACTGTAGGGAGGACCCCCACAGTTGCAGAAAGACCCCAGCAATCAGGCAATCCCCTGTGAGCAAGCACTTGGCGACGGTGGAGAGGAAAAACTCCCTTTTAACAGGAAGAAACCTCCAGCAGAACCAGGCTCAGGGAGGGGCAGTCATCTGCTGCAACTGGCTGGGGGGTGAGGGGACAGAGAAGAAGAAAAGAATAGACATGTAGAGAGCAAACAGCACGATGGGGACTCAATCTATGGGAGAGAACAAACAAATGTTAATGACCAGCAAAAAAAAAAAAATTTCATAGAGAGTGAGGAAAGGAGTGAGGCCCAGTGCATTACTGGAGGTCCCCCGGCTGACTAAACCTATTAGCAGCATAACTAAGGGAGGGTTCAGAAACACATGATCCCTCCCTAATTGTAGGCTATATCAAAAAGGTAGGTTTTAGCCCTATTCTTAAAAACAGAGATCGAGTCTGACTCCCGAATCCAGATTGGCAGCTGATTCCACAGGAGAGGAGCTTGATAACTGAAGGCTCTGCCTCCCATTGTACTTTTGGAGATTCTAGGTATTACAAGTAAACCTGCATTTTGGGAGCGTAGTGCTCTGTTAGGATGATACGGTAGTATCATATCTTTTAAATAAAAAGGAGCCTGATTGTTTAGAGCTTTGTAAGTAAGAAGAAGGATTTTAAACTTAATTCTAAACTCTATGGGAAGCCAATGAAGGGAGGCCAGAACCGGAGAGATATGATCTCTCTTTCTAGTACCTGTTAAAACTCTTGCTGCAGCATTTTGGATCAGCTGAAGACTTTTTAAAGATGTTTTAGGACAGCCTGATAATAAAGAATTACAATAATCTAATCTCGAGCTAACAAAAGCATGGATCAGCTTCTCAGCATCACTCTGAGACAAGATGCTCCTAATCTTGGCAATATTACGCAAATGATAGAAGGCAGTCTTAGAAACAAATTTAATATGTGAATTGAAGGACAAATCCTGATCAAAAATAACTCCAAGGTTCCTCACAGAGCTATTAAGAGAAAGAGTAACTGCATCCAAACTGAAAGTTTGATTTGGAAAGGAATTTCTAAGGTTTTTTGGACCAACACGAATGACTTCAGTCTTATCTGAATTTAATAGCAGGAAATTACAAGTCATCCAAACTTTGATTTCCTTAAGACAGGCTTCTAACTTGGCTAATTGATTAGTATCATCTGGCTTCATTGACAGGTATAATTGTGTGTCATCTGCATAACAGTGAAAATGTATACAGTGCTTTCTAATAATGTTGCCTAACGGAAGCATATATAAACTAAAAAGAGTAGGGCCAAGCACAGATCCCTGTGGAACTCCATGACTAAGCTTTGAGCTGAGAGAAAACTCATCATTTACATGAACAAACTGGAACCTATCAGATAAATAAGATCTAAACCACTGCAACGAAGTTCCATTAAGTCCAACATAGTGTTCTAATCTATCAAGTAGAATATTATGATCAATAGTATCAAAAGCTGCACTAAGATCTAAAAGGACAAGTACAGAAACTAGTCCATTATCAGATGCAATGAGGAGGTCGTTAGTGACCTTCGCTAAGGCTGTTTCAGTGCTATGATGGATTCTAAACCCAGATTGAAACTCCTCAAATAAACCATTTCCCTGCAGGTGGTCAAATAATTGCGTAGCAACAACTCTTTCTAAGATTTTTGAAATGAAAGGGAGATTAGAGATTAAGATAAGATAAGATAAGATAAGCCTTTATTAGTCCCACAACGGGGAAATTCCAGGATTGCAACAGCACAGGGATAGCAACACTCAGAGCAACAATCAGAAGGCAAGAAAAAAACAAGCAAGCAAGAGCAGCTAATATACATATGTACATATTACTATAAAATATATATATACACACACACACACACAGACACACAGTGCAGAGCATTGTAGCTAGATGGAATAAATATGTAAATATATAAACACCCACAGTATGGAGCAATGTAGCTAGATGGAATAAATATATAGATATATAAATATAAACACACCCAGTGCTGAGCATTGTAGCTAGATGGAATAAATATATAGATATATAAATATAAACACACCCAGTGCAGAGCATTGTAGCTAGATGGAATAAATATGTAAATATATAAACACACACAGTGCAGAGCATTGTTGCTAGGTGGGATGAAACAGCATAACCGTCTATTTAGTTATCCTACATGGTATGATTATGTGCCCATACATATTCTCACCCTCCATAGCGACCGGTATGTTCCTAGTAGTATGCCGGAGAGGACCATTGTGTAAGTCTATTGCATCTTTTGCATTCAAAAAACTATTAGTTTGTTACGTCTTTTGATTGGTCTATAGTTAGCTAAAGCTCCTGGATCTAGCGTTGGCTTTTTGAGTAAGGGTTTAATTACAGCCGTTTTAAAAGCCTGCGGTACATGGCCTAAAGTTAATGAAGAATTGATTATATGAAGAATAAAGCTACCAATAAGTGGGAAGACTTCTTTAAATAACCTGGTAGGAATAGGGTCTAAAACAGTGATTCTCAACTGGTGGGTCGCGACCCAAAAGTGGGTCGCGGACCTGTTTTCAGTGGGTCGCGGGCCTTTGCCTGGGCAAATAAAATATCAAGAAATAAATCAACATAGTGTCATTCACACTCCTTAACAGTAGATGGCAGTAGGTGGTGGGCGACACCATATTTCACACCATAGAAGAAGACTCGCACCGTTTGTTTGTATATGCTAATTGAGCATGGCAAAACGAACTGGATACGCCAGTGGTCCCCAAACTACGGCCTGCGCCGCCTCCACATTTGGCCCGGCCCCCTGAACAATATCAGACGCTTACCCCCTCCACCCCCTCCCGCACCTCGCTTCCAAGTCGGCCGAGCGCCGTCTCGTTCCCCTGCTGAGCGTGTGCTCAGCTATGCATTCTGTGCCATGGATTCTCTGTATCACTGTATAAAGAGCTACCTGTTCATGCCTCACTATCGCACTTAGAATTCGCCCTTAGACATCTGCTCAGAGCTCTCTCACAGAGCGCTGGCTGAGCCTCGTGATGGAGGAATAAAACACCTTTAATCTTCGGCTTGCTGTGTCCGCCTGCACTGATTTTTCCTCCTCACTGGTAAGCGTGATGATTTTTTTTTTTTTTTCAGTCTGGCCACACGATCGAGACTAATACACGCGTAGAATGTGACATTCTGTCTGTGCCCCTATCTGAACACCCCCCCCCCTCAGAAAAAAAAAAAAAGTAAATCCTAGACTCACCCCTGTCAAATAAAATGGAATAATGGTGAAAAGGTTAGCTAAGAGAAAAATTGACTCAGAATGCAGGGTATTTAACCTGCAGTGGACAAACGATTATTTTTTTGTTCAATGCAAAGAAAAGGCTGTTCAGCAGCGGTGTCTACAAGCCTGCTGGAACCTACAAAAGGATTATAAGGAAGAAACACAAGAACTTTGAGAGACTGCTCATATGAGTCATTTAAGGAAGAGATTCTGCTCTGACAACTAAGCTGAACTTTTACCTGTTCAGATTGTGCACGGCACAATACAAAGTTAATGTTCTATGGACTTTTTTCTGTGAAGAACCCAGAGAGGGTTATTTGGTTATTATTTATTTCATTAATAGTGTTATTATTTATTTTCTGACTTTTTTTCCTGTGAAGATCCCAGAAAGGGTTATTAATATTTGGTCATTTGTGGCTTTCTGGAAAACAATAAATGTTTACGTTTAGGCACCCCTGCGATCGTCACACTTTTTCTGTTACAAACTGACCCCGGCCCCCATCAGAGAAGGCAAAAGTTATGTGGCCCTCACAGGAAAAAGTTTGGGGACCCCTGGGATACGCGATCCCTTTGGAATCGACATGGAAAGCGTTACGTTGCCAAGCAACAAAGAGAGTCAGCTGGTGGAGCTATCATGTGACCGCACGCTGAAAAAGAGGTTCACGGAGGTAAGCCTCTCGCAGTTCTGGTGCAGCGCTGTGATGAGCGAGTATCCTTCTCTTGCCATTTGAGCAGTAAAAACCCTCCTACCTTTCAGCACTACCTATCTCTGTGAGTGTGGCTTCTCAGCTCTGGTTCAGTTGAAGACAAAACAGAGAAACAGACTGGACATTGAGCATGACCTCAGAGTCGCTTTGTCTAATATAACTCCAGACATTGAGACTCTTGTCAAGAGCAAAAAACATCCCCAGTTCTCCCATTAATTCCTCCAGACTCAGGTCTATGATGTCACTGTTACAGGTTTTAGTGAGTGTTCCTTGATTTTCTTCAAAGCACATAACCTTATCAGTAGGTAAATACTGAAAAAACAATTAGAAGAAAAGTCAATTTTGAGACTTGAATTCTTTTGAATTGCACTTTTTGTTTAATTTTTAATTTAAAATGCAGCTAATTTAAAGGGAATTGTTCCCTCTGTTGTATTGCCACTTACTGGTCATTTTGGTTAATCATTAAATTTGTTTTGTGTTTGTATACTGTGATATTCTCTTCTTCTACCTCAGGTTCAAAATGCACAATCTTTACATTCAGTAAATTTGAGAATTTGAAAATCTTTGATTTGGGTCACGGCTTGTCATCGAGGGGTGATGGTGGGTCCCAAAGCCAGACCAGTTGAGAACCACTGGTCTAAAAGACAAGTTGAAGGTTTGGATGAGGAAACTATTTTGTCTAACTCACAAAGGTCGATTGGAGTAAACTCATCAAGACAGACATCAATAGAAGGAGTTGTAGTAGTTACAGTATTTAAGTTAACTGTGGGAAGAATCTGATTGATTTTATCTCTGATGGATGAAATTTTATTATTGAAAAAGTTCATAAAGTCCTGACTAGTAAGCTCTAAGGGGATGCTAGGATTGACAGAGTCCTGACTCTTTGTCAACCTGGCTACAGTACTGAAAAGAAACCTGGGATTATTCTTGTTCTCTTCTATTAATGCAGAGTAATAACTCGTTCTAGCTTTTCTAAGAGATTTTTTATAAATTAAAAGATGATTTCTCCAAGCTAAATAGATTTCATCTAAATTAGTAGAGCGCCATTTTCTTTCTAATTGACGAGTCTTCTGTTTTAAGCTACGAGTTTCTGTGTTGAACCAAGGAGTTAAAAATCTCTGATTAGACTTTTTCTTTTTTAAGGGGGCCACCAAGTCTAGAGCCTGATGCAGAGAAGCTGAAACACTATCCACCATGTTATCAATTACAGAAGGAGCAAGCTGTCTATAGCTTATTTCCGTTGTGTTGACACATGGCATAGAGGAAACAATCTGCATAAATTTGGAAACAGCATCATCTGAGAGGCATCTACTGTGATAATATTTTTCTTTAGGAGCCAAATAGTCAGAAATAGTAAAATCAAAGGTTAACAGACAATGGTCTGACAGTACAGGGTTATGAGGAGACACTACAAGATTTTCTATTTCTATGCCATATGTCAGAACAAGGTCCAATGTATGGTGGAGGTAATGAGTAGAATTTCCTACTTTCTGAGAAAACCCAATCGAGTCTAATATTGAATTAAAAGCCACATTAAGGCAGTCACTATCTACATCCACATGTATATTAAAGTCCCCTACTATAATTATTCTATCAGATTTCAGCACTAAATCAGCTAAGAAATCAGGAAATTCTGATAAAAATTCTGAATAGGTTGATGGGGGACGATAAACTATGGCAAATAAAATTGGGTTTAACCTGAAATTGCTAAAGTGCCCAACACTGAGGACCAGGCCCTCAAAGGAATTATAACATGTTTTTTGCTTTACATTAACTAGTAATTTGGAATGGTAAATTGATGCTACTCCTCCTCCACGACCAGAACTTCTGGGATTTTGACAGTTTAAATAACCAGAGGGAGTTGATTCATTTAAACCAACATAATCCTCTTGCTCTAACCAAGTCTCTGTAAGGGAAATTAAATCAATCTGATGATCAATTAACAGATCATGGACTAACAGAGACTTGGGAGTTAGATACCTAATATTTAATAAACCACATTTAATTTTTAAATTATGAGGAGGAACAGAGGCCAAATCATTCAATTTAGAGGCTTTATGTTTAATTTGAGTTTTACCAATATTTTGCTTTATCACTTTGGGATGCTTATACATTATATTTTTATTTACTTTGGAGGGAGCAGACAACGATTCTCTGATGGGGAAGACAGGGGCTAAGCTGAGGGGTGGCGGATGAAGAGGAGCTGCAGAGAGGCGTGTAAGACTGTGACTCTGCTTCCTGGTCCCAACTCTGAGTAGTCAGGGTTTTGGAAATTTGGATAAAAAAGATGCCAGACTGTTAGATAAATGAGAAGCACCATCCAAAGTGGGATGAATGCTGTCTCGTCTCATAAGACCAGGTTTTCCCCAAAAAGAGCTCCAATTGTCAATGTAGCCCACGTCATCTTTAGGACACCACACAGACAGCCAGCGGTTCAAGGATGACGAGCGGCTAAACATGTCATCACTGGTCAGATTGGGGAGGGGCCCAGAGAATACTACAGTGGCAGACATCGTTTTTGCAAAGTCACACACCGATTCTATATTAAGTTTCGTGACTTCCGACTGTCGGAGACGGATGTCATTAATGCCGGCGTGAATAACAATTGTGGAATATTTACAGTTACTTTTAGCCAGCATTTTCAAATTTGACTCGATGTCGCCTGCTCTGGCCCCAGGAATGCATGTGACTATGGCCGATGGAGTCTCAAGGTTCACGTTTCTGACTACAGAGTCGCCAATGATCAGAGTTTTTTCCTCAGCGGGTGTGTCGCTGAGCGGGGAAAAACGATTAGAAACGTGAACAGGTTGGTGGTGAACCGGGGCTTTGCGACTAGGCTTCCTTCTCACCGTCACCCACCCAGTCTCCTCGCTGCAGAGGAGAGCCGGGGAACCGGTGACAGGGGGGCCTAAGCTAGCTAGCTCCGCTGCAGCTAATGGGCGTCCGTCGAGATTAACTGGCGCAGACGGTGTTTCAATGCAGCGGAGCCGGGATTCCAAATCAGACAACCTCGCCTCGAGCGCCTCAAAAAGACAACATTTATTACAGTTACCGTTATCACTAAAAGAGGCAGAGGTGTAGCTAAACATCTGACAGAGAGAGCACACCAGAGGAGGAGAGGAAAGAGAGGTAGTAGCCATAGCTAGTGGCTCGAGAGCTGGAGAGCAAACCACACAGGCAGACAGCAAAACAGGAAGTGACGATACGTTACCACAAGGAAGTGACGATCAACCTGTGATGGCCTAACACTGTTGCCTAACAGCTAGAAGGTTCCAGGTTTGAATCCCCAGGCTGGCAGGGGTAGGAACCTTTCTGTGTGAAGCTTGCATGTTTTCCCTGTGCTGTGTGGTTTACACTGGGGGCTCCGGTTTCCTCCCACAGTCTAAAGACATGCATGTTAGGTTAATTGGTTGTTCTAAATTGTCCCTAGATATACTATGTCTCCTATAGGCCCTTAGAATAGAGGGTTAGTACTAGTGAAGCTCTTTGAGACTAGAAAAAGTGCTATATAAGTACAGGTCCTTCTTTCTACTTCAGCTTTTATGAAGTTGAAGCGAAAAAAACAGACAAGACCCACACCATATGTAGGCTCTGTCAGACTAAACTAAAATATTTTGCAAACACCTCATTGAGATCAAAGATCTCCTTTACAAGAGTATCCTGGCCAAGACAGCAGTAGGAATACATATTTTAAAAGAAATATTTGCCAACACATTCACATACATACAGTGATGTGAAAAAGTATTTGCGCCCATCCTGATTTCACATTTTTTTGTGTGTTTGTCACACTTAAATGTTTCAGATCATCAAACAAATTTAAATATTAGACAAAGATAGCACAAGTAAAAACAAAAGTAGTTTTTAAATGAAGGTGTAAGGGGAAAAAAATCCAAATCTGCATGGCCCTGTGTGAAAAAGTGATTGCCCCCTAAACCTAATAACTGGTTGGGCCACCCTTAGCAGCAACAACTGCAATCAAGCATTTGTGATAACTGGCAATGAGTCTTTTACAGCACTGTGGAGGAATTTTGGCCCACCCATCTTTGCAGAATTGTAATTCAGCCACATTGGAGGGTTTTCGAGCATGAACCACCTTTTCAAAGTCATGCCACAGCATCTCAAATGAATTCAAGTCAGGCCTTTGACTAGGCCACTCCAAAGTCTTCATTTTGTTTTTCTTAAGCCATTCAGAGGTGGACTTGCTGGTGTGTTTTGGATCATTGTCCTGCTGTAGAGCCCAAATGCACTTCAGCTTGAGGTCATGAACAGATGGCCGGACATTCTCCTTCAGGATTTTTTGGTAGACAGCAGAATTCATGGTTCCATTTACCACAGAAAGTCTTCCAGGTCCTGAAGCAGCAAAACAGCCCCAGATCATCACACTACCACCACCATATTTTACTGTTGGTATGATGTTCCTTTTCTGAAATGCTGTGTTACTTTTATGCCGGATGTAATGGGACACACACCTTCCAAAAAGTTCAACTTTTGTCTCATCAGTCCACAGAATATTTTCCCAAAAGTCTTGGGGATCATCAAGATGTTTTCTGGCAAAACTGAGATGAGCCTTTATGTTATTTTTGCTCAGCAGTGGTTTTCGTCTTGGAACTCTGCCATGCAGACCATTTTTGCCCAATCTCTTTCTTATGGTGGAGTCATGAACACTGGCCTGCAGTTTTTTGGATGTTGCTGTAGGGTCTTTTGTGACCTATTGGATGAGTTGTTGCTGTGCTCTTGGGGTAATTTTGGTCGGCCGACCACTCCTGGGAAGGTTCACCACTGTTCCATGTTTTCGCCATTTGTGGATAATGGCTCTCACTGTGGTTCGCTTGAGTCCCAAAGCTTTAGAAATGGCTTTATAACCTTTTCCAGACTGATAGATCTCAGTTACTTTGTTTCTCATTTGTTCCTGAATTTCTTTGGATGGCAGCATGATGTCTAGCTTTTGAGGACCTTTTGGTCTACTTTACTTTGTCAGGCAGGTCCTGTTTAAGAGATTTCTTGATTGAGAACAGGTGTGACAGTAATCTGGCCTGGGTTTGGCTAGAGAAATTTAACTCAGCTTTCCAAAGATGTGATAAACCACAGTTAATTTACCGGAGTAAATTAACCGGAGTATATACCGGAGTGGTGGCTCAGTTACCGGACTGGGGGCTCAGTTGGTAGAGCATCCGCCCCACACCTGGGAGGCAGGGGTTCAAATCCCGGCCGGGTCATGCCGAAGACCATATAAAAGTGGAACTTCCTGCCATCCAGCTTGGTGCTCAGCAATATATGGAATGGAGGAGGGAACTCTGTGGCGGCGCCTTGCATGGCAGGGGCCCTCTGATTCTGCACTTGGGGTGAGTGTGATTTACACTGTAGATAGGTAAAGCACAGTCTCGTTCTGCTGTACATGATTGGTTGAATGGCAATAAGCGTGATTTAATTTTAATTTTAATTTAATTAATTTATCTTTTAACAGGAAGGGGGATGGGAGTGCAATCACTTTTTCACACAGGGCCATGTAGGTTTGGATTTTTTTTACCCTTAATAGTAAACACCTTCATTTAAAAACTGCATTTTGTGTTTACTTGTCTTATCTTTGTCTAATATTTAAATTTGTTTGATGATCTGAAACATTTACTGTAAGTGTGACAAACATACAAAAAAATGAGAAATCAGGAAGGGGGCAAACACTTTTTCACACCACTGTATATACACATTAAGTTATAATAACAAAAAATTATAGACCAAGATCTATATTTTCATCAATCAGGTAACGCGTCTGCAGATCATTTTTCCAGCTTCCATTTCATCGAAATTTGAATTAAAGTGACTCAGGGGCACTAGCTCCCTAAGACTGAGCTCAGCTTGTAACTGGTTCCGTGAGGATGGAGCAGCAAACCTAAAAGCTTTTTTCTCTAATTCAGTTTGCACTTTAGGTATAGAAAGTACTATGACCGAAGAGAATACTTGCCTGAAGATTTCTGAATTATATAAGCATGTAAATATGTAGGTAGCAGACCAATGATAGCCTTATAAATGAGAATGTTCCAGTGCTTGAGTCTACGCATTGACATGTCAAACCATCCAACACAAGAATACAACAGACAATGGTGAGTACGAGCTCTGAGGTTTGTGATGAATCTCAGAGTGCCGTGATACAGTGTCCTGAATGTGCAAAGTCTGAGAAGAGTTAATCTCTTTCCACAGCATGTGGTGTCTGTGTTGCTGTTTTCCAAAACCAGACTCATAAACTGATTTTATTTATTTAGCGAATGCAAAGTCCTTAAGCCAAGCAGTTGCCTCCTGGTTTGCTGTATGGAGGGTGTGTAATCCTCCTTCCAGTCTTTGGAGCGGGCAAGCCTCTATGATGTGTTCCATAGTTTGCTCCTCTCCACATGCGCACAGTGGGCTAGGGCTACTGCCCCATCTGTGAAGGCTGGCCAAGCAGGGGCCATGTCCAGTCCTGAAGCGATTGAGTGTAGACCACTGTCTCCTTGGGAGGTTGGTGCCCGGGACCTGTTGGTTGGGTTTTATCACCAGCTGTTTGTTTGGGACCTCCTTGGTCTCCCATTCCTCTTGCCAAGCTGTCTGGATGGTAAAGTCAGCTGGGGGAGGGTTTTTCCAAATCGGCCGTCTGGATGAAAGTCGGGCAGTGGGTGGGGTGTAGATATCTGCATGGATTGGTAAGTGAGGAAAATCTTTAACTTTTTGGAGCATCCTTTGAGTTAATGCTGCTCGCCGGATGTGTGGAGGGGCTATGTTTGACAGTACAGAGAGCCAGGGGAGTGGTGTTGAGCGGATTGTTCCAGTTACAGTTCTCATGGTTGAGTTGAGCTGGGTGTCTACATGGTGTGTGTAAGATGACCTGGACCAGACAGGGGCACAATATTCTGCTACAGAGTATGAAAGGGCCAGTGCTGAGGTGCGCAGGGTGGACACTGCCGCCCCCCATTTTGCACCAGCGAGCTTGCAGAGCAGGTTGTTTCGTACTTTCACCTTAGCAGCCGTCCCCTTTAGATGTTCCTTGAAGGATAAGGTCCTATCAAGGGTCACTCCAAGATAAGTTGGATTTGGGGCATGCTTAAGCTTGAGTCCGCTCAGGTGGATGTTTAGTTCTCTGGCAGCTTTTGCATTGTGGAGATGAAATACACTGGAGACGGTTTTTGCTGGGCTTGGTTTTAGGCGCCAGATTTTGCAGAACTGGTCCAGTTTAGCAAGATCTTCCGTGAGCACCCGTTCCAGTGGTTCAAAGTCTGGTGCTTGGAATGCCAAACAGATGTCGTCTGCATAGATGAATTTGCGGGATTTTGTAGTAGGCAGGTCGTTTATGTAGAGGTTGAACAGAGTTGGAGCTAGAACTGATCCTTGTGGGAGTCCGTTTTTCTGCATTCTCAATGCACTTGTGTTCTGACTGAGGTGGACTCTGAACCTTCGGTTGGTCAGCAGGGTTTTTATAATTGCTGTTGCCCAAGCAGGGATCGCCTTTATAAGTTTCAGGAGGAGGCCTTTGTGCCAGACCGTATCATAGGCGGCTGTAAGATCGAGAAACACAGCCCCTGTCTTCAGTCTGCTCTCGAAGCCATTTTCAATGAAGGTGGTTAGGGCCAGTACTTGTTCTCCTGTACTGCGGTCCTTGCGGAAACCTGCTTGATCCACACTTAGAATATCCTCTATTTCTGGGGAAATGCGTTGCAGTATTAGGCGCTCCATGATTTTGTAAGGAACGCTGAGTAGGGAGATTGGGCGGTAGCTTGCTGGTAGTTTGTGGTCTTTGCCAGGTTTTGGGATGGCAATGACCTTTGCTGTCCGCCATTTCTTTGGGATCGAGTTCGTTTGTGTGATCCTTGTGTAGAATTGTGTCAACCAGGTTAGGGCTCGGGGGCCAAGATTTTTCATGAATTCTGGGAAGATGTTATCGTATCCTGCTGCCTTTCCACATTTCAGGCCCTGTAGGACTTTCTCCAGTTCAGCAGCCTCGAAGAGTTCAGGGTTCGTTTCCTCTACAGGCATTTTTTGGTGTTTTTTTTAGCTCAGTTGTAACTGCTCTTCTGGTGTCTTTGTCTTGGGGTGCTTTGGCGATAGTCAGTAGGTGGGATGCAACTTGGTTGGGTGTGACGGATGCTCGGCTTTGGCTAGGGGGCTTCTGTGCAGCTCCTAGGCGACGGATGAGGCTCCAACATTTCCTGCTAGAGTGGGTAAAGCTCCGGTCAGCAACTGTCTCCTCCCATTTCTTTCGCCGGGCTGTATTTAGCGATTCAATGAGATGGTCTGCTATCTCTGGGTCCCCTGATGTTTGATAGGATTGTAGGAGGGCAGCACTTTCTCCGTCCAAACATGGGACATAGAGGGGTCGGTAGCCTCGTGGGATTGCAGTATGGGCAGCCTTGAAGATTGCGCTGCAGAAGCGGTTGTATGCTTCATCTACAGTGATGGTGTGGAGTGGGATGGTAACAACGCTCCGGTCCAGAGTTTCACTGAATTTCTTCCAGTTGGCTTTGCGGAAGTTCCAGCGCATCTTCCTTGTGCTGTATATGACTGGGAGTTGTAGGCCAATGTGTACAAGCAGGGGCCAGTGTTGGCTGTGTGGAAATGATTCAAGAATGAGGATCTGTGTAGGATATGGCTCCCCATTCAAAGAGCTGACCCAACACAGGTCAGGAGAATAGTCCTTCTTCCACCTAGCAGAGTGGAAGGTTCCTCTTTGTTTGGGGTCGTATATCAAAGCGAGGTCATTTCTGGATGCCCAGTCTGAAAGTGCCTCCCCATCACTGTCCACTGCTGGGTACCCCCAGTCAGGGTGATGGCTGTTAAAGTCCCCCACATAGATGGCAGGGTGGGGTAGCGTGGGTAAGACCTGCAGATCCCAGTTGGCATTAGGGGGCTTGTACACATTGACAATATGGAAGCCACCAATGATTATGGTGTCTGAGAAATGTGTTGTTATCAGGTGATTTGCTTCAACTATGTCAGAACGCACATAGGTGGCACATCCATGTTTAGCATGTAGAACATAGCACAGGAGGTCAAAGCCTTTGATGGTGAAGCGGCCAGCTTCCTCTGTGCCAATATGAGTCTCTTGGAGGCAGATTACATCAATCGAATGTTGGAAGGCGAGGACTTCGATAAGGCTTCGCTTGGCTGCAGATAGGCCTTCAACGTTTAGTTGTAATATGCGAAGGGCAGATCCTACCACAAAGTGCTCTTGATAAACTGATAAAAAGTTATAATTCAACAAGAAATCCTTCAATTTGTTACTGACCAATGACTCCAGAACCTTTGCGAGAACAGATAATTTAGAGATGGGTCTATATATTCAGTATATTCAAAAAATGACTGCAACAACTTTCTGAAAAAGTATACTGTGTGTTCTAGCATTTTACCTCCATCTAATCCTCCTTTTCCTGCCTCACACCATGACACAGTTTTCGATTCATTTCTTCCTGTCTGATTAGAAGACATAACTGACCTCTTAAATAAATTTAAACCTTCATCCAGTCCTTTAGATATTTTACTGACTACTTTGTTTTGAAAAGTTTTTAACTCCATTGGGCCTAGTGTTGTTAGACTGATAAATTTGTCACTTTTAAATGGTTATGTTTCTAAATATTTTAAACATGCCATTGTCGAACCTCTTTAAAAAAACAAACAAACAAACAAACAAAAAAAACAGTCTTGAGCCATCTCTGCCACAAAATTATAGGCCTATTTCAAAGCTGCCTTTTTATCAAAGATTTTGAAGAAGGTAGTTGCTAATCAGCTTTTATCATTTTTGGAGACATAATCTTTTAGATGAATTTCAGTCTGGTTTTCGTAAAATGCATTCCACCAAAACTTCTCTCCTTAAAGTTTCAAATGGCATTCTAATGGCTGCTGATGCTGGTTTTTACTCTGTTTTGGTTTTATTGGATCTTAGCTCTGCTTTTGACAGATTCATTCATTCATCTTCTTCGGCTTAATCCTTTTCGGGTCACAGGGGGGCAAGAGCCTATCCCAGCATCTTTGGGCGAGAGGCAGGGTACACCCTGGACATATCGCCAGTCCATCACAGGGCCAACACAGAGAGACAGACAGCAATTCACTCTCACAGTCATACCTAAGGACAATTTAGAACACAGTTAACCATAAAATTCTTATTGACAGACTACACCACTTGGTGGGTGTTAGTGGAACAGCTTTGAACTGGATCTCTTCATACTTAACTGACAGGTCTTTTTCTGTCTCTGTGAACTAGTTTATGTCCAATACTGCAGCTTTGTTATGTGGGGTTCCTCAGGGCTCAGTTTTGGGTCCTGTTTTATTTCCCTTGTACCTGCTTCCACTAGGTCAGTTAATTGATACTTTTAATGATGTTTCTTATCATTTTTATGCTGATGATATTCAGCTGTATTTTTCTTTCAGACCACATAAACTTCATAAACTTTCAGTTTTAACAAACTGTATAACTGCTGTCACGGATTGGCTATCTGCAAACTATTTACAGTTAAATGATGTTAAAACAGACACTCTAAATCATTGCTCCTGACAGTGTGATCCCTGCTATTGAAGAATCCATTGGGCCACTTAGTTCCTCCAGCAAATCCTCTGTACATAATCTTGGAGTACTTGATAGCGCTATATCCCTAGATGCTCACATAAATCAGCTGACTTGCTCTACTTTTTTCCACCTGAGAAACATTCAATTCAATTCAACTTTATTTGTATAGCACCATTTCACAACAACAGTCATCTCATAGCACTTTCAACTGTGGGGGGGACCCCCACAGTTGCAGAAAGACCCCAGCAATCAGGTGATCCCCTGTGAGCAAGCACTTGGTGACGGTGGAGAGGAAAAACTCCCTTTTAACAGGAAGAAACCTCCAGCAGAACCAGGCTCAGGGAGGGGCAGTCATCTGCTGCGACTGGCTGGGGGGTGAGGGGACAGAGAAGATGAAAAGAACAGACATGTAGAGAGCAAACAGCATGATGGGGACTCAATTTATGGGAGAGAACAAACAGATGTTAATGACCAGCAAAAAAAAAAAAAAAAAAAATATATATATATATATATATATATATATATATATATATTTCATTGAGAGTGAAGAAAGGAGTGAGGCCCAGTGCATTATTGGAGGTCCCCCGGCTGACTAAACCTATTAGCAGCATAACTAAGGGAGGGTTCAGAAACACATGATCCCTCCATAATTGTAGGCTATATCAAAAAGGAAGGTTTTAGCCCTATTCTTAAAAACAGAGATCGAGTCTGACTCCCGAATCCAGATTGGCAGCTGATTCCACAGGAGAGGAGCTTGATAACTGAAGGCTCTGCCTCCCATTGTACTTTTGGAGATTCTAGGTATTACAAGTAATCCTGCATTTTGGGATCGTAGTGCTCTGTTAGGATAATACGGTAGTATCAGATCTTTTAAATAAAAAGGAGCCTGATTGTTTAGAGCTTTGTAAGTAAGAAGAAGGATTTTAAACTTAATTCTAAACTCTATGGGAAGCCAATGAAGGGAGGCCAGAACTGGAGAGATATGATCTCTCTTTCTAGTACCTGTTAAAACTCTTGCTGCAGCATTTTGGATCAGCTGAAGACTTTTTAAAGATGTTTTAGGACAACCTGATAATAAAGAATTACAATAATCTAATCTTGAGCTAACAAAAGCGTGGATCAGTTTCTCAGCATCACTCTGAGACAAGATGCTCCTAATCTTGGCAATATTACGCAAATGATAGAAGGCAGTCTTAGAAACAAATTTAATATGTGAATTGAAGGACAGATCTTGATCAAAAATAATAACAAGGTTCCTCACAGAGCTATTAAGAGAAAGAGTAACCGCATCCAAACTGAAAGTTTGATTTGGAAAGGTATTTCTAAGGTTTTTTGGACCAACAAGAATGACTTCAGTCTTATCTGAATTTAATAGCAGGAAATTACAAGTCATCCAAGCTTTGATTTCCTTAAGACAGGCTTCCATCTTGGCTAATTGATTACTATCATCTGGCTTCATTGACAGGTATAATTGTGTATCATCTGCATAACAATGAAAATGTATAAAGTGCTTTCTAATAATGTTGCCTCATGGAAGCATATATAAACTAAAAAGAGTAGGGCCTAGCACAGATCCCTGTGGAACTCCATGACTAAGCTTTGAGTTGAAAGAAAACTCATTATTGACATGAACAAACTGGAACCTATCAGATAAATAAGATCTAAACCACTGCAACAAAGTTCCATTAAGTCCAGCATAGTGTTCTAATCTATCAAGTAGATATTATGATCAAACATTGCCAAACTGAGAAGCATAGTGTCTGTGGCAGAGTTGGAAATAGTTATTAATGCTTTTATCTCTTCTCATTTAGACTATTTTAATTAACTTTTTAATGTTCTTAACAAAACCTCCTTAAATCGGCTTCAGATGGTTCAAAATGCTGCTGCACAACTTTTAACTAAAGTTAACAAGAGATCTCACATCACCCCCATTTTATTTAATCTTCATTGGCTTCCTGTTAATTTTAGAGTTCAATTTAGAATTCTGGTTGTAACTTTTAGAGCCTTGCATGGTCTCACACCTCCTTACATTGTAGACCTCATTCACCCATACTCCTCCTCTCGGCTCCTCAGGTCCTCTGGTCAGCTTTTATTAGAGGTACCCCGGACGTATTTAAAAATGAGTGATCGAGCTTTTCAAGCTGTAGCACCAAAGTTGTGGAACTCTCTACCCCTTCAGTCCGTTTGACTGATTCTGACCAGTGGCGTAGCCAGGAATTTGTGAGGGGGGGGGGGGCTGAACCCCAACCACTACCACCATTCTGAACACCCAGGGTGTTCACCCAGGGCGAAGCTTTAGCTTCAGCCCCCTGTCAGCTACAGCCCCCTTTCAACTACAGATTTCTAAACATTTTCAATGCAAACTACTCAAAACCTTTACTTTACCTTTACTTTATTTACATTTTTCTTTTCTGTTTTCTCCATTTTTTACTTCTTTTTTTGGGGGGGGCAGCCCCCTAAGCACTCCCCCCCCCCCCCCGGCTACACCCCTGGTCAGGTTACTTTAAACACCTGTTGTTTAGACAAGCCTTTAGGTGGGGGGGTGGGGTGCTTATTGGTTTTATTTGTTTTATTTTATTTATTTGTTGTAATCTTTTCTTAACTTGTGTTTTATTTTATCACTGTAAACTTTCTGTGTTGGATTTCATGTAAAGCACTTTGTGACTGTGTCTGTGAAAACCGCTATACAAATAAAGTTATTATTACTATCATTACTGTTTAAAATAGTGGGCTCACCTCCTTTCAGTAAAGGAAGAACAAAGGTAGATTTCTAAATCAGATGGATCTCTTTAGAGGTAAGGGATAGGTTAAAAAATATATGTCAAGGGTGCAGCGATAAAATCAGCAGCCATCTTTAAAAAACAAGCCTCCAACTTTTCGGGAGCTGGAGATTTCTGAACATCAAAAAGCCAAAGGGCTTTATACACCTCAGAAACGGTAATAGGACTGAAATTAAAAGACTGACCTAAAATATTTTGACCAGTGGAACTTTGAACAGGGCAGATCCTATTTGAATGATTAAATGAGTCAAACAGGGAATTGGAATTGACAAAATGTTAATTAAACAACTTACTTCATCATTTTATCCGTTGGAGCAAGTGGAGCATGTTTATTGATTATATCAAAAAATGCTCATAAAAGAATTTCCAAGCATTTTCTACATCAGGTATGAGTTGAATATGGTCCCAATAAAAATGATACAAATCGTGTCTGAATCCTTGCTCTATAAAATGTTTCATATTTTGTTTTGTAATGGCACAATGTTTCAATTTAGGAATTTTTGTTTTTCTAACAGTAGCCACAGCCCAGTGATCACTGAGGTCATTTATGAAGACTGATGCAACTGAATATTTGTAAGGAGCATTTGTTAAAATAAGATCAATTAGAGTGGATTTTTCAGGACACTTAGGATTTGGCCTTGTGGGACTGTTAACCAACTGAAAGACACTTACTGAATCCCTTTAAAATCCTCGGATAGTGGAAGAAGCCAATTCCAGTTTAGATCCCCAAAAAACAATTTCTTTAAAATCCAGGTCTGATAACAAAGTTGAGAGAGTGGCCTTGTCAGCTGAGGGAGGCCGGTAGCAGCCAGCAACAGTAATGTGCAGTGATTTATTCACTGCAAGATCTAAGGCTAAGAGCTCAACCTGTTTGCTGATTTATTTAGAGAACAGCACACTCGCATGAGCTGAGGACTTTCACCGGTACAACCACCAGAGCACCCACTAGAGGAGACTGTCAGGTCCCCCACAGACGCGCCACATTTGCTCAATCTGTGCTATCAGTGAGGGCCACCAAGGTCTGGAATAACATACCACCTACAATCAGAGAACGTACCACACTAAACACTTTTAAGACTCATTGTAAAAACTGGCTTTTAAATAACCAAAACTGTACCCATAACCTGTAGTTGTTCTGCGGCATACACATATATATATACTGTATATATATATGTGCCTGTGCGTCACACACATATGCCCCGCCTCTTGTTTGTTGCTGTCTGTTGTTGTTGTGAGGTGCTTGGCTGCATGTGTGTGCACGCATACACAGCACTTCACTTGTGTGACATTTGAATGTTTTGTTTTTTAAAATCTTGACTCTTTCACTTTAGCATATCCACTTTGTACAGTTTTATTGCAGATGTTCTTCTCATGTATGATTGCTTGTTTGTGTGATTTTGTGACCCGCCAGGGGACTACAGATGCAAATTAGCAGTATTGTTAAATCTGGCAGACTTACATTTGTATTAATGTTCATTACTATGTAATGTCCCCTTCAAATAAATGTTAAACTTAAACTTAAACATGAAAATAATTTCTAACATAAGTCAGTCCTAAACAAATTATAGCCATTTACACAAATATTATTATCAGTGATAGATTTTGATAACCATGTCGCAGACACCATGATTACATCAGCACTTGTTGAATGTAGCTAAATGCAAAACACATTCATTGCACCAATCAAACTGTGGACATTCAAATGGAGAAAACCAAGACCAGTTGGAGATTTAAAGTCAGCAGGTGTACGATAAGTAGGAGGTGAATCTGGGCCTGGGTTGGGTTGTACACTTCCAGATATGAGTAATAATAAAATAATCAAACCACTCCACTTTGAGGCCAAACCATATCGCACATTTCCATCCGGCAGCCGAAGAGAAACTGTTTGTTCTGCCGCCAACAACTGGAGGACCATTGAATAAGCAATGACAAAACTTCCACATACAGTAGCTGGGAAAGGGTAAAGTGAATTACTGCTTTTATTGTCAAGGATTTACGCCTGTATTCCGTCGTCAAGAACCAGGGTTTTAACACAATGATGTGCACTGTAGAACCCAGATACATCATAGGAATATTTTGTGGAAAGCAGATGGAACGACTTTTCCCAGTCACCAACAAGTGTAAAAAAAAAATATATATATTATATATATACACTACCGTTCAAAAGTTTGGGGTCACCCAGACAATTATTTTGTGTTTTCTATGAAAAGTCACACTTATTTACCACCATGAGTTGTAAAATGAATAGAAAATATAGTTACGACATTGACAAGGTTAGAAATAATGATTTGTATTTGAAATAATAATTTTTTCCTTCAAACTTTGCTTGCGTCAAAGAATCCTCCATTTGCAGCAATTACAGCATTGCAGACCAAACATGATTATGTTTGGTCTGATCCATTAGCCTTCTGATGCAATGAGCAAACACACTGTACCATTAGAACACTGGAGTGATAGTTGCTGGAAATGGGCGTCTATACACCTATCTAGATATTGCACCAAAAACCAGACATTTGCAGCTAGAATAGTCATTTACCACATTAGCAATGTATAGAGTGTATTTCTGATTAGTTTAAAGTTATCTTCATTGAAAAAAAAATGCTTTTCTTTCAAAAATAAGGAAATTTCTAAGTGACCCCAAACTTTTGAACGGTAGTGTATGTCAGATGACAACCAAACTGACCCAGAGAAGGTTTTGGCTCCGTTTCTGCTTTCAAAAATCTTTTCTTCTCCACCACTGTTGCTCGTCACTGCTGGCTGCCCCCAGATGAAAATCCAGAGAATAGGTACAGTGTGTGGGACTATAATGTTCTTAATGAGGCTTTAGGCAATTATGAATCAGTCTGTAAACCACTGGATTGAAAATGTACTTCCCGGGGTCCACTTGGGGTGCTCACTTGGTCAGGAGTCCACTTGGCCTTTTCCCGACACAGCCATCCCCACTCTCTACAACAAAACTAAAGCCAAAGTCATGCAATCACTGAAGACAGCAGGTAGGACTGCTGTCACGTGTGATGGTGGACATCCATTGCCACTGAATCATTTGTAACGCTAATAGTAGAGTCATTTTTGGGGGTTTCGTGACCAACCTCCCAGGACCTTTTTTTCTCACTGGATTTAGCATTCTAGACCCATTTTAATGAAAATAAGCTCCCATGTACCTCCCAAAAATTACGGGAAACCTTTTTTTTGCCCAAAATTCAAAATGGCCGCCAAAATGCATACTACCACCTATATCTCAGTAACTAATTCAGCTAGGAGGTTGATTTTGGTGTCTAGACATAGGTTTTTGGGGTCAAGCATTCCATTAATGCTATTAGTTTACTTGTGAAACAAACCCATCACGATGAAATCCAATATGGCCGCCAATATGGCCACCGATTAACATTTTTTTTGTTTCTTGACTACTAAGGCACCTAGAAAGCTGATGTTGGTGTCAAAACAGAGGTTTAAGCGGCCATACTATCTGTTTATTCCAATAAAAGTGTGTTTAAATGATTACATAATCGAGAAATCCAAGATGGCGGCCGGCTGTCATTTTCACATGCAATGGACTTTTTCATATCCGTCACCAAATGAGCTAAAAAAAGTCAAGTGAGGCTCCTGTGAACCATCCATTGTGTTCATTAGTGCCCTCATTGTCTATCAAGCTCAAAATGGCCCCCAGCCGCCATCTTGGAATACACTTTACGCAGGCACATTTTCTCTAGACCTTATGTTAATGCCACGCAAACGTCCAACTCAATTACATGTAGTCCACTATCAATCACCACATCACATCATACTAAGATGTCCAACTACACATCACTATCACTACTCGATTCACTATCAATGAATGAGTCACTGTATGAACTTGAGCTATCTGAAGCACTGTCTTCACCACTGCTGCTCTCCTCACTGTTGACTTCTGTGTTCGGTTTCGGCATTGACAAGGGAAGTGGCGGTTGAGTCGATCGTACAGGTAGACATAGACCATTCACCAAATGCCACCCATAACCGATTGGTGATGGGTGACTTTGAAGGTGGAAGTTCGTCAGCAAGTACGCAAGGTAGTTTGTCCTGAGGAGGTGATGATGCAGACTGTCTGCGTCTGGTATTAATCTCATTGTGTTTTTTTTCTTTTGTCCCCTCCACTTGTTAGCCCTTGCTATCCCTGGTGTTACGCTGTTAGAATCCCCATAGACGAAGCGAATTACAAATTTTTCTAAATTACTGATAACATTCGGTGGGCATGGGAGGTGTGCGCCACATGATGAAAGTAACTTGTGTGCCTCCTTAGATTTCGCCAAGCGTCCTACTATCAGCAATTTACTTGCCCCGAAGAACCCAGAGTTATGATCACACCCGCTAATGACATGTACTGAAATGATGGATTGAGATGGAGATGGATCCCCCTGAACTGATTGATTGTCTCTTTCAAGATCTACCTCTAATTTATGCTTACGTTTCTTGGCTTGAGATAGACAACGCTTGTTAGATAATGTGGTGTAACATGTCTGGTGCATATAATGCCCTTTTGGCCCTTTGGCCCAATCAATATTCCCACATTGAAACCGATCAAGTCCTTTCCATCGTAGAGTTTTTTCACGAATTGAATTCCATTTTTGGTCCTTGGTATTATCCAAAGAGTCACTTTTGGTACATGGTTGACCACAACGTAGAATGCATTCGTATTCACCGGAAGACGTTGATGGTAATTCATCGTTGTCACTTGCAGTATCCATTTTATCCCTCATTTTATATGAATAAGTGTCTGAAAACAAAAACAAATTTGTCATTATCAGAACAGAGGAGAGAAAAAGGAGGGATGACAAGACCTAGAGTCAAAGGCCCTTGTACTGTCTACTGTCATTACGGTAGCATTAAGCAAGCAGCATGGTCAATATGCTAACATTACCTGACTATACAGTATGGAACAAGATTCAGAATTCTAACCTCTCCAGATAAGTTTAAAGCTAAATTTATACATACCTGGCAACCTTGGTTAAATTGGAAAGATTAGGACTACATATTATGGCAGCACAGACGTTACAAAATCACTGCATCCTCTCTCTTGCTATGCAAAAAGGAATCAATGAATCAAGCATAGGATTCCGGGAATCCTAAGGGGATTACCCAAGTGTTCCTCAGTGAAATCACTGAATCAATGCAGGAGCTTTCTAATAATTATTAAAAATGAATGTAAGGATACCTCATTTGACATTTTTAGCTCATTTGGTGACGGATATGAAAAAGTCCATTGCATGTGAAAATGACAGCCGGCCGCCATCTTGGATTTCTCGATTATGTAATCATTTAAACACACTTTTATTGGAATAAACAGATAGTATGACCCCTTAAACCTCTGTTTTGACACCAACATCAGCTTTCTAGGTGCCTTAGTAGTCAAGAAACAAAAAAAATGTTAATCGGTGGCCATATTGGCGGCCATATTGGATTTCATCGTGATGGGTTTGTTTCACAAGTAAACTAATAGCATTAATGGAATGCTTGACCCCAAAAACCTATGTCTAGACACCAAAATCAACCTCCTAGCTGAATTAGTTACTGAGATATAGGTGGTGGTATGCATTTTGGTGGCCATTTTGAATTTTGGGCAAAAAAAAAGGTTTCCTGTAATTTTTGGGAGGTACATGGGAGCTTATTTTCATTAAAATGGGTCTAGAATGCTAAATCCAGTGAGAAAAAAAGGTCCTGGGAGGTTGGTCACGAAACCCCCCAAAATGACTCTACTATAACTGCACATTTTTGTATAAAAGGTATATGTGAGTTTGATAAAGCAAAATGTTCTGGGCTTTTGGACTGAAGGACTTAGTTGCTTATTGAACACAACAAGAGAACTTTCATGAGAAGTTTAAAGGCCAAATGTCACGTAATTTTTTTTTCTAAATGACAACGAATTTAGATAAAATACACATAGCTTAAACCAAATATTCATACCGGAGACCATATCACCCACCTGTATTTACATAATTGCACAAAATACACCAGGTGAAGGCCCCACCTTGCTTGCTGGCTTGTGACAGCCAGTCCAGACCACGCCCATGTTTTTGACATCACCAGTTGTACCCTGGCTGCCCTGCCTATCCACATTCACACTTATCAACATTGGACAATCATGACGGAAAGTGACAGCGATTGTGAACAAATTAGTTTAGTTTTGTCTTTTTTTTTTTTGTCTTTTTTTTTGTCAGTGGTTCAGACAGTGACAGAGGCATAGAACCTTACAGGTTCGAGCCGTCCGAGACGGAATCAGATGCTTTGTCTGATGACAACAGTTCCACCGATGACCAGAGAGCAGAACCAGTGGAAAATGTCATTGAACTGGACATTAATCGCCTCCAGAATTGCGAAGCCGAAGGGGGTCTGTCGAGGGCGCCCCATAAATATTGATTTTTCGGAAGCCATTATTATTACATTGGAGGAGAGCCGCTGCTGTCAAGAAATTGACCAGATCAATATGAAAATGGAGGCACATACCTGTCAAGGGAGACGTTTTCGCCGTATTTTGGTGGGCGGAGTGGTGGTGGACACTTTTCTGGGAAATGTTTTAAATGTAGTTCGTGTTGTTATTGTCAAATATTTTAAGGAAAATACGGGGAAAATGCAATTTTAGCAAAAACGGGCGTATTGCCATTTCTGTACGCCCAAAAGGAAAAATATACTGGAAAAAAAATTGAGTGTTTTGCGGAGCACTCCTGTGTGTGATCAGCCACAGCTGGTGCTGGCAGATCGCTCAGCGTCAGCTATTCGCACTACCATGAGAAGTGTGGAGTCACTCATTAGTTTAATTGTCTGGGCGGGCTGATCGCTCAGCTTGAGCTGTTCTCACTACAATGAGAAATCATTAGGACAATGGTTTAACACGTTGAGCTGTGCAGCGGTTGCGGAACAGACAGAGATCCCAGAGAGGTGTCCCTTGTTGCTCCGCCGTTCCTTATAGCCGCTTTTTACGGTGTTGAAGTACGGCGAAAACGTCTCACTTGACAGGTATGAAAACATTTCCCAGAGAAGTGTCCCTTATTACCCAGCTGTCCCTGATAGTCCCGTTTTAAGGTATGGGTGAAATATCCAATTTTTTCCTTTCTTGTTGCTCACTTCAACCTTCCAGTCTCCATATAAACAATCAATTGAAATACCCCAAGCATCAAACTAGGGTACAATCGATTTCGTCACTTCCGCTTTCTTCCCCAGGCGATTCCAGGGGCCGTGTCAGGCCAAGCGCGGCAGTTTTAAATTAACGAATATTCCGTTGTTACTGAAGCATATGCACCAAGACCCGAACGGATCGGTTCCCTTTTATATCTAGTTTCAAGATATTTAAAGTACCCTGTTACGTGACATTTGGCCTTTAACATTTCTGTTAGAAATTCTGAGTATTTTTGACTGAAGGATCAGTTACTTGTTGCACATAACAGAATTCTTGTTATAAGTCTTATTTGTTAAAATTCTGGATACTCTGAAGTCTGTGTTATAGCAGCAAATGTGCTGCTACAGTGGCATTTTTCATGCTGTTTTTTGAAACATTAAAAGATATTGGAAGTAAATTGATGGTCCATTACAAATGCTTTAAAAGGAAGAAGTTGTCACACAGTGGAAGGAAAAAAATCCTGAAGGGAAAAAAAAGATGCGCTAAGAATCGTAATCGACTGGGGTGCCTAAAGATTCCCACCCTAACTACTATACTGTAATGTATACAGATTAAAGTCTATGAAATCATAAAAGGCATTTGTATGAGCATATGTAGTTTGAAACATCCTAATTAGTTATTTTTTTATATCTAAAGTAGAAAAACTGTGTAAAGCTTCATGTGAGGCATTTCTTTTCTGCTTCTTTATCACCCAGAGCTTTTCAGCTGACTGACTCTGCTGCTGAGTGTCCAGGTGTGTGAGGCCACACTTTCAACTGGCAATCAGCAGCAGCAGTACACACGCTGAGAAAAAACCCAAAAGACTTGCTCTGGGCTGGTAATTACGAAACATGTGTTGCCACTCAGGTCACATCTTTAGGTGTTTGGCGGGTTTATCTTTTTTTTGCCCTGAGAGCCTCCTGTGTTGAGGATCCCCCTTTAGTTGTGTTTATTTTTATTCCCCCCCGCCCTCCACAATTTTAGATGAATTCCCCAGTCTTTCCACTTTCTCCTTCTTCCCCTTTAACCCAGCTCAAATTTCTATTGTTGCTTCCCCTCATCTGCTAGCTCCACCTGAGAAGTGTAAAGGTCTGTCAGGTTCACTTTATGTTCTTTTTGGGTTTCTTGCTTTTCCACTTGATTATTATTAGTATTGTTTGTTTGTATTATTATTATTATTATTATTATTAAGTGTCCCTTGTGTTCCCCAGTTGTTGTCTGGTGCTTGTAGTCCTGTCCTCATCCCCTGTTGTGATTGTCCTTCATAATTTGATTATCATTAGTATTATTATTTGCATCATGTGTCTCCCCTGGTTGGCTGTGCTCCTCCCCTGTCGTACGTCATCCCCTGTTATCTGTCTCGTCATCATTACCCTCATGTGTAACTGTTCAGCCCTGATTGTCTCCCAGCTGTCTCATGTTCCCATGAGTAGTTTCCTCCCTATATAAGTTGCCTTTGGCTTTGAGTTCATTTTTTTTTTTTTTGTTACTTATTTGTACCCGTAGGTAGATTTGGTTTGCAGCCTGGTGACAAGCCACCGGCTGCCGGTCGCTGTGTGCGCGAGCGCCCTAAACCTACATGTTTTTGGTATGCAGGAGGAAACCGGAGAAATCCCGGAGTAAACCCACGCAACACAGGGAGATCATGCAAACTCCACACAGATCACTGTTGGTCGGGGGCTGGGATCGAACCCACGCTCTCATGATCCCCGCGATCCCCCGGCCGAGGGTAAACTGTGCTGCCACAGTGCTAAACCACTGCGCCACCGTGCAGACCCATTGTTGGGTCATTATCGTTCATTGTTGTTTCCTCTAGTTGTGCTCCCCATATCTTCCAGTTGTTCTCTGTGAGTTTTTGTTACCTGTTACCGGATGAGTTTATTCCAGCCCTCGTGCTACGTTTTTGTTTGCCTCAGAGTTTTTTGCTAATAAATCATTATTCCACCATATCCCTGCCTGCACCTGGGTCCTGCTTACCACTCATCTGCCTGCCTAATCAGAACATGACAAGACCTGCCTATACTTGACGTGCTGGCCCTCACCATTGGCTTTGTCTGCCAAAAATGATGTCACAACTGTTATCATGCAGTATTTTTGGTGTCTTTTTGGCTGGTCGTGCACCTACCTCCTGATTTTTGTAACTTGTTGTGCAGCACAGCCAGTGACATACCACACTCCGTCCATCCATCCATCCATCCATCTTCTACAGCTTTTCCAGAGGTCTGGGTCACAGAGGCAGCAATTCAAGCAGAGAAGCCCAGACTTCCCTCTCCCCAGCCACCTGCTCCAACACTTCAGAGAGGATACCAAGACGACTCTCCAGCGAGTCCCCTCTTGCACTGTCACCTTATCATGGTGGGGGGTTTGCGAGCCCTAGTGATCCCAGGAGCTATGGTGTCCAGGCAATTTGCCTCTGGTAGGGTCACCCAAGATAAACTGGTCCTGGGTGAAGGGACAGACTAAGAATGATCCAACAAACTCCCATGATGAATATAAGAGCAAAGATTCTGTGAACCCCGCCCGGTATGGGGTTACCGTGCCCCACCCTGGAGCTAGGCCTGGGGGAGGGGCTTGATGGCTAGCGCCTGATGGCTGGGTTTCTGCCCATGGGACCCAGCCAGGCTCAGCCCAAAGGAGTTACATGGGTCCACCCTCCAGTGGGGCACTACCTGCAGGAGGTACCATGGGGGTCCAGTGCTACAATATGTGCATCAGGTGGCAATAATAATGGATTGCATTTATGTAGCACTTTTCCTGACACCCAAAGAGGCTTTACAATGAGTCCATTATTCATTCACTCCACAGACAATGGTAGTGACTAGTGCTACTTATGTAGCCACAGCTGCCCTGGGGCAGACTGACAGAAACATGGCTGCCAATCCCCGCCAACGGCTTCTCCAACCACCACTGAACATTTATTCACATACCAAGGTCACACACACTGGAGGAAAGGTGGGTAAAGTATCTTTCCCAAGGACAGTCGAGGGTGGGGGGAGCGAGATTTGAATCACCAACCTTCTGGTTATTGGATGACCTGCTCTACCTCCTGAGCAACTACTGCCCCAACTGACTAACAACTGGTAATCAAATCCAAAAACCCACAGGAGAAGAATTCAAACACAGGAAAGAGATGACAAAGAAGCCAGGGCATTCAAATTGTTTATTTCCTGTATGACTCTTCTTCTATTCCTATTTCAGCCATGTAGCCTTCTAATTTTTTTGACAGCACCATCTACACTTTAGGAGGAAAACTGCAGTGAGTGGGAGTACCACACGTGCCTGAATGAATAGTTGCAGTCTTTCAGTGATGTCACTATTCGCTGGCACAGCGACACACGTGTAAGGTTTAGACAGGCCTGAACACTTCTTTAAATCTAGATTCAGTTAATAAAGAATTTATGGTCAAATATCCGTGACATTTTAGAAAATCAACAGTAATGGTCAGACAGTCCACTGAAATGTAACTGTGGAGAAAATTGGCAACAAATATTGCCACATTGAGTGTGTTTACATGCACACCACTACCACTATTATTTTTTTTTTTTAATTATCTGATTTATGCGAGTATGCATTTAAGCATCTCAATTTTAGAAATCAGAATATGCCCAGATGCCATTTATGAGAAATCAAAATGTCCTACCTGGAATATTCTGACTGTAAATGATTGTTAGACTCATGAGGATCCTAGGTTTACCACCGATAACTATAACAAGCTTGTGTAATCCTGTATGCAGGGTTATAAATGAAAGAACCTCAGTGAGCAAGCTTACATGCAGCCTTGTAGTACAGTGGTTAGCACTGTTGCCTCACAGCTTGAAGGTTCCAAGTTTGAATCCCCAGGCTGGCAGGGGATGGAGCTTTTCTGTGTAGAGTTTGCATGTTCTCCCTGTGCTGTCTGGATTTACTTCAGGGGCTCAGGTTTCGTCCCTCACATCACAACAAAGGTATGCTTATAAGGTTAATTGGTGACTCTAAATTGACCCAAGTATCTCTGATAGGCCCTTAGAATAGAGGGTTAGAACTAGTGAAGCGCTTTGAGTGGTCTTTGTGACTAGAAAATGCGCGAGTACAGGCCCTTGTCCCTTATTGTAAAGATTACTATCTGGATCAATGCAACAGTCATGGTCATGCTCACAATCAATATTGTCTCCTCTGTTGATGGATTGTCCAACTGAAGGTACAGTATATTTGTTTAATAAAACTATCTTTATATCTTAGCCAAAAAACAGAAAATATAATGCATAATTCCATAGCTATTTACTTCACAACAAATTTCCCTGCACAAGTCCAGGCCACAAGTCAGAGAGGATGAAAGCATGATTCTGAATTTGGTTCAGATTTCTCTGCTGTCAGCCTTGTGTGCCTACAGCTCCTCAGACAGCGGTCTTTAGCTCATCAGAAACAATTGATGTAAGGAGAATATTATTCACATTTATTACAAAATGCAATGTAAGCTCGGTTAGCTCTTCCTCGGCAGAGGAGCTAACCGAGGGCCCAGCTGGGTAGGAGCCGGATCGGAGCTCAACTACAGCAGCAGGGGCGCGGCGGGGCTCAGCGGAGGAGCTCAGCGGAGGAGCTATCCGAGGCCACAGCTGGATCGGAGCTCAACTACAGCGGTGGTAAGCAGTGGGGCTAGCAGCGGAGGGGCTAGCTGAGGCCCCAGCCGAATCCAAGGTCAGCTGGACCAGATACCGGCAACACCAGCAGAAATTATCCTGCTATCATCAGGTCAGTAAAAAAATGCCACCAAAGAAAGAGGAAATGGAAGAAATTAAAAAAATCCCTGAACTTCATGTCAGAAGAACTTACTAAAATGGCCAATCAACAGTCCAAATTATTAGGGCTAATGGAGGAAATCGGAGAACTGAAATTAACAATTAAGGAAAGAGACAAAAAAATTGCAGACTTGGAGTCTTGAACAATATACTCGTATGGATGATTTAATCATTAGTGGACTAGACATTAAATAACAATCATGTGCTCATGCTACAGCAGGAAAGGGAGGTGAGGAGGCTCCCCCAAGTGAATCAATCTCCTTGAAAAACCAGGTGCTTCCGTTCCCCGAAAGCAGAAACATAAAGTTTGAAGTAAATGCAATTTCATTCTGCCATACACTACCATACATAACATGATAATGTACTTTAAAAAAAAAAAAAAAAAAAAAAAAAAAAAAACCACATGACTGACTTTAGTAGACATCAATCATCCCCAGTTGGAGGAAGTCATATGACACAGAGAGAGAAAATTGAGACTCTGAAAATATCTCATTATGCTGACCATAAACTACAAGAGATGGAGAATGATATTCAATTCAATTCAATTTTATTTATATAGCGCCATTTCACAACAACAGTCATCTCATAGCACTATCAACTGTAGGGGGGAACCCCCACAGTTGCAGAAAGACCCCAGCAATCAGGCGATCCCCTGTGAGAAAGCACTTGGCGACGGTGGAGAGGAAAAACTCCCTTTTAACAGGAAGAAACCTCCAGCAGAACCAGGCTCAGGGAGGGGCAGTCATCTGCTGCGACTGGCTGGGGGGTGAGGGGACAGAGAAGAAGAAAAGAACAGACATGTAGAGAGCAAACAGCACGATGGGGACTCAATCTATGGGAGAGAACAAACAAATGTTAATGACCAGCAAAAAAAAAATATTTCAGAGAGTGAGGAAAGGAGTGAGGCCCAGTGCATTACTGGAGGTCCCCCGGCTGACTAAACCTATTAGCAGCATAACTAAGGGAGGGTTCAGAAACACATGATCCCTCCCTAATTGTAGGCTATATCAAAAAGGTAGGTTTTAGCCCTATTCTTAAAAACAGAGATCGAGTCTGACTCCCGAATCCAAATTGGCAGCTGATTCCACAGGAGAGGAGCTTGATAACTGAAGGCTCTGCCTCCCATTGTACTTTTGGAGATTCTAGGTATTACAAGTAAACCTGCATTTTGGGAGCGTAGTGCTCTGTTAGGATGATACGGTAGTATCAGATCTTTTAAATAAAAAGGAGCCTGATTGTTTAGAGCTTTGTAAGTAAGAAGAAGGATTTTAAACTTAATTCTAAACTCTATGGGAAGCCAATGAAGGGAGGCCAGAACCGGAGAGATATGATCTCTCTTTCTAGTACCTGTTAAAACTCTTGCTGCAGCATTTTGGATCAGCTGAAGACTTTTTAAAGATGTTTTAGGACAGCCTGATAATAAAGAATTACAATAATCTAATCTCGAGCTAACAAAAGCGTGGATCAGCTTCTCAGCATCACTCTGAGACAAGATGCTCCTAATCTTGGCAATATTACGCAAATGATAGAAGGCAGTCTTAGAAACAAATTTAATATGTGAATTGAAGGACAAATCCTGATCAAAAATAACTCCAAGGTTCCTCACAGAGCTATTAAGAGAAAGAGTAACTGCATCCAAACTGAAAGTTTGATTTGGAAAGGAATTTCTAAGGTTTTTTGGACCAACAAGAATGACTTCAGTCTTATCTGAATTTAATAGCAGGAAATTACAAGTCATCCAAGCTTTGATTTCCTTAAGACAGGCTTCTAACTTGGCTAATTGATTAGTATCATCTGGCTTCATTGACAGGTACAATTGTGTGTCATCTGCATAACAGTGAAAATGTATACAGTGCTTTCTAATAACGTTGCCTAACGGAAGCATATATAAACTAAAAAGAGTAGGGCCAAGCACAGATCCCTGTGGAACTCCATGACTAAGCTTTGAGCTGAGAGAAAACTCATCATTTACATGAACAAACTGGAACCTATCAGATAAATAAGATCTAAACCACTGCAACGAAGTTCCATTAAGTCCAACATAGTGTTCTAATCTATCAAGTAGAATATTATGATCAATAGTATCAAAAGCTGCACTAAGATCTAAAAGGACAAGTACAGAAACTAGTCCATTATCAGATGCAATGAGGAGGTCGTTAGTGACCTTCGCTAAGGCTGTTTCAGTACTATGATGGATTCTAAACCCAGATTGAAACTCCTCAAGTAAACCATTTCCCTGCAGGTGGTCAAATAATTGCGTAGCAACAACTCTAAGATTTTTGAAATGAAAGGGAGATTAGAGATTGGTCTATAGTTAGCTAAAGCTCCTGGATGTAGCGTTGGCTTTTTGAGTAAGGGTTTAATTACAGCCGTTTTAAAAGCCTGCGGTACATGGCCTAAAGTTAATGAAGAATTGATTATATGAAGAATAAAGCTACCAATAAGTGGGAAGACTTCTTTAAATAACCTGGAAGGAATAGGGTCTAAAAGACAAGTTGAAGGTTTGGATGAGGAAACTATTTTGTCTAACTCACAAAGGTCGATTGGAGTAAACTCATCAAGACAGACATCAATAGAAGGAGTTGTAGTAGTTACAGTATTTAAGTTAACTGTGGGAAGAATCTGATTGATTTTATCTCTGATGGATGAAATTTTATTATTGAAAAAGTTCATAAAGTCCTGACTAGTAAGCTCTAAGGGGATGCTAGGATTGACAGAGTCCTGACTCTTTGTCAACCTGGCTACAGTACTGAAAAGAAACCTGGGATTATTCTTGTTTTCTTCTATTAATGCAGAGTAATAACTCGTTCTAGCTTTTCTAAGAGATTTTTTATAAATTAAAAGATGATTTCTCCAAGCTAAATAGATTTCATCTAAATTAGTAGAGCGCCATTTTCTTTCTAATTGACGAGTCTTCTGTTTTAAGCTACGAGTTTCTGTGTTGAACCAAGGAGTTAAAAATCTCTGATTAGACTTTTTCTTTTTTAAGGGGGCCACCAAGTCTAGAGCCTGATGCAGAGAAGCTGAAACACTATCCACCATGTTATCAATTACAGAAGGAGCAAGCTGTCTATAGCTTATTTCCGTTGTGTTGACACATGGCATAGAGGAAACAATCTGCATAAATTTGGAAACAGCATCATCTGAGAGGCATCTACTGTGATAATATTTTTCTTTAGGAGCCAAATAGTCAGAAATAGTAAAATCAAAGGTTAACAGACAATGGTCTGACAGTACAGGGTTATGAGGAGACACTACAAGATTTTCTATTTCTATGCCATATGTCAGAACAAGGTCCAATGTATGGTGGAGGTAATGAGTTGAGGAGGAGGAGGAGATATTGATCCTGATAACCACTTCTTCAATAATATTCATAATCACTGTGAATATTACACTGAAAAACAATTCAAAAGTCAAGTGCAAGTAGAAGTAAACTATCAATAATACACTTTAATAGCAGAAGTCTTAACAAAAACTTTCCACAGATTCAGGACTATTCAAAACAGCTAGATAGAAAATGTATAGCTATCACAGTCTCTGAAACTTGGCTCAATGAAGAGCAGGCTTCTTTGATGGCAATAGAGGGATATCAGATGTTTCATATTAACAGATCTAAAAAAAAAAAGGGTGGTGGTGTTGCACTGTATATTGATGACCTGTATAGGTGTAAACTTGTAAATGGAATGTCCTTTGCACGACCAGGGATTCTGGAATGTGTTAATGTTGAGATTGACCAAGATAAAACAAAAAAATCTAATTATAAGTTGTATATATAGTATACTGGGAACTTGCGTTGAGACATTCAGAGATAAGTTAGTCGACCTGTACAATAATATAACTAACAAGAAAATGGTTGTAATCTGTGGAGATTTCAATATTGATTTACTAAATCCATTTCAACAAAATGTAATTACAGAGTTCATGAATTCTATGTACAGTATGAGTCTATATCCCACAATAACACATCCCAGTAGAATCACAGTTCACACTGCTACACTTATTGACAACCTGTTTGTTAATATTATTGATAAGAAAATAAAAAGTGGATTATTGATAAATTTGATAAATGACATAAGTGACCATCTGCCAGTCTTTGCACTTATCCATGGCCACACGGGGGCCAATACAGAATTTATTTTTTTTTTTTAAATCTTTCAGATATAAATCACAAAATGCAATCAGTTCTTTTAAAGAAGACCTACTGAAGCAAGACCGGACAAAAGTATATGTATCAGATGTAAATGAAGCCTACGATACATTCATGAGCATTGTAACCACTCTTTATGAAAAAAAATGTCCATTAGTAACGAAAAAGCTTAAACAGAAATTTGTCAACAAGCCATGGTTAACCAAAGGATTAAAAAAAGCGTGTAAAAAGAAAAAAAAAATCACTATATAAAGCTTTTCTAAAGAAAAGGATAAAAGAAGCAGAGCAGCGGTATAAAACATACAAAAATAGGTTAATTTATACAGTATAATGAGATGTAGTAAAAGAGACTATTACAGTAAAGAACTGGAGAAAAACAGAGATAACACTAAAAATACATGGACTTATACTTAACAATATTCTTGGAAATAAAAACAGAAACAATAACAATATTCTTGGAAATAAAAACAGAAATACAAGCTACCCAACCAATCTTTAAACAAACAAACAAACAAACAAACAAACAATTCAGAGTGTGAATGCAGTCTCACCTGCAGATGAACTTAATGAATTTTTTGTTAACATTGGTCCTAATTTGGCACGAGAAATACCCATTACGTCACCTACAGGTGATACAATAAGCAAAAACACTGCTATAAAAGACTCCATAAAGAACACAGATGAGAGAGAGGTCATTGAAATTGTTAAATTGTTTAAAAGTAAAACATCTACAGATTGTGATGGTATTGACATGCTTTTAGTCAAAACTATCATTTAATGCTTAGTGATGCACGGTGGCACAGTGGTTAGCACTGTGGCAGCACAGTTTACCCTCGACCGGGGGATCGCGGGGATCATGAGATCGTGGGTTCAATCCCTGCCCCCGGCCAACAGTGATCTGTGTGGAGTTTGCATGTTCTCCCCGTGTTGCGTGGGTTTACTCCGGGATTTCTCCGGTTTCCTTCCACATGCCAAAAACATGCAGGTTAGGGATAAGGGGCGCTTGCGCACGCAGCGACCGGCAGCTGGTGGCTTGTCACCAGACTGCAAAACAAATCTACCTACAGGTACAAAATAAGTAATAAAAAAAAAAAAAATAATTAATTTAAAAAAAAGCCACTGATCTGTAACCTGTCTCTCCAAATAGGTATATTTCCCAATGCAATGAAAATAGCCAAAGTAATTCCAATATACAAGACAGGTGACAGAGGGGAATTTTTAAACTATAGGCCTATTTCACTATTGCCACAATTTTCAAAGATACTCGAAAAACTATTTTGTGAGAGAACTGACAACTTTAAAATGAAGAATAATTTATTGTGTGAGCAGCAATATGGGTTCAGACACAAGAGGACAACTGCATTTGCTCTAATGGAATTTATAGAAAAAATATCAACTGCTGTAGAAAATAAAGAGTATTCAGTTGGGGTATTCCTGGATCTTAAAAAAGCATTTGATACAGTGGATCATAAATTATCGTTAAAGAAACTACAAAATTATGGTATTAGGGGGGTAGCACTGTCCTGGTTATGTAGTTACTAAAAGAACATACAGTATATCAGTATGTATGTGTTGGTAGCAAAAACTCGCAGTTACTGAAGGTTACTTGTGGAGTTCCAGAGGGTTCAGTTTTGGGGCCATCGTTATTCAATATGTATATGAATATGTATATGGGCTGCACGGTGGAGCAGTGGTTAGCACTGCGGCAGCACAGTTTACCCTTGGCCAGGGGATTGTGGGGATCGTGGGATCGTGGGTTCGATCCCAGCCCCCGACCAACAGTGATCTGTGTGGAGTTTGCATGTTCTCCCCGTGTTGCGTGGGTTTACTCCGGGATTTCTCCGGTTTCCTCCCACATGCCAAAAACATGCATGTTAGGTTAATTGGCTGTTCTAAATTGTCCCTAGATATCCGTTTCCTATAGGCCCTTAGAATAGAGGGTTAGTATTAATGAAAGCGCTTTGAGTGGTCTTTGTGACTAGAAAAGCGCTATATAAGTGCAGGTTAGTTAGTTAGTTAGTTATATAAATGATATATGTAAAGTTTTGGAAAAAATGGATTTAATATTGTTTGCAGATGACACTAATTTATTATGCAGTGGAAGCAATTTGGAACAACTTTTGGATACACTTGGAAAGGAATTAGGAAAGCTTAAACTGTGGTTTGATTCAAACAAATTAACGCTCAACTTAAATAAGACAAAATTTACAATTTTTAACAACCATCACAACAACTCAGTATCTAAACTCAGTGTAACTGGTGTAGAGATTGAAAGAGTATCCCAGATTGAAATTTCTTGGAGTAATAACTGATAATAAACTGTGTTGGAAGTCACATATTAATTATATTAAAGGTAAAATATCCAACTCAATGGCAATACTACACAGAGTGAAATATTTGCTGAATCAACCCACACTATATACTTTGTATTATTCATTAATACTTCCATATACAGTATGACATATTGTACTGAAGTATGGGGAAATACATATCAAACAAACATATATCCAGTCTTTATGCTTCAGAAGAGAGCTATTAGAATAATAAACAAAGCTGTTTACAGCGAACCAACAAACCCACTTTTTCTTAAATTAAAAGCTCTCAAGTTGAAAGATCTGGTTGACTTTAAAACTACAGTAATAATGTTTAAAGTGAAGAATCTATCACTGCCCACAAATATCCAAAAGTTGTTCCAAATAAGGGAGAAACAATATCATCTCAGAGGAACATGTATATTTCAAAAACCTTCAGTGAGAACTACCACCAAGCAACACTGTGTTTCAGAGCAAGGAGTCAGACTGTGGAACGCTTTTGGAGCTGAAATAAAATCATGTACAATGCTTGGACAATTTAAACAAGAACTAAAGGAAGAAATACTCCAAACATATATACAAAACAGCATGTAAAATCACATAAGGATTACACTGGTCAACACCAAATTTACTAAGTTTTTTTTTAGCTGATTTAGGACAATTTTGATGTGCTGAATCCAAAAATCACATTGGTTTTGCTCAATCAGGTCAACTTTTTCAATTATGGCCACATGTTGTTTTATACATTTTTGTTTACATGTACGGGTATTTTCGCTTTATATGATGCAAAATTCTTTATGTCTTGAAATTCTCTGAATTTTGAAAAATGATTACATAACATTTAATTTACAGTACATGTACTTACCTTTATATAAAGGTAAGTACTGTACATGCACAGTACTAAGTAAGTACAGGTTTTTACTTAGCACCTGATCGAGAGAAACGGATGTCATTTTTGGATTCAGCAGTGCAAGATTGTCTTAAATCAGTTTTAAAAACACAGACAACTTACAAAAAAAAATATTTTTGTAACCCTGTGTTATTATATCCAGTCTGTGTTGTGCTGTTGCTTAGTTTTGTTTTGTCACGTTTTGTCTTAGCTATGTTTTGACTTGTAATCACTTTTATTTTATTTTATTTTGAATTCTTAGATGGAACATGGGTGGGCAATATAAGCTGCGGCTTCAGCCATCACCCATTTTGGATAACTTATGTTGAATTGTATAATCCAAGGAGTTATTGTTTAATTTGACCTTGTTGGATTTTTTTCCCCCTTGTTATATTATTCTCTTCCTTTCTTTTAATCTTTTAATCTAATCTATCCGAAATAAAGATTCATTCATTCATAAAGTAGCTCAAACAAGTACATTGACATCAATACAAGATCCAATCCTAATTTTGAAGAGTTTCCAGTGAAGTCAAAAATTATTCAAAGCATACAATAAAAATGTGTGGCTGCAGTAAGCTTGCTTACTTGAGACATGTGCTATTTCTGTGTCACACAGGGGACTGGTGCGGTGAGGACATCCAAAAAGCCTCTGCAAACTCCACACCAGCGACAAAGAAAACGGTGCTGCCCGCTGTAACCGAGTAAAGTGTTTTGAACATTTATTTTTGGTCTGATTATTAAGTGCATTTTTCCTCTGAGATACATGGACGTTAAAAGATGCCAAATCTCTCTTTCCAGTCATTTGCACTAAAATATTACACTGCTTCCACATACATTGGGGAAAATAAGTATTGGAGACGTCATTATTTTTCTCATTTCTGATGGAGCCATTGACCTGAGATTTCCTCCAGATATCAGTAACAACCCAGGTAATCCATACATACAAAGAAATCAAGGCAACTGTGTTCACAAAACAAGTTATATTTAATAAAGTGGAACAACACAGGGAATAAGTATTGAACACGCTTGGTGAAATTCATTTAATATTTAGTAGAAAAGCCTTTGTCAGTATTAACAGCTTCCAGCTCCTGTATGGAGAAACTAGGTGCAGGCATTGCCCAGGAGTGATTTTAGCCCATTCTTCTACACAAACTGTCTTCAAATCTTGAAGGTTTCATGGGTGACTTCTATGAACTCTGATCTTCAGTTTGTTCCATAGATTTCCAATTGGATTCAGGTCAGGTGACTGTCATTCTCGCAGCTTTATTTTCCTTCTCGGGAGCCAGTTGAGTTTCCTTGGCTGTGTGTTTGGGATCATTGTCTTGCTGAAATGTCCACCCTCGTTTCATCTTCAGCATCTTGGCAGATGGCAACAGGTTTTATCAATGATATCTCTGTACATTTGTCCATTCATCTTTCCTCCAATTATATGAAGGCTGCCTGTACCATGTGCTGAAAAACACCCCCACAACACGATGAGATGTGCAGTGCCATTTCTCCTCCAAGCATACTGTGCGCTGTGGCATCCAAAAAGTTCAATTTTGTGTCTCATCTGACCAGACTATATTCGCCCAGCATTTTACTGAAATGCCCAAATATTGTGCAGCAAACTTTAAACAAGTTTCAACATGCTTTTTCTTCAGCATTGGAGTCTTGCAAGTTGAGCGGGCATAGAGCTCATATCAGTTCAGTGCATTACTTATTGTTTTCTTTGAAACAGCATTACCTGCTAACTCCAGGTCTTTCTGGAGCTCTCCACGAGTGGACGAGTGGAAATCTTGCAAGGAGCTCCTGGTCATGGCCAGTTTATGGTAAAATGATGTTCTTTCCATTTCCAAATGATGGCTGCAACAGTGCTCACTGGAAAATTCAGCAGTTTAGAAATGTGCCTGTAACCAGTGCCATCATCATGTTTTGCAACAATAAGGTTGTGAAGGTCTACATCAGGGGTCACCAACCTTTTTGAAACCAAGAGCTACTTCATGGGTATCGAGTCATGTGAAGGGCACCAGCTTGACACACTCCTCTAAAATAACAAATTGTGTGTGTGTGTATATATATATATATATATATATATATATATATACATACACTACCGTTCCAAAGTTTGGGGTCACTTAGAAATTTCCTTATTTTTGAAAGAAAAACACTTTTTTTCAATGAAGATAACTTTAAACTAATCAGAAATACACTCTAATATCTAATATACATTGCTAATGTGGTAAATGACTATTCTACCTGCAAATGTCTGGTTTTTGGTGCAATATCTACATAGGTGTATAGAGGCCCATTTCCAGCAACTATCACTCCAGTGTTCTAATGGTACAATGTGTTTGCTCATTGCATCAGAAGGCTAATGGATGATTAGAAAACCCTTGTGCAATCCTGTTAGGTCTGCAATGCTGTAATTGCTGCAAATGGAGGATTCTTTGACGAAAGCAAAGTTTGAAGGAAAAAATTATTATTTCAAATACAAATCATTATTTCTAACCTTGTCAATGTCTTGACTATATTTTCTATTCATTTTACAACTCATGGTGGTAAATAAGTGTGACTTTTCATGGAAAACACAAAATATTTGTCTGGGTGACCCCAAACTTTTGAACGGTAGTGTATACGTATATATATATATATATATACATACACACACACACACATATATATATATATATATATATATATATATATACACACATAAATAAATAAATATCAATAACTTAGAGTGGGTAACAGACAAGATCAATATTCAACACTTTATTTTTATTAATCTCAGCAATTGTTCAGATGATCACTTCTACATTTCATTAAAAAAAATGTCCAGTTTTCACCAGTCCCTTTTAACCATAAAAAAACTAAACCCTTTTAATTCATGAACTATGTTGAACCATGTTTGAAAAAGTTATGCAACATTTAAGAAAAATCAACTTTCATATTAAATAAATCTTATCACATTTTTAACTGAACAAATCTGCTGCAATTCTGCTCAAAATCTGTTACATTTAATAAACACACTTTTGTGTGTTCTTCTTCACTGGAATTATATCCATACAGTTCTTGCCAAGAATCATGCTTGAGCAACCAGCAATGTCCTTTCATGAGAAGAAGCTAAACAAGCACTGAGAGTGCTTATATGCATGGTGGCGCAGTGGTTAGCACCGCGGCAGCAGTTTACCCTCGGCCGGGGGATCGCGGGGATCGTGGGTTCGATCCCTGCCCCCGGCCAACAGTGATCTGTGTGGAGTTTGCATGTTCTGGTGGTGCATGTTCTCGTTTTTCATGCAAAAACATGCAGGTTAGGGAGTTAAGGGGCACTTGCGCACGCAGCGGCTGGTGGTTGTCACCGGACTGCAGAACAAATCTACCTACGGGTACAAGATAAGTCCAAAAAAAAAAAAAAAAAAAAAAGAGTGGGTAGTGAAGTGCCGCTTCGCCATCGCCCCGCAAATGAAATACACGCAGCTTCCTTTCACGGTAGTAAAAAAGAACTCTTCCTCCCGCTCACTTTTTTTTTTCACAAATGAAATACACGCAGCTTCCTTTCACGGTAGTAAAAAAGAACTCTTCCTCCCGCTCACTTTTCCCGCTCACTTTTTTTTGCCATGTTTTTGGGCTTGGAAACCGCACTGCGCCCACCATCTTAACTGCCCGCTAGCTAAGCTTACGCTCCACAAGCGCGAAGGTTTTGTCATGCGCACAATACTGACCTTTGAACTAGGTCAGAGTTCACCTTAACTTTACGTATAATAAACATATTTTCATTTTTTTTATTTTTAAGACATTGTCATTTTAAAATCTATATAAATGCAAGTGTGATTTTAAAAAATATAAAAAATATAAAATAAAAAATAGCGGCAGAAAAAATTACATCTTAGACACAGCTCACTTGCGAGTTGTGCTATTTTTAGAACAGGCCTGCGGGCGACACATGTGGTCCCTGCGGGCGACATGGTGTCCGCGGGCACCGGGCGCGTTGGTGACCCCTGGTCTAGAGAGAGCTCTTTGCTTCTATCCATCATGAGTTCTTTGTGGTGTGACAATCTGATATTCACAGACCTTTTTAAAGGCTATCAGTCAGAACTTAAACAGCTGAAATTAATTTGCACTGATGGTGGCTGGGATGGCTTCTTAAATTCTGATGGATTTCAGCTGGTCTGTGGCTTTCTCTGCTTTTTTTCTGGAATTTCACCGTTGTGGGACTAATAAAAGGCTTATCTTTTGCACCTCCTTTTCTTCATGTGTTTGAATTCATGTATTCCCTGTGTCATTCCACTTTATTAAATATAACTTGTTTTGTGAACACAGTTGCCTTGATTTCTTTGTATGTCTGGATTACTTGGGCTGTTACTGATATCTGGTGAAAATATCAGGCCAATGGCTCCATCAGAAATATGCTTAATGAGAAAAATGTTGACGTGTTCAATACGTATTTTCCTTGCTGTAGATGCTGTGCAAAATTCAATGTTTTGGGATTAAGCAAAACTTCCAAATACATTTAACAGACTGGATCCATATTTTACATTATTATATTGTCTAAAATGTTAAGTAGGCAGTAGAATTTAATGAGAGGAAAACAGCATAAATGAAGGCTTGTTTAAGATTTTTTTTTTTAATTCTTTGGAGCCTCCATGTTGTTATGATTATCCAACTGGATCCCAGAGAAACCAATAATATTAGGAGACTTTATAGTTAATTCCAGGATTTCATAATGTTGGCAGTAATCACCCTGAGAACACATCTGGTCTGATTGTACTGTGGTTGTTTCATGTCGGACACAGCACACCTTAATAATCTTTCCAAGGCCAAAATCCAAATAAATGATTTTTTTTTTCTTTAAACGCAGCCTGCAGCAAGATGTGCTGATAGTTTGCAGCAGGAGGATTGTGGGAGATTTTCAAAATTCATCAATGTGGCAGCTGACCACTTCACAACATTAACAGGCACTTGTGTCAGAAATCTTGTCTCCACACGAGTATACTTCTCTTCTGTGTGTGGCTGGGACTTCTGAGTCAAAGAACAAGGTCAAGCACGAGAACTTGCCACCCCCCCTTTCCCATGACATTGTAATAGTGTTCCTTAGGCTACATTCAATCAAAATTCATTCAAATTTTGTACAAAAAAAGTAAAGTAAAGTAACACATACTGTACTAGTATTACCTGGGGACCTTAGGTGTAACTCAAGGGACAGAACTGTCCTCCCAAAATCGTCAATTACGTAATTGAATAAAAATGCATCTGAAGCACCAATAAATGCATTTTTCTTGAAAATGTGCAGGGTTGCACATAAATTTATAACTTTTTTCCCTTAATAATTTATTACATTTTTTTGTAAATGTACATTTTTTTTCTTGCAAATTAACTGTTTCCATCTTTAATTGAAACATTTTCTCACAAATTTTTGACTTCTTTGTGAATTATAATCTTTTCTCTGGTAATTTTTTTTTTTCTTGCAAATTTGAATCATTTTTTAAAATTCTTCTACTCTGGCCACAGCGGATGTTGAGCCTGCATATTTGATTTAGCAAAGACTTCAGGCCAGATGCCCTTCTTTAGGGGACATCACACCAACATCAGCATGGTGGCACGTGCAGATAGATGCTGCGGCTACTCTCTGCTCTCAAAGAACAGTGTTTTTGTGTTTTTCGTCTTGTGAGTCACAGTGTTTTTGTCCGACTTTGTCGAGTCTACGCACATATAGCTGTGAGTTTCTCCTGCATGCCAAAAACATGCAGGTTAGGTTAATTGGAGACTCTAAAGTGGCCCTAGGTGTGAATGTGTGTGTGAATGGTTAAGGGATAGCGCCGTATCGTGGCTGCTTCATCCATCCAGGTGGTGGATGACCCTCAATTTCCCCTCTGGGGGTCAATAAAGTATACTAAATCTAAATCTAAAAACATCGGTAGACCCACATACACAGAGTTAGACTCTGCACATGCTGAAGAGCTATGGGATTGTGGACTGCTCCGTACACCCACCCATGCATTTCACCTGCAGTGGAGGCACCATAAGCAATGTGACAGAAAGCAAAAAAAGGGGTAAGTGTTGAGGCACCCGAGCTAGGATAGCAGCTAACCCACACAAGCCAACTATTCCCATCATCGTACTTGCCAACATGCGCTCTTTAGACAACAAGCTGGACCACATCCGTTTACTACGCTCAGCTTCAAGGACTGTGAGAGACAGCTGTGTTTTTGTGTTTGTGGAAACATGGCTCAACAACAACATCCTGGACTTTGCCATTCAGCTAGATTGGCTAAGATGTTACCGAGCAGACAGAGCTGTCATCGAGGGAGGTAAGACTCATGACGGCAGGCTCTGTGTTTACATCAATGATGGCTGATGCCGTGACGCTGTCGTGGTCTGCAACACTGCCCATCATTGTTGGATGTTATCTAACTAACTAACTAACCTGCACTTATATAGCGCTTTTCTAGTCACAAAGACCACTCAAAGCGCTTTCATTAATACTAACCCTCTATTCTAAGGGCCTATAGGAAACAAATATCTAGGGACAATTTAGAACGGCCAATTAACCTAACATGCATGTTTTTGGCATGTGGGAGGAAACCGGAGAAATCCCGGAGTAAACCCACGCAACACGGGGAGAACATGCAAACTCCACACAGAACACTGTTGGTCGGGGGCTGGGATCGAACCCACGATCCCACGATCCCCACAATCCCCCGGCCAAGGGAGGATTATGGTTATCAAGTGACTGCCATTCTATCTTATGAGGGAATTTACGGCTATACTGCTAGCTTCTGTTTATATCCCCCCCAGCTCCAACAAACAATAACAAGGGCAAGGCACTGAATGAACTGTACCAGCACATCAGTGAGCAGCAGACAGCCCACCCTGATGCTTTTCTCATCTTGGCTGGAGATTTCAACCACAAAAACTCAAAGACTATGTTTCCTGAAATACACCAACTTTCCTACATGGAAAAACAACACAGTGGACCATATTTTCACTAACCAGAGAGGAGCGTAAAAGGCCTTTCCCCTCCCCCACCTCGGTGCCTCTGACCATATCACTGTTATGCTAATCCCAGACCCACAGACCACTGGTTAAAGTCACCAAACCAGTTCGGAAAAAGGTACGTGTGTGGCTGGAACCGTCCTTAGAGGCACTTCACGACTGCTTCAGCACCACTGACTGGAACATATTCAAGCAGGCTGCCACCTACAACAACACCACAGATCTGCAGGCATACACAGAGACTGTAACTGCCTATATAGCAAAGTGCACTGATGATGTCACGGACACCAAGACCATCACTGTTCGGGCCAATCAGAAACCATGGCTCACAGGGGAGGTCTACAAGCTCCTGAAGGCTTTGAATGCTGCCTTCAGAGCTGGGGACAAGGTGGGTCTGAGAACAGCTAGAGCCAACCTGTCCCGAGGCATCTGAGAGGCCAAGAGGCAGTACTCCAGGAGGATAGTCCACCGTTTCAACAACAGCAGAGACACTCGGAGTCTATGGCTGGGGATATAGACCATTAGAGAATACAAGCCCACACCGCAGACATGCAACAGCTCCACCTCTCTGCTGAATGAGCTGAAGGACTTCTTTGCTTGCTTTGAGGCACTCAACAGTACCTCTGCACAGAAGACACCACCTCCTCCTGGCGACCAGGTGATTACACTGTCCCCGGAGAGCATGAGGAGATAGATCCCTTGGAAGGATCAATGCACACAAAGCTCCAGGTCCCAACAACACACCTGGTTACATACTGACAGCCTGTGCAGAGGAACTCACAGATATTTCCATGGACATCTTCAACATCTCACTGAGACAGGCTGTTGTCCCTATGTGCATCAAAGCCACCACCATCATTCCAGTCCCCAAGAAGTTGTTTCTCTCCTGCTACAATGACTACCATCTGGTTGCACTCACTCCCATCATCATGAAGTGCTTCGAGCGGGTGGTCATGCATTACATCAAGTCTGCCCTGCCACCCTCCCTGGACCCATTCCAGTTTGGATAAATATCCAATTGCTTGACTGATGATGCCATCTCTACTACCCTCCACCAAGCCCTCACACGTCTGGACACAAAGGACTCCAATGTCAGAATGCTGTTCATGGACTTTAGTTCAGCATTCAACACAATCATTTCCCAACAGCTCATTCACAAACTGGACCAGCTAGGGTTCAACACTTCACTGTGTACTTGGCTGTTGGACTTCCTAACTGGGAGACTGCAGGCAGTACGGGTTGACAGTTGAACTGTACAACTGTACAATGACAATAAAGCCTATTCTATTCTAACACATCCAGCACAATCACCCTGAACACAGGGTCACCCCAAGGATGTGTGCAGAACTCCCTCCTCTTCCTTCTGCTGACCCATGACTGTACACCCAACCTCTTCATCAGGTTTGTGGACGACACAACTGTGGTGGGTCTCATCAACAACAGAGATGAGACAAACTACAGGAGTGAGGTGAGCTGCCTGGCCATGTGGTGCAGGGACAACAATCTCTCTCTGAGCATGGAGAAGATAAAGGAGGTTGTTGTGGACTTCAGAAGAGCACACACCCAGCATGCTCCCTGACCATCAACAGTGCTGCTGTGGAGAGGGTGAGCAGCACCAAGTTCCTGGGTGTGCACATCACAGAGGATGTCTCCTGGACCACCAATACTGCATCATTGGCCAAGAAAGCTCGGCAGTGTCTCTACTTCCTCCACAAAATAAGAAGAGTCAAAACCCCAGCCCCCTTCATGTGCACCTTCTACAGAGGCACCACTGAGAGCATCCTGACCAAATGCATCACCGTGTGGTAAGGCGCCTGCACCGCATTCTGCGACAAGACCCTCCAGCATAGAGTGACAGCAGCTGAGCAGATTGTTGGTGCCGCTCCCTTGAGGCCATCTACAGCACCAGCCTCACCCGCAAAGCCCTCTGCATTGCAGGTGATCCCACCCATCCATCACACAGCTTCTTCAGTCTGCTGCCGTCAGGAAGGAGACTATGGAGTTTCTGGGCCAGGACCAACAAACTCAAGGACAGCTTCATCCACCAGGCTGTCAGGAAGCTCAACGCTCTCCCTGCTCTGCCCACTCTCCCCCTTTGCCCCCCCCCCCCCCCCCCCCCCCCCACGCACGAATCCTGGACTCTGACTAGGGATCAATTCAGTGATGGATCATGATATTTGGCCCTGGCGACAATGCATTGATCCGTAAACGCATGGATCAATCTTTTATTTAAAAAAAATACACACACATATTTTTGGGCTATCAGTTAATCAACGGCGTTTTCAGTCCACTAGATGGAGCAAATCTAGCACCCAATCAAGTGAAGTCAAAAGCTTTGAAAGTGAGGAAGCAGTTAGCTCAAATGTCGGGCCTTTTTTGGATTTTATAACAAAGATGGAAGGAAAAACCTTGACATGACGCATAACCCGCAAGAAGGACTGCACAGAAAAAAGAAAAAAAAACACTCAGAACAGGGTGGGCAACACATGTCTTGGAGCAGCATTAGCAACAGCTAAGCTAAAGAGAAACTGGCCTGGAGCTTTTTCTCTGATTGCCAAGTAAGTAAAGTTTATTTATGAAGCGCTTTTCAGAGACATGTAGCCACAGAGCACTGTACAATAAAATGGAATAAAAGGAAGATGATAGACAAAAATAATTTAAAAAATATAAAAAAGTTAAAACACAAGATTAAAACATTTTAAAAATATCAGACTTACCATTAAAAAGCAGCTGAAACTCAACATAAATCCTCGTTAAACAAAAAAAAAAGTTTTCAGCTGCTTTTTAAAAGACTCCACAGAGTCAGCTAAATGTACCTGGAGTGGGAGCCTATTCCAAACAGCACCGTCCACCACCCTCCCTGTGTGCAGAGATACATCTCCACGGAAAATAAAACCCAGAGAATCCTTTATTATATGAAAGAAATGTCAACAGTTTTACTTTGGGACATGATTTCAGGTTAAATAAGGTGAAAAAAAAATTGAAATATATGGGACTGTGTTACTCGATTAATGCAATATTGTGATTATCATTGAATCGTGATAGGATCAAATCGTGACCCAAGTATCGCGATCCGAACTGAATCATGAGGTCCCTCGCGATTCTCACCCCTAACTCTGACCCCGCTCCCCCCTTCAGCAACTGCACTCTGCCATCCTCAGGTACTGTTCACTCCCACACATGCACACACACTGATCTCAGGGCTGCACCGGTCACTTTATGCATCAATGGACTGCTCTGTTTGCACTACACACCACTTTAACTTGCTATGTCCCTGACATGTGCCTTATGTTACTACATGGTGTCTTAATTTTTATTGTATTTAGTTATTATTTTTATTTAGTTTTTGGTTGGTGGGTTGGTTTTCTTTGCACTGGTGTTTGATGTTTAATGTTTGGTGTTAGATGTTATACTTTAAATTCATATTTCTTACTCAGTGTTTACCTTGTTGCATCATGGGTCTCAGAGTAACGTAACTTCAATCCTCTGTATGTGCTGTAAATACGGCAGAATTGACAATAAAGTTAACTTTGACTTCGAGTTTGACTTGAAACTCATTATCATTATCATAACTAACGTATGACAAGTTTTACTCAGAGGAACTTTTAATTAACTGCAACTATAAATGCCACATTCCTCATACCAAAAATATAGATACATTTGCTTTATTAAAACTGAAATAACAGGCTATTATTTATGACTTGATATTATTTCAATTTTAATAAAGCAAATGTATCTATATTTGATGTTATTATGTTTGATGTGAACAGCCCACCTGCAGGCAACAAAAAAACATCTGACTTAAGGGCTGTCCACATCAAACATAATAACAACTACAAAATTACAGTTTTAAAATTCGTTCTGAGTAACTGATTAATGATATTGCTGCAACAGCAGAGCCAAACATGAGCTGCACGTTCCACACCGGCTTCACATACCTCACATACTGCATGTCTTCAACTGTAAGGTTTGTGCGTTTTTTAGTGTCTTGTCCTTTCTGAGACTTTCTTGCATGATGTGTAGGGTGATGTCGACGGGGGGTTTTGTGAATAGGGATATGACATCATGTGAAATGAGAATCTCGTCTGTTTCTGTTGTCAGGTTGTTTAGTTCTTGTACCAGCTGTTTTGAGCTTTTGCAGTGGTGTTCTGTTAATCCAAGGAGGGGTTTGGTGATTTCAGCCAGCGCTTTTGATAAGCTGTAGGTGACTGTCCCGATGCTATCTATTATGGGTCGTAGGGGAATGTCCTTTTTGTGTATTTTTGGTGTTCCATATATCCGAGGGGCAATACTTGCTGTTGGTATTAGGTGGTCATATGTGTCCTGTTAGTTTTCTACTTTCTAATAAGGCTTTTAGAAGGGCTTTTAACATTTTTTCTTTGTTTCTGTTGGGTCTTTCTTTAAAAATTCGTATATACCGCTATCTCCTAACATGTTTTTCATCTGTGACTCATAGTTTTTTGTATCCATGACTACTGTGGTTCTGCCCTTATCCACTGGTAAAATCATGATTTCTTTTTTGTCTTTTTTTTCAATGAATCTATTGCTTTTCTCTCATCCTTCATAATGTTACTTTGTGATGTGATTGTTCCTTTTACAGGAACAATCACATCATGGACTGGGACAACACAAAATTCATTGGATCAGAGGGTAATAAACACAAACGCTGGGTCAAGGAAGCCATAGAAGTCAGAAAACATGCAAAGGACATCATGAACACCATGAGCATTCATGCTCTCTCACACCTGGGACTCCATCCTCCAGAGACCACCTGACAACGGGAGGCCTTGGCCAGTGTGGTGGATCTGTCAGGTCCATTAGCATTAGGCTGGCCCCGCCTAAGGAAAACAGCTGATAAAACAACACGTTACAGACAGCAGCTGATGCTTCTGAAGAAGACTGCAGGTGTCAGTCAAAACATCCATCCATCCATCCGTCCATCATTCTTCTACCACTTATCTGGGATTCTGGGTTGCAGGGGCATCAGTCCAGGAAGAGTAGGCAGACTTCCGCCTGGTTGACATAGCACCATGATCGCCATGATCCCTGCTGCAGGTGGAAAGCCCCTGGAGGGTCAGTCAAAACATGTCAAGGTAAAAAAACAAGCATCTTCTACGTTTTTGTCTGATAAAAAAAGAAACAGTAAATTAGATAGAGTCTACCACATTCATTATGGCTGTGGTTGTACTGTGGACTCTGTCGTCTACTTAAGTTAGAATGATTTTTAAAACTATAATTTTATAGTTATCTGCATCTTTATCATGTTTGGTGTGGACGGCCCTTCAGTGACAGCTGGTTAGAATGTTTGATGATTATTTTTATTTACAAGGTGCCTGTTGCATTGAAACCCAACCCAACCTCGCTGAGGTTGCCAATTGGTTAGTGTGGAGAAAAAAAAGGACAGCAGTTATAATAAGATAATATCTGATACAAAGTGGGTTGTTTTTTTTGTTTTAATATTTTTTTCTCAAAGAAAATGTTGTTTTTGTTTTTTTTACAAAAATACTTGTAAATAATGAAAAAAAGTCAATATGCTGTGCCGCATTTTTCTTGTTCTGGACACATTACTATAACATTCAAAGTGCAGCATTCAAAGTTCTGAAGCATCCTTCTTGTCCATGCCCGTCCATGGGGCTCTTACTCAGATCCTAACAAGTGTCAAAAACTTCCATTCAGTTTCCACTCAGTTTTACCCCATTCTGTCAAATTTTCCAGAACCTACTCAGGACTATCTCAGTGTGATGGGGCCATCACACTGAGGTGCCAAATCCTGTCATGTGGAAATCAAGGTCCCAGAGTCTGGAGAAAGAGTGGAGGGTCACAGAATCGAAGATGCTTGAGGTCCAGAGTGAAGTTTCTACAGTCAGTGATGATTTGAGGAGCCATGTCATCTGCTGGTGTTGGTCCACTGTGCTTTATCCACCACAAGAAGAAATCCTTCTTCTTCTTCTTCTTCTTCTTCTTTTTCCTTCTTTGAGCTTAGAAAACAAATATGGCTGCCATGCATCGTCATATAAAATGGCGTCATACACAAAAACTTGCCGCAGAATACAAACAAAATTGACGTGGGATAATCATAAGAGTTTCTAGATGTGGGAGAGAGCACAAATGATCGACAGAACGCAAAATAATGACCATGATGGACCAAAATGGACTGACCACACCAGCGAGGAATCCCCCTTCCCAGTGGCAAGTGACAATTTTTTTTGCCCCCTTGTCCTGTCAGGCAGCTAGGCAAGCAGAACAGGGATCTGTCACCCTTACTGGGCCAAAACAGATTTACTTTGCCAAGAGGAGCTTATACAGTACCTAACTGTGTATTGTACATTGTTGTAAACTCCTCCTGTAATAACTTTTAATACTTTATTTTAAATATTTTACCCATGGAAGACCCAACAGGATGGGGAAGAGGGAAAGGAAGTGTGTGGAGGGGGAAAGAAAAGGGAGGGGAACAGACAAAAAAACAAACAAACCAACAACTAAAACAAACAAAAGACAAACTGCTTCTTCCACCAAAGATGTCTCAACATGAGTCTGGTTTCCGCATCTGTTAAAGGAGAGACACTTGTGCGTGTACATCTGTGTGCATATATATGAGAGGGTGTGCAAAATAAGTGTGTGCATGTGAGTGGTTTGTCAGGAAACATACAAAGCGGAGAGCCAGTCACAGCAGCTCTCCCCCCGGGGACCTCGGGCAGGCAAGTCCGAGTTCAGCAAGGCCCAGGAAAGCCAGGCATCCGCCCCCAGAGGGACGATCGAGGGAAGCCAGGTCGCTTGGCAGCCGGTGCAGCGAGCCCACACCACCGGACCTGCCTGACCCCTACCCCCCCCAGCGGGGCCAACGCCCGCCCCCGGGCCCCAGGCACCAGGAGGCCAGTGACTCTACCCCCCGGGCCGGAGACCGGCCCGCGCCCCCCGGCGCAAGCCCCCCCCAGGCACCCCCACAGCGGGCCCGCCCCAGCACCACTGCCGCACACCCTGGGGACCCCCATGCCCAAAGAAGTCCCCCCGCCTAGGGGAGCCCACATTGCCAAGAGGCACTACCCCCCTTAATCCAGAACCTCCCAACTCGCAGACACACCCCTCCTGATAGAAAAATTCTATATTATCTATACTATTATTGATATTAATAATGTATTATTATAATTGAGAAGTATCATACCTTTCATATGCCATGGTTAATGTTTATATATTCTTGGCCTGTTTCTGTGAGCAATTTTAGAGAGTTCAGACTGAGGATCAGTACAGGATCAGTGCATGCGTAAGGAATGATCTAAGCCATTTATTATAATCACTTTGACATAACCTGTTTTGGGTCACAGGAATGCACAGGAACTCCTCAGCCTGTACAGATCAGTGGTAGATGGACATTCTGTTAGTTTTATGGATCTCATATCTTTCATGACCCATGTGTCCAGAGTGTCTGAGTCCGCCTGGATAAGCTCAGTTATCAGGACTGTCCCGTTCTGTCCTTTCCCTTATCCTCATCCTCCCTCTCCTTTTTCCTACCTATATATATTCGACTTAGAAGAATGGATTGTTTAGAGATTCGAGGTGTGTCTGAATGTCATGCCTTGGAACCTCTCCCCCAAGGTGGCCAATGGGGTGACTCCTTATATTTTTGTAATAAATGTACATAAATTCAACTTTCCGCCTGATTATTTGACTTTGAATAATTTGTGCAGCAAAGGTATCCCCTTTGCTGACACAGTGTGGCACACCCCCACCCCAAAACCCTAAATGTATCCAAGAAGATGTATATTCCACCCAGAGTCAGGGGGAGGGGGAGGGCTGGAAATAAGATTGGGAGGGAGGCGGTCTAAAAGTGAGGCCGTCCCCCCCTCTCCCCACCCCCCACAAGAAGCCAGCTTGCAACCTGATTCATGAGGCCACCCACTGCCCCAAATCCCAACCCAGGGCGAGGACCGCCAGTGCAAGCAGCCCAAGACCCGCCAGCATCGTGCCCCGGCGCTCCCAGCACCACAAACACGATGGGGCAGCCATACCAATTCCCACTCGTCTTACACACAAACATGGACAACAATAGTCACAATAGCAAACAATAGGCCGGACCCACACGGTGCCCCACATACCAAGTGACACCCCCGAGCGCCCACGCAAGCCCACCGACCACCCACCCCAGACACACACCGACAGCGGCAGGCCGCCCCAGAGCAACATGACAGAAGCACGGCCACCAACCCATGCCAACGACCCCCCCAACCACCCCCAAGCACCAACACACACCCGCCACCAATGACACCAGGGGCAATGCGACAAAGCGCCTCAGCCCGTGAGAAGACAGCAGGGTGGCCGGGACAAGCAGGCCCCGAAACACCAACCCCCATGCCACTAGAGGGACTGCCCCACCCCTGCCACCCAACAAAGTTCTCTTACCCATACACACATCTTCCACCCCCAGACATCCACCCACAGGTAACCGCACCCATACACACACGTACCCCCACCCACCATCACACATGCCCACCTACACCCACACACAGCCCCACCTGCCCACTCACAACACACACACCCACTTCCGCATCTGCTCATACACAAGCCCCCACTCACACCCACTGTCTCTCTCACACACACACACACACACACACACACACACACACACATGCACACCCACACCGGCAGACCCCAGTGGACGGGGAGGGTGACCCAGGATGCAGGCACCTACCCCAGGGTGCTGCCAGGGCCCCAGGGAAAACACAACCCCGTCACACAAGGACGCCCCGGGGCCAACCCACACCACCAGCGCACACCCGACCCTGGCCGGGGGAAGGGGGGGGTAAATGATGAATGTCTTTGTTTCTTTACATTGTACTGATTTTCTGGTTCATATACTTTGAAGGTAAGATAACAAAATGCCCCTGTAGAAAAAACAGTGTCAAAAAAACAGAACCATTCTTCGTGTAAATATGTCCAAAGTCCACTTTTGACTGAGTTATGTAATTCAATATAGCTGTTGTGGCATTATGCAAATTAGATGCATAAATTTACTCCTATCTGAAACTTTGGATCATATTCTACATCTTTCTAATTGACAGTAAGCCATTTTCTCTTGCAACTTTCAAGTTATAGCCTTGGAAATCTGAACTATTTTCTTGACAAAATATCTTTACCACTCTTGACTACTAGGGGTTATGCCGCCAAACAGCGCCTGTGACAGTTAAACAACTTTTGCCAGCAGAGCCAGACGTTTACCAAAACGTCAGTAAAAGTTGATCCAAATGTTGTAGTGTGAATCCACCCATAGAGAATCTATGGAGGATTGTCAAGAGGAAGATGAGAGACACCAGACCAAACAATGCAGATGAGCTGAAGATCACTATCAAAGCAACCTGGACCTTCATAACACCTCAGCAGTGCCACAGGCTGATCACCTCCATGCCACGCCACATTGATACAGTAATTAATCCAAAAGGAGCCCCGACCAAGTACTAAGTATCCTATTTCTTAAAATTAATTTTAAGTAATATTCTAATTTTTTAATAAACTGAATTTGGGGTTTTCATGGGCTGTAAACCATAATCATCAAAATTAAAATAAATAAAGTGTGGCCGACACACATTGTGGGCTCACGCTGCCACAGAGACAGGACTGAATGTGTATTGTGGGGTGTCACGTCTGCAAGGACTAAGGACTCGAATCTACAGGAGGTAACAAGGAAGTGTGAGATTTGTCTCTTTGTCCCACAGAAGACGCCCCGGAGGGTACTCCGGTTCATCAGGATATGAGAGACAATGGTGAAGCTTCAAGGGGATGCTTTGTAACTGTATGTTGACTGAAGACACCATGTGACTTGAATTCTGATGCTGGAAATGTATAAAAGGATGTTGAAATATGATTTTCTCTTTCCTGCTTTGAGAATGCTAGAAGCTGCGTTCTGTCAAATAAAGCTGGTTTTATGACTGAAACTCAGCCTCGTTATTTGAGCATGCTTCTACAAAACATTTGAAACATATCACTCTCTGTGTAATGAATCTATATAATATATGGATTCCATGTTCTGAAATGAGTGACAAAAACTATTTAACTTTTTCATGATATTCGTATTTTTTGAGATGTACCTGTATGGTTCAAACATAAATGTAAAAATTTGATGCACTACACCCAATAATAGCTGCAAGCTAATTCTCATCCTCAGTCCCTTAAAATGTCTTTTTTTTTGGGGGGGGGGGGGGTTACAATACACACACACACACCAATAAACATTATAAAATCTCAAAAATATGTACATCAGTCTACGCAAGGCTTAGTTTTAAAGATAATAATGTAACTGCAATTTCACACAGCATGAGATAAGTTCCACTGATGATTTTCCAAACACAGTCTGGCAAAACAGAATTGTACAGTTAAGTAGTTCATCTAATTTAGAATTTATGTCCGTTTCATACAAGGGAAATGCATGAGAGGTGAAGAAGAGAGTGCAGGCAGGGTGGAGTGGGTGGAGACAAGTGTCAGAGGTGATTTGTGACAGAAGGGCAGCAGCAAGAGTGAAAAGGAAGATTTACAAAACGGTAGTGAGACCTGCTATGATGTATGGTTTGGAGACAGTGGCACTGACAAAAAGACAGGAGATGGAGCTGGAGCTGGCGGAACTGAAGATGCTAAGATTTTCATTGAGACTTACTAGGGGGGACAAGATTAGAAATGAGTATATCAGAGGGACAGCTCAGGTTGAGCGGTTTGGAGACAAAGTAAGAGAGAGGTTTGGACATGTGCAGAGGAGGGATGAGATAAGATAAGCCTTTATTAGTCCCACAGTAGGGAAATTCCAGGATTGCAACAGCACAGGGATAGCAACACTCAGAGCAATAATTCTGTCACATGCTGAGTTTAGGGTCTTCTGCCAGACTCAGCTTCATAGGTATTTTTCTGCATTTATGTATATTTATTGTATTCTTTGCCCTCGAGTTTCATTATTGTTTTTTATGTTTCGGTTTTGACTTCAGTTCTGTCTCTTGTTTATTTGTAGTGAATTATCTGTCTGTATTGATTATGTTTTGTGTTCTATGGTGTGTTTCTCTGGGTTGACAGCTGTCTGGCAATGTTTCCGGGTTTACGCTCTGCAGGGGACGTCGCCTGTCAAGTTGTCAATCCAGCCGCTCCTCATTATCCCTCATTATTTCCTTTTGCTTGCTCAGGTGAACCCACACCTGCTACTTATTTTGAGATTTTTTTTTTCCTTATTTAAGGGAAACTGTTGCACATTTTCTTTGCTGCAGCCGCATCTCATCAAGCTGATTCCAAGCCTTGCTAATCCACGTCAGAGCCTTGTTTTTGCTCTGGCGTCATCCTGTCTAAGTTTTCCCTTCATTATTACTTTGTTATTTTGACCATCTTGTTGGACCTTATGTTTGAAGTGTTCATTAATAAACATCAAAAGCTGGCAGTTCAGCGCATGGGTTTGTTCTCTCTGCCCCAAAGGGGCAAACATGACAAATTCCTAAGACAAGATAATAAGATCAGTGAAACTACATATGTACACAGAAGTATACACAGTGCGGAGCATTGTAGCTAGATGGAATAAACAGCATAACAGTCTATTCAGTTACCCTGCATAGTATGAATATGTACCCATACAGTATATTTCGTATTTGAATCAGCCTAGTTGTCACCCTCTGTAGCGATTGATATTGTCCTGGTTGTATAATGGAGGGGACATTATTGTGCAAGTTTGTTATGTTTTGTGCATTCAATACAGCCTCTATGAGCAGCCCTGGTTAGGTTATAAAGTCTGACAGCTGTAGGTAGGAAGGACCTGCGAAACCTCTCGGTCACACACCTAGGATGGTACAGCCTACTGCTAAATGAGCTCCTCAGTGCATTCAGCGTGTCCTGCATTGGGTGGGACTCAGACTCCAGCAGAGATGACAGCTTAGCCATTATCCTCCTCTCCCTATCTCCTCCACTGGGTGGAGGCGTTGCCCCAGGACAGAGCTAGCTTTTTTGATCAGTCTATTCATTCAGCTTGCCCCAGCAGAGTGGAGATATTGGACAAAGGATGCTGAAAATGGAGCAGGAGGAAAAGAGGAAGACCGCAGAGAAGATTCATGGATGTAGTGAAGGAGGACATGGAGAGGGTTGGTGTTACAGAGGAAGATGCAAGAAATAGGGTGAGATGGAGACAGATGATCCACTGTGGCGACCCCTAAAGGAAGCATCCGAAAGAAGAAGACGAAGATGTCTTTCATAAACCACATTCACACTGGATAAACAAAAATCTCCACTAAAATTTACCTACAGAAATTCCTGACTAAGACATCATGGTCGTGTGTAAAACCCACTGCTACAACCAGGTGTGAAGGAGCAATGGCTTAGAAAAATCTGCCTCTGGACGTGAGAGGAGGGGTGCTCGAATTTACTCCCCAAAATAGGCTCAACCATTATCAGTCCCTCCAGGATTTTGCCATGTTGCCACCGCGCCCGTTCACACGAGATCGAGCCGTCATCGCGTCTATTGTGCAACCTTGCAACTTTGTCCAATCACCACAACTCTCCCGCAATTTTGGACAGTCCTCATCAACTTCCACCAATTTTACCAATCAAAGTTGTCCCTGAGTGGCGCTCAAACACTCAGCCTAACCAATCAAATGCGTCGCTGCACCACACTCACTTCTGTGTTTACAGTGAGTATTAACAGAACACATCAGCAAAAAACAGTGTGTAATTTAAAAAAAAAAAAACTCACCTGAGAGTTTTCCCACCCCATCCCTTCCTCCATCTCCCCCGGCCTGCCGGTACACGTCTCCTTGCATCTCTGTCCTAAGGAAAGATGCCGTAAAACCACAACCACATGACCAAATCTAACGCTACAGCAAGTGCTGTAACCTTTTTTACATCTTTGGAGGTAAAATCATTACTGCATCTTGTCAATGAGCTTTAAAGCTGTGAATCTCCAGTCTGGACATGGATCAATCCGAGCCCCCGGCAAACCCCCAAGGACAGCCCCTCCTCCCGGTAAAGGAAAGATGAGTATCTGATGAGACAGGTGTGTGTCAAGACGTGCAGCAGACAGACAGACAGGCAGCAGTTAGGCACGGAAAGAGAGAGAATATTCAGTAGTTTTTTGGTGTTTGTTTTTTTTTTTTTTTTAGAAAAACACAGACTAATAGGCAACACAGAGCAATAGCATCTTTTTTCTCTGCGCTCAGTACCGAGTGGTTGGGGACCGCTGTGGTTAGGGAGTTTTCAAATGAAGGCGCTGCCAGGATTTTCAAATCTCTACTCTTTAACATGCATTCAGTGCAGTTTAGCTGTTGTAATGGATATTGTGTTAAAGTCTGTATCTGCTGTTGCACAAAACTTTTCCTGTATAGGAGAAGTTTCTGCTTAATTTACAAATCACTGTTTAACAGGAAAATTCTGACAATGCTGTGCTTTTCTTGTGGTATTATATAGAATATCATTGCAGTAAACTATATATAAAAAAACAACATCTGCTTTAAAATTTGTATTTCTTCCTACAATTTTTAGTACCAAAAACTGTCAAAACACTGAAACTTTAAAAAAAAAAAAGCTCCCACAAATTCAGGCTTTTTGGGCTGCAACAATCATAAAAACATCCTGCAAAATCCTGGAGGGACTGAATTAAATCCACTGCAGCTGCCATAATCCCCTGGGGAAAAAGGCAGTCGGGGGGGGGGGGGGGGATCCCATTCCCACATCAGTGACTTACTTGGACATGCATTCACACTGGGTCAACGAGATCTCATTGGCTGAAATATGGCAGGTAATTTGTGGTGGAATTTTTGAGTTACAAATACTGCATTTCCTTTTGAGTAATATCACAAATTACTGCATGTCACCAGGCCCAGAGTGAATAGGACTTTAAAGTGCATTTCTGAATGAAAGACAGATACTGCAGGATGCTATAGTGAATTAAATCCAGCATAACTGTTATCAGACCAGAGTCCTGTATCGTCAACAAATCAGGCATACCAACAGTCAAACATAGTGGTGGTAATGTCATGGTCTGGGGCTGGTTTGCTGCTTCGGGACCTGGAACCAAGAATTCTGTTCTCTACCAGAAAATCCTGAAGGAGAATGTCCAGCCAGTTTGTGACCTCAAGATCAAGTCCTCCAGTGTGGATGAATTAAAACAATTCAGCAAAGAAGAGTGGGCAAAAATTCCTCAACAGTGATGGAAAAGCCTCATCGCCAGTTATCACAAACGCTTGATATTGTTGATGCCAAGGGTGGCACAACCAGTTATTAGGTTGAAGGGGCTTTTACTTTTTCACATAGGGCCAGGCAGGTTTGGATAGCTTGTTTTCCCTTAACAAATGAAATCATCATTTTAAACTGCAGTTTGTATTTACTCAGGTTATCTGTGTTTAATATTACAATCTGAAACATTTAAGTGACAAATACTGTATGCACAAATGTAAGAAATCAGGAAGGAGGCAAATACTTTTTCTCACAACTGTACATACAGAGACCTCATCCTGGGGACCCCAGTCCAGCAAAACCAGCCCCGAGCCCCACCCCCACCCAACGGCCCCAGCCCACAACACCCAATCCTGAGATGCACGGCCAAGGCAGCCACCTTGGGCAGCCCCGCACTACAACAACCAACCCCTCAACCAGCCCTGTACCGGCAGGGCCACACTGACGACACCCCCACCCCCCGCCGCCTCCATGGAAGGCCAGAGAAAAGACCTGCTAGAGCAGGGGTGTCCAACCATGTGCCATGGAGAGCCAAGACCCTGCAGGTTTTACCTCCAACCAGTGTCTTCAACAGCAGATTTCTGTGAACTTCTTCCCACTGATTGCTGATAAGTGAAAACACCTGCTGAAGAGACTGGGTAGAAGAGAAAACCTGCAGGGTCTTGGCTCTCCATGGCACCTGGTTGGACACCCCTGTGCTAGAGGACCAACCAGCTGCCACCCTGCTACTTAGTACAAAAAACCCAGGATTAACCCTGAAGTTACCTCGTTAAACCTGAATCCTGCTTCATAGTGCCGGATGAGAGGAACACATGAGCATCACGACGAGGCGTGGATGACGACGGACTGAAAGGAGACAATGTTAACAGCATACTGACCGGCAGTATTGGGGAAGTAGAGACAGCTAGGACAAAGCACAGGAGGGAGCGAAGACAGTGACGAGGCAGAGCACAGAGACAAACGCAAGGAATCTACACAAGGTCAACTCATACATAAATACAAGGAAACAGAGGGTACATGTTAAAACCATAGAATAATGGAAAATAAACGTAATAATACAGGATATGACTAGAAAAGCACTCAGAAAGTGCATACCTCTGCCAAGGCTCCTTCAGTCTGTCATGGATCACCTCCAAAATGTAATGGGTTTGTGTGTAGGCCGAGAGCCACTTGTGGTGAAAATAGCATCAAAGTGTGTCCATCAGTTTTGGAGTGTTGTGGGTGACACACTGTGAGAAGAGCCTTGGCTGAGGTATGCATTTCCAAATCCATCCAGTAGTTTTTGTGTAATCCTGCTGCACAAATACAAAAAAGCCCTTGGTGGAGGTATGCACTCTCAGATCATCACCAAAATCTAATCATCTGTTCCCCGTGCCATTACACACCTTTCCTGAAAATTTAGTCAAAATCCGTTCATAACTTTTTGAGTTATGTTGGTAACAGACAGACAGACAGACAGACTAACGCTGGTAAAAACATGACCTCCTTGGCGGAGGTAATAAAACTGAGGAACTAGATCAAGATCGTAAAACAAAACACAGAGCAATGAACAAATAAGAAAACCCTAAACACAAATGATCACAAACAAAGACCAAAAATGTAAAGAAAAACAGTGAATAAATCATGATTCAACAAATCCTAATCATGGCAGAAAAGCATTTATTCAGTTTATTATTTTTTTACTATCCACTTATCACATTTCCATAAACAGTCATCTTGACCTCATATTTACAGTACAAACATTTTTCTCAATAACAAACAAGAATAAAATGGTGTTTTAAAATGCTAAATAGGCTGAAAATATTTTGTTCACTGTACAACAGTTAAAAAAGGTCACTTATTGACTTATAGTGAATTTTTGTAAGCATTTTATATTTATTTTGCAATGTAATTAATTAGGTTTACAAATACGCTTCAAAAAATGTAAGCTGGTACTGCAGAAAACTTTGTCAGACTTTGCTTGGCTGCATTTGTCCTCCCACCCATGCAGACACATGCAGATCACATCAGACCCTCCAGTTCATGCCCATCGTGCCTGCTGTTCTGTTCTGCAACAGATGTGCGCTGCAGGCTGGGACGGGTGGTTCCGACGTCCCACCTGTGGCGCTCACTGTGACTGAACTCCCAGAACCGTAGCCTGAGACGCACAGTTGGGTTGCGTGGTTGGGAACGCATAAAAATGACTAACATGTTACGCCACGATTTATCTTCATGAAGCATTTATGATTTTATTTTCAGAAATGCAATCAACAAAATCAGGAGTGCACTTCCTTTAATGTACAACAATGCAGACTCCATCCATCCATCCATCCATCCATCTTCTACCACTTTTCCAGAGGTCCGGGTCGCGGAGGCAGCATTTCAAGAAGAGAAACCCAGACTTCCCTCTCCTCAGCCACCTGCTCCAGCTCTTCAGAGAGGATACCAAGATGTTCCCAGACCAGCTGGGAGACATAGTCTCTCCAGCGAGTCCTGGGTCTGCCCCAGGGTCTCGTCCCAGAGGGGCGTGCCTGAAACACCTCAAGTGGGAGGCGTCCAGGAGGCATCCTGATCAGATGCCCATACCACCTCAACTGGCTCCTTTCAGTGTGGAGGAACAGCGGTTCTACTCTGAGCCTCTCCTGGATGACTGAGCTCCTCACCCTATCTCTGAGGGTGAGTCCAGCAATTCTACGGAGAAAGCTCATTTCAGCCGCTTGGACCCACAATTAGTTATGTCGTGATATGAAATGCTGGTCATACACACAGCCCTAACCATGTGAACTAGTGCAGCATGTTGGGTTCCAAAACCAGCCGAAGAAAAAAATTCACTATGAATAGTTGCAAATAGAACACAAGACAAGGACTGCATTAGCAAAAAAAATTGTGAGTTACAGAAGCTTTGCAGTTGTTGAGGGACTCAGACTCTGATCATCCGTATGTTGATTGTTCGGAATGTGATCTGGATGAGTGAGATTAATTCTCCAGGTCAAGTAAGCATTGTAATGCAGAAAGTCATGACACAGACACGTCGGTAGCAAAGGTGAAGGGTGCCGCTGCCGAAATTCCTCGTTCATATCATCAACGTGTAAAGGAGATTAACAATTATTTTTATTCTTAGTCAGGCATAATCTGGAAGTGGAATAAAGAAACAGAACATAATTGATACTGACAGTGCAGTTCTTGTGAATCTTGAAATTTGATAAATCAATTTTCTTTGCTTTTTGTCTGGAATGTGGTTTTTATGAAGCTTACCTGCTTTCAAAAGCTGATTTAAAAGAGTCTGAATGGAGCTCGAATCAAATGTTCTTTGTGTGTAAAAATATCATCTGCGTTCTTGATTTTGAGATTTTCACTATTTATAGAGTGTGGAAAAAAATATTCTGGACATGCTGAAAAACAAGCAAAACTGATTAAAACTGCCGGCACTAAGTGAAAACCTAAACTGGAAAACTCTGGTGGGGAAAGAGTTAAAAGTGCTTCATTCCAATATTTCTACTCCAGCTCCTCACTCATTTCTGACTTAACGGTTCAGGTGCACCAACAAGTCTTACAAGCGATCTTTGAAATCAAGCTGGAAGAGGTAGTGGTTGAAAACTCCCCCAGAGGCGGGAGACAGCCCTGAGGGCTACCTTCCATTAGGAGTCACTGATGGCCTTAAGATAAATAGATGGTCACTTACAACAGAAAAAAGAAAAAGAAAATTGATGAGGAAAAAAAGCCTTAAATTTACGAGAAAAAAGTCTTGAATTTACATGGAAAAAAATCTAGTATATAATAGTTATAGGGAATAGTCAGAAATTTACTAGAAAGAAAGCTATAAATTTGAGAAAAAAATATTTATGTGGAAAAAATGTACATTGTCAAGAAAAATACAGATTTTTAAGTACAAGAAAACAAAAGAAAATGTAGTGCAGACAGTCTGGTGAATGAAAATATCTGAATAAAAGCATGTAAATAAAAAAGAAATCCTCAATAAAATGACAGTCGTCCTCAGTGGAAGCTGTGCTGTTCCAGCAGTGACTTTTTTCCCCTGTCGTAACTCAGACTGTCCAACTGCGACAGGAAACAGGAGCTTCTTGCTCTAAAAATAATCACATTTATCCATAAGTAGAAATATTTCAGTTTTCCACACAAAGGTTGAACCATTTTCTAGATATAAATGATGAGTGGAAAGAGAGCTTTGATGTTTTTGATGTGAAGTGACACACTTCATTCAAATTACCGTAACTCCTCAACCATTCATGCAAGCGACGTAATTCCACAGATTCTGAAAGCTGACAAGTGGAGATTTCCATTGATATATGGCACATTATGGTAATTGTGGGACTGCCTGCATGAGTGAAGGAGGAAGTGAGCCGCGGGCGGACAGCAGCGAAGAGGAGGGAGCAGCGCTTCAGGTCCCGTGGTGGTGTTTTCTGCCTAAATAACAGTGCAGCGTTGCAAACAGCACTATTAGTATTATTAGTATGGTTTGGGAGAGTTTGGGCAAATACAAATACTTGAGAAGATGCAAAATAGGTTCAGTTTAATTTGTAATCTCAAAAGTTTTGTTCATTTAAATCTGAAATATTTGTTAAGAGAAACGTGATGAAAATTCAAATCTGTTTTTTTCTACTTTTTTGTTATCACACAGTTTCAAGTATTTATGAGATAATAATAATAATAATAATAACAAATACTTGCCAGATTTTGAAAGTTACATTCCTCCTGGAATAAAGGTCAAAATAATTTACACAAAGGCCATTTTCTGACACATTTATTGAAAAAAATATGAGAAAACAGGCAAACTATCAAAATTTTAGTATTAAAATTGGACTTGACCCAAACTTGAACTATCCCACCTCTGTTCTCCAGAAAAACTGATGCACCATACTCCCCCCTTTCTAAAACTCAGTTTACAGGAAAACAGTGTGGTGGAACGAGCGCTGCATTACTGATTTTCCACAGTTATCACATGCTGATTATTACAGAGTCGGGATGAATCCGGGAATCTTTCTCTTCTTTAACTTAAATTTAATGAAAACACTTTGAGCGTGTGTGAACTGAGCAAATGAGAAGGTGCTGATTGACAGAGGCGGGGTTGCCAGGAGACGGCTGTCGTCACACCACCACTCAGAGGAGTTCACGGTTAGCAGCGAGGACGCAGCCGGCTGCCGTTGACGGTGCTGTCTGAACACCTGAACTGCATGCTGGTGGATCTTTTTCATTTTAATTTTCAGCAGAAACGCTGTTGTGTCTCTCAGAAACTGTATGTCATCCAGACAATATTACAAACTTCTGCTCAGTCCTCAAAGGCATTTCTTATTGATTTTTGTGTTTTTTCTTCCATCCTTTCATTACACTGACACATGTGATTATCTGGACTTCACTTTCACGTAACCTTTATTATTTTCTATTTATAATTATGCTGCACTGATATTGTTAAACCTTTGCAATTCGACATTCTGAGTGGTCCTCGCTCAAATTTTCAGCCCACCCAGTCAACCTGACAACAGCGCTAACATAGAAATGATCAACAGCAGCATGCTGACAATGACAGGAAAGATCTGGCTGCATTACTGCACGTGTAATATGTTAATTCACACAATATTTTCTCACTTAAAATGCTTTTTCCATTTAATTTGGATTTTATTTACACACACACACACACAGAGTTTGATATTATAACACAACATATAATATAAAAATATTTTCCCCTTCCTGATGTCTTATATTTTTACATATTTGTCACACTTAAATGTTTCAGATCATCAAATAAATTTTAATATTAGACAAAGATCTTCTTCTTCTTCTTCTTCTTTCAGCTGTTCCCTTTTGTGCGTCGCCACAGCGTATCATCACCTGATATTGCGATGATCCGCATTTGGGTTGGCAAGGATTTTTATGCCGGATGCCCTTCCCGATGCAACCCCCTCCATTTATTATTATTAGGTTACATGAGGAATTAACTGCGATAAACAACATTTTTTGGAAAGCTGAGTTCAGTTTCACTGACCCCACCAGGGCCTGATGAAAATATAAATAAGAAATAAAGATTAATTCATTCATTCATTCATTACTGCCAGACCTGCTGAATCAAGAATCACTTAAATCAGGGATGAGCAACTGGCAACCCCCTCAGCCACTGCAGCCCGCCAGTCCATTTCCAAAAATTACTTGTTGATGTGCATCACGAGTGCTGTATTTAAAACCACATTCTTAAATGCAATTATAGAGTCTGCCAGCAGAGGGAGCGCTAATTGAAACCTTTTCTTCTAATTGTGCAGAAAAATATCCAAAGCTTTGGGGTTTCTTTCTAAAGAGTGGGCTGAAGCGCTGACAGTTTCAAATCCATATCAGCAGTAGAAGTTCAGAGACTGTGGTTGTTGTAATCTGCTGATTTTTTTTTTCCTTTTTGTTCATTTATACCAGTAGCTCTAAAACTTTTTTTATTTCCCATTTTGGGGAGCCATGAGCAAGCTAAGCCTCAACAAATTTCCTTTTCTTCTTGGCTTTTTTGTTCATTATCGTCTGGAATTTGTCTTTGCTCATCATTTTGATGGAGAGAGTTTTAAAAATTAAGTCATGATACAATTTTATCCATCCAGCTATCTTCTACTGCGTAATCCTTTTAGGGTCGGGGGGACTGGAGCCTTTCCCTGCATCTGTGGGTGAGAGGCAGGCTGCACGCTGGACAGATCACCAGTCCACTGCAGGGCAGATATCATTTTAATTCTAATATGATAAAACACTGAGTAGCTTTTATTTTAATTTGCATTCAGTTTTAATTACGAAACTTTTGACTTTCCAGGAAATAATACCGCCCCCCCCCTTCCTACACACACACACACACACACACACACACACACACACACACACACACACACACACACACACACGCAAGCATGCATGCACAAGGTTTACATGTACATCTGGCCCTCAGGAAGAGGTGGAAAAATTATGTGGCCCTCACTACCACCAAAGTTACCCATCCCTGACTTAAACAGAACCTGCCTGACAAAATCAAGTAGGCTAGAAGGTCTCGAAAAGCAACACATTATGCCGCTGTCTAAAGAAACTGAAGAACAGATGAGAACCAGAACCCCAGGAGAACATCTAAAGAACTGCAGGCCTCACTTGCCTCAGTTTGGACACTGGCCCATGACTCAACAATAAGAAAGAGAGTGGGGGGCACAAATGACATCCATGGGGGAATTCCAAGGACAAAATCAGGGCTAACCAATAAGAACACTCAGGCTACAGTCACACTGCAGGTCTTAATGCTCAATTCCAATTTTTTGCCGAGATCTGATTTTTTTGTGTGGGTGTTCACATTATAATTTAAATGTGACCCCCATCAGACTTCAGCGTGAACGGTCTACAGCTATGAAGCGACCCGCCTGTGCAGAAGAAAGCGTAACGTCAGACACAGCGTTGTGTTTATGGAAGTAAATATGAGCCCAGAACAATTGAGGGGGAGAGAACTTCTTCACCTTGATGCAGCGCAGCAAAATAAAATGTTAAAATCATTCAGAAATGATTATGCACAAAATAAATGAGACCAGCTTCATTCCTCTACAGACCAGATGACTGCTGTGATCAGCTCTGCTTTAACAGAACTGATCCATTAAACAGCTCTCTTGAAAATGAGACCCTGTGTCTCAATGGGATTAACTGTAGAAATAAGGTTAATAATAAATAATCCTAGTGATTACAATAGAGCTCTCACCCACTGATGTTGTCAGTGGCTTGGACCAGCGGTACCGCACAGGAACACGGACTCCCCTCTCCTGCATCCCCGTATCTGACCATTCCGCTCCACAGTCGTGTCGGTATTAACTTTACATTTTAGATATCACAGCGGCCAGGACTCACGGTGCGCTGTTTACAGGGAAAAGGGAATTTGCAGCATCCAGTAAATGTGTGGTTACTTTTTTTTTTTAAATGTATGCCGGCTTGTCTGACGGTTTCAGCCCTGAACACCCCCCCTCACCCCGGAATTTTGGAGCTATTGTGCAGTCAGAGCTGACAAAATTACAATCCAGTGATAAAGGGAAGAAGATGGATTAAAAAGCGAGCACAAATCAGCTGTGTCTGCCATGCTTGCTGCACAGCAAGAATGCTTCCAAGATTGCAAGAATGCCATGCTTCCTCCACCGCAGAATTGTAGCGTCTGTCTCACGTCAATGAGGAAAAAGTCGCATGAAATGCGACATGACCGTTCAGACTGAAGTCGCTTTGGAAAATATCAGATATGTATCCGAATTAGGACCACATATGAAAGTGGCCTGGGTCTGGTGTGAAAAAAATCAGAGCTGTGCTGTTCAGACTGTCATTAAATAATCAGATATGGGTCACATTTGTACAAAAAAATTGGAATTGAGCATTAAAGCCTTGTTTCACATTTGCCAAAAAAAAACATCTTGATGATCCCCAAGACTTTTGGGAAAATATTCTGTGGACCGATGAGACAAAAGCCGAACTTTTTGGAAGGCTGGTATCCCGTTACATCTGGTGTAAAACTAACACAGCATTTAATAAAAAGAACATCATAGCAACAGTCAAACATGGTGGTGGTAGTGTGATGGTCTTGGGCTGCTTTGTCTTTGTCTAATAATAAAATTAGTTTGGGGATCTGAAACATGTAAGTGTGACAAATATGCAAAAACAAGAAATCAGGAAGGAACATAGGGCAAGGAATATAAAACCTTAAAGTTCTTAATTATGACATTCCAGTTAAGGAACATTTAAAAATTATAATTTGCTGCAAAAACAAGTGACACTGGGAATGATTCTGCTCAGCAAGCTCAGTCTGCTACGCTGAAGTTAGCCAAGGCTAACCACAGCAGACTGACCACTCCCTCTGTTCTTATGGCCAACGTTTGCCCTTTGGACTCTAACTGGATTACATCTGCCTGCGGGTGTGGAGATCGATGCAGCGTGAAACACGAGACTGCTTCGTGTTTGCAGAGACACGGCTGAAACAGAAAATCACGGTCTCTGGAAGAGCGCTAGCCAGGCTGTGCTTCCCCATTACTGTTGGCAGGTTAGGCGGGCTGCACAAGGTAGTAACGTACTTTACTTTTAACCAGATGTACTGATGATGGGACTGTGAAGGGTATAATTTATGAAAATTATGCAATTAAAAGCTGCTTTAAAATACTTCCTTTTCATTGTTCCTTCACTATAATCTTAGTGATGAATCACAATTGCAATTAATCACAATTAAATGTGCAACTAATTAGTAAAAAAAATTAACAGACAAATCACAAAGACTTTGTAATGAAGTGCTGTTATCTCACAAGAGTTATTTTATATAACTGCGTGGTAAACATTTCATATTTGATGTCTAATTTGTGTTAAATCAACATTTTATTTTGAAAAGAAACAGTGTGAGAGCACCATCCTCCAGTAGTCTTCTTTTGAAGGGAAACTGAGTAGTTTAAGTGCTTGTGCGATTATTTCAGTTTTATGTCAGGTCAAAATAATTTATTATGATCAGTCCAAACGATGTTTACTCAGTCGTGACAGCTGAGGGGAGGTGCTTTAGACGGCAATAAAACTTCTCTTCTTCTGCTATTTTAATTACATTCATGACAAAATAAATGTCATTACCATAATTACAACCAAATGACAACATTTTTCCCTGATCATTTGACAGTATTGGAGTTATCACTTTACTGACTGAGCTGCAATTAAAGGAATGTGACACACTGAAATGAGTGTGTTCACTTAAATGGGGCCACATAGAGGAAAGCATCCCTCTGCCACAGTGCCCTCAGGCAACACGTGCTATAATTCTGCACAAGTGAGTTCTAGATGCCGGTGATGCATGGCTGCCGTGCTTCATTTGGGCACTGATCTGTGCAGCTGTGCCACAGCTGCATGACTGCACTGTGCACCTGTTGCTGCTGAAGTCAGTCGGCGGTGACGCAGAGTGGAGCAGAAGGGGGTACGGGAGCGCGCGCTAACGTCTGCAGAGTGGCTCATTCTGGGTGACTACATCAGTGCAAAACGTGGGCGCGCACGTTTAGCGTTTAGTTGTGCAGCGCAAAAAAGTCTGGATATGTGAAAATTACTTTTGGGTGAATCGATGTGATGAGTAAATTAGAATATTTGAAAACTCAGTATAATGAGCTTTTTCCTCTCGTAAATTGGAAACTATACTAGATTTTTTTTTTCATTTAAGTTACACTATTCTTTCACTTTAAAAATAAATGATATATTCCTTAAACACAGTGAAATAGCTTTTTAATTTTGATGACTACAGTTTAATTTTTCACATTAAATTACAACTCATGATATTTCAATTTATTGACATGCACTTATAAAAGAGTCAGTGCGATAAAAAATACAATATCAGTGTTTTAATTTAAAAATTAATACACAACAATTAATTTACCACAGCAATTTAAAAAATCAGCATAATGTGCTTTTTATCGTCTGTATTGTATATATTCATTGCACAGAAGGTGAAATAATGTTTTAATTTTGACAACATAGCTTTTTTCATGAACTGTGGGCAGCGTAGAGGTCCAGCGGCTAGCACTTCTGCCTCACAACCAGGCAGACGCACGTTCAGATCCCTGGGCAGATGGAGTGGGAACCTTTGTGTGTGGACTTTGCATGTTCTACCTGTGCTGTGCAGGTTTATTCCTGGCGCAGTCCAAGAACATGCTCTTAGCTTGATTGGTTTTCCTAATATGGCTCCAGCCGTCTGTTGGTGCAGAGGACAGCGGGTCCGTGTTGGAGAGGTGGAGGTGCTCTCTGGAAAGAGGATTTCTGCAGCCAGAGCCAAGCTAAACTGGTGAGATTTAACACTCCACATGTGCGGAACCACACATGATTTAATGATTTATTAGAACTACAAGTGCTGAGAATTCTGGGTTGTCAATCCAGCTCACATTAACTTTGGACTTCCTCACCATATAATTAAGTTATTCAAGTAAAATGCCTGAAACAAGACCTTACTACAAAAAAAAAGGCAACAGGAAAAAGACACAAATTTACCTGATAAAGTTTTAGATTCACAAGGAAAAAAAAAACTAATTTACATGGAAAAAGTTGAAATTAATGAGAAAAAGCCACAATTTAATACAAATGAATGTGGTTTGTTCCGTTTATTGTGCTCTCTGTAGATATTCCAAAACAGTTTTTTTAGTTTAGCTGATTTCTTTGTACCGATCTAAAAACCATGTATACATATGATTTAAGAGGCAGGATGAAAACACATTTTTTTATTTATTTCTAATGCGGTCCTGGAAATCATGTGTCTATCATGGGAACTAATATAATAAAAAAGACCAAAATACTGCAGATTATAAATAATGATAATAATGAACCAAAAAAACGTAGGAAAAATAGCAATAATGAGAGGAGTAAACTAGCAACAGCTGATGCTGGTTAATAACTACTGACACAAACCAGCTGCGTGTTCATCGCGTCTGTTTCTCTGTCACACCTCCTGAACGCAGGTGCAACGGCAGATATTTAGGGCCTTAATTCTGAACGGCACGCACGCGTTTTGCTGTCAGCTGAAACTTGCTGAGCTGCGCGTGTGCGCCGCCGTGCACGCCCCTGAAGTTCCCCGGAGCAGCTGCTCCAAGCCCACAGCAACACTGACACGAACCTACGGGAGAAGTGCGGAGCCAACTTTTCCTGCGCTCCTCCACATCCGTCCACTCCAATTAAACCTCCTCCTCCTCCTCCTCCGCGTGTCTGCCGCCGACACCACTCTCGCGCAACTTCTCCCTCACACACACACACACACACACTTTGGCGCGCGCACACACAGGCACACGAGCTTGACATTTCCCACCTGAGAGCCGCCAGCCGCGCCACTTCATCTCCATAAAAGTGCTTACCAGGAGCAGCTCTGGGTCCGATGAGCGCCTCTCTGCCGTCTCTCCCCTTCTTCTTTTTTCTTCTCCTGTCCTCCTCCTCCTCCTCCCCGGCAGGTGGAGATGCTGTGTGGGACTTTTTAAGGGAATACAGAGATGGAGACCCTGCGAGCACGTGTGTCCGTGTGTGCGCGCGATCCTGCCGCTCTGTGGATATAGTGAAGGATGTGTGAGAGGAGCTGGAGGTGGAGGAGGAGGGGAGGTGTCATTATGAAGGCTCCTCTCCCCGCTCCCTTTCTCTTTAACCCTTGTTGAACCGAATGCAATGACCAGAGGAGAAAAAGCGCCTTTAAAATATACATATATATATATGATCTTCACCTTTAACTTTATTTAAACCTTTTTATAATTATTTAAAAGAAAACTATAATGAGAAAACTTAATAAGAAAAAAGCTGCAAATTTACATGACAAAAGTTGCAAATTAATAAGGAAAAAGCTGCAATAAAGAAAGTTGCAAATTTAAATGAAAAAGTTGCAAATTAATCAGGAAATAAGTTGCAATTTGATGACAAGAAGTTACAAATTAATGAGAAAAATGTTGCAGATTTACATGAAAAAAGTTGCAGATTAATGAGAAAAAAAGTCGCAGTTATGAGAAAAAAATGACAAATCTATAAGAAAAGTTGCACATTTCCCCACCAGAAATATATTTTTGGCATGAATCCTTTGCATTTGTGCTTAAAAATGCATTTTGTTCAGTTCGGTAATATGATATAGAAAGTTTTGAGGATATATGGGGGGGCACTTCTCTTTTCTTCCAGGCTGGGGGGACGTGTCCCCAGAAAACATCACCCCCATGGCAGAGAGAATAAAAACTATAGAAAGAAGTATTTTTTTTTTCTTGTTAATTTATCAGCCTGACACACACTGTAAGAACTTTCCCTGGTGGTGAGGTAAAAAGTTACACAACCATATACAGTATATTTTCATTTGTTCATTACAAGCATGGAATATAAAATATATTACATACGTATATAATATATGGTAATACAATAAGATAAAAACAATTAAATCATTTAAACGAGGACATGCCCAAGAGCACATGGAGGCCTATTTGTGTGAAATAAAATTACTGTATATTAACCACATTTATGTGACTAATGTCAAAACTTGTAGCTTTGTGCGCCAGCTTGCCAATTTTTTTTCCTCACTCTAGTAATAATGACATTGCTGCCCCTTCCAGGAAATAACTGCTGACTAAGAGGTTTTAAATTTGTGACATTTCCCTTTATAACTTAAACATTACTTGAAATACAGAAAGTGACATAATGTGCAGCAGCAGCAGCACAGCTGCTACAGTCTGTTCTCACCAATGAGGAAGAAACATCAGTCAATGCGAGAAGTGTTGCAGTTGCCTTGGTTGTGACCATTTTGAAACAGCAGCAAACAAGCAGCTAAAGATATCGTCTTGAGCACTTAAACACTTTAAATCCACTATGAAGCTGACAGTCCTTCACACCACATGTCCACAAATAAACTGGTTATGATTGGATGTCTGGAGTTACTGTATCTGATTATTCAAATAGCCATGTAACCAGAACAATCCAATAAAGGCAGTATAAATGGAGTCATTAACTCAAGTGTTCTATCCACCAGTAATCCATTTATTCAGAGCATGTAAACACGAGAAAACTGATTATCTCCATTATCGGTTTATTCGCAGTAATCGGTTTATTGTGACCGTGTAACCAGGGTCAATGTGAAGGCTAATCACAGGCAGCACACTATGCCATCACTTCTGACAAATAATAACTACATTTATCTGTTACCCGCACATGCCATCAGTGACTTCAGAACGTTTTTACCTGATAATTTCAGCAGAGTTTGAATCACTGTCTTCCGCAGGCAGAGAGGGAACCCTGCTGAGGATGTTCAGTTGTGTAGTCACTCCAGCTGGTTTCTGAGCGTGTCACAGTGGAACCCAAGCTCGAATTTAGTGATGCCTTACATCAGAAAGTTTTGTCTAACCCTGATTCTCTGAAGTCAATAATTTGCCCTTTTTTTCCTGTTTGGGGATTTCAAGCTTAATTCCAGTAAAAATAAGATAAGATAAGCCTTTATTAGTCCCACAATGGGGAAATTCCAGGATTGCAACAGCACAGGGATAGCAACACTCAGAGCAACAATGAGAAGGCAAGAGAAAAAAAAACAAGAGCAGCGAGTATACATATGTATATATATATATATATATATATATATATATATATATATATATATATATATATATATATATATATATATATAGAGAGAGAGAGAGAGAGAGAGAGACACACACACACAGTGCGGAGCATTGTAGCTAGATGGGATGAAACAGCATAACCGTCTACTTAGTTATCCTACATGGTATGATTATGTGCCCATACATATTCTCACCCTCCATAGCAGCCGGTATTTTCTTAGTTGTATACCGGAGGGGACCATTGTCTAAGTCTATTGCGTCTTTTGCATTCAAAAACTATTAGGTTGTCACGTCTTTTTGCTATCTCTGCAAGCAGCCCTGCTTAGGTTGTACAGTCTGACAGCCGTTGGTAGGAAGGACCTGCGAAACCTCTCGGTTGTGCACCTAGGATGATGTAGTCTGCTGCTAAATGAGCTCCTCAGTGCATTCAGTATGTCCTGCATAGGGTGGAACTCGGACTCCAGCAGAGATGACAGTTTAGCCACTGTCCTTCTCTCTCCTATCTCCTCCACTGGGTCAAGGCTCTGCCCCAGGACAGAGCTAGCTTTCTTGATCAGTTTGTTCAGTTTCTTCCTATCGGCTGCCGTAATGCCGTTGCCCCAGCAGACCACTCCAAAAGTGATGGTTGATGCCACCACCGTGTCATAGAATGTCTTCAGCAGCGCCCCTTGTACACCAAAAGACCTGAGTCTCCTCAGTAGGAACAGCCTGCACTGTCCATTCTTGTAGAGTGCGTCAGTATTGTGTGACCAGTCTAGTTTATTGTTCAGATGAACACCCAGGTACTTATAGGATGTCACCATCTTGATGTCTGTTCCCTGTATATTTACTGGTGCTGTGAGGGGTTGTCCTTGCCTGCGACAGTCCACCACCAGCTCCTTAGTTTTCCTTGCGTTGATCTGGAGGCAGTTCCGATGGCACCACTCCACGAAGTCCCGGATAAGCCCTCTGTACTCAGCTTCATCTCCATTGGAGATGAGGCCAACGATCGCAGAGTCATCAGAGAACTTCTATAGATGGCAGTGTGTTGTGTTGTGTGAGAAGTCCGCAGTATAAAGGGTGAACAGGAAGGGAGCCAAAACCATTCCCTGGGGGGCCCCCATGCTACCGATGATCGTGTCGGACACACAGTCCTGGGTTCTCACAAACTGAGGCTGGTTAGTGAGGTAGTCCAAGATCCATGATGACAGGTGCTGGTCCACCCCTGCGCACAGCAGCTTGTCCTCCAGGATCATCGGTTGGATGGTGTTGAAAGCACTGGAGAAGTCAAAGAACATGATCCTCACAGCATTCCCGGGCTTCTCCAGGTGGGACAGAGAACGGTGAAGGAGGAAGATCACCCCATCCTCCACCCCAATGCCATGCTGGTAGGCGAACTGGAGTGGATCCATTGCTGGTCCCACCAGGGGGCGGAGGTGAGCAAGGAGCAGTCTCTCCAGGGTCTTCATCATGTGGGACATCAAGGCCACTGGTCTGTAGCTGTTCAGATCTTTGGGGTGGGAAGTCTTTGGTACAGGTACCACACAAGATGTTTTCCACAGCTGTGGTACCCTCCCCAGCTTCAGGCTCAGATTGAAGATGTACTCCACAATCCCACACAACTGGTCTGCACAGGACTTGAGGAGCTTTGCGCTGATGCCGTCCGGTCCCGAAGCCTTCCTCGCCTTGATCTTCTTCAGCTCCGTCCTCACTTGGGTCTTAGTCAGGTTCAGGTTGGGGGGCTGTGTGTTGGGAGTAGGGGGGTGTTGGTGGAGGGGGGAGTGGGCAGCAGGACTTGATGTCTTTAGAGGCAGCAGTGGTTGTTGTGCAGTCAAGGGGGAGGGCGGTTGGTCAAACCTATTGAAAAACAGATTCAGATTGTTTGCCCACTCCCTGCCCCCCGTGGCCTGGGGGGAGGTATTCTGGAGCCCAGAGATGGTTTTAAGGTTTCTCCAGACCCTGCTGATGTTGCTCCGTTGCAGCTTGTCCTCCATCTTCTTCCTGAAGCTGTCCTTGCCTTCTTTGATCTTTCTCCTCAGCTCCCTCTGTACGGACTTCAGCATCTCTCTGTTCCCCGACCTGAAGATACTCTTCTTCTCTCTCAGAAGTGTTTTTATCTCAGGGTTGATCAAGGGTTTGTTGTTTGAGCAACACCGTATGGTCTTGGTGGGAACGGTGTTGTTCACACAGAAGCTGATGTAGTCCGTGATGGTGTGAGTGAGGCCATCGATGTCCTCACCATGTGGATCGCAGAGCTGCTCCCAGGCAGTGGTTTCAATACAGCCCTTTAGAGCGTCCATTGCCTCCTCAGACCATAACTTCACTGTGCGCATGGCCGGAGGTTGTCTGTCCACTAGGGGTTTGTACACCGGCAGGAGATGAACCAAGTTGTAATCCGATCTCCCGAGTGGGGGGAGTGGTGATGAGGTGTACGCCTCCTTAGTGTTTGCGTAGAATAAAAAATTTATGTCCCCACATTCTATATATTTCCCCACTCCCTGGTGCTTTCTAGTCAATAAATCAATTTTATCACTTTCATTTATCATTGTCCATACTGGAAATAGTGTGCAGGCAGATCGTTTTTTCTTTATAAAGTTTGTGTTTCACATTTTGATTGTTTTTGTAACCACACTGAGCCATTTAACAGTCCCTTAAGGCCCTTTTCCACTAGCCTCACTTGGCCCTACACCGCACCACTCAGCCCGCTTTAGGCGCTTTTCTACTAGCCCCAGCACCGGTTAAGCAGGTACTTTTTTCGTACCTGATCCAGGGCAGGGTCTAACCGGGCCGAGTAGGGCTGAGTAGGGCTGTGATATGACTTTAAGAGACTGGTCGCCGCTGATTGGTCAGGTTGTAACGTCATGAAAGCGACTTTTTCTGCTGAATTTACTCCACGACTGCCATTTGTAATTGTTCAGCAGTGAACACAGTGCGCCCCTTTAATACGGTATATTATATTAATATACTGTATAATATACTTATATAATAATATACTCCTAATATTATGTATTAGGAGGTGCGCAATTTTCTTTCTATATTAGGCGACGATCGCATCCAGCGCGAGTTGGACGGATCTACTTGAAATGCAGGTGTCCGAGCAGATGGCTTCTCAAGGGCACATCTGTACTGCCAAACAGTGTCGGGAGAAGCTGAAAAAGCTGAAAAGCGATTACCGAGCAGTGAAGGACCACATTGCTCGAAGTTCAGCGGATGGAAGGAGTGGAAGTGGTTCGCTGAGAGACATTGGGCTCCACACGTCACTGTCACGGTCACGGTCACGGTCACGGTCACGGTCACGGTCACGGCCCTTGGAAACCGTGGATGGTGAGTGTTTATTTGATATTGCGCATCTGTTCGCCACTTGATCCGTTCTATGCCAAGCTCACTGTTTTTAAGAAATAGGAAGGTTGTTAGATTGTGAGTAACGGTTGTTACTGAGGCTTGCGTATTGTTTTGCAGCCAACTGCAGATTCACGCTTGCTTTGTGTTAAGTATTAGCGCGAACAAAACGCTGAATTACGCTTATTGTATTCCGGTTAAAAACTTGAGAGTGTTGTGTACATGTTGCACTTTGGTGTTAAGTTTTAAATTGCGTGCATTTTCTTTCTAGAATCGCATTTCATATCACAGGGGTCCACCTCAGTGGAGATGACTGACACAGCGGACTCTCCTGGCGCTGCGTCTGCGTGTGCGTCTGGCTGAGCGCCAGCTGGATCAGCTCCACATCACCAGCTCCATCTGGATCACGTTCAAGTGCCGGTAAGGCACAATAACCACGATTTTTTTTTTTGGTTGAAACAGGTCCAGCAGCGGAAACCAGGGTCGAAAATCCATCCATCCATCCATCTTCTACCGCTTAATCCTTTACAGGTTGCGGTGGGGCTGGAGCCTAACAAGTTATGTACCAAATTGATTAATGCAATTTCCTGTAGCTGCATATTAATTAATTGAAAATGTCTTTTTAAATGTACAAAAAGGTTATTCTTTGGTCTTCACTTTTCGGTGTTCCACAACCATTTTCAGGTGTGGTGATTGGTGCTGTTGTAACTCCTGTTTTAGACAAACAAAGCTCATGAACTGCCGTTGAAATCAACATGCTTCATTGAAATGCTTCGCGTCAGCTGACTGTATTAACCCATTCAGATTTCTGCGGCCACACTTCAAGCAGCTAGTTTAAACATTACCCATCCATCCATCCATATTCTTAATCTTAATCCTTTTTAGTTTTGCAGGGGGGCTGCAGCCGAAGACAGCACCCTGCGTGTTGCAAAATCTGCTCTACTGAGGGGCAGCAACATGGCAGTTCAGCTTATATACAGCAATGAAGCATAATATAATAGTGACATTCCACCACAGACTTTCACCTGTGTAATTCCATAATATATGTAGTGATCCAGCTTTAACGACCATGCCTTTCTGTCTTTCCATCTAGGCAAGACGAAAACAGACAACTCCATCGCTGACCTTACATTAGCGATGGTCAACATGCATGATGAAGAGATGCGGCTCTTGGAACGGCAACATGACCAGCGGCAAGAATCAGGAGTACATGCAGCATTTGCGACAGGTGGCTGCAGGTGTGCGGGCAGATGCACGTGAAGCCCTGGAGTAGGACGCTGCGTTACGAAGGGAAGAGCTCGCAGAGATGTCATCGCCCAGTCTGTTTTTTTGTTTGTAAATTTTGCTTCTGGAATAAAATTGTATTGTTTGCATCAAAAGTCTGGTTTATCTGTTATGACACCGTATGAGAAAAGCCAATAATTACATACACATTCCATTCTCTGTTCACTCCACATGCTGCTGTTCATCAGGTCAGGTGTATAGCCTTCTAATGGTAATTTAATTTTTAACAACACAATGAAACGTAATGTCCTGGTAGTTTTTTTTATTTTAAACAAATTTGCAATGCTGAATCCATTTCTCTTGAACGGGTACATTTTTTTAGGTTATAAGCAGTTGTACAGGTGTGCTTGAACTTGTAGACACTGATAAAGGTAAGTACGTGTAAGTTGAATGTTGCATCACCAGTCAAAATTTAATAAATTAAGAAGGAATCTAGCAAAAATTTGGCACTAATAACAGTAGACAAATCGGACAAGGATACACAACTGTTTTTGTCGCACACGACTGTTGTTACCAACAAGTGCAAAATTTATATTCCCTTTTCCCAAAAATTAAAAATCAATTTGTAAGTAAAAGTGGGAGACCTTTACATGGGAGAATATGATATGTATCAGCACATGATTTATAGTTCAATTTGCATTTCCACCTAAACAAAAGTGGCTTGTTGAGCTGGATTTTTGTGAAGATGGCCTGTGCGGTGTTTCTGCATGTAATTACATACCTGTCGAGTGATACGGTTTTGCCGTATTTTAATACAGGGAAAATGCAATTTTAGCAAATACGGGCGTATTGCCATTTCTGTACGCCAAAGAGAAAAATATACGGGGAAAAAAAAATTGAGAGTGTGGGGAGGAACACGTCATGTGTGACCCCCACAGCGTACGGGGCTGTCAGAGCGCTCAGCGTGAGCAATTATCACAACAGAAGTGTGGACTCATCATTAGGCTGATGGCTTCGCACCTTCTTAACAGATAAGCGTTATGAACAAGAGGACAGGTAGATGGACCATGCACAACATTTTATTTACAAAAAACATTTTTGAAATATGTATGCACATAAATGTGGACAAAATAGACAAGTATTGCATCAAATGTTATATTGTAACGCACAGCTTGACATGGCGACGTCCCACCAGGAGGTTTGAACTCACGCCTCCCGCTCCGGAGTCCCGTACTCTACCTGTGTCGCCAATAGGGTCAACCCACTTGTCAAGCCAAGTAGGGTGCTTATATTGAGTTCGCTACAATATCACCACCCTGCTCCTCTGCTCTCTGTGCCGCTGCCACCACTGGTTCATCTACTGCATCATCCAATGTAGTGTCAAACGTCTCTCCATGACTCTCACACAGATTGTGCAGAGCACAACAAGTCAGCACCATAGATTTAACCAGTTTCATGTCACAGTCATTCCTCCTTCCTTCTCTCCTCGTCATCAGCCATGTTTGTTGTGGAGGATTCAGTCGCGTGTGTTTCACGTCACGAGGGTGTGGCGCCGCCTGCTGTTCAACAAATCCCACCCACAGCAGGTGTGCCAGCAGGTGTGCCAGCAGGTGCGCCAGCAGTAGTTGAAAAGCAACTGAGGCTGAACCGAACTGAAGTGAGTAGAGCCGGGTTTGCAAACCGGGGCTGAGTGGGGCTAGTGGAAAAGCGCCTTTAGTTAGCTTAGCAGCAAGCAGTTATCACGTTTGTTCATGTCTGTGCCATTCCAAATATCACTTCATGGGCTGTAATAAACCTGTGTAATGGACATGTATTGTGCAAAGTCTTTACAGGAGCTCATTCACATTCATTTGAGTTCATGCAATACTAGGTGTGAGCAAATGTTTATTACGAGAATAAATAACACACTAGCAACTGGAATCTAACTAAGCAAATCTTAATAACAGTAATGCTAACTGTGATGTGTTAAATATTAGTATTATGTTGTGGGTGACGGCTACACCCTTCCGGTTCCGCCACCACCCAGAGTATAAAAGGCGAATGCGGAAGAGGAACGGTCTCTTTACGACCAGACCTCTGCCTAGACGGGAACGCCTTTGTGTTCAGTGAGTTTGAGAATAAAGTTACGTTCTACTGCACCTTCGGCCTCATTATTGAAGTCTCGGTTATGGACATAACAGTAACATCAATAACTGAGGGATCCTGCATACACAAAGTAATATTAAAAGAAGTCAGGTAACAACTGGGTGTCAGACATATGTTTCAGTGAGTTTCACAGGTCTGTTACAGCCCATGTAGTGGTATCTGGAATTAGACATAAACAAACGTGATAGCTGCTAAGCTAATTTGGGGAACTATTAGATGGCTCAGTATGGTTACAAAAACGATAAAAATGTGAAACACGAACTTAATAAAGAAAAAAGCTATCTGCCCACACACTTTTTCCAGTTTAAAATTGATTTATTGATAAAAAAAGCAGCAGGGAATGGGAAAATATAATGGAAGTGGAACTGAAGCACCAGGAGGACTGAAATGCAGAAGTACGTTACTCTACATTGTGCAAGAAGTCCAGAGGTACTGTATATGAGGGCTGCTTTTTAAATATTTCCCCTAGCCCATCCATCCATCCATCCATCCATCCATCCATCCATCCATCCATCCATCCATCTACTACTACTTTTCCAGAGGTCTGGGTTGCGGAGGCAACAGCTCAAGCAGAGAAGCCCAGACTTCCCTGTCCCCGGCCACCTGCTCCAGCTCTTCAGAGAGGATACCAAGACATTCCCAGGCCACCTGGGAGATGCAGACTTTCCACCGTGTCCTGGGGCTGTCCCGGGGTCTCTTCCCAGTGGAACATGCCTGAAACACCTCAAGTGGGAGGCGTCCAGATGGCATCCTGATCAGATGCCCAAACCACCTCAACTGGCTCCTTTCGATGTGGAGAAGCAGCGGTTCTACTCTGAGCCTCTCCCGGATGACTGAGCGCCTCACTCTATCTCTGAGGGTGAATCCAGCAATCCTATGAAGAAAGCTCATTTCAGCTGCTTGTATCCATGATCTCATTCTTTCGGTCATTACCCAAAGCTCATGACCATAGGTGAGGGTAAGAACATAGACTGACCGATAAATTGATAACTTTGCTTTAGAGCTCAGCTCCCTCTTCACCACAACAGACCGGTATAATGTCCACATCACCGCAGATGCTGCTCCAATCCGTCTGTCAGTCTCTCACTCTATTCTCCCTTCACTTGTGAATGAGATCTCAATAGTATACTTAAACTCCTCCCCTTGGGGCAGGAGCTTGTCCCAAACCCAGCAAAGAAAATCCACCCTTTTACAGCTGAGAACCACGGACTCAGACTTAGAGGTGCCGATTCTCACCCCAGCCGCTTCACACTCGGTAGCAAACTATCCCAGTAAGACCTGTAGGTCATTGCTCGATGAAGCCAACAGGACAACATCATTTGCAAACAGCGGAGATGAGATCCTGTGGTCACCAAGCATGACACCCTCCGTTCCTTTGCTGTGCCTAGAAATCCTGTCCATAAAAATTATGAACAGGATCGGTGACAAAGTGCAGCCCTGGCGGAGTCCAACTCTCACTGGGAATGAGATTGACTGGGTGTTGGCAATACAAACTGATAGAAAAATTCCTTATTATCCACATTGTTATTGTTATTAATAATGTATTATTATTCTTAAGATGTATCATGCCTTTCCTATTTTAATGTCTGATGTTTATATGTGCATTCCATGCAGGATGGAATACATGGAATCCTGCATGGAATCCTGCATTCCATCCTGCATGGAATGCAGGATAAGTTCATACATTCCTTTATATTATTCTTCCATATTATATTTCATATTATATGTCTGATATGACTTGTGATTCATGTATGGCCTTGAACAGCCCTGGTCTGCATGTGAGTGTGCCTGAGTTAGCAATTTTAATCACCAGCTGTACTGATACATTTTTGGATGTCTAGTCCTGTGTGACTGAGAAGGTACTGGTTCCTTGTTTCGTGGGAGCAAAGATAAGAACTGTTACACCCTGCCTTGCCAGATGTACTCAAGGACAGTTTCTCCATCTTCCCATGGATAACACAGCTTTAAAAGCTAGAACAATGAATGGCTGATTCAGAGGTATGGATGGTCAGACTTGGGGCTGCCTCTGTATTTCTCCCTCATGAGGAATAAATCTACTTATATCTAAATTTTCTGCCTGATTTTTGACTCAGATTAATTATACTGAAAATTATTCTAACATTTTGGCGCACTGAACAGGGACCCACATATCCCCATCTTTCCGGCGCCTCTGCCCAATTTCAGCAAGTGCACAGCTGGCGAAAGACCTTCCCAGGCTGGGTACAAGACTCAGTGTTACTGTAGTGAGGGCATTTCAAACCGGGACGCTGGAACTGACTGGGTGATGGGTCTAAGAATCCTACAGGCGGCTTGGATGTAAGTACATTTATGTGTTGTTAAGCTTATGGACATTGGGTTCCAGTCCTAGTGAGTTAAATATGGTTTGCGTGCAGGAATTAACGCAAGATACTGTATAAGTATTGCGCAGTGAATTTTTTGATATTTATCAATTTTTTCATGTTTATCAAGGTGAGATTCTGCCTCAATACTTCAGTGAGTTGTTAATTCATAGGATCAGGGAAGATTCTGTTAGTCCGCCAAAGTGAGCATTGGATTTGAAAAAACAAAACAAAAACAAAACTCTGGATAATATTGCGCAGAGTGCTCCAAGGAGCAGCATTCTGTCTGGCAATATTGCAGGGTTAAGGTTATCCTTGCAAGATACTATGGGGAAAATATACAGTGACCGCTGATTTTTCTGTGTTACCGGTAATTGTCTTAAGTTTTGTTGTAGTGCTGGTTTGGTTAAAAGTTACTGTAGTTTGTCTATTTCTTTGTGTTTGCGTCTTGTGCTTCGGGAAATCTGCTCAGGTGACGGAGAGAGAGACAGAGTTTTCCCCAAAGGTGGAAGGAGCAGGTTGCACGAAGCTTTAAAGTCTTTTTTGGGGTCATTGTGGAGTTGGTAAATTAATTATCCTCCTCTTGGGAAATGATTAAAATTGTGGGTGTTTGCAAATTATACTTTTGGGTGAGAAATTCTATTGCGTTCTCGTTGCGGTGGACAAAAAGTTGACGCGAGAATGTTGGGTTGCCAGATTTGTTTTTCCAAGTATTTTGGGTTGCCATTTCAAGCTTGTTTTAAGGTTATCGTCCTGTTTCTCTGTGTGAGCAGCTGCCCTAAAGTAACCTTGGGGAGATAACAGGACTGCACAGCGTGTGTGTATGTGTGGTGTATGTGTGGGCCCTTGTGTTTGACAGTGAGTGAGTGAGAAGAAGGGGAAGAGGAGAGAAAAAAAATCTATATATGGGTATTTTTGCAAAGCTTTGGGGTTTTACAGTTTCCTTTTGTGGGTTTTCCAATCTAATTTTGTGGGTTTTGACTTTAAAGTTGCGTCACTGGTAAATTTTCACATATTTTTAAAGCCAGTATTTTCACTTACTCCATTTTTTTCTTTGGAGAATGAACAACACTGGGCTACTTTTAAACATTTTTTTTTGACGTATCACTGATTTTTATTTACTCAATTGCATTATCTCTCTGACTGAAGCATAACAGTGAACTTTACAGGGAAAAAGGACGCCAGACTAAGGGTTTGACAGGGGTCCTCCTTCCCTCTGTCCCCTGCTCTCAGCCAAAAACCAGCCTCTGGGGACCAACAAAACGTCGCCTCACCACTGCCCGCACTCCTCCCGTCGACAACAAAGCCATGACGGATAAGCCAAATAAGTTAAGTAGAATTGCATGCATGTTAATCAATGCTACCAGCATGTCAATGACAAAATTAACTGAACAGTATGATATAATGCTGTCACTTAGTAATGTCCAGTAAATGAAGGCTTTAAATACTGCTTATATTACATGATTCAAAGCACAGAAGAGGATGATAATTACTATGTTTGTGCATATGATTTACCTGAGAGTACTGACTATCAAACAGAGGTCTTGGTGCTTCTATGTCATACTATTGTTTTGTTTTGTTTTGGTTCCCCCCCCAAAAATACTAAACTCATTTTTTGACAAATGACAATGTGCTTGTTCATATTCTAGTCCTTTTACTATCTAAAGAGAATAAACAAAGGGAAAATACTCTGAAGGATTACAGGATTTAGGAAAAAAAAAAGCAGACCTTGGGTCCATGTTTGGGGCTCAGAATGTCACTTTTTTCCTGTGCAATAAAATTCTGAACACAGAGTGCTGCTCTGTGACCTCTGCCACTCAAGGAAAAAGATTAGGCCTGCACTTTGCTGTTAGTCACGTGTGTAACCACACATTTTAATCTTTTCAACAATTGCTAATTCTAAATGCTGCATTTACTGAAGGCTTCTAATATATGACACTGTTTTGTTAAAAAGGTGATTTTAAAGTAATGCTGACCCGTGTAAATTGGTAAAACATTTACTGATTCACTGAATTTTTAGAAAATACTTGTTGTAAATAGAAAATCACATTATTTAAATAATGAAAGCTTTAGGTGTAATTTAAACTCTTTTTCTGTTATTCTCCATTCCTGTTCATGTTTTGTTTTTCAGCAGGAAAAGGAAAGCATTCACAAAATCTTTATCTCTCACCAGGATTTAGAATTGTGAAATCATAAAGGTGAAAAATAGAAATCACAAGATCACCATTAGCTTTACTTCTAACAAATCCTTGGTGACCAAATACAACAATTCACTTGTGTTTCTTTGCATTACCAATTATGATAAACAGTGGGATAACCACTGTAAAAACTCTAAAGGACAAAACTTGAATGATTATAACGGTAACACTAGCAAAAACAATTTATGGGGTGACAGCATTTGCACTCCTGTTCTTGTGTTTTGAATTCTGACGCACGGACAGGGGGTAGCCTTGAGGTTTCCCCCATCTCTTTTTACAGGATCACACCGAGATTTTATCTTTGTGGGAGATGGGAGGAGGCTGGACAGTGTGTGGCAGGCATCAACATAGTCATCAGGCTCATTGGCTGGGGCGCAGTGGCAGCGAGACGGGGGGAAGGACCTCACGGAGGACCTCACAGAGGACAAGCATTGCCAAAGCTAAGTAGAACAAATGGCATTGACAATGACATAACATATATCAATTTAAATGACTTTGACTTTAAAAATGTAGTGTTTGTAGTGTTTACATGACTTCACACTGCAGGATACATCTGACACATTGCAATCTGATACTTTGCAATGATGCCTCTCACTAGATAATGGTATGACAGTGTCACATTTTAGAAATGTGACATTAATAAGGAATAATTGTGTTGTATGACAATGACATGCTAAGGAGCTGGGCTGTGCTCCCGGTGCTTGGCCTCAGCCGAACCAGGCCTCGGGACTACAGTCCACACCATAATTTACCAAAGAATATGTAAAAGAAGGCATTCCTTGTACAAAATTAAGCCAAATTCTAATTAGGCAATATGCCCACCTTTCCACTGACGGAGTGTGACACAAGCTTTCACAAGGATACACTTACACAAATTCAACCTGTCTGTGTTCAACAGGTCAGACAGATGTGGTCTTAATGACTAACTCAGAATGGTTACAATAAAAGCTAAATTTCATTAAATCTACACAGCTGTATTACTTGTCCTAACTGCACTTTGTAAATTAGGTCAAGGGAGGACACTCAAAAAAAGAAGCCATGACTATTGAAACCTCATTTTGAGGGGGTTACACTACTCACAAGCTGTTATCTAAATTAACTGTGTGTAACACATATATATAGCACAAAACATGTCCTTCTTCTAGTAAAAAGGACACTACCCATCAAGCAAGCACACTGTAACTTTGATGCATGTGCGTCTCCATGCACGGGGGGGGGGGGGGGGGGGGTACCACAACAATTAATTAACAACAATTATTTTGCAAAAATCCTCAGAAAAATAGATAACACATAACATTTTTCAACAAATTATCAATAATGTAGAGAAAAATATAGATGAAACCACTTGGTAATGAAGTCACAACATTCAATAGGAGAAGTTAAAATTTATATCAATAGATTTTCAGATATTAAAGAAAAATGTTTACAGATTATTGTAAAAAGAAATATCATGTTTATAAGAAACAAGGTAAACTGATAAGGAAAAAGAAAACCATGCAAATTTATGAGAAAAGTTCAAAAAGTCTAAGGAAGGTCCAATTTATGCTGAATTTAGGCTTACTGTGGGACTCAATTTAGAATTGACTACAAAGACAATACAGATTCTTACTCAGTTATGTAAGAAGAGAACAATGCTTTAGGGAGCTCAAAGCAAAATGATTTGACCTTCCCTGCATAAACTTAATCTTTTCAAAACCTTTTCATGGATCTCATTGAGCTAACTAAGAGTGAAGGTAAAAATGCTGTTTAGAAATTATTGACATACTTATTGAATATACAAAGGCTTTACCCTGCACTAATCTGAATACTGCTGTGGTGACACTGAAACCCTTAATCGAAACAATATCAAGGTTTAAAATAGCTGGAATGATTCACTTAGATAATGAAATACATCTAGTGGAATACACTTTACAAGTCAAATCATATCACATTTAGGTACAGTGCCCAAATTATTAGTACCAAACATTTACCTAGGAAACCATTTAGCTTGCCATCAAAAATCTATAGGATTAGCATAATGCACAAATAGAATTATGAAAGATGACTTAGGAAAATAGTGACAAAGAAAAATAGGAAAGTTATGAACGGCAAACCCTACTATTGAAGCCATTTAACTTAGGTGATGAGGAAGGGTTTCTGGTTGATTACATGCAAAAAATGACAACTGAAAGCGATATTATCCATACTGCCCTTCCCAGGAGGGACCATGTGACAAAGGAACCGTGGGAGGTGCACCCATTTTTTGGCCGAAACAGGGGATCTGGTCATCAAAGGAAACTTGACCAAAATTCCCTGGCAAGGACAGCACAAAGGTTATCCTGGCGACACCAACAGCCGCGGAAAATGAAGGATGCGGCACTTGGGTTCATCTAACATTTAACCTCACTTGAAACCCTCAGCAAGAGACTGTTTAATATACATTGCATACTTATTAAAAAAAACAGAAACAAAACAAAAACAAAAACAAATGACTGTTTAACTGTTTCTCTATGCAAGTTTCAGCTGATGGCGCCCTCTGGCGTCCAGCAACGGCCTTTGCTATAAAGAAGCAGGCTGATTGTTTATCATGACAAGGCAAAAATACAAGGGAAAGAAAAGTGGGTTAGTGTTGTTACCTTATCATCCTCATCATCCTCGTAGTAATACTTAGTGTTGGTTGTTATTAAGTTGTTCCATTGTCTATACACTGTAGAGAATTGTTATGTTTGCTCCATAATAACACTAACAGTTGGACAAATTATCTGTTATTGCTAAGATGATGCAGTTACTACAGGCTGTTTGGTTTCTTAAGCGAGGCTGTATACAGAAATAACATAGCAAACTTCACTTTGAATCACACCTGTCACAACACTTGTCACTCCACTGATCAGAAACATGATGACAGTCCTTACTCTGTGAATGCAAGGTTAATTTCATCAGGGAACTCCTCTTTTCGAAGTGGTGATATCCCTTTCCAGCAGCTTAACACTCTCTAAGTGTGCATCGGCTTACAGTGCGTCTCTTCCCCGTACTGCTACCCTGCTTGACCAATGAAGCGAGCAAGTGTTATACCAAAGATCTACATTGTCAAAGATCATTGAGTCATTTGGCGTACTTGCACCTGGCCAGGGAACTGGGCAGGACTGTATACCCCGTTTTGACAACTGACCATACCCTCATCATGTCGGCAGGGCAGGTGGGCAGGGTGAAGAGAGATGCTTTTCTACCACATGATGCCATTTTTGGGGCATGACTGCAATTTTAGGTGGAAAGTACAGGAGTGAGGGTCTTTTGTTCACTGTTTCTTTGATTGATAGTGGGTACAAACACCTTTGGGATTAAAACACTTAATTATAGGCTACAATTATTTATAAAATTATAACAGGATAGAATGGTTCTTGGTCAACTAATTGCCACCTGTAGGGGTGTGTTCCCTATTATAGGAGGTTATTGTTGTACTGCTATCCATGGCAATAATGCATATGGTCATATTAATACTTCAGGTACACACAGCCTCATTGCTTTGCAGGCAATGATAACAAAACTGATTAAGTTAGTGATTCCATTCTTGGAGAAGTCTCATCATGAACTTGGTAATGATTTTTATAGTGATAACTTCGGCCTTTTCTTGTGTGAGTCCTTAATATGATGATGAGGCTGGTTATTGTAAACTTAGCGATATGTCTTCATACAACTGCTGCAGATGATGAGAATGGTGAGAGGGGCGATACTGGCCTAAGGAGTATGAAGGTTGCAATATAATTTGTCTGTTTTGAGTATCTCCATATCATTTTCTGCAGACTAAGATTAATTTTGATCATATTACACATATTCACTCTTAATGACATATTCTACACACGTTTTAAACCTGCAAAGATACATAACAACATTTAAATTCTTACACATATCCTTATATTATCTCATTCACTTTATTTTACTACCACTTTGATTATTTTTCTTTTAGTTAAGATGCTTTATTAAGCATCAAGGGTGGGTATGATAGAAAAATTCCATATTATCCACATTATTATTGTTATTAATAATGTATTATTATTCTTAAGATGTATCATGCCTTTCTTATTTCATGTCTGATGTTTATATGTGCATTCCATTCAGGATAATCAATCAATCAATCAATCAATCAAAGACTTGATTCCAGACTCAAGGTCCATCAAAAAAAAGGAAACAGTAAAAAGTAAAAAACAAGACAGTTGAAACAATCAAAAAGTTACAAGAAACACTAAGACACAACTGCTAAGAGAAGTACAAAGACAGTACAGACTTTAAAAAGACTTAAAAACACAACTGTACCAGTGCCTTCTAAACTGTGACTGACAGCGAATAGAACTGAGCTTAATGCTAGACATGACTTGAATGATTTCATTTCTAGATACATCAAGCCAACAGATGAATTTATACATAAAATTCCTTATTACTGCATGCAGAGTATTTACACGTGATGAGACAAATAACTCGGAAGCACTGCACCATCGAGGCTTTTTAAGTAAAATTCTTAAGGCATCATTGTAGGCAACCTGTAATTTCTGCATACTTAGTTTCCTATAATTTATCCATAGATGAGCAGTGTATAAAGGTGTACAATAGGTTTTAAAAAGAACCAGTTTCACCTCATCTGAACAAAAAACAAATCTGCGTGCAAGAATATTTGCTTGCATGTAGATTTTGCAGCGTTGTCTGAAGATATCATCATCATCAGTCATTCTATCATTAATAAAATGTCCCAGATATTTAATTTTATCCCTGACAATTAATTCCCTGCCTGCCAATTCAAAGACAGGGAATTTCATTAACAAATCTTCTTTAGTGCGGCAGATCAGCACACAACTCTTATTTGTATTATATTTTATGTCATTTCCCTCTCCATAAGCACTACACACTCTTAATAACTCCTGAAGACCAGCACTACTTGGACTGAGAATAACTAGATCATCAGCATACATAAAATGATTCACTAACTTATTCCCTATTATACACCCAGTTTTACAGGCATTCAGTTGCTTTGACAACTCATCCATGTAAAGATTAAATAGAATAGGGGACAGTATACTGCCCTGTCTAACACCACTGCTCACACCAAATGAGGATGAATGACTTTTCCCCCATTTCACCAGCATCACCAGCATCTTCTGATGTGCGTACCAGTATATCAGGATACGTACTAAGTACTTGGGAACCCCCCTGTCAATCATTTTCCTAAACAGTATCCTGTGATTAACACGATCAAACGCCTTGGAGGCATCAATAAAGCACAGAAAAACTGAAGAATTTTGATTTCTGTACTTATTTATAATTTCTTTTAAGGCATATATGCACAGATCTGTTCCATGATGGGGTTTGAATCCAAATTGATGATCAGTAGATTTGATGAATACATAATTTTTCAAACATGATTTTTTCCAGTACTTTAGATATTATATTGGCTATAGCTATGGGCCTGTAATTATCCAGGCTACACAGCTTGCCAGCTTTATCTTTAATGACTGGTACCAACACAACAGACAATAATGATTCTGGTAACATCCCATGAATCATGAAGCTGGTGAAACAGATTGCAAGAAGAGGAGCAATTCTTGAGCTAGCGTATTTAAGATGCTCAGCAGAAATACAGTCTAAACCACTCGCTTTGTTATCTGATAGCTCTCTAATGGCTTTGGTCACTGCATGAGTGTCAATCAGGAGCGAATTGTCCCTTTCTACTTTCCCTACCTTATAAGTTTCATCCTTAGTTGAATTAAATAATGAGTAAAAGTGTTGCCGCCAAAGATCCACAATATTTTCTGTACCTGAAATGCCTTCCAAAGTACAGGGCAAAGGCATTTTACTGTTACTAATCCGTCTAAGCTCCTTCCAAAAATCTGTGACATTCTTATCTAACAATTTCTTGGCCAGGGAATTACTTCTCATTAGCTGCTTATTTTTAGAGATATGATGAATAGCATACTTAAACTTTGCTTTTGTACATTTCTTCATCTCAAATTCTGGCCCTTGTCTGGGTCTCCCAGCCACCACCCATGCTTTATATGCTTCCCGAGCTTCAGAATAAGGCACAGCTACGGCCTCATTCCAGCCAGGTCTAACCTTATGTGTTTTACGTATTTTCTTATAATAAGGCTTGCTGTCCTTATACAGGGAGTTAACTATAGCATTGTACAAACTACAAAGGTCTTTCTTATGCTCAACAATGCTACAGTTCACATCGCTGCACATTACAGCATCTCTAGGAAGACATATTTTACTCAAGGATTTATCTATATGAACACAATATTCTACAATTTCTTCCTCAGAAAGAGTGTCCCAGTCTAATTTTCCCACCTCATCCTGACTGACATTTTGACAAAGTGCAGGTAGACAGTCAACATTAATTATCATCTCAAACGGTATTGTCACGCCGCGCCGTTCATCAGCGGCGCCACCTGCTCGCACACCTGCTCGTCATCAGTGGCGAGGGATATAAGCCGCCTCGCCCTGAAGCCGTCAGACTTCGTCACTCTTCGTTGTGAGTCAAACCTCAACTTCAGCACAACATTTTGGTAAGAAGTCCTTACCTCCTTTCCTTCCCAGTCTGCTCCCCTGTGCACAGGTGGATTCCTCGGCGGCGGACAACGCCTCTCCCTCGCCATTCCTCGCTGCTGCACCGAGCCCTGCAGGTGGCTGTCTACCGGGTCCCGTCCTTGTGGTGCCAGTCATCTGTCTCTTCCAAGTAAGCTCCTCTCTCGCTCATTCTCCTCCTGTGTTGGTGTGTGCCCGTCACCCTTTCTCCTTGTGCTCTTTCCCATAGGGTTGCCGGCTGTACGGTCTCCTGCCTCTGTGCCCGAAGCAGACGCCGCCACCAATACATTTACATCCCGCAGACACACATCCATTCACTCCTGTTGCTAATAAACTATTTGAACTTCTCTGAGCCTGTGTGTGTGCGTCTCCTGAGCCGTGCGTTATGTCAGTACAGCTTCAGCAGAGCGGCTCGGCAGACGGCGGGCTCGCACACCGGTTTTCCACTCTCGAGGCTCGAGTGGATCAGATAGCCTATCAGCAACAGGTGATTTTTAATCAATTGTTAAATTTAACTAACCGGTTGGGTCGCTTGGACCCCCAACAGCCGTTCCCCCCGGCTCGTCAGGGTGGCGCGGCTCCTGCTGCTCCAGTGGCCGTCCAGCAGGCTCCGAGTGCACCGGTTCTGCTCACACCCATTCCAACCCCCGCCCGCTTTAGCGGTAAGCTCGGCGGAGCGCGGGGGTTTATTATGCAGTGTGAGTCCGTTTTCCACCGTGTGCTCGGAGACTTTCCCTCAGATCATAGCCGAATTGGTTATATCGGGAATCTCCTGGAGGGGCGAGCATTAACATGGACCTACGCCGTTATGGCGAGGCCCAGTTATGCCGCCCTCACATATGACCAATTCGTGAGGCGCTTCCTGGAGGTCTTTGACCATACTCCTACCGAGACGGTCCAGGTAGATCGGCTTCTCGCCCTCCAGCAGGGAAGCCGGTTGGCAGCGGACTACGCGGTCGACTTCCGGGTAGCGGCGGAGGAATTAGGCTGGGAGGAACGCTCCCTCTGCGGCCTTTTTCTCCGCAGCCTCAATGATGATCTGAGGGATGAACTGGCTGGGCGGGATATTCCTGAGACGCTAGCGGAGCTGACATCCTTAGCGATTAGTTTGGACAACAGGCTGCGCGAGCGCTCCTCGGGGCGGAAGTCGTCTTCTTCTCGCCCTCGTGGAGTCTCGCCGCACCTGTTCCAAGCTCGCCCCCTGGCGGCGCCGCCACCATCGTGCCCCGAGGAGTCGGAGCCGATGGTGACGGGCTGGACAAAGCTTTCCCCTGCAGAGAAACAACACCGCCGTGAGTTGGATCTCTGCATGTATTGCGGAGATGACCAACACACGGTGAAGTTTTGCCCACGGAAAGCCAGTCGGCGGGGTCCGCGAGTCACTGTAGGGGGCCTCGCGGATCTCAACTGGTTAGACCCCCTCACTCAATTAAAGCTGCCCATCCGTTTCTGCCACAACCCCATTGGGCACCTCATCCACGCACTGGTGGATTCGGGCGCAGAAGGCAGCTTTATTTCACAAAGCCTGGCAACCCTATTGGGCATCTGCTGCCAAGCGCTCAAAAACCCCATCAACACCCTGGTCAACCTCTCCCGTGCTTCCCTTGGGAGAGTCACGCACCAGACCATCCCGGTCCCGGTGATCATCTCTGGTAACAACCGGGAGGAGATAACCTTTCTCATCCTGCCCAACTCTGTGTCGCCCGTCATCCTGGGGTATCCCTGGCTACGCCTCCACAACCCTGTCCTGGATTGGAAGTCAGCTGGGGTGTCGGCATGGAGCACGTTCTGCATGGGCACCTGTCTTCAGTCCGCTGCCTGCTCTCCGTCCGCTTCTTCCCCCGCTACGGACGCTGCACCCCCGGACCTGTCCCTGGTGCCTCTGGAATTTCACGACCTGGGTATGGTATTTAGCAAGACCAAAGCTATGTCTCTCCCTCCTCATCGGCCCTATGACTGCGCCTTCAACCTCCGCCAGGGGGCACCCTTACCTTCTGGTCGGCTCTACAGTCCGTCGGCGCCTGAGAAGGAGACGATGAACGCCTACCTTAAGGAGTCGCTGAGCGCGGGGATAATCCGCCCATCGTCATCACCCGTGGGGGCAGGGTTCCTCTTCGTTGGAAAGAAGGACGGATCCCTCTGCCCTTGCATAGACTACCGGGGTCTAAATGACATCACGGAGAAGGATCGTTACACCCTGCCCCTCATGGACACTGCTTTCCACTCCCTCCAGGGGGCGACCTGGTTCACCAAGCTGGATCTTCGCAGCGCATACCACCTCGTCCGGATCCGGGAGGGAGATGAGTGGAAGACAGCCTTCCGTACCCCGAACGGCCACTTTGAATACCTGGTAATGCCGTTCGGGTTGACCAACGCTCCTGCCGTCTTTCAGCGCCTCATCAATGACGTCCTCCGGGACTTCATCGGCCTCTTTGTGTTCGTCTACCTGGACGATATACTCATCTTCTCCAAGTCCAGGGACGAGCACCAGGTCCATGTGAGGCGGGTCCTCCAAAGACTGCTGGAGAACCGGCTATACGTGAAGGCTGAAAAGTGTGAATTTTATGCTAAGACTACATCCTTCCTGGGATTCATCATCTCACACGACCAGGTGCGTCCAGACCCAGAGAAGGTGAAAGCGGTGGTAGAATGGCCTACACCTGCATCGAGGAAGCAGGTGCAACAGTTCATTGGTTTCGCGAACTTCTACCGCCGCTTTGTCCCTAACTTCAGCTCCATCGTCGGACCACTGACCCGCCTCACGTCCCCTAAGGTCCCGTTCCGGTGGACCGAAGAGGCCGCAGCTGCTTTTCAGGCGCTGAAGGCGGAGTTCTCCTCCTCCCGGGTCCTTCGCCAGGTCGACCCCGCGCTGCAGTGCATCGTGGAGGTGGACGCCTCGGACACGGGAGTGGGGGTGGTGCTATCTCAGCGGTCGCCAGACGACGGCGCCAAACGGCCCTGCGCCTTCTTCTCCCGGCGCTTGTCCCCGGCGGAGAGAAACTACGACGTGGGGGACAGAGAGCTCCTAGCCATCAAGCTCGCGCTGCAAGAATGGCGCCACTGGCTAGAGGGGGCGGACCTGCCGTTCGTGGTCCTGACGGACCACAAGAACTTGGAGTACCTTCGATCTGCCAATCGCCTGAACGCCCGCCAGGCACGCTGGTCCTTGTTCTTCGCCAGGTTCCAGTTTTCCATCACCTTCAGGCCTGGCTCCAAGAACGGCCTGCCCGACGCCCTCTCTAGGCAGTTCGCCCCCGAGGAGTCGGAGGACACGCTCCACACCATCCTGCCCAGGTCGTGCGTCGTGGGAGCCATCTCTTGGGACATTGAGGGCAAGATCCGGAAGGCGCAGGAAGTGGAACCTGACCCTGGCGGCGGACCGGAGGGGAGGCTGTTCGTGCCATCTGCGGTTCGAGGAGAGGTCATCCACTGGCTACACACCTCCAAGCTCACCTGTCACCCTGGCTTCTCCCGGATGATAAACCTCCTCCAGCGGTCCTTTTGGTGGCCGGGCCTGCGGAGGGATGCGGCCCGCTACGCCCGGGCTTGTCCAATTTGTGCCACCAACAAGTCGGGAAACGCCCCTCCAGCGGGTCTGCTCCAGCCCCTGCCCGTCCCTGGCAGGCCCTGGTTGCACATCGCTTTGGATTTCATCACCGGACTCCCAGTCTCTAATTCCTACGACACCATCCTGACCATCGTGGACCACTTCTCCAAGGCTGTGCACTTCATTCCCCTATGAGGTCTTCCAACTGCCCTGGAGACGGCGGATCTCCTCATCCAACACGTGGTCAGGCTGCACGGGATTCCGGTGGACGTGGTCTGGGACCGGGGGCCCCAATTTTCCTCTGAGGTTTGGAGATCGTTTTGTAACGCCATCGGAGCCAAGGTGAGCCTCTCTTCCGGCCATCACCCCCAATCCAACGGGCAGTGTGAGCGGACCAACCAGGAGCTGGAGGCTGCGCTCCGCTATGTAACAGCATCCAAACCCACGTCCTGGAGTAACCATCTTGCCTGGGTTGAATACGCCCACAACACCGCTCGCTCTTCTGCTACAGGGATGTCCCCCTTCAAGGCGTCCCTGGGTTATGACCCCCCGCTGTTCCCGGCGCAGGAGAGTGAGGTAACTGTCCCCTCAGTTAGGGCGCATCTCAGGCAGTTTCGCTCCATCTGGGCATCAGCGCGTAATGCGCTTTTACGCACGGCGGAGCGCAACAGAACTGTGGCGGACCGGCACAGAAGACCTGCCCCGGCGTACAGAGTTGGGCAACGAGTCTACGTGTCAACCCAGGACGTGACATTGAAAGGCGAGAGGAGGAAGCTGGCACAGCGCTTTATGGGACCCTACCCCATCACCCGGATCATCAACCCGGTAGCTGTGCGTGTGGCTATTCACCCCTCCCTCCGCATCCATCCCACCTTCCACGTGTCCAAGGTGAAGCTGGCAGTCTCCGACCCCCTTTGCCCTCCTCCTGCTGCGCAACCCGCGCCCCGGATGATTGATGGCCATCCGGCCTGGTCCGTCGCCTCCATCCTGGACTTCTGGCACCGGGGTCGTGGGTTGCAGTACTTGATGGACTGGGAGGGCTATGGGCCCGAGCATCGACAGTGGGTACCCTCGTCGTTCGTGTTGGACCCATCGCTCATCGCTGACTTCCACCGAGCGCACCCAGAGAAGCCATCGCCAGGAGGCGTTGCTAGAGGGGGGAGTACTGTCACGCCGCGCCGCTCATCAGCGGCGCCACCTGCTCGCACACCTGCTCGTCATCAGCGGCGAGGGATATAAGCCGCCTCGCCCTGAGCTTCGGCCTGAAGCCGTCAGACTTCGTCACTCTTCGTTGTGAGTCAAACCTCAACTTCAGCACAACATTTTGGTAAGAAGTCCTTACCTCCTTTCCTTCCCAGTCTGCTCCCCTGTGCACAGGTGGATTCCTCGGCGGCGGACAACGCCTCTCCCTCGCCATTCCTCGCTGCTGCACCGAGCCCTGCAGGTGGCTGTCTACCAGGTCCCGTCCTTGTGGTGCCAGTCATCTGTCTCTTCCAAGTAAGCTCCTCTCTCGCTCATTCTCCTCCTGTGTTGGTGTGTGCCCGTCACCCTTTCTCCTTGTGCTCTTTCCCATAGGGTTGCCGGCTGTACGGTCTCCTGCCTCTGTGCCCGAAGCAGACGCCGCCACCAATACATTTACATCCCGCAGACACACATCCATTCACTCCTGTTGCTAATAAACTATTTGAACTTCTCTGAGCCTGTGTGTGTGCGTCTCCTGAGCCGTGCGTTATGTCAGGTATATGATCAGACATTGCTAACCCATAATAAATACTCATGCCACCCAAAGAAGCATGTGCATCACCAGTGCTGATGCAATGATCTAGCCAGGACGTAGTGTGCCAAGCCTCACTTATATAGGTATAACTATCAGGAGGCATTAGTACCTTACTTGACAAGATTAAGTTGTTCTCATAACAAAAATGATACATATGTTTTGCAAATAAGGAGTCAGTGTCAGATATGTCTGCATTCAAGTCCCCCATAATAAAAATACAAGTATTATTATAGTCTTGCATATAAGAATTAATAAAGGCAAGCTTATTTAAATATTCATCCTCATTCTGTTGACACTCAAATGGCGTATATACATTAATAATAAGGAATTCCTTATCATTACAATTAAACTGCACACCAATACACCAATCTACACCAAGTCGGACCACTTTTATCAAGGAGTCCAGCTTCTTTCTCCAGAGGACAGCCACCCCTCCAGGTATCCTCCCCCTGATAATCCCCTTGCTGAGGTCAGTTGTAGACTGCCCAGCACCATGGAAATCAGGGTTAAGACAGTTCAAACGTTCCAAGTCTTGTTCTGAAAGAAACGTCTCCTGAAGGCACAAAATATCTCAATTGTTCAATAAATTGTCAATAACTAACCGGCGAGCTTTCTCCCCAGCACTTTGCCCCAATTTAAGGCCACGACAGTTGTAAGACATGACCTTAATACCCATCAAAATAGGAGGAAGAGTTAAGAAAGATCACCATCATGCGTGGGTGCCCGCATATTCTCCACAGCAGCCGCTCCACTAGCTCCAGCCCTCCCAGCCCCCCGGGGCTCATAATATCGCCGCACCAATGCGCCCTCTGGCCAGAGCTCTGGCTGGTACATGTCCCCCACCTCAGAGCATTCCGCCGTTACTTTAAACGAGCTAACCCTGCCGTTCCCAGTGAGGATTTTCTGACATAAAACTTCTCGTCCAAGCTTATCTTTAAGATATGCAGATAAAGTGTCAGCTTCCAAATCACGATGAAAACGGGTAGCAAACACACTCACCGTCTTAGTCCGAACTGTTTTAATATTACCAGAGCCCGTACCCACAACAGGGGCCGCGTTGCTGGCTTTATTCCTGTGGCTGATTGAAGCAGAGGATGGCTTGGGTTTATCCGCAGTGCGCTCAGATCGTCTTCATCCCTTTTTCACTACTTGACTCCATGTTGGAGATCCTGGTTTAGAGGCTACTGTTCCAGAATTTTCTTCGGTTATAGGCTGATCCACCGGCTCCGAATTCACATCCAAAGCCTTCTCTCCAGCGGTCAAGTGAGATTTCCGTGTGTCTCCAGGTCTTGAGTCGATCATCAGGCAGGCCCCCTCCTCCGCTTCGACATCAGCGGGGCTGGCAGGCCCTCCCAGGGCGGGCGCCTCCTTATCCACGGCTCGTGCGGCAGACTGCTCCAGGCCACTTACACGACGGGCAATATCCGAGGTTATCGTGCGTAGATCTTCACTGGAGCTAGTCTGTAACAGCATGGTTTGTTTCATGGCACAAACCTCTGCACGTAACTGCTCCATTCTCCTCAGTAGGCTTGAGCAGTCCAGGCTGGAAAATGTAACCAGCGGCAAATCATCCAGGTAATGAGAGACGAATCTAGATAGTTTTTCACCACATTCATTCATCACCTTAAGGCAACTCTTTAAATTATTTGCATCTTTCTGGGCCCCCTTGTGTGTAACACACCTTTGTGTAGTGGGGCAGACTTCAAACAGGACTTTTTTCGAGGCCTCAATCCACTCAGAGTCAAAAGTATTTGAGGCCAATAGGACGAGCTCATCCTGACTCAGAGTATTAATTTTCACTGCAAGGAAATTTAGCAGCTCATCCTCAACAATTATTTTCCCCTCAGTAGTTTTATATACTTCAGGTTTTAAACGAGACCGTTTTACCTCAGGGGCCTCCACAGAGCCATTCCAGCCAGGACGCGTGGATTCCACCATCTTGTGCCAGCTTGTTTCACCGTCCTTTTAATCCACTTTGTGACTTTGTGACCAGAAACGGAATCAGAACCTTCTCCGGTGAGCTTAGTTGTCTCACAAATAATCCTCACATTTGCTGGTGTCCAACAGAAGACTTTAGAGCAGTTTTACCAGGAAGTCTCAGTTCAGGTCTCAGAGCTCCTCAAAGCACCTCTGGTCTCGTCGCCATCTTGTGGGTCAAAAAAAAAAAAAAAAAAAACCTTCATACATTCCTTTATATTATTAAGATAAGATAAGATAAGATAAGATAAGCCTTTATTATTCCCACAATGGGGAAATTCCAGGATTGCAACAGCACAGGGATAGCAACACTCAGAATCAGAATCAGAATGAGATTTATTGCCATTGTTCATGTAGTACACAAACTAGGAATTTGTCTCGATGCAATGCTGCAACATTAAACATGAGTAGCACTAAGATAAAATAAAAAACTATGCATGCAATAAAATGTAGAATATGAATGAGTAATACTAATCTATGCAATTTTTAAATATATTAACAAGCAGCAGATATTGTGGAGTTCCACATAGTGCAGTCGGTAGTGCAAAAGAAAACAGTGATAATTATCATGAGTCCGGTTGAGCTGCTGTACGTAGTGCACGAGAGTCTAATAAGTCACTTAGTGTTCAGCAGTCTGATGGCAGAGGGGAAGAAGCTGTTCATGTAGCGGGAGGTTTTAGTCTGAATGGACCGAAGTCTTCTGCCTGAGGGGAGGGGGGCAAACAGTGCGTGTCCAGGGTGTGAAGGGTCGGCTATGATCCGACCTGCACGCCTCCGGGTCCTGGAGATGTACAGGTCCTGGAGGGATGGGAGCTTGCAGCCGATCACCTTCTCAGCGGCGCGCACAACGCGCTGCAGTCTTAGTGTGTCCCTGGTGGTGGCTCCTGCGTACCACACGGTGATGGAGGTGGTGAGGATGGACTCGATGATGGCCGTGTAGAACTGCACCAACATCTTGGTGGGTAGCTTGAGCTTCCTCAGCTGCCTCAGGAAGAATATCCTCTGCTGGGCCTTTTTGATGAGGGAGCTGATGGTCGGCTCCCACTTGAGGTCCCGGGTGATGGTGATGCCAAGGAAGCGGAAGGAATCTGCAGTGGTGATGGGAGAGTCTGTGAGGGTAAGGGGGGGGGGGCAGAGGGGCTGTGACTTTTCTGAAGTCCATGATCATCTCCACTGTCTTCAGAGCGTTCAGTTGCAGGTTGTTATTCAATTCAATTCAATTCAATTCAACTTTATTTATATAGTGCCATTTCACAACAACAGTCATCTCATAGCACTATCAACTGTAGGGGGGAACCCCCACAGTTGCAGAAAGACCCCAGCAATCAGGCGATCCCCTGTGAGCAAGCACTTGGCGACGGTGGAGAGGAAAAACTCCCTTTTAACAGGAAGAAACCTCCAGCAGAACCAGGCACAGGGAGGGGCAGTCATCTGCTGCGACTGGCTGGGGGGTGAGGGGATAGAGAAGAAGAAAAGAACAGACATGTAGAGAGCAAACAGCACGATGGGGACTCAATCTATGGGAGAGAACAAACAGATGTTAATGACCAGCAAAAAAAAAAAAATATTTCATAGAGAGTGAGGAAAGGAGTGAGGCCCAGTGCATTACTGGAGGTCCCCCGGCTGACTAAACCTATTAGCAGCATAACTAAGGGAGGGTTCAGAAACACATGATCCCTCCCTAATTGTAGGCTATATCAAAAAGGTAGGTTTTAGCCCTATTCTTAAAAACAGAGATCGAGTCTGACTCCCGAATCCAGATTGGCAGCTGATTCCACAGGAGAGGAGCTTGATAACTGAAGGCTCTGCCTCCCATTGTACTTTTGGAGATTCTAGGTATTACAAGTAATCCTGCATTTTGGGAGCGTAGTGCTCTGTTAGGATAATACGGTAGTATCAGATCTTTTAAATAAAAAGGAGCCTGATTGTTTAGAGCTTTGTAAGTAAGAAGAAGGATTTTAAACTTAATTCTAAACTCTATGGGAAGCCAATGAAGGGAGGCCAGAACCGGAGAGATATGATCTCTCTTTCTAGTACCTGTTAAAACTCTTGCTGCAGCATTTTGGATCAGCTGAAGACTTTTTAAAGATGTTTTAGGACAGCCTGATAATAAAGAATTGCAATAATCTAATCTCGAGCTAACAAAAGCGTGGATCAGCTTCTCAGCATCACTCTGAGACAAGATGCTCCTAATCTTGGCAATATTACGCAAATGATAGAAGGCAGTCTTAGAAACAAATTTAATATGTGAATTGAAGGACAAATCCTGATCAAAAATAACTCCAAGGTTCCTCACAGAGCTATTAAGAGAAAGAGTAACTGCATCCAAACTGAAAGTTTGATTTGGAAAGGAATTTCTAAGGTTTTTTGGACCAACAAGAATGACTTCAGTCTTATCTGAATTTAATAGCAGGAAATTACAAGTCATCCAAGCTTTGATTTCCTTAAGACAGGCTTCTAACTTGGCTAATTGATTACTATCATCTGGCTTCATTGACAGGTATAATTGTGTGTCATCTGCATAACAATGAAAATGTATACAGTGCTTTCTTATAATGTTGCCTAACGGAAGCATATATAAACTAAAAAGAGTAGGGCCTAGCACAGATCCCTGTGGAACTCCATGACTAAGCTTTGAGTTGAAAGAAAACTCATTATTTACATGAACAAACTGGAAACTATGAGATAAATAAGATCTAAACCATTGCAACGAAGTTCCATTAAGTCCAACATAGTGTTCTAATCTATCAAGTAGAATATTATGATCGATAGTATCAAAAGCTGCACTAAGGTCTAAAAGGACAAGTACAGAGACTAGTCCATTATCAGATGCAATGAGGAGGTCGTTAGTGACCTTTGCTAAGGCTGTTTCAGAACTATGATGGATTCTAAACCCAGATTGAAACTCTTCAAGTAAACCATTTCCCTGCAGGTAGTCAAATAATTGCATAGCAACAACTCTTTCTAAGATTTTTGAAATGAAAGGGAGATTAGAGATTGGTCTATAGTTAGCTAAAGCTCCTGGATCTAGCGTTGGCTTTTTGAGTAAGGGTTTAATTACAGCCGTTTTAAAAGCCTGCGGTACATGGCCTAAAGTTAATGAAGAATTGATTATATGAAGAATAAAGCTACCAATAAGTGGGAAGACTTCTTTAAATAACCTGGTAGGAATAGGGTCTAAAAGACAAGTTGAAGGTTTGGATGAGGAAACTATTTTGTCTAACTCACAAAGGTCAATTGGAGTAAACTCATCAAGACAGAGATCAATAGAAGGAGTTGTAGTAGTTACAGTATTTAAGTTAACTGTGGGAAGAATCTGATTGATTTTATCTCTGATGGATGAAATTTTATTATTGAAAAAGTTCATAAAGTCCTGACTAGTAAGCTCTAAGGGAATGCTAGGATTGACAGAGTCCTGACTCTTTGTCAACCTGGCTACAGTACTGAAAAGAAACCTGGGATTATTCTTGTTCTCTTCTATTAATGCAGAGTAATAACTCGTTCTAGCTTTTCTAAGAGATTTTTTATAAATTAAAAGATGATTTCTCCAAGCTAAATAGATTTCATCTAAATTAGTAGAGCGCCATTTTCTTTCTAATTGACGAGTCTTCTGTTTTAAGCTACGAGTTTCTGTGTTGAACCAAGGAGTTAGAAATCTCTGATTAGACTTTTTCTTTTTTAAGGGGGCCACCAAGTCTAGAGTCTGTTGCAGAGAAGCTGAAACACTATCCACCATGTTATCAATTACAGAAGGAGCAAGCTGTCTATAGCTTATTTCCGTTGTGTTGACACATGGCATAGAGGAAACAATCTGCATAAATTTGGAAACAGCATCATCTGAGAGGCATCTACTGTAATAATATTTTTCTTTAGGAGCCAAATAGTCAGAAATAGTAAGATCAAAGGTTAACAGACAATGGTCTGACAGTACAAGGTTATGAGGAGACACTACAAGATTTTCTATTTCTATGCCATATGTCAAAACAAGGTCCAATGTATGGTGGAGGTAATGAGTAGAATTTCCTACTTTCTGAGAAAACCCAATCGAGTCTAATATTGAATTGAATGCCGCATTAAGGCAGTCACTATCTACATCCACGTGTATATTAAAGTCCCCTACTATAACTATTCTATCAGATTTCAGCACTAAATCAGCTAAGAAATCAACAAATTCGGATTTCACTTTAACCAGAGGTAGTTGATTCATTTAAACCAACATAATCCTCTTGTCCTAACCAAGTCTCTGTAAGGGAAATTAAATCAAGCTGATGATCAATTAACAAATCATGGACTAACAGAGACTTGGGAGTTAGAGACCTAATATTTAATAAACCACATTTAATTTTTAAATTATGAGGAGGAACAGAGGCCAAATCATTCAATTTAGAGGCTTTATGTTTAATTTGAGTTTTACCAATATTTTGCTTTATCACTTTGGGATGCTTATACATTATATTTTTATTCACTTTGGAGGGAGCAGACAACGATTCTCTGATGGGGAAGACAGGGGCTAAGTTGAGGGGTGGCGGATGAAGAGGAGCTGCAGAGAGGCGTGTAAGACTGCGACTCTGCTTCCTGGTCCCAACTCTGAGTAGTCATGGTTTTGGAAATTTGGATAAAAAAGATGCCTGATTGTTAGATAAATGAGAAGCACCATCCAAAGTGGGATGAATGCTGTCTCGTCTCATAAGACCAGGTTTTCCCCAAAAAGAGCTCCAATTGTCAATGTAGCCCACGTCATTTGCGTGCCCACGTACCCACAACAACGACGTACCCACATCAGGTTGTTGTGGCTGCACCAGGACGCCAGCTGAGCCACCTCTCTCCTGTAGACGGACTCGTCGCCGTTGGAGATGAGCCCGATGAGGGTGGTGTCATCAGCAAACTTGATCTGCTTGACAGACTGGTGGCTGGAGATGCAGGAGTTGGTGTACAGGGAGAAGAGCAGGGGGGAGAGTACACAGCCCTGGGGTGATCCGGTGCTGATGCTAACAGAGTCTGAGACAGTCTTTCCCAGCCGCACATGCTGCCTCCGGTCCGTCAGGAAGTCGGTGATCCACCTGCAGAGGGAGTCAGGCACGTTGAGCAGGGACAGCTTGTCCTGGAGCAGAGCGGGGCGGATGGTATTGAATGCAGAGCTGAAGTCCACAAACAGGATCCTGGCGTAGGTTCCCGGGGAGTCCAGGTGCTGCAGGATGGAGTGGAGGGCCAGGTTGACTGCGTCGTCCACAGACCTGTTGGCTCTGTAGGCAAACTGCAGTGGGTCCAGGAGGGGAGTGGTGATGGTCTTGAGGTGGGGCAAGACCAGGTGCTCAAAGGACTTCATGACTACAGAGGTGAGTGCTACAGGTCTGTAGTCGTTAAGTCCAGTGATCCGTGGCTTCTTGGGGACAGGGACGATGGTAGAGGTTTTGAGGCAGGCCGGCACGTGGCATGACTTCAGGGAGGTGTTAAAAATGTCTGTGAAGACAGGAGTCAGCTCCTCCGCACAGTGTCTCAGGGTGGAGGGAGACACGCCGTCCGGACCGGGGGCCTTGCGTGGGTTCAGTCTGGAGAACTGTCTGTGCACGCCCTGCTCACTGATGGCAAGGGCAGGGGGGGAGGAGGGGGGCGCCTTTGATGAAGTGGGGTCCATAGAGGCAGTGGCGCTGGGGGAGGGTGGGGAGCTGGACACAGCTGACGAGGTGTCAAAACGGGCATAGTGTTGGGACAGTCTTTGACAAAGGGCTTTGTCATCCTGTCCCTTAGAAGCCTGAGGCCGATAGTTGGTGATTTGCCTCAGTCCTCTCCACACAGAAGCAGAGTCGTTAGCAGTGAACTGTTGCTGGAGTCTCTCAGAATACACAGATTTAGCTCTCCTCAGCTCTCTGTTAAACCGGTATTTGACCTCCCTGTAGCAGTCCCTGTCTCCACTTTTCAACGCTGCCTCCTTCTCCTTCCTGATCTGTTTGAGCTTAGCTGTGAACCAGGGCTTGTCATTGGAGTAACTCACCCTGGTGCGCGATGGAAGAATGCTCTCCTCACAAAAGTGGATATATGAGGTCACAGTGTCCTTGTACTCATCCAGATCATGCGTGGCTCCTTTAAACATGCCCCAGTCAGTTATTTCCAAGCACATGCTCAGCTTCTCCCCAGCTTCACTGGTCCATTTCCTCATAGTGCTCACAACAGGTTTTGTGAGCTTCAGTCTCTGTCTGTATGTGGGAATCAGGTGGACCATCACATGATCAGATAGTCCGAGCGCAGCGTGGGGAACAGCGCGATACACGTCCTTAACTGTAGTGTAACAGTGATCCAGCGTGTTCTCTCCTCTGGTGGGGCATTTAATAAACTGTTTGTATCGGGGGAGATCGTGGCTCAGGTTGCTCTGGTTAAAGTCGCCAACCACAATAACCAGAGAGTCCGGAAAAGTTCGCTCCGCTTGCTGAATGTGATCCGCGAGCGTGCGCTGAGCCTCGCGCACGTCCGCGTCGGGCGGGACGTAAACAGCGGCCAGGATGAATGAAGCAAACTCACGCGGGGAATAAAATGGCTTGCAGTTGATGAATAAATATTCCAGAGCGGGAGAACAGTGTTGGGAGATCACAGTTACATCGGAGCACCAGCTGCTGTTGATGTAGAAGCAGACTCCTCCGCCTGTGGTCTTGCCAGAGAGCCCCGAGTCTCGATCAGCACGAAACAGCTGAAATCCCTCGAGGAGGAGCGTGCTGTCCGGTATCTTTTCCTTGAGCCAGGTCTCAGTAAAGTAGAGGGCACACGAGGTGGAGAGGTCCTTAAATCGCATCAGCAGTCTCAGTTCATCTACCTTGTTATAAAGAGAATTGACATTGGACAGAAATATCCCAGGCAAAGCCATGCGCGTGCCTCTCCTGCGAAGCCGCACGAGGGCGCCCGCTCATCTTCCTCTCTTTCGCCGTCTCACTTTTTGGGCTAAAAAGTGAACCAGATCAGCGGCGGGAGCCAAAAAAACTGGGAGTAGGTCCGTGGGAGTGAAAGTCCTGATATTTAGTAGCTCTTCACGGGTGTAAGAGCAGGCAGACACACAATTGACGGACAAAAACAAACAAAGAAAAGCGCAGCGAAACACCATGGTGACCACTGTGGGCACCATCTTGGATCATCTTCTCAGAGCAACAATCAGAAGGCAAGAAAAAAAAACAAGAACAGAAAATTATAAAATAAAATAAAATACTGAAAATTATTCTAACACAAACCAAACTCTTGCAACGGTTGAATAGGGACCCGATAGCTTGTGACATCAAGCCCTATACCCCATTCACCGGCAGCACCCCCAACAAGAGACGACGAGGGATGTGGTTGAATGCTTTCTCTAAGTCCGCAAAACACATGTGGACTGGTTGGGCAAACTCCCACAAACCCTCGAGGATTCTTGAGAGGGTAAAGAGTTGGTCTGATGTGCCATGGCCAGAACAAAAACCACATTGTTCCTCCTGAATCAGAGGTTCGACCAACGGTCAGACTCTCCTCTCTAGTACCCTGGAATAGACCTTCCCACGGAGGCTGAGAAGTGTGATCCCCTAAAGTTGGAACACACCCTCCGATCCTCCTTTTAAAAAAGAGGAATCACCACCCCAGTTTGCCATGCCAAAGGCACTGTCCCACACCTCCAGGCAATGTTACAGAGGCGTGTCAACCATGACAGCTCAACAATATCCAGTGCCTTGAGGTACTCAGGGTGAATCTCATCCACCCTCTGGGTCTGGCCACCAAAGAGTTTTTTAACCACTTCGGCAACCTCAGCACCCGTGAGGGCGAGTCTTCCCCCTTGTCCTCAAGCTCTGCTTCCTCTGTAGAAGGGATGCCAGTGGGATTGAGGAGATCATTGGCGTATTCCTTCCACCACTCGATGATGTCCTCAGTCAAAGTCAGCAGCGCCCTTTCCCCACCATACACCATGTGGACAAGGAGCTGATTTCCCCTCCTGAGCTGCCCGACAGTTTGCTAGAATCTTTTCAAGGCCGAGCGAAAGTCTTGTTCCATGGGCTCACCAAACTCCACCCACACCCAGTTTTTGCTTCAGCAACCACCCGAGCTGCACTACACTTGGCCTGTTGGTACGCCTCAGCTGCTTTGGGAGTCCCACAAGTCAACCAAGCTCGATAGGACTCCTTCTTCAGCTTGATGCCCCCCCCTCACCACCATGAGATGCACCAACAACCTTGCAGCCAGAGTTCTGGACAGCCACTTCAACAATGGAGGTGGAGAACATGGCCCATTCAGGCTCCATGTCTCCAGACCCCCTTGGAATGTGGTCTTCCGGAGGAGGGAGTTGAAGACCTCTCGAACAGGGGCCTCAGCTAGACGTTCCCAGCGCATGGCATCCACCCCTGCCATTGGGTCAAATTCACCACCAGGTGGTGATCAGTTGACAGCTCTGCATCCCTCTTTACCTGAGTGTCCAAGACATGTGGTCGCAGGTCTGATGACATAAAAACAAAATCCATCATTGACCTGTGACCTAGGGTGTCCTGGTGCCAGGTGCACATATGGACACCCTTATCCTTGAACATGGTGTTCATTATCAGTGTTGGGAGTAATGTATTACAAAGTAATGCGTTACTGTAATGCCACTACTTTTGCAGTATAATGTGCTGTGTAATGAAATTACTGTTTAAAATTTCAGTAATGTGTTACAGTTACTGAAATTTGATCAGATGTGTTAATTGCGTTACTCGTTTTATTAATATGGATAGATATTTTGAGCACAAATAAATAAAAACTGATCCTACATAGCTTGTGCAGATGTCAGTCTCCTCCGCGGGTCAGTTTCCTGTCCTGCTCACACCGCAACCCGGTGGGAAGAAATGCCATGGCGGTGGTGACGTCTCATATCGAGCCCTGATCACCTGTTGTCCGAGCAGTGAGTAGCCCCTAACTGCTCCTACCTCTGTGGTTAAACATGAGCATTTTTTGAGCAAGAAGCTCACATTTAATGTCTGCATTAAATGCATTTAAAGTTTTCTTATGCACAGAGAAAAAGTGACTGTGATTTGTTGCAGTAAAGAACAGCTTTTTTTAAGCTGTCATGTATTGCTCTTTCTGAGCTGAGAAAATGACTCACGCACTGAACTGTTAACTAGTGCGGTTTTATTAAAGTAACAAATTAACACAAGGTGGCACAAAGTGCTCAAAAAGAAAAAGAAGCAATGAGAGGGAGACAACTTACAGGAATTACTCGCCAGATCGAAGCAGGGCTCTGGCGGAGACGAGGAGAGACAATCAGAAGCAGCGACAAAGTAAAATGGAAAACAGGGCTCTTAAATATGGTACAAAATCCGATCACATAATAATTATCAGGTGTGGGCGCCCGAGCAGATGGGACAAAGCGAAAATGCCAAATCAGGATCAGCTGAGTGAGAGGGAGGCAGATAACAAACTGGCAGCTGACAGGGCACCCTCACCTGAAGCTAGTCCGTGACAGTTGTCAACAGAAAGAGGACAATACTGAGGAAAACAGGATAACACGTCATGCCAAGGTATAATTATGAGAAAGTGCAGAAAGTAAAAACATGGTCCTAACACAAACAGAAAAACGACAAGCAAAAAACAAATACATAAACCCAAAAGGCATGAAGTGCAACAGATGAATGATAAACAGGGGAAAAGCCATGAAACCAAGTCTGGTGGAAATCTCCAGCCCTCGGTTCATGACATAAGCGATGAACTTTCATTTATCTGTGCTTTCTATTTTATTTTATCTCATTCATTTACATCTGTTGTGATATGCAATTGTAATTACTCATAGTACCTTTTACGACTGATATGCATATACTAAAAGCAGTACAATTAAAATTTTCAGTGCCACAACAAACCACTTGTCAGGTACCTGTTCATAAAGGTACCAGATGATTTGCTGCACTTCATTATGTGTCATGATTCAGATCAGGGTTAGACTCAGTTGCAGAGCTGCCAGAACGATCACTCAGACTTCCATGAAAAGTTGTGCAATTTTATTGAAAAACGCAGAAAATAAAAATGCAAACTCAAAGAAAGCAAAACACAAAAACGCCAACTTAAATATTCATACACATAACAATATAACACATTCAACATAACAATAAACAGACAGGTGCCCCCTGCAGCACACATAGCTTACGGGAGAGAGCACACAGAGGTTATAAGGTGAGAATGAGAATCTGTCCCTTATAAGCAGAGTCCAGCAGGGAACTTCATCAAGGACCGGAGGACAGGTGGAAGGCAGGGACCTGGGTGGATGTCGTGATCTTACTGGTCAGACGAGCGTGATCAGCTCTGGGAACTCACCTGTGGGTGGCAGCAACCTGAGAAGCGGGAAACACAAGGTAAGAGTTCTGATAACTTTAATAACGAGACAAAAACTTGACATGAACTGTGGCTGCAAACCCAGACGATCCAGCGATGAGCTCTCCTTAAATACACTGGCACATCAGATGCAGCAGGTGGATAATCACGCAGGTGTGTCCAATCTCCCAGAGTGGGAAAACAGGAACAGGAGGGGAGGGGAGGACACTAGCCTCATCATCAGTTATGTATGCAAACCTGGTGATGAATGAGGTGGTGATGGAGGTAGCGTCGAAAACAGCTTTATTGATGGTTAGAAACAGCGGTACATGGCAAGCACCTGGAGTGGGCATCCGGCACAAGAGGAAGGGCCATGGCGGCCCACCCCGCTATATAGGGCAGTGTGGTGATGCGGCAGGAAGTGGCGTCACCACACTACACTTCATGATAAGTACCGCCATTACATTCTCTCCCCTTTTTATAAAGTCCAAAACCACTCAAACAATTCAAACCCACCCCAATTTAGAACCTGACTCACACTCTAAACTAACGAAAACCAAGGTATTCAAATGGCCTAACACATTCACACAAAACAATCTAAAATAGAGTTGGTGGGTGGACTACCACACAACCAACATGGCATGTGTGGATTATTTTTGCCACAGTAATAAACTAAAAGGCCTTTATTCAAACCAAAAATATCAGCTGTGCTCCTAAACTAACACAATAAAAAACACAAAAACAATCCCAGAACTATAAACAAACTGTTACAGCACAGTTACTTTGGTGGGAAATGTGGAATCGGCAAGGGGGCCCAGGGCAGCCCCTCAGCAGGTGCGCCCCTGGAGGCAGCAGACCCCCGGAGCGATGGCTGGTCTTCTGGACAATGAAGCCTGGATCCCACACTGCCATCACTGACTCCCATCCAGCCTCGCCACCTGGAGCATCCTCCTGGACACGCCGCAGCTGATTGACATGCCGTGATGAGCCGTCAGACAACCAGAAGTACGCTGCATCCAACTTTGCCACTATCCACAGACATGCTTGGTGTTTCGCTGGCTGTCAATTGGCCCATCTTTGCCGTGATCATTCATCACCCCAAACCCAAACCAAGTCCATAACCCTAAGTGAGGCCCTGCTCAGCTTGGTGTGCTGTTGCTGAGCATGCGGTAACTCCATGCTCATCAGTCTGTCCCTGTCCTCTTCTAAAAACATCGTAGCGGTCACCGTCATAGCTGCAGACCCCCATCCCACTGCGGCCAAGCTCTGGAAGCATCTGGGGATAGCATGGTGTCACTCACCAATGCGGGCACCTTGCCACTACGCTCGGAACCCCCTTCTACCATGTCCCGAGCACTGGCACTGACACCCTCCCGTGCCAAGCCTGAGTGAAACTGGTCCTGCTTGACCGCTAGAGTGTCTGGTAGCCCTTTGTCCCAAACAAAGTCCTCTTCGACCGCCAGAACCGGTGGATTCCAGCGGCCGCAGCCCGACCATTCGTTCCCAGCACCATCTTCAATGGCAAAACCCAGTCTGTAGAACAGATCACTGCCCATGATGCTATTGCCGCGCGCCGCCACTTGGAACATGAAGTCAACCATCTTCGCAGACTTGTAATGAACCGTTAACTCCAAAGTCCCAACAGTGCACAGCCTGCTACCTCCGTAGCCATACAACGGTGCTGGGTTACTCTTTATTCAATTCAATTCAATTCAACTTTATTTATATAGCACCATTTCACAACAGACAGTAATCTCATAGCACTTTCAACTGTAGGGGAAGCCCCCACAATTGCAGAAAGACCTCAGCAATCAGGCAATCCCCTGTGAGCAGGCGCTTGGTGACGGTGGAGAGGAAAAACTCCCTTTTAACAGGAAGAGACCTCTAGCAGAACCAGGCTAAGGGAGGGGCAGTCATCTGCTGCAACTGGCTGGGGGGTGAGGGGATAGAGAAGACAAAAAGGAAAAGAACAGACATGTAGAGAGCAAACATCATGATGGGGACTCAATCTATGGGAGAGAACAAACAGATGTTAATGACCAGCAAAAATATTTCATTGAGAGTAAAGAAAGGAGTGAAGCCCAGTGCATTACTGAAGGTCCCCCAGCTGTCTAAACCTATTAGCAGTATAACTAAGGGAGGGTTCAGAGACACATGATCCCTCCCTAATTATAGGCTATATCTGTCACATGGGGTGAGACGCCATGTCATCCGGTGCTCAGACCATATTCCCCCTCAGCCCGGTTCCTTCTGTGACAGCGTCTCAGCGGGCTCCCAGTTGTCAGTTATACGGGACGGCTGGAGCCCAATTAACCCTCATCAGCTGAGGCGCTGCTAATGAGTTTAAAAGGGAGCAGCTCCGATCATTCGGGGCTGTGACTTCACTCATCGTAGGCTGGAACCCCTTCGTCTGGCACTAGCCTCTGGCGCATCGTTCTGCGTTATATGTGAGTGTTCCACTTGTATGGTTATTTGTGCTTGTTGGCCTCGAGGCCGCGTACCTTATTTCCTTTCTCTCACCACAATAAAACATCGCAAACTCACTGGCTCGCCCTCAGCTCTCATTGTGTGGCTCGCGAGAGCCACACGTAACAGTAAGTCACAGCCAAGCAAGGTGCCGGCGGCCGTGAGTTTACCTTTGGACTTGTGTCTTCCCTGTCTGGGTGCCTGCTCTTAGAACATGCCGTCTCCCAGGAGTCGCGTTCGGCGCCAGGGCGACGAGCTGTCAGCCATTTTGGAGGATGTCGATGGGACGCTCTTCTCCGCCACCCTGGACGACAACCCCTATGAAAGATGCTGGCACCTGGATTTTGCTGAGAATCTCCTGGACAGTCTCCCTCGCCATTTCAACCATCCTGAGGTCTGTGCCAGGAGGGACGCCATAGCTGCACAGCGAAAGGAGCTTCGTGGGTTGGAGGGAAATCCCGGCAGGAAGCCGAAGAGGAGGAGACGTCACCCTTCGCTTCGGGATCCTGTTCCTGCCTCCACTCCGGCCGGGGAGTTCGCGCCATCCACAGGGTTTTTCCCATCCAGCAAGACGTCACTCAGGATTCCCCCGGAGGATCTGCAGCTGACTGCAATTAAGGTCTGGGACCGAGTGGCTGCTGCTCGCTCCGCTGTGCACCCGTCCGCTATTATGAAGCATGTGGCGGCAGCCGTTAGACTGGTGGAGAGGAGTCCAGGGCTGCGGGACTTCTCCGAGTTCGACGCCCTCCTCGCCTTGGTCTCTGCTCAGGAGCGGCGATTTCCGGATCTCACTTTCGCTTCGCCCCCTGTGAGTAGCTGTCGCCACACTCCCTATTCTTCTCAGCATGAACCCCGTCCGGATCCAGTTCCTGGTCGCTGCAAGGTCTCATCCTCCCCCGCAGCTGTCACTCCTGCGCCTCATCTGAGAGGAGATCCCGCAGCCTCATCTCCCAAGCCAACTCCCTCCGCTGTTACGCCAGTGCTCCGGGCCTGGCTCATCTCGGCTGTCGCCCCCTCCTCCTCGACGTGCTCCCCGGCTGCTGTGTGCATCAAGAATCCTGGCCTGGTGAGCTCCCTCCTGGAATCAACACGAGTGGCTCCCCGACGTCCTCCCAGGGGGTCCTCCATTACCGCCCGGCGGGGAAAGGGAGGAGCAACGTCCACTGCAGCAGGCACCATCCAGCCTCCAGGAGACAGGCAAGTCCCAGTTTTTTCACATTCACCTTGTGATTTTCTCTGTTAAACTCCTGGAGGTGGAGTTCGGGGTTCGCAGCTCCCCGAACTCCCACCACCTGCTGTAGCTGTAATCATTAATCCTGCACCCTCTGTGTCTCCCTCCGCTGAGCGGTCCCCGGCGCCAGGCCAACGTCGTGGGATGAGGAGGGGGCCTGCGGTTCTGGGCAGCCTGGTTCCGGTTCCGCAGCTACGCCGTGGATGGAGGAGGAAAGCGGATTGCTACGTGGAGCCTGCACCGACGACCAAGCGTCCCCGGATCTCCACGGAGGAGCGGTCTGGTCCAGCGGGACGAGGTTCTCCTGCCACCACGCCGTGTGGGCTGTCGGCGTGGGCACCGGTGCCGGAGGACGCACAAGCTGCTCTTTCCATCATGCCAGCTGCGGAGCCCGATGCAGCTGAGTGGGAGCCTGACGACGACCTCCTGGTGCTGGATCCCGGATCTTTGCAGTCCTGGACGGCGTCAGAACCCAAGATCAGACAAGTGCTCTATCTTATCTTTCTTCTCCTTACTTTAGGGCACTTTAGCCTGTCTCCAGGGGAGGTGAGCCGGGTGCAGCCGTCCGCTGCGTCCGAGCTTATCTCGCCGGGTTCTGGCGCTGCCGATGATCCTGATCCCGGTTCTTTTTTCTTTCCTGAGCCTTCTCCCAGGGTCGCCGGCGAGGAGCTGCCATCACCCGTGGTGCCAGAGGGTCCAGGTTTGACATCGGAGGTCGGTTCTGGTGCGGTGCCGGCCCAATCGGGGTCCGACGTGGGTTCGACGGAGACCCAATCGGGGTCCGACGTTGGTTTGACGGAGACCCAAGCGGGGTCCGACGTGGGTTCAACGGAGACCCAATCGGGGTCCGACGTGGGTTCGTCGGAGATCCAATTGGGGTGTGACGTGGGTTCGTCCGAAACCCAATCGGGGTCCGACGTGGGTTCTGCACCAGTGGTGTCCAGGTCCGGTGAGGGAGCTGCAGATCCCCTGCCATCTGACGTTGGACCACCTCGTCGTCAACTCTTCCCCAAGCCTCTTCCACTAGGGCCCTTTTGGACCTCTCCCTCTCCCCTACGGGCCTGGTGGTTGAGCAATGCGGGTCGGCTGCCGGAGGGTCTGCCGTGCCCATTCGGCTCGCTTGTGCGGCCGCCCGACCTGCTAGACTTTCTGTTCGGCGATCTGGATCGGCCTCCCAAGGAACTGTGTTTTCTGGCCTGGGGTTCGGGTAGGCCACCGGAACTTTTCCCTTCACCCCTGTTAGCGGTATGGACGCTGGGTGCGGGGAGACCTCCCCCCCACCCGAACTGAATGTCTTTTGCTGTGCTTGTGTTTGGGTGGGTACAGCTAAACTATTACTACTGTTCCGAGTTTAGCGTGATTTTTTTTTTTTTTTTTGGTTTCCCCTCCTGTTTGAGGGATGGCTGCAATGGTTTATTTTTGCCCTTGGGAGTTTTTTCCTCTCGTTTTGGGGTCTCTGGGGTTGATTTTCTTTGTATTTGTCTGTACATGGTTTATGGAGTATTGTGGGGTTTTTTTCCTCCCTGTGTTTCGGGCCATTGTTTCCACATTATCTTCTGCCTAAATGTTTTTTTTTCCTTACCCGTGTCATGGTTATGGAGTATTGTGGTTTTTTTTTACTCCCTGTGTTTCGGGCCGTTGTTTCCACAATTATCCTCTGCCTAAATGGGTTTTTTCTTCTCCCTCATGCTGTGATTTATGAAGTGTTGTGGTTTTTTTCCCCCTGTGTTTCAGGCCGTTATTTCCACAATTTTCTTCTGCCTAAATGTTTTTTTTTTTCTCTCTTTCTTGTTGTGTTTTATGGAGTATTGTGTTTGGGTTTTTCCCTTGTACTCTGTATTGGTTTATTGTCGATTGTTTTTTTGTTTTTTTTCCTTCTCTGATTCTCTCCCTCCTGACCTGCACCCCTTCCGCCCACCCTAGGTGGGGGGGAGGGGTCTTGGGTGTTACGGGCCGTTCGGAGTCTGGCCGTGAGGAGGGGGCCCTGTCACATGGGGTGATACGCCGTGTCATCCGGCGTTCAGACCATATTCCCCCTCAGCCCGGTTCCTTCTGTGACAGCGTCTCAGCGGGCTCCCAGTTGTCAGTTATACGGGACGGCTGGAGCCCAATTAACCCTCATCAGCTGAAGCGCTGCTAATGAGTTTAAAAGGGAGCAGCTCTGATCATTCGGGGCTGTGACTTCGCTCATCGTAGGCTGGAACCCCTTTGTCTGGCACTAGCCTCCGGCGCATCGTTCTGCGTTATATGTGAGTGTTCCACTTGTATGGTTATTTGTGCTTGTTGGCCTCGAGGCCGTGTACCTTATTTCCTTTCTCTTACCACAATAAAACATCGCAAACTCACTGGCTTGCCCTCGGCTCTCATTGTGTGGCTCGCGAGGGCCACACGTAACAATATCAAAAAGGAAGGTTTTAACCCTATTCTTAAAAAAAGAGATTGAGTCGGACTCCCAAATCCAGATTTGCAGCTGGTTCCACAGGAGAGGAGCTTGATAGCTGAAGGCTCTGCCTCCCATTGTACTTTTGGAGATTCTAGGTATTACAAGTAATCCTGCATTTTGGGAGCGTAGTGCTCTGTTAGGATAATAGGAAAGCATCAGATCTTTTAAATAAAAAGGGTCCAGATTGTTTAGAGCTTTGTAAGTGAGAAGAAGGATTTTAAACTTAATTCTAAACTCTATGGGAAGCCAGTGAAGGGAGGCCAGAACCGGAGAGATATGATCTCTCTTTCTGTTAAAAAAGTTGTTAAAAGTTCTGTTAAAACTCTTGCTGCAGCATTTTGGATCAGCTGAAGACTTTTTAAAGATGTTTTAGGACAACCTGATAAAAAAGAATTACAATAATCTAATCTAGAGCTAACAAAAGTGTGGATCAGTTTCTCAGCATCACTCTGAGACAAGATACTCCTAATCTTGGCAATATTATGGAAATGATAGAAGGAAATCTTAGAAACAAATTTAATATGTGAATTGAAAAACAGATCTTGATCAAAAATAACTCCAAGGTTCCTCACAAAACTATTCAGAGAAAGAGTAACCACATCCAAACTAAGAGCTTGATTTGGAAAGGTATTTCGAAGGTTTTTTGGACCAAATAGAATGACTTCAGTCTTATCTGAATTTAATTGTAGGAAATTACAAGTCATCCAAGCTTTGATTTCCTTAAGACAAGCCTCTAATTTGGCTAATTGATTACTATCATCTGGCTTCATTGACAGGTATAATTGTGTGTCATCTGCATAACAATGAAAATGTACACAGTGCTTTCTAATAATGTTGCCTAATGGAAGCATATATATTGTTTTGTTATATATTGTTTAAGCATATATATTATTTTGTATATTTTAATACTCTTTACTGCAGTTGCCCAGGTGGTGTCACTGGGTGTTTTACGTGCTCTCCCACTTCAACGGTGGTTTGCGCTTCAGAAGGTGGTTTTGCCCAGAGACAAAAGGAGGAGGCTAGTTCTTCTGGCGGAGCCTCATGGTTCTCAGATAGTGGAGACACTCATCAGCAGTGTGTATTACAACCAACGGCTTCTAAGCAGTGTGGGGTGCAGTCTGGGAGGGCAGGTTTGTTCAGGGACACTGGGCTTTGGCACAGCAGTCTTGGCATATAAACCATCCCATGATGGAAGCAGTGTGTTTGGCTCTGGGGCTTTTTCTTCCAGTCATTCAGGGCAGAAAAAAGATTCTGGTATGGACGGACAGCGTGGCTGTGGTGTCGTACATCAAACAGCAGGATGAACTGAGGTCTCCCTCTGTCCATGTGAGAGTGTGTCATCTGCTCTTGTATGCAAGCTTGCCAGGTCCACTAGCTACAGATGTGCTGAGCATGCCTGGCCTCCGGTGAAACTGTTTGCATTTCCACTACTGCCTCTTCTGCCAGCTTTCCTCATGAAGGTGAGACTACTGTCCATTCAAGTAATTTTGATGGCCCCAAATTGGCCACAAAGACCATGGATGGTGGAGAGTCATGAGATGTTGGAGGGCCGTCCTTAGCCTCTCCCAATCAGGCGGGATATGCTCTCACAGGCACAGGGCAGGTTTTGGCATCCGAATCCCCAGCTTCTGAGGCTTTGTGTATCACCCTTGGATGGGAGCAATTGTGTAAACCTGGCTTAGAGAAGGAGGTTATAGACACCATCGAGACTTCACAGGCCTCATCTATCCAGCTGCAATGCAGTGTGAAGTAGAGAGTGTTTTTGAACTGGTGTCGGACAAAGGGTGAGAATCCCTTGACATGTCACATCTCTGTCATCTTGTTTTTTCCCTCCAGTACCTCTTCGCCCGAGGTTGGGTGGAGTTAACTATCAGGGGCTACCTGACAGCAGTGTCAACTGCCCATGAAAAATGTGATGGCTTGTCGCCTGGGGCACATTCCTTGGCAAGGCGTTTTTTTTTTTTTGAGCAGCGTCACACCATCCCCGCCCATCCCGGCGTCCTTTGCTGCCCACTTGGAATCTCCAGACAGTTCTCAGGGCTCTGTGCTTGCCCCCTTTTGAGCCACTCTCCATTGCTGACCTTTGCCTGATCTCTGGAAAGACTGCCTTTCTCTTGGCAATTGTCTCAACCAAGAGGGTCAGTGAACTGAATACAGTCTCTGTGGACGCAGCATGTCTTAGGTTTAATGGTGATCGGTTGGCCCACCTGTGGCCCAACCAAGCTTTTCAACCCAAAGTGCTACTAGTGGGGTTGTTTTCCCACCCTCTCTTGCCTTTCTTCCTGCCCTTCAGAGAGAATGGTCGCTTTTTCTTCTGCTCCCTCTTTCACCCTCCTCCACCCTCCCTAACTGAGAATCCCAGCTTGCTGTCTTGTCTGCGTCGCTGTTCTTCTGACTGAATCTTGATCCAAATGAAAAAAATGGATTTGGTGAGCGGCTTTAATAAAATTAACAACTTTTTACATAAATTTGGGCCAGGGGGAGCCCCTATGGAGAGACCCATGGATTGGAACACATGTGTCTGCATGATTCGACTGATGAAGTGGAAACATCTATCTGGTTTGGCACGATCACAGGATTTTTCTGCTGATTGGCTCTGGAGTTTTCCTGGTGTATCAAAAATTTAACTAGAAGAGCTAATCAAAGCGGTCCCGGCGTAGCTGCTTCTTCAACAATTCGACTAGACGGGGGAGAGCACTAACTAACGGCAAGACTAACATGGAAATTACCATCTGGCATGCACTGTAGAGAGATGGACTCATTTTGGTGCCCTCCAAGAATGGATTTAAAGCCTATGTATGGAAATTATGAACACAGGATTGCAAGAGCTGTAAATTCTATGCTCTGAGTGATCTGTGTTATCAGACCTTGAATTCGGTGCCCTGTTGACTATTTTCCTCCTGGATTAAGACAAAACAGAAGATTGTGCTTCTCTTCATAAACATTCTGGTGTGCTGCAATCTGAACTCTCAAGGACAGTGACTGGCTCAGGAAATTTCCATCTGCCATGCCTCAAGGACATGCTTCCGAGTTTCAGACACTAAGACATAACATCTCGGCTTGGAGAGATTTGCTGCCTCCAGTAACTGATAAACACCCACCTGCATTCAACATACACGAACACACTGATTCACATATACTGAAATACATCCATTCATTCACTGATCCTCTCTGACTTTTGGTTTTGTTGTCTGCTAAATGTGCATTGAGGTTTTTTTTTTCCTGCAATCAAAATTTCGCTCACTCACTGAGCGCCATTTTGATAAACATGTTTTTTTTCTCTCGCCTACTGTGTCATTCCATATCCCTTCCCTTTTTCTTTCTTTATCACCACTATGACTGGCGCCTAGCGGCTGCCCCGGCCTTAGATGCGCTCTGCAGAGCGTGCCCAAATGCCAAGTCACGTTTCGTTACCTTGTATTCATACATGTGTAATGACAATAAAGTTGAATCTCATCTCATCTCATCATCTCAAGCCTTCTACCCTCCCCCACACACTTCATCAGAGGCTGAGAGGCTCCTTAGTTTGTGCCGGTAGGGCCCTTAAGGTTTATGTTGAGCGTATGAGGTCTGTCCACTCTTCAGACAAGCTTTTGTGTTCTATGGGGAGTCCACAATAAGCAGGCCTATCTTTTAGCAATGCCTGTCCCATTGGATAGTCGACCTGATTGCCTTTGCGTATGTACAGGTTGGAGTGGAACCATCAGATAGGCTGGTGGCCCGCTCAACACGGGGATTGGCCACTACATGGGCGTTGTTAGGGGTGTGGCGGTTCGGTTAACCATCTCAGTAGTGCAGCGGGAAAAACAGAGACAAGAGGGCTGAGTGTCTTTATCTGTTGTGGGGGTTAACCGAACCGCCACAGGGGTGCATCCTGGAGGATGTATGCATAGCTGCTGGCTGGGCTTCTTCCTCAATGTGTTCCGTTCTATAGGCTCAACCTGGCCTCATCAGTCATCCCCTCATCTATTCTGGGGGTCGCAGCAGGTTCTTAAGTTGCATCTTACTTTTCCCTCACGTGAGCCGGCATGTGTGCCTTGTGCTTGAAAGGTTTTGTTTTCAGCTCTGGTTACATGAAAGAACCGGATTAACTTGTATGCACTCAGCTAAGTACAATAAGGTAGCCAAACTCATCTGATTGTGTTTGTGCTTAATAGCATGATTGGGGCATTGTGCCCCTTAGACCTGTGGGTGACACCACCCCCATTCTCCTCAGAACTCATTTGGTATACGGTTGCCACATGGTTACAGGTTCACTGAAATGAAATAAAACACACGTTTACCGATGTAAATGCGGTTTTATGAATGAAAGTGAACCTGTAACCATTCATTGTCCTTCGTCTGTGGAGGCGGGTTCCTACCAGTCGTTAGAAAGAGGAAGAATGGGTGGATACATGGGGTATATATAAAGTGTGCATCCATAGGTGTGATTAATTTGGTATAATGCTCCTGCCCCGAGGATCATAATTATGTGGTTACAGGTTCACTTTCATTCATAAAATCGTGTTTACATCCATAAACGTATGTTCGTGAGCAGGTTTTTTTTTAAACCGGTGCACACGAACTTTTACAAACTTTTAGGAACTTTTGCTAGCATTTGCCAGTGTTCCATTCAGCATTGACAAACTTTTGCAAATTTAGTATAGTGTATGTGTAGCTGTTGCCAACTTAGGTTAACTTAAGCAAACAAATACTCAGCGCAGGTCAGCAGACATTAGCATCAGGAGATGCTCATATAAAGATCAGCATTTGTGGAGGCTTCCTGCCATTCTGGACCTGTTTTTTTGGGTGCATTCACACTACAACATTTGGACCTGCTTTTACTGACAGTTTGGCAAACGTCTGGCTCTGCTGGCAAAAGGTGATAAAAGTTAATGATGGTGTTTGCTGGCAAATGCTAGCAAAAGTTGTATTCTTTGAAAATGTTCAGCATACTGAAAATTTGCCGACATTTGGAAATAAACATTGATGAAAGTTGTGCTCAGTTTGCAAAAGCTCCTGAGAGCTGGGCTAAGTTATGCAGAGTTCACCTACAGTATTATACAGTTAAACTGAATTTAGTGTTGAATGCAATATCTACCTCAACTCTGTTTATGTGGCTGGTTAATATATTTGCTTACTTGATTATTACACTCATCACTTACCTGATTAGTCATGTCATTTATGGAATTAATGTAAGAATCATACCTGAGAATACATAAATGCAGCTCAGCAAGTGGATAGGTTTTTATATATTGGTGCAGTAAGTGGAGACTAATTACCTCCGCCAAAGGGGGAGGTTATGTGATCATCGGCGTTGGTTTATCTGTTTGTTTGTTTGTTTTTGTTTGTCTGTCTGTTTGCTTGTCTGTTTGTCTGTTTGTTTGTCTGTTAGCAAGATAACTCAAGAAGTTATGGACGGATTTTCATGAAATTTTCACAGATTGTCAGAAATGGGGTATCCTACAGATGATTAGATTTTGGTGGTGATCCGGATCACCATCCACAAGAAAACCACCATTACGGAAAAAAGCCATTTTCGTGAATAACTACTGAACCACCAATCCTATCATTGTCAATCCAATTGCTAGTCATATGTTTTCAGGGCCAAGGAATCTGAAAACGTACACACAGACACTGTATGGGGGGAACTGTGGCCGCCATTACCGAAAAGGCCATTTTCAAGAATAATAACTACTGAACCACTAATTCTATCATTGTCAATCCAATTGCTAGTCATATGTTTTCATGGTCAAGGAATCTGAAAACGTACACACAAACACTGTATGGGGGGAACTGTGGCCGCCATTACGGAAAATGCCATTTTCGTGAATAACTACTGAACCACTGCTTCTCATATGTTTTCATGATCAAGGAATATCAAGACTGTATGGGCGGAACTGCGGTGCTTGGCGGAGGTCTGCGCTCTCCGAGTGCTTTTCTAGTTTGCAAATGTGTCAGAGTGTAGTTTATTAATTACTGCTCTCTCCATTTTTGTCTGTCCATTTCAGTTTCACACTTTCCTGTGTTGAATCTCGTCCAACTACAACACCTGTCTGTTCCTTAGAGGATTTTGATGCAGGGGAGAGTTTAGCTGGTTGTGAATCACAATATAGGACAGGAGTCACATTGGTTGCAACAGTACAGTGAAATTATAGCACTCTGCGAGGGACAACAACAAACTGATGGACACTGACAAGGGAGCCAAGAGCAGATAATACCTTTGCCAGCCCCACTAAGTCAGCGTAATGCAGAAATCAGGGGGTCAAGGCCAAGACCATGATGACACCAACTCACTCTCATCTCACTCTTTGAAGTCCTTGAAATACTCAGGAAAGCTGACTGTTAGGTCATCAGCGGGATCTTCAAGGTCTTCTAGATCAACTAGCGCCTCCATGGCAGCTGCACGAGCACAGGTTGATGCACAGGTGGCTAAAGCCAGATTATCTTATGCTGAAAAAATAAACACTAAAATTGAAAATGTTTGCTTGGAGGTAACGCGTGACATACTTCAACTCCAGAAAGAAGCTGATACTGCTATAGCGAAAGCACAAGTAATGGAGTCTGCTTCTGCTCAGTTTGACATTGCACAACAACGTGAAGAGTTGAAGTTCTTGCCTTTCCAAGCAACCCCAGAGCAGAAAGTGAGTGATTACATAAATAAACACAGTTACAGCGGTGTGAAAAAGTGTTTGCCCCCTTCCTGATTTCTCAGTTTTTTGAGTTTGTCACACTTAAATGTTTCAGATCAAACAAATTTAAATATTAGACAAGATAACACAAGTAAACACAAAATGCAGTTTTTAAAATGAAGGTGTTTATTATTAAGGGGGAAACAGATCCAAACCTTCATGGCCCTGTGTGAAAAAGTCATCATCATCATAGCAGTCTGTTGTGGGCAACAATAACTGTTTCATTTAGGTCTGAGCAGATTCCTCCACACAGCTCTGTCCTTAGCCTTCCGCTGCCAGGAACTCCTGTCTATGTCCAACTTCTTCAAGTTTCTTTTTACAGTGTCTTTAAATCTGAGCCTTGGTCTACCCTGATTGCGTTTGCCCTCGCATAACTGTGAGTAGAGTAACTGCCGAGGGAGACGCTAGTGGTCCATCCTCTCAACATGTCCAAGCCATCTCAGGTTCATCTGTATTAGCATGTCCTCTGTTGATGGTAGACCAGCTCGTTTCAACACTTCTATGTTGGTTATCTTGTCTTTCCATGAGATGTTCATTATGGCTCGAAGGTGTCTCATCATGTGCGCGTGGAGTTTCTTCACCTGCACTCTGTAGACAGTCCAAGTTTCAGCACCGAACAATACAGTACTGTCGCTCTGTACACTTTGCATTTCACATGGATAGACACATGTTGATTGTTCCACAGTCTCTCCCTCAAGTTTCCAAACACAGCGCTCGCTCTTCCCATTCTGAGAGATAGTTCATCCTCCAGCCTAGCATTCTCTGAAACAGTACTCCCTAGATACTTGAAAGTCTTGCACTTGACTAGTGGCTCTGTACCAATGTTGATCTCTTCTGGTAGTGATGTTGTTAACTGGAACTTTGGTGGTTGATAAAGGCACTCTGTCTTCTTGAAGTTGATTTGGAGGCTGAATTGGCTAGCTGCTCTTGCAGATTTCTCCACTAAAGATTGCATATCTTCCACGCTTTGTGCAACTACAGCACTGTCGTCGGCAAAGAGCATTTCTCTTACTACCTTTATTGATGTCTTACTCTTGGGTTTAAACTGTGCCACATTAAACAAGTCTGCCTCTTTCCGTGTTTGAATGTATACTCCTTCTGAAGTGTCTTTGAAGGCCACCTCAAGCATGGCTGTCAGATATAGCGAGAAAAAGTGATTGCCCCCAAAACCTAAAAACTGGTTGGGCCACCCTTAGCAGCAACAACTACAATCAAGTGTTTGCCATAACTGGTAATTAGTCTTTTACAATGCTGTGGAGGAATGTTGGCCCACTCATCTTTGCAGAATTCAGGTTCAGGTTCAGGTTCAGGTTACTTTAATTTGTACCCGCAGGTAGATTTGTTTTGCAGTCTGGTGACATCCATATTTACAAGCCACAAATTACATTCAACATAGACACTGTACTGTTATCACTACGTGTTATATACACTGAGTATGTTTAACGCAGTTCAACAGCAAGCCAAACTCGTTTTTCACGAGCCAGGAAACCGAGCGTCCTGCTCACTTTATTTCAGTCTTCACAGACAGTTTACAGTACCTTACCACTGTGGCTCGAAGCTCGTAGAAAAGCCCGAGTGAAAAGCCATTGCTTTCGGAGGTGTAAAAGAAGAGGTTTGACACACAGGAGGAACGTTTTAGACATTTGCAGGCAGGATAATGCTCGTCTGCCTTTTTTCCTTCTCTCTAAAATGTCCGCTTCTCCTACCCATAAACCATAGCGGCAACTGGCTGCGCTTTTAACATAAAATACAAGTTACCCACTACTAACTGTATAGAAATTACTTTTAACGCTATGACTATTTTTAACATGAATTATTACAAATAAATTATGATATACATTATGAACTTATGAACTATATTTTTTAACTCTATGAAACATACACTACTGAGGGCAGAACACTCCCCGCCTGGCATTACTAATGCCACTACTCCTTCTTAACTACAACCCGACATATGAAAATGGAGGGCACGTTTTGAGTCTCTCAGGTGGGAGATCTGCCATTTTCTGAGTCTCTAGTTTTCCCCTGAGTCTCCTGCACGTTGCACAATGGTGGATAATGGACGAGACCAGTCTCTGGCAACCTATAATCCACAGTCCGGCTTGCCTAATTGCACTTTCCGTGAACTGCCGTCCTTGATGCACAACTTTGGCATGATAGTGACGGACAAGCAGTTGAGTTACGTGATGCTTGTTTGGGAGAATGGTTGGATTCTTGGATGCTGTGTTCAATGAAGCATGTTTGAGGCGACCTCCAACCTTGATGAGGCTTTCATTCATATAGGGATCAAGAGCCACGATGGGACTTGAACTGCAGACGGTTTGGTTGGCATGGAGAGCAGCATACTCGTCGGGAAAAGCGTCTTTTTGAACAGACTGGAGGATGAGGTTACTGGCAGCATCCAGCTCCTCTGGAGTGCGTGGCTTGCTACATCGATGCCAGCCCCTGCATGAATGATCTGACAGGTTGCTTGATGAGTGAGAACGAGCTTGGTGAATTAGGAATGCAATGGCACGTACTAATGAGTTCCAACTTGAAAAGCACTGGAAGCATTCTGGTGAGAGCCCGTTCTTCTGAATGTGAGTAGAAAAGGTAGCGACTTTTCTGATTTCAGAGTCTACTTCAGGCTTGATTAACTCAAAGGATTCAGGTGTCTCGGATTCAGGTGGTCTGTAAAGGAAGTCTGGTCCCTTAAACCACATAGTGTCAATAAGCTGTGATGCAGGTATTGACCTGGTGGCTAGATCAGCTGGGTTTTGCTCTGATGTGACGTAGTGCCACTGTTCAGGGGATGTGGACTGACGTACACGATGAACGCGGTTATGCACATAAACATAGAAGCGCTTCAAATCGTTGCAGATGTACCCAAGAACTACCTTGCTATCACAGTAGAATTTGACAGCATTTGGTTTGTGATCAAGTTCGTCCAGAATGAGCTCCGCCATCTCAACGGCTAGAACTGCTCCACAAAGTTCAAGGCGAGGTATCGTGGGCTCTGGTTGTGGTGAAAGTTTTGCTTTTCCAAGCACAAATCCGACTTCGCATTGTCCTTCTGCATTGACTGTCTTCAAGTATGCTACTGCTGCAATAGCCCAGCTTGAAGCGTCGGAAAAGATGCACAGTTTGGTGTAAGTGGACTTAGAGAGGGAAGCTGGTACATAGCAGCGTGGCACTTTAAGACTGCTAAGATCTTCGAGGGACATTTTCCATGTTTCCCATGTGTCCACTTTGTCCTGAGGGAGAGGAGCATCCCAATCTTGGACACCATTCGACAGTTCACGTAACAAGAGTCTGCCTTTGATTGTCACTGGTGACGCTAGTCCCAAGGGGTCGAAGTTGCTGTTAATTGTTGACAGAACCCCGCGGCGGGTGTAGGGTTTGTCATCGACGGCAACCTTGAATGTGAAAGAGTCAGTGTTTATGTCCCAGCACAGGCCTAGACTTCTCTGACCTGGTAGAGTGTCATCGCTGAGACACTCTAAGTGTCTTTGATACCGGTGGCCAGGTCTTCTGGCTTGAAGGCTTGCATGACTGAGACACTATTCGAGGCGATTTTGTGGAGCTTGAGATTGGACTCGGCCAAGGATGCACATGTGCGCTTGAGCAAGTCTATGGCTGCAGATTCAGTGGGGAGCGAAATCAACCCGTCATCTACATAAAAGTGTCTTTCAACAAAATGTCTTGTGTCTGCTCCAAACTTTGGCTCGCCTTTCTGGATAGCCCTGTGTAGGCAATAGATAGCTACCGCTGGCGACGGGCTGTTTCCAAAAACGTGCACCCGCATGCGATACTCCTGCACCTCTTTTGACAAGTCATTTTCCTTGTGCCACAGGAACCTCAAATAGTCTCTATGGTCTGGTCTGACTAAGGACCCATAAAACATTTGCTGGATATCGGCAGTGACTGCGATGAGCTCTTTCCTGAACCGAATCAGCACACCGAGGAGGGTATTATTAAGATCTGGACCTGTTAACAGTACTGAGTTGAGTGACACACCAAATTGCTCGGCACTCAAATCGAAGACAGCCCGTATCTGATCGGGCTTCTGGGGATGGTATACCCCGAAAATGGGCAGGTACCAGCATTCAGTGTTATCGGTGATGGGTGGAGCGATCTCTGTGTGATTGTTCTCGAACAGCTTTTCCATAAACTCTGAGAACTGTTCTTTCATTTGGTTTTTTTTTGTTAAGTTGCATCTTAGTGAGCTGAGTCTAGACAATGCTTGGTCCCTATTATTTGGGAGCAGCAAGCGAGGAAACTTGAATGGCAGAGGAGCGATCCAGTTGTTGTCTCCATCCTGGTGGCCTTCCTTCTCCATTAACTTTATGAAGGTCTCATCTTCGAAGGACACGGCACACTTGTTATCGTTCTCTGTGCACTCAAAAACTTTGTCCCTAAGCTTTTCTTCCACTGCATTGGGTTTTGAGCTGCGTTTAGAGAGGCCGTCCTTGTGCTCCCCGCTGTAGCATGGTTTCTCTTTGATATAGATGCTGTTAGGACAAGGAGTGAAGAAGGATGGGCGTCCGTTGGAGAGCATGTACGTTTTATAAACGTTGACGGTTGGCTTATGAGCGTTAAGGCTCACCTCTCCCACAATTACCCAGCCTAGGTCCAGGCGTTGAGCGAAGGGGGCATTGTGGGGACCGTTGACATGTTGTCTTACTTTGTGGACTCGTAGGATGTCTCTGCCCAGTAAAATTGCCGTCTGAGCATCTGGGTCGTACTTGGGAATGAGAGGAGCGAGGTGTTTTAAGTGGGCAAGAGCGACTTTGGGCGTAGGTATTTCACCCCTACTGAACATTATCTCATCGCATTCAAGGAGAGGAGGGAGGTCTAAGCGTGGGCCTCCGCCTACTGGCTCGATTTGGAACCCCGCTGCTTCCCTGCCAAGCATTTCAGTTAAACCAGCACATGTTCTCATGAGGTATGTCAGAGGGCTGCCTTTGATCCCAAACAGCTCGAAGAATTCAGGACGGGCCAGCGATTTATTACTCTGATCATCAAGGATTGCATACATCTTAACGGAGCGTTCTGGTTGGCCTTTAGGGAAAACTTGAACTAGACATACCTTTGAGCAAGAACGTAGGGGATTACCTTCGCCGCAGATCTCAGTGCACCGTGATGTTACCTCAGGTGGTGTGTTGTCTCGAGGCTGAGGCTCTGGTTCAGGTGTGTTTCCTGGCTGGGGTTGCTGACTTGAATCAGGATGCATGGCAGAGCAATGCCTCTCACTTTGGCACTCCTCGCACTTGAGTTTTATGTCACAGTTCTTTATTGCGTGCGTGGGAGAGCAGCAGCGAAAACATCGTTTGTGTTCTTTGAGTATGCTTCGCCTTTCTTGTAGCGGTTTATTCTGAAAAGCTTTACATTTGGCTAGAGGATGCCTTTTCTTATGGACTGGACAGTAGCGTGTCAAATCATCCTCTTTAGTACTAGCGGGATCAGTTGTGTCTACCTCTGTTTTGTTTACAGTTAGAGGTGTTCTGTAGCTACTTTGTTTGAATGGTGGCCTCTCACCTTTGCTGAAGGGTTGGCTGCTGCATGTCGTAAAACTTGGGTCATTTCTTGCTTTAGCCTCGTCTTGGACAAACTTTACAAAATATGAGAAGGGAGGGGAGGTTACGTCATATTTTTGTTTGTATTTTGAGCCCGCGTGCAGCCATTTATCTTGTAAATTTGGAGGCAACTTTTCAACTATGGGCTTAACCCCACGGGGTGTGTCGAGGTAGGCGAGGCCTGGGAGATAAGCTTCATCTTTAGCGACCCGCAGCTCTAAGAGTAAATCTCCAAGTTCCCTGAGTTTTACATTGTCTCTGTTTGTAAGGCGAGGGAAGTTATCTAGTTTTTTAAACATGGCGTTTTCTAATACTTCTGGCATAGCATAACATTCTTTTAACCTGTCCCATGACAATTGGAGAGCAGCTCTGGGGTTAGTGGCATAGACAGCACTGATTCTTTTAACGTGCTCTGAGGACTCTTTACCAAGTCACTTGACTAGGAGATCTAACTCCTGGCTGTATGTGAGACCAATGTCTTCAGTTGCATTTATAAATGATGACTGCCATGCTCTAAAGTTTTCGGGGGTGTCGTCAAACTTAAAGAGTCCGGTTGTGATTAGCTCTCTGGCGCGAGGAACCTAGCAAAGTCTGCCAAAGGTGGGTCACCATTGTGGGAAGCATGGTAGCTGTTTGGCCTGACATAGTCTCTCGGTATGTCGATGGATTCATTTTTTACGTACATTTTCTTGAATGTTGGTGGAGAGAGAGTTTGTTCGGGTCTCCTCGGAGTGAATAATTGTGCCCTTTGTGCAGGTTCGACTTGAGGTGTTTCTTCTTCAGCTGGTCGCGCCTGTGACTTTAGCTGGATTTGGTGGTGCACATACTCCATAGTTCTCTGTCTGACAACTTGTAATGGAATTGCGCTCCTTACACTCTCTCCTTCGTCCGGCTCGGCAGCTGCGGCAGCTTCTAGAACTTCTGCTTGTGCTGTGGCGGCCGCTGTTTCCTTCTCTATCTCCAGCATCCCCAGATCCAGCTCCAGCTTTGCTTGTTGCTTTGCTTGTTCTTGTTCTAGCTTTGCTTGTTCTAGCTTCGCTTGTTGCTTAATTTCTAATTGTTTCTTACTGTACAAGGCTCTAGCATTCGCAGCTTCAGCAGAGGCTCGCGCCATGATGGCCGCTTCCATTACGTTGGACTTTGAGGATAACCTGGAGCTAGAACGTCTGGAGCTGGAGCTAGCATTGTGTGATGATTTGGCTTTGGGGTTCGCCTTTTCTTCCACCCTCTTCTTTTGAGTGTCGTCCATTGCTGCGTCGTGAATCTTCTCTTCACCAACTGCTGACGTGGCATTTTTTACTCTTGAGTGTCGTCCCTCGCTGTGTCGTGGACCTTATCTTCACCACTGCTGACCTGGCTTTTCACTCTCTTGAGTGACGTCCCTCGCTGTGTCGTAGACCTTATCTTCACCAACTGCTGTCGTGGCTTTTCACTCTCTTGAGTGACGTCCCTCGCTGTGTCGTAGACCTTATCTTCACCAACTGCTGTCGTGGCTTTTCACTGTACTGTTATCACTACGTGTTATATACACCGAGTATGTTTAACACAGTTCAACAGCAAGCCAAACTCGTTTTTCACGAGCCAGGAAACTGAGCGTCCTGCTCACTTTATTTCAGTCTTCACAGACAGTTTACAGTACCTTACCACTGTGGCTCGAAGCTCGTAGAAAAGCCCGAGTGAAAAGCCATTGCTTTCGGAGGTGTAGAAGAAGAGGTTTGACACACAGGAGGAACGTTTTAGACATTTGCAGGCAGGATAATGCTCGTCTGCCTTTTTTCCTTCTCTCTAAAATGTCCGCTTCTCCTACCCATAAACCATAGCGGCAACTGGCTGCGCTTTTAACATAAAATACAAGTTACCCACTACTAACTGTATAGAAATTACTTTTAACGCTATGACTATTTTTAACATGAATTATTACAAATAAATTATGATATACATTATAAGATAAGATAAGATAAGATAAGCCTTTATTAGTCCCACAACGGGGAAATTCCAGGATTGCAACAGCACAGGGATAGCAACACTCAGAGCAACAATCAGAAGGCAAGAAAAAAAACAAGCAAGCAAGAGCAGCTAATAAACATATGTACGTATTACTATAAAATATATATATATACACACACACACAGACACACAGTGCAGAGCATTGTAGCTGGATGGAATAAATATATGAATATATGAACACACAGTGCAGAGCATTGTAGCTAGATGGAATAAATATGTAAATATATAAACACCCACAGTACGGAGCATTGCAGCTAGGTGGAATAAATATGCAAGTATATAAACACACACAGTGCGGAGCAATGTAGCTAGATGGAATAATATGTAGATATATAAATATATAAACACACCCAGTGCTGAGCATTGTAGCTAGATGGAATAAATATGCAAATATATAAACACACACAGTGCAGAGCATTGTTGCTAGATGGAATGAAACAGCATAACCGTCTACTTAGTTATCCTACATGGTATGATTATGTGCCCATACATATTCTCACCCTCCATAGCGACCGGTATGTTCCTAGTTGTATGCCGGAGGGGACCATTGTGTAAGTCTATTGCATCTTTTGCATTCAAAAAACTATTAGTTTGTTACGTCTTTTTGCTATCTCTGCGAGCAGCCCTGCTTAGGTTGTACAGTCTGACAGCCGTTGGTAGGAAGGACCTACGAAACCTCTCGGTTGTGCACCTGGGATGATGTAGTCTGCTGCTAAATGAGCTCCTCAGTGCATTCAGTATGTCCTGCATAGGGTGGAACTCGGACTCCAGCAGAGATGACAGTTTAGCCACCGTCCTTCTCTCTCCTATCTCCTCCATCGGATCAAGGCGCTGCCCCAGGACAGAGCTAGCTTTCTTAATCAGTTTGTTCAGTCTCTTCCTATCGGCTGCAGTAATGCCACTGCCCCAGCAGACCACTCCAAAAGTGATGGCTGATGCCACCACCGTGTCATAGAATGACTTCAGCAGCGCCCCTTGTACACCAAAAGACCTGAGTCTCCTCAGCAGGAACAGCCTGCGCTGTCCCTTCTTGTAGAGTGCATCAGTATTGTGTGACCAGTTAAAGACTGTGACCAGTCTTTAACTCTATGAACATACACTTCTGAGGGCAGAACAGACACAAATGCAGGCACACATGAAATTGACTATAAACATGATAAAAGTACTCAAGGCTCCATCAATCAGGGTATAAAAAGACAAAGAGATGGGAGAAAAACCAGAGGTAAGAGAGAAGAGTCATATTAAATGTTAAAAACTAGTCAAAGAGGTTAAAAACTCAAAGGTCTAAAACCCAATAAAATATTTAGAACCCAAATAATATCCTACAAAAATAAGTAAATATAAAATGGAGTTAATAAATAGGTACCTAAATTATGTGCAATATATTGTTACAGCTTGTTCAACTCTTTGACAGCAGCAGGAACAAAGCTGTTTTTGTAGCGCTGGGTTTTACTTTTTGGGACAGCAAACCTCTGTCTTGAGGGAAGAAGCTGAAAGTTGCAGTGCAAAGGGTGGGAGTCATCATTTAAAATGGAGGTAGCCATCCTCTGTACTTGTCTGGTGTACAGGGATGTCAGGCTCAGCTGTGACTCACCAAGCAAACGACTGGACCATCTAACTACCTGATCCAAGGATTTCCTCTGTTTCAGTTTTATCTGACCAAACCATGACACTAAAGAAAAGGATAAAACAGATTCAATAAAAGCCTGATAAAACATTGTCATTATGGTTCGGTCAATTTGGAAGCATGCAAGTTTTCTCAACCAATGCAAATGTTGCTGGCCCTTTTTGCACACCCTTTCACAGTTCTCTTCAAAGTTTAAATTACTATCAATAATTGTCCCAAGATATTTGTAGGATTGTACACATTCGGTGGTCTGGCCTTTTGGTACGGTGACTTTGTGCCTGGGAGGTTTCCTCCTAAAGTCAATAATCATGTCTTTAGTTTTTGTCGTATTCAGCTGCAGGTAGGAATCCTCACACCAGTGAACAAAATCATCAACTACTGGGCCGTGGCCACTCTCACCATCCTGGAGGAGAATGACAATAACTGAGTTATCAGCATACTTTATAATGTGTCTGTTGCCATGTCTGCTCCGACACATGTTTGTGTACAGGATGAAGAGTAGTGGTGACAACACACACCCCTGAGGAGAGCCAGTAGAAGAGCACTTTAGGTCAGACAATGTACCATTGACCCTTACTCTCTGCGTCCTGTTGGTTAAGAAATCCAGAATCCAACCCACCAGATTATTGCTCAAATCAAATTGTTGCAGGAGCCTTTCAACTAAGATATGAGGTTGGATTGTATTAAAGGCGGAGGAAAAGTCCACAAATAAAAGCCTGGCGTGTGTCCCATTAAAATCCAGATGTTTAAAAAGCATGTTAAACAGAGTGACAGTGGCATCCTCCACTCCTCTGTGAGGCCTATAGGCAAACTGCAGAGGATCCAATGCATGCTCAGTCTGCTTTAAGACCTCACATCTGACCAGTTTTTCAAAAATTTTCATTAAAATTGAAGTCAAAGCAACTGGTCTAAAGTCGTTTACCATTTTAGGACAGCTGGATTTTGGAACGGGAACAACCACAGCTTCTTTCCAGATCTTAGGCACATGTTGTGTCTGTAAGGACTTATTGAAAATGTAATGAAATATAGGACTCAGTTCATGTGCACAGGACTTTACCAAGTGCCCACATATATTATCAGGGCCTTGGCTTTTGTTCACTTTTACAGCGCAGAACTCCCTTTGAACATCCTGCACCTCAATATTAAAGTGCTGATTGTCTTTGAGTTTCTGTTTCAAATCTTGGGTTTCTGTGCTAAAATCAAAGGAATCAAAACAACCATAAAAACAATTAAGAGCATTAGCCAGCTCTGTGTCTGAATTAAAACCATCTAAAAACACACGATTACTGCGCTCTGTGCTCTGAAGGCCTGCAATAGTTTTCATACTGACCCAGGCTGAACCAAGTTTCTTTGTTGCCATCTTGCTTTCCAATTCTGATTTATAATTCTGTTTTGCTCTTAAAATTTCGGACTTCAGCTCTTTTGTGGCAACCTGTAGCTCAGAAACAGACCCCTGTTTAAAGGCAAGAGCTTTCCTCTGTAAGCAGGATTTAACTGATTTTGTAACCGAACGATCTTATTTTTACAGAAAGCCATGTATGAGCATGTGACATCCACCAAAGAGTCCAAATCATCCCTGCAGGCCAATGTGAACATCTCCCAGTCTGTACAGTCAAAGCATTCCTGGAGGCTGTGCACTAAATCCTCTGTCCACACATCAGTGTCTGTCGTCTCCACCTTGCCTCTTCTGAGAGCAGTTTTATATGTGGGCAGCAAATGTACACAGTTGTGATCTGAGGATCCTGCAGGAGGAAGGCGGAGTGATTAATAGGCCCTCTCTATGGATCCATAGCACAGGTCCAATGTCTTTTTTCGCCTGGTTGGGCAGGAGACATACTGATAAAAGTTTTTAAGTGTCTTCTTTAAAGAAGCATGGTTAAAATCCCCAAGAATGAAGTTTGGCGCCTCTGGAGAAATTGATTGCAGCCGCTGGATCACATCAAAAATGGTGCTGGAGGCGGAGTCAGCGTCTGCCCTCGGGTGAATGTACACAGGTGTGATGAAAAGCTGGGGGAACTTGCGATTCAAATAAAAGGGGCGTAGCGATACGAACAGCAGCTCCACATCGGGTGTACAGATGCGCTCTCTGACCGTGACAGATGTGCAATACTGCTTATTAATGTATAAACATACGCCGCCCCCCTGACGTTTCCCCATTACCTCTTCCTGCCGATCCGAGCGCAGTGGGGCTCCAAAGCCGTCAATCCACAGGTCTGCGTCTCGGTCATGCGCATTAAGCCAAGATTCGGTGAAGGCCATGACACAGCAGTTCTTAAAGTCCTTCTGGTAGCGTACATTCCCTTGAATTTCATCCACCTTGTTTCTCAGAGATTGTACGTTCCCAAAAATCATAGAAGGAAGAGGAATGTTACCAAACTGACGTCTTCTCAGGCGCAATTTCACGCCTCCACGCTTTCCGTGTTTCCTTCTCCCGTCTCTCTTTTCACCGCTGTGTCCGTCTCTCAAAATAAAGTCCGGCAGTTGCGGCTTAGGCTCAATCACAGCCGCTGCATCAACCGTGTTTAAATGCAGCAACATGTCCCTGGAATAATGTATCCTGCCCGCCATGATGCCGAATGCGTTTACTTCAGAGACAAAGAGCCAGAGGAAAAGTAGCAGTAATGCAAAAAAGGGAAGGAAGTCCATGTTGATGGAACCAGGGAGCTCTTCACCATACAGTCCACAAACATTCCAGGACAGAAACAACACAGAGAATTTCATAAAAATTGTAAGAAAAATTGTAAGAATTGTTGTAATTAAGCCACACTGGATGGTTTTCCGAGAATGAACCACCTTTTTAAGGTCATGCCACAGCATCTCAGTCGGATTCAAGTCAGGACTTTGACTAGGCCACTCCAAAGCCATCCATCCATCCATCCATCTTCTACCGCTTTTCCGGAGGTCCGGGTCGCGGAGGCAGCAGTTCAAGCAAAGAAGCCCAGACTTCCCTCTCCCCAGCCACCTGCGCCAGCACTTCAGAGAGGATACCAAGGCGTTCCCAGACCAGCTGGGAGACATAGTCTCTCCACCGAGTCCTGGGTCTGCACCAGAGTCTCCTCCCAGTGGGATGTGCCTGAAACACCTGAAGTGTTCTACCGCTGCATGATAGAGAGTACCCTGACCAACTGTGTCACAGTCTGGTATAGGAGCTGCTCTGTCGCTGACCATAAGGCACTGCAGCGGGTGGTGAAAACCGCCCAACGCATCACAGGGACTCCACTTCCAGTTATAGAGGACGTCTACAGGAAAAGATGTCTGCACCGGGCACGCAGCATTCTTAGGGACTCCAACCATCCTGCTCATGGACTGTTCCAGCTTCTCCCCTCAAGAAGGCGTTTCAGAAGCCTTCGGACTAGAACCAGCAGGTTTAGGAACAGTTTCTTTCCAACAGCTGTCACATTATTGAACTTAGTTCCCCGCTGACTCTCTTACCATCATCTCTTACCATCCTCACCTGTACATAACTGCCCATCTAACTTATTGTACATTATTTGCACATAACATAACAGTACTCTTAACTTTCTGCACTGCTGCATATAGTTGCATACATTTGCTTAAATTGCACATACTGTTAATTACTGTATATACTGCACTGCTGTCCTTTGAACTTCTGATTGGATGCTAAACTGAAAAATGACGTGGGCTACATTGACAATTGGAGCTCTTTTTGGGGAAAACCTGGTCTTATGAGACGAGACAGTATTCATCCCACTTTGGATGGTGCTTCTCATTTATCTAACAATTTGGCATCTTTTTTATCCAAATTTCCAAAACCCTGACTACTCAGAGTTGGGACCAGGAAGCAGAGTCGCAGTCTTACACGCCTCTCTGCAGCTCCTCTTCATCCGCCACCCCTCAGCTTAGCCCCTGACTTCCCCATCAGAGAATCGTTGTCTGCTCCCTCCAAAGTAAATAAAAATATAATGCATAAGCATCCCAAAGTGATAAAGCAAAATATTGGTAAAACTCAAATTAAACATAAAGCCTCTAAATTGAATGAATTGGCCTCTGTTCCTCCTCATAATTTAAAAATTAAATGTGGTTTATTAAATATTAGGTCTCTAACTCCCAAGTCTGTTAGTCCATGATCTGTTAATTGATCGTCAGATTGATTTAATTTCCCTTACAGAGACTTGGTTAGGGCAAGAGGATTATGTTGGTTTAAATGAATCAACTCCCTCTGGTTATTTAAACTGTCAAAATCCCAGAAATTCTGGTCGTGGAGGAGGAGTAGCAACAATTTACCATTCCAAATTACTAGTTAATGTAAAGCAAAAAACATGTTATAATTCCTTTGAGGACCTGGTCCTCAGTATTGGGCACTTTAGCAATTTTAGGTTAAACCCAATTTTATTTGCCATAGTTTATCGTCCCCCATCAACCTACTCAGAATTTGTATCCAAATTTGCTGATTTCTTAGCTGATTTAGTGCTGAAATCTGATAGAATAATTATAGTAGGGGACTTTAATATACATGTGGATGTAGATAGTGACTGCCTTAATGTGGCATTTAATTCAATATTAGACTCGATTGGGTTTTCTCAGAAAGTAGGAAATTCTACTCATTACCTCCACCATACATTGGACCTTGTTCTGACATATGGCATAGAAATAGAAAATCTTGTAGTGTCTCTTCATAACCCTGTACTGTCAGACCATTGTCTGTTAACCTTTGATTTTACTATTTCTGACTATTTGGCTCCTAAAGAAAAATATTATTACAGTAGATGCCTCTCAGATGATGCTGTTACCAAATTTATGCAGATTGTTTCCTCTATGCCATGTGTCAACACAACGGAAATAAGCTATAGACAGCTTGCTCCTTCTGTAATTGATAACATGGTGGATAGTGTTTCAGCTTCTCTGCATCAGACTCTAGACTTGGTGGCCCCCTCAAAAAGAAAAAGTCTAATCAGAGATTTCTAACTCCTTGGTTCAACACAGAAACTCGTAGCTTAAAACAGAAGACTCGTCAATTAAAAAGAAAATGGCGCTCCACTAATTTAGATGAAATCTATTTAGCTTGGAGAAATCATCTTTTAATTTATAAAAAATCTCTTAGAAAAGCTAGAACGAGTTATTACTCTGCATTAATAGAAGAGAACAAGAATAATCCCAGGTTTCTTTTCAGTACTGTAGCCAGGTTGACAAAGAGTCAGGACTCTGTCAATCCTAGCATTCCCTTAGAGCTTACTAGTCAGGACTTTATGAACTTTTTCAATAATAAAATCAATCAGATTCTTCCCACAGTTAACTTAAATACTGTAACTACTACAACTCCTTCTATTGATGTCTGTCTTGATGAGTTTACTCCAATCGACCTTTGTGAGTTAGACAAAATAGTTTCCTCATCCAAACCTTCAACTTGTCTTTTAGACCCTATTCCTACCAGGTTATTTAAAGAAGTCTTCCCACTTATTGGTAGCCTTATTCTTCATATAATCAATTCTTCATTAACTTTAGGCCATGTACTGCAGGCTTTTAAAAAGGCTGTAATTAAACCCTTACTCAAAAAGCCAACGCTAGATCCAGGAGCTTTAGCTAACTATAGACCAATCTCTAATCTCCCTTTCATTTCAAAAATCTTAGAAAGAGTTGTTGCTACGCAATTATTTGACCACCTACAGGGAAATGGTTTACTTGAAGAGTTTCAGTCTGGGTTTAGAATCCATCATAGTACTGAAACAGCCTTAGCGAAGGTCACTAACGACCTTCTCATTGCATCTGATAATGGACTAGTTTCTGTACTTGTCCTTTTAGACCTTAGTGCAGCTTTTGATACTATCGATCATAATATTCTACTTGATAGATTAGAACACTATGATGGACTTAATGGATCTTCGTTGCAGTGGTTTAGATCTTATTTATCTGATAGGTTCCAGTTTGTTCATGTAAATAATGAGTTTTCTTTCAACTCAAAGCTCAGTCATGGAGTTCCACAGGGATCTGTGCTAGGCCCTACTCTTTTTAGTTTATATATGCTTCCGTTAGGCAACATTATTAGAAAGCACTGTATACATTTTCATTGTTATGCTGATGACACACAATTATACCTGTCAATGAAGCCTGATGATAGTAATCAATTAGCCAAGTTAGAAGCCTGTCTTAAGGAAATCAAAGCTTGGATGACTTGTAATTTCCTGCTATTAAATTCAGATAAGACTGAAGTCATTCTTGTTGGTCCAAAAAACCTAAGAAATTCCTTTCCAAATCAAACTTTCTGTTTGGATGCGGTTACTCTTTCTCTTAATAGCTCTGTGAGGAACCTTGGAGTTATTTTTGATCAGGATTTGTCCTTCAATTCACATATTAAATTTGTTTCTAAGACTGCCTTCTATCATTTGCGTAATATTGCCAAGATTAGGAGCATCTTGTCTCAGAGTGATGCTGAGAAGCTGATCCATGCTTTTGTTAGCTCGAGATTAGATTATTGTAATTCTTTATTATCAGGCTGTCCTAAAACATCTTTAAAAAGTCTTCAGCTGATCCAAAATGCTGCAGCAAGAGTTTTAACAGGTACTAGAAAGAGAGATCATATCTCTCCGGTTCTGGCCTCCCTTCATTGGCTTCCCATAGAGTTTAGAATTAAGTTTAAAATCCTTCTTCTTACTTACAAAGCTCTAAACAATCAGGCTCCTTTTTATTTAAAAGATCTGATACTACCGTATTATCCTAACAGAGCACTACGCTCCCAAAATGCAGGATTACTTGTAATACCTAGAATCTCCAAAAGTACAATGGGAGGCAGAGCCTTCAGTTATCAAGCTCCTCTCCTGTGGAATCAGCTGCCAATCTGGATTCGGGAGTCAGACTCGATCTCTGTTTTTAAGAATAGGGCTAAAACCTACCTTTTTGATATAGCCTACAATTAGGGAGGGATCATGTGTTTCTGAACCCTCCCTTAGTTATGCTGCTAATAGGTTTAGTCAGCCGGGGGACCTCCAGTAATGCACTGGGCCTCACTCCTTTTCTCACTCTCAATGAAATATTTTTTTTGCTGGTCATTAACATTTGTTTGTTCTCTCCCATAGATTGAGTCCCCATCATGCTGTTTGCTCTCTACATGTCTGTTCTTTTCTTCTTCTCTATCCCCTCACCCCCAAGCCAGTCGCAGCAGATGACTGCCCCTCCCTCAGCCTGGTTCTGCTGGAGGTTTCTTCCTGTTAAAAGGGAGTTTTTCCTCTCCACCGTCGCCAAGTGCTTGCTCACAGTGGATCGCCTGATTGCTGGGGTCTTTCTGCAACTGTGGGGGTTCCCCCTACAGTTGATAGTGCTATGAGATGACTGTTGTTGTGAAATGGTGCTATATAAATAAAGTTGAATTGAATTGAATTGAATTAAACTGTGTTTTGTTACCTTGTATTCATACATGTGTAATGACAATAAAGTTGAATCTAATCTAATCTAAAAAAAAGTGGGAGGCGTCCAGGAGGCATCCTAGTCAGATGCCCATACCACCTCAACTGACTCCTTTCAATGTGGAGGAGCAGCGGTTCTACTCTGAGCCTCTCCCGGATGACTGAGCTCCTCACCCTATCTCTGAGGGTGAGTCCAGCAATCCTACGGAGAAAGCTCATTTCAGCCGCTTGTATCCGCGATCTTGTTCTTTCGGTCATTACCCAAAGCTCGTGACCATAGGTAAAAGTAGGAATGTAGATTGACTGGTAAATCGACAGCTTTGCCTTAGAACTAAGCTCCCTCTTCACCACAACAGACCGGTACAACGTTAACATCACTGCAGATGCTGCTCCAATCCGTCTGTCAATCTCTCATTCCATTTTCCCCTCACTCGTGAACAAGACCCCAAGATATTTAAACTCCTCCACTTGGGGCAGGAGCCTGTCCCCAACCCAGAGAGGACAATCCACCTTTTTCCGGCTGAGGACCATGGACTCGGACTTGGAGGTGCTAATTCTCATCCCAGCTGCTTCACACTCAGCGGCAAACCGTCCCAGCAAGAGCTGTAGGTCATTGCTGGATGAAGCCAACAGGACAACATCTTCTGCAAACAACAGAGATGAGATCCTGTGGTCACGAAGCATGACACCCTCCATTCCCTGGCTGCGCCTAGAAATCTTGTCCATAAAAATTATGAACAGGATGGGTGACAAAGGGCAGCCCTGGCGGAGTCCAACTCTCACTGGGAATGACTCCGACCGAGTGTTGGCAATACAAACCAAACTCTCACAACGGTCGTACAGAGACCGAATAGTTCGTAACAACAAGCCCAATACCCCATACTCCCGAAGCACCACCCACAAAAAAAAAACGAGGGACGCGGTCAAATGCCTTCTCCAAGTCCACAAAACACAAACTCCCGCAAACCCTCAAGAATTCTTGAGAGGGTAAAGAGCTGGTCCGATGTGCCATGGCCAGGATGAGAACCACATTGCTCCTGAATCTGAGGTTCGACCAACGGCCGGACTCTCCTCTCCAGTACCTTGGCATAGACCTTCCCAGGGAGGCTGAGGAGTGTGATCCCTCTAAAGTTGGAGCACACCCTCCGGTCCACTTTTTTGAAGAGAGGAACCACCACCCCGGTTTGCCATGCCAAAGGCACTGCCCAAGACCTCCACGCAATGTTGCAGAGGCGTGTCAACCATGACAGCCCTACAACATCCAGGGCCTTGAGGTACTCAGGGCGAATCTCGTCCACCCCTGGGGCCTGGCCACCAAGGAGATTTTTAACCACCTTGGCGACCTCAGCCCCTGTGATAAGCGAGTCATCTCCCTCAGGAAAAGAGGATGATGCCTTTGCAAATTTTCATAAACTTTCATTAATGATGGTGCGGAAAATGCTCCCGGCCCGTGGGGAGATGGAATGCTCCCTCTCCTGTTGCTTTCTCCGACTGAGGGTCTCCTCTGTCTGCCGAGGTTTGCGGCTCTCTGTCCCAGTGTCTTCTGGGTGGGAGGGAAGGGTGAGATCTGGTGTGGCTTTCCACCCACCACCACAAAGCAGACCCACTGTCAGCGGCCTCTGCCAGTGACCAACGGGTGACAGTCGAGGAGCTTGCTGGGGGAGAACCACTACTGAGTCGATTTCACAAGACAGCTACTGTCTATGAAGTGAGGTGAAACAGGAGGTCATAGGTCAGGGGCTACAGCTTCTGTAAAAAGTCATCTGATCAGAGCCAAATTGCAATATGCGCATCCTCAGTGTATATCAAACCATGGTACCAAGTTTCAAAACAATCAGACCAAAACTGTAGGAGGAGTTGATTTCACAAAAGTAGGACAGACGGATGGACTGGGCGATAATATAATACCCCTTTGGTCTTCGCCTTAAGGGCTCTTCGACCCCTTTGGGCTTTCGCTGGCTTAGAATAAAAAACTAGTGCGTGATCATCATATAATTAAAATGATGGGTGATTATACTGTTACAACTCTTTCCATTAAAATAAACGAAAATCCAAGTGCATGCTTTTTTATTTCATGAGCTCTGGAGCTGCACAATTTCAAAACACGCCACTGAAATATCATTAAACAATGCGCTTCTGACAGTAGACTTCCTTTTTCCTGATCAAAAGCGCATTGTCATGATATGCACAGGTAATGTGCATTAGACTGCATGCCACCACACCTCTTTGAAATAAGCCTCCGCCTCTCAGCGCAAAGCAGGCACACTGTCTACTGGTAATTAGATGATGTGATGAAAAGCATAAGAACAGACAATGCGCCATCAGAAACTAACAAAAACACTGGTGTGCGGCAGAAAGTCTGGCGCAAAACTCCGCTGATCAGTGTTTCCAGACATACAATAATTATTGTATGTGTACAATAATTTTGCCCTCTGTACGATGTACGAGCAATAATTTCAAAACTGCCATAATGTACGATAATTTGACCCCTTTATGACATGGCCAAATTAATACAATAGCAAACACAATCAGGATACAAATTCTGCACATACAGCTACACTTGTTTTTACGCATTGTCTTACGTGCCTCTTAGCCAACCAGTGCACCGTGGGCTGCACGGTGGCGCAGTGGTTAGCACTGCAGCAGCACAGTTTACCCTTGGCCGGGGGATTGTGGGGATTGTGGGATCGTGGGTTCGATCCCAGCCCCCAACCAACAGTGATCTGTGTGGAGTTTGCATGTTCTCCCCGTGTTGCGTGGGTTTACTCCGGGATTTCTCCGGTTTCCTCCCACATGCCAAAAACATGCATGTTAGGTTAATTGGCTGTTCTAAATTGTCCCTAGATATCTGTTTCCTATAGGCCCTTAGAATAGAGGGTTAGTATTAATGAAAGCGCTTTGAGTGGTCTTTGTGACTAGAAAAGCGCTATATAAGTGCAGGTTAGTTAGTTAGTTAGTTAGTAGTACATAGTGATGCAGACAAGACGTAATGGAGGAGGAGGTCAGTGAGCCTGCATGGTAATGAACACGGAAGACTAATGTTGTGGTAGCAGAGAGGTGGCCGTGGATGCAAGCACATCAGTTTCTAAAAGTAAGCAACAATGCCAGCAGGCTTACAGAAATGAATGGGAAAATTACTCCAGTTTTAGTGGGTGATTAAAATCTGTTATTGGTGTTAGCAATCAAGCTTTCTGTCATTGTTGCAATGTGCAAATGGTGGCAAAGCTCACTATTCTAAAAAATCACTTCAGATCTAAATAACATCAGGAGAAAAAGTAACTGCCTGGTCCCATCGCAGAAGAACACAATGTTTGTAGAAGACTTTGGAAAAGGCCCAGCTGGAAACAGCTAAAAATGGCAGAGGTGAAGCCAGCAGGCTTTTTAGAAGAGCACAACATCACAATGAGGGCCTCAGACTATCTAGTGATGTTATAAAGGACATTTGTAAAGATTCAAAAACTGCACAGAGCCTCAGTTTTGGGCTCACAAAGGCAACTGCAATAGTCAAACATGTGTTACAGCCACTTTCTGGGCCAATGCCAGAATTGCCTATTGCCTGGGATTTTCAAGTCTGTCTCGGCCCCTACACCAAGGTGTACAAACCTGGTCATTTTCACCCGCTTCTTTGGGTATAGTAGACATTCACCAATATACCAGGCTGGGACATGAACCCATGACACCATGATCTCAACACCTCCGCTCTACTACTGAGCCAAAGAGGAATTCCTCACTAGCCCTCAGCTAGTAGCAGAGATGTACTCTATGGTAACAGGACCTACACCACTGACCATTTACTCATGGAGGGGGCCATCAGACATGTCACTGGTGACCGTTTCTTTGAGAGTCTCTCAGAAACCTGAAAAGAAAAAAATCAGCGTTTTGATTGATTAGTCAACAGACATTGGAAATGTTAAAACCCTGTGTTTTGTTGTTTGTTTTTTTGATGGGGAAACAAATAGGGTCAGACTCGTTTTTGGAAATTGGCACCGATTTTTTCAGACCAACACAGACATTTTGTCAAAGAGGGGGCAACAGCACAAAGGCTTTACAAGCAAATGATAAAGTAATGCAAGTGTGCCACTTGAAAAGATAGTGGGGTTTGGGTCAAATGGTTGCAACACAATGATGGGAATGAACAATTCTGTCTCCAGCTGTCTCAAAGATGATTTTCCTGGTATCACAGTGCAGTGCTGCATTTGACACTTGTTACATCTTTGTACAAGTGAAGCCTGTAAGCAGCTTCCTCGTCAGTGTGAGGTTTTAGCCAGAGACGTCTATGGACATTTTAAAAACAGTGCTAAGCACATTGAAGAGCTCAATGGATTTTAAGAATTTTTTCATGTTGATCCACACAAAATACTGAAACCTTCCCAGACTCGATGGCTGTCATTAAATGAAGTTGTCAAACACATGTCCAACCAGTGGGATGCCCTGAAACTTTTTTCACAGACCAGTGGATCCATGCCAGACTGAAACCAGCAGAGAATGTTTTTCACGCTCTTAATGATGAGTCTGTCCGGCTGTATTACTACTTCTTGGAATGGGTCCTGCCAAAGTTTACAGACCTTTATCAATATTTTCATAATGAAAATGTGGTGATTACTTCACTGAGGAGAAAGATGTGTGAAGCCTACAGAGATATCTTGCTGACCTTCTTGAAAAGAGACTATGTTCTACACACGCCATTGAATCAGATCAGTCTTAATGACTCAAATCTTTTACCACTCAGCATGTTGTATTTGGGTGAAAAAATGATACAGCAAGTCCAGCAGGCAAAGATCAATCCAGCCACCCTGACAGACTTTAGAGTACACTGTCAAAACTTTCTTTGTGGCATCCAGAGAAATTAAAAAACTCTTTGACTTCAGTGATCCCCTTATGACCCATTTCATGTGCCTCTCTCCTGCTACTGTGACCAGTGCCGGTGCACAAGCAGAACACCCATCTCTGCTTCCACTCATGGAGCAACTGCCCTGAGTGCTTGACATGCAGGATTCAGATCACCTCCAAGAAACTGATGACCAGTGGAGGTATCTGCCTCTTGTCACATTAGGTGAAAACACGAAGACAATGGATATGGATGAATTCTGACACCATCTCTCTACTTTGGAGGACTTTGGGGGGGAAAGGGTGTTCAGTGAAATTGGGAAGTTTGCCTTGGATGCACTGGTGCTACCACATTCATATGCATCATGTGAGTATGTTTTTTCCAAAATGAACTTAATCAAAACAAAACCATGCAAGTGTGTGAAAAATGCAGGTGGATGCATCACATTTTATTTCATTTACTGTTGAGATAAAAAAAAAAAATGTTGAGGAATTCTGTCGTGTGGAATTATAAATCCCGAAATTCCGACTTAGCATCCAGGACCGAAAAGAATTTTGTGCCTGGCATGGCTGATATGACCTCTTCTATGGTGTGCATGGGATAATGCTCCCTTTTTACCACTTTGTTCAGGTCACTTGGATCTATACAGATTCTAATTTTGTCATTGCATGTGACAACATCCATAGAACTGATCCATTCAGTCGGTTGGTCTACTCTGACAATGTAACCATCTTTTACCATCTCGTTGAGCTTGTCGATTATTTTGCTTCAGAGTGCAACTGGTTGATGATGCACTGGATGCACAATTCCCTTTGTATTTGGGTCAATCTTTATGCTGTATTTCCCTGGCAAGGTTCCTGTGGTGCGTGTCAGTTCGGGAAAACCTTCTAGTCCAGCTAGTGTGTATGTACAGACGTGGACAAAATTGTTGGTACCCCTCTGTTAATGAAAGAAAAATCCACAATGGTCACAGAAATAACTTGAATCTGACAAAAGTGGTAATAAATAAAAATTCTATGAAAATTAACCAATGAAAATCAGACAATGCTTTTGAATTGTGGTTCAACAGAATTATTTTAAAAAACAAACTCATGAAACAGGCCTGGACAAAAATGATGGTACCCCTAGAAAAGATTGAAAATAATGTGACCATGGGGGCATGTTCAACCAAGATATGTCCTCTAATTAACATCACAGGTGTCTACAAACTTGTAATCAGTCAGTCGGCCTATTTAGAGGGTGACAAGTAGTCACTGTGCCGTTTGGTGACATGGTGTGTACCACACTAAACATGGACCAAAGGAAACAAAGGAGAGAGTTGTCTCAGGAGATTAGAAAGAAAATTAATTCAATTCAATTCAATTCAACTTTATTTATATAGCGCCATTTCACAACAACAGTCATCT